>OZ004335.1:3051553-4291553 GCA_963924455.1 Pelagia noctiluca
GTGCTTTGCACATAAACCAATACCTTACGAAGATAGTAAGCGTATGTGCATATCAACTAGCAATAAACTGCTTCGACTAGTCTACTTATTAAGTGGCCTTTTGTGCTAAGCATATAAACCAATACCTCACTAAGACAGTAAGCGTGTTTGCCAATCAACTATCAATGCACTGCTCGATTAGTCTACCTACTCAGTGGGCCCTTAGTGCTTAGCACATTAAACCAATACCTTACGAAGATAGTAAGCTTATTTGCCTATCAACTAGCAATAAACTTCTTCGATTAGTTTACTTATTTAGTGGCCTTTTGTGCTAAGCACATAAACCAATACCTCACTAAGACAGTAAGCGTGTTTGCCAATCAACTATCAATGCACTGCTCGATTAGTCTACCTACTCAGTCGTCCCTTTGTGCTTTGCACATAAACCAATACCTTACAAATATAAAAAACAACTAGCATTCTAGCAACCCAGGAGAAAAAAAGGCCAAGCTATCAAATAATGTCAAGTCAGTAGATGATTTTGAGGGCATCAAAAAAGCTTTATCTGACTCAGCTGTCAATTGATGATATGTCACGCTGTTTCTATTACAATATGTCTTCTTTTGAAGATACTTTTTAATTAAGCCTCATACATCCTTCTAAAGCCTCGATGATAAGATTATTATCACCGATCGAATTAATTTGCAAAATATTGTTGTCTTTTTGTAGGGATCGACGAAGCTCCACCAAAGGTATCATTCAATTCCGTTTTAATAATTCACGTATTTAGACGAACGAGATTCGCCATATGCTTTGCATTATTTATGCTATTTTGATCTTCGTTGGGTCTTATCTTTTTTGTTTATATATGATTTGTTAATTTTTATTTTTAGTTATTAGAGGGTTTTAGCAAACATGGTAAATTCACCGATGTTTTGTTTCTCAAATTTAGCATTACACGCATTTTTATAAGCAATTTCAGCTTGAGCTCAGCAGTAAAGATTGCTTAGCTGGAGGGCAAATTTGAGCTTTTTTTTTTACTTAACAAATTGTTTCTTAGAATGGTATCCCACAGGTTTTTGTACAACAAACATCAATGGTATCTTGCATGCAAAAGTGTGCCAGGGCACTAATATCCACTATTACCTACTTCTCTATAGCTGCTGCACGACACAAAAATTGTTCAGATGTTTTCAAAATAGAATAAATGATATATCATTCGATAATTCTAATCAAGTACTGTCTAACTACACTATTTTCGAGCCCGTCAGACTTACATGTTAAGAGTTACATGGAGATTGGTTCTTAAACGACTGTTATTGATGTCATCGAAATTGGCTCTTTAGGTCAACATTGAAAATGTTGTCAAATCTCATTAGAAATTCTACGGTCTATCTAGTATCAATCAATCGAGATGATTTATGAGAATGAAAATGACTTGAAGGATGACGACTTTCTCATACCAAGAGGACCATCGCAGTCCCACCACTGGACACATCTAGTACCAATCAAGCTTAAGATCACAGGCTAGACAGGTTGCTCGATACTTACAAGAAATTCCCTGCCTGATAATAGTAAGAGGCTGAAGTAGGTTTTATTGCACTCATCTGGACAACAGAAATCTCCAATTGAATAGGAATATATTTATCTGTACATCTCCTGATGAGTGGGTAACCGCGAAACAGGCTTGTCGAGATGGGGAGTTTTGTCTTTCGAGTCTTTTTCTTCTAAGTGTTGATAGCTCCACTCTATGTATCGAGCACTTTCATGGAAAACCGACCCGAAATCTCAAATTTAGATAGAAACACTACCTCCTTTGCAAAACTTTGAGCTTCGTGCATGACTGTCCAGAAGGGGGGGGGGGGCAGTGCAATCATAAGGGTACCTAGGACTTTTGGAAAGATCATTGTCATACGCGCCCTTGAAATACCAGAAAAGTTGTGTCTTGATTTAATATTGAAGAAATATTTCTTTTCCCAGTTAGAAATTATTTGATGCACGTGGTGCTGTTTAATAAGTAAGACGAATAAATGAACAAACTGTATAGGAATTACTATGGTACTTTTTATACAATTTGTTCGTTTATTCGTCTTACTTATTTCTATTCCCAGATTACATAATTTAAGACTTAAATTTATAAGAGAATCTGAATATTGATTTAACGTAAATAATGCAAAGCTTTCCTGTAAAAAACGTCAATATCACTAATGAATTTCTCTGGTTTAAATATTAATGAGGATAAATGTCTTAAGTAGATTATCTGCTCTGTGTCTGCGGATGTAAAAACGGGTACTTTCTTTGAGAATTCATGATTACCATTATTTGAATATTTTCTCTGTACATCTGCTCGCAAATCCACGTATTTTGTAAGAAATTGCTTTAAAGCTAAGGCTTTATTCAGTACTCGGTAGCTGAGACGTTTGTAAAGGACGAGTCCAGGGTCTAAAAATATTTTGTTGTAAAGCAACTTTAACAACCACAGAAAACTCGCTGTGAGCTCTTTCCGCGTCTTGGAATACTATGCATGATTCAATTCAGGATTTAGGCCAATTTCGATCGTCTTCTTTAAAATAGATTAGACCACTCGGCATTTTTGTAGCCTCGTTTAGAAACGTGGTAAAAAGACGTCACATTTTGTTGAAATTAATCCTTTAGGCAAGATACTAATGAAAATTTCATCATCGAAACAATCATAGCTGTGGCTTATTTCTGAATTATAAACTGTGTTTATAAAATCAATAAATTATGCTCTCCTATAATCAATCGAGGTAATTTGTGACACTGAAATTTATCTGAGTAGGACTTGAACCAACAACCCCCAGATTCGTACGCTAGTGCGCTACCACTGCGCACCCGGGGCTTCGAGAAACCCAGGCCATTTTATTCACGCAACTTCGAGTCCTACTCGGGTCATTTTCATTCTCACCAATTATCTCGATTGATTCTCCAAATTCTGCTTTTTCTCAAGACTCTCCTACAATCATCCCTAAGCCGGGAATGCGTATACCCTTACATTGACCAATCGCTTTTTCTTAATCCAGCGTTTGTTTCGCATTTTTTTTTTACTCAGATAACTCCCACATGTTCCCTACAGAAATGTCAATATCACTTACTGCCTATCAATTATTCATACGGATTAACATTTTGAATAAAATCATTTTCTGTATGTCTCTTAGATGCTAAATGAGCATTCTCATGTGATATTTCATTCTTTCTTTAACCATTGTTATCTACCATCTGCGTAGGAATGATTCTATAAAGGCACACCCCCTGTCTCCACCTGTCTCTCCTGTTAGCTGATTGTTTGTCAGACCTGCTCGTTTAGGGAGTCTTGTTATTTCGTGTGCTTGATAGTTCAGCAGACTAATCGATCTTGTTCTGATTTCAGCCGTCAAGACCTGGAATACTTAACATCGAGCCCCTGTTCAGCCCAGGTAAGTCTTTGATCATATTTGCTTAACTTGTCAGTTTGATTAAGCTTAAGGATATGCATAGTGTTAGTGAGTTTTCAAGTCTTTGATCTGTACAGAATTTGAGGATGGCAAAAAAAATCTGTATTATAGCAAAACATGATAAATACTGCAGCTTTGCGTCTGACACTCATCAGACAAGTACGTCAGAACAGTCTTTTATAGTACAGAACTTGAGGATGGCAAGGAAAATCAGAAACATAGCGAAACATAATAACTACTGAAGCTTTGCGTTGACACTCATCAGAGTAGTACTTCAGAATAGTCTTGTGAGAAAAATTAGAAACATAATAAAACTTAATATCTATCAAAGCCTCCCTTCTGACACTCCACAGAGTAGTACGTAAGAACAGTGTTTGATCAGTACAAAACTTCAGAGTAGTACGCCAGGAGGAAGAAAAAAAGAACCTAACGAATTATTACAACCAAAGTCGGATCAAAATTAGGAAATCTATTTCTGAGGTACTACTCTGATGAGTGTCAGACGTGAAGCTTCAGTAGTTATTATAGCCAGAAATATCGGAAACATAATGAAACGAACACATGGATTACTTAAGCTTTTCGTCTGACACTCAACAGAGTAATACGTCAGAAAGAGAACGAAACAGAAACCTAACTGATTTATTATCAGTTAGGTTTCTGTTTCGTTCTCTTTCTGACGTATTACTCTGTTGAGTGTCAGACGAAAAGCTTAAGTAATCTATGTGTTCGTTTCATTATGTTTCCGATATTTCTGGCTATACTGAAGTTCTGTACCATCCAAAGACTGTTCTAGTAGTTATTATGTTTCCTTATCTTTCTGATTTTCCTCACCATCAACAAGTTCTATATTTATCAAAGAATATTCTGACGTACTACTCTGATGAGTGTCAGACGTGAAGCTTCAGTAGTTATTATGTTTCTCTATCTTTCTGATTTTCCTCACCATCCACAAGTTCTATATTTATCAAAGAATATTCTGACGTACTACTCTGATGAGTGTCAGACGTGAAGCTTCAGTAGTTATTATGTTTCCTTATCTTTCTGATTTTCCTCACCATCAACAAGTTCTATATTTATCAAAGAATATTCTGACGTACTATTCTGATGAGTGTCAGACGTGAAGCTTCAGTAGTTATTATGTTTCCTTATCTTTTTGATTTTCCTCACCATCCACATGTTCTATATTTATCAAAGAATATTCTGACGTACTACTCTGATGAGTGTCAGACGTGAAGCTTCAGTAGTTATTATGTTTCCTTATCTTTCTGATTTTTCTCGCCATCCTCAAGTTCTATATTCATCAAAGAATATTCTGAAGTACTATTCTGATGGGTGTCAGACGTGAAGCTTCAGTAGTTATTATGTTTCTCTATCTTTCTGATTTTCCTCACCATCCACAAGCTCTGTACTTTTCAAAGACTGTTTGGCGTACAACACTGATAAGACACAAAGCTGTAATAGTTATTATTTTTCACAATGTATTCGATTTTCTTCACCATCTATCTGTACTGATCAAAGACTGCTAAACACATAATCTCGGTGCGCAAATCACTCCCTAAAATCTCGTGCACTTTTCCTCGAAGTCCTATTGTTTCAATAGAAATCCCTTGAAAATCACTGGAAATCCTTTTATCCTTTTGTTCTCTAAAATCTCGCTTTGAAAGAAGGTTGCAATTTTCAAACTTTTACTAGATTTAATTCCGATAAAATTTCATATCATTGTCTTGAAATTAGAATCATAACAATTTAGGAATTTTCTGTTAACTTTTGTTGATGTTTTTACAGGGGAGAATTCAAAATCAGTTACCTTACCTCGAATGCGAGTGAATACAGTTTCATCTGGAACAGTTCCAAATCGAGCATCCACCTTAAATCATCCGAAAGTCAAATCTCCAAAAGGACAAACGAAACCTCAGTTCAATCCCAACAGAATGTCGTGGTCTGGTTCAAGAGCACACTCACTTCAGGTAATTAGTTGTAGATCGTTCAAATTACTGAACATCCTGCAATGTACTGATAGTATTACCCGACAATTGTACTGAAAACCCTCCAAAATACTGCAAGATATCCCTCCACACCACTGATGATATTCCTCCACATCACTACAGGATATTCCACCTTACTTAGGAAACCCATCCACATTACTGCACACCCTCTAGTGTATCCCTTCAAATTACTAACCATTACTGAAAAATTCTCGCAAAATTACTGCAAGATATTACTCTAAATGACTGAAAAGCCTCTACTTTACTACTGAAGTACGTCTAAGTTACTACAAGATATCCCTCCACGTTACTGATGATATCACTCCACTTTACTGCAAGATATTCGTACACCTTACTGATGAAATCCCTCCATATTTCTGAACACCCTCCACATTACTTCAAGATATCCCTCGACGTTACTGCAAGATATACTTCCACATTACTGGAAGATATCCTTTCATATTACTGCAAGATATCCTTCTACATTACTGGAAGAAATCCCTCCACATTACTGCAAGATATCCCTTCTTATCACTGCAAGATATCTCTTCAGATTACTGTAAGATATCTCTCAACATTACTGCAAGATATCCTTCCACATTACTGCAAGATATCCTTCCACATTACTGCAAGACACCCCTCCAAATTACTGCAACATAGCCTTCCACATTAGTGATGATAGCCCTCCCCATAACTGCAAGAAATCACCCCAAATTACTTTATGATTTCCCTCCAAGTTACTGGTGAAATCCTTCATAATACTGAGCATCCTCCAAATTGCAGCAAGAAGATATCCCTCCACGTTCTTTATGATAATCCTCCACATTTCTGCAAAAGTCCCTGCAAGTTTTTGATGATATCGCTCCACGTTACTGCAAAAGTCCCTGCAAGTGTTTGATGATATCGCTCCACGTTACTACGTACATAGGATCATTTTCAACTGCCGGTGTAAAACATCCGCCTCAGGTGTGTTAGAAATGCTTGTTTTCCATCGAGTAGATGTAAAACAGATGTGACATCTAGTAAGGTCTTCCTTAAACTTTTTAGTGCTAATTTGACTTCAAAACTCAATGTTTTTCTTTGGAGATGAAAAATTGTTCTTCTCATACCAGGAGAAACATGCCCGAGAACAAGAAGAAAAACTGCGACGAAAACAACAACTGTTTGTCGAGAAAGAACATTTCGAAGAAGAACTTCGTGTACAGCGAGCACAGTCCGATGCTGATTCGGAATGGCTGCGAAGGGAAGAGAGAGCTTTCTCCGTCTCTCTCAAGAACAAGGTTTGTACAGAGTCCTGAAAAGTATCAAGCCTTCCTCTGGGTAAAATGTTCATTAACCAAGGTTCTTAATCACTCAAGTTAGTTTTTTTTCATAATAACAAAACCTAGTTAAAATAATTGAATAATAATTAATGTGACATTCACGATGGTGAAAGACACAAGGTCATCTGGTCCCAAACATGAATGACACTTGCAATTAAATTTCAATTCAATTCAATTTTATTCAGTTCAATTCAATTTTATTCAATTCAATTCAATTTTATTCATAGCTACAACCCTAATACTAGTAAAAATAATTGAATAATATTTAATGTGACATTCACGATGGTGAAAGACACAAGGTCATCTGGTCCCAAACATGAATGACACTTGCAATTAAATTTCAATTCAATTCAATTTTATTCAGTTCAATTCAATTTTATTCAATTCAATTCAATTTTATTCATAGCTACAACCCTAATACTAGTAAAAATAATTGAATAATGTTTAATGTGACATTCATGATGGTGAAAGACACAAGGTCGTCTGGTCCCAAACATGAATGACACTTACAATTAAATTTCAATTCAATTAAATTTTATTGAATCCAATTCAATTTTACTCAATTCAATTCAATTTTATTCATATCATACAACCCTAATATAAGGTTACAAAATATTGTATACTAAACGACCCAAGATAAGCAATGCTTATGATGCTTGGGCTGTTAAATTAAAAATAAAAGAAACTAAGTATAACTGTAACAAGAATACAAAAGTACAAATTTTGAAAGTACGTAAAAGTCTATAAACTAGTTTTGCAACGCTTTATATAGTATAGTATACTGTCCTTAGATGCTTTGTAATACTGCCAATTATGAGTGAGGGTTTGTGTTTGTGAGTGAGCTTTTTTTAAGAAGGCAACTCAAAAGCTGCATGCTTCTGCAAGAGCCTGAATGTATGTTCCCAAAGACAAACCTTAATAAAATTGAGACCCTATTCAAACAAGATTTTTTCAAACTGATGGAATCTTTCAAAGTTCATAGCAGAACATTATATCTTGATAACGGGTAGATTACAGACCATTGTATTTTGATAATGAGTTGATAATGGGTATAATCCCGAAACGTCGTAAAAATTCAACTTTATCTTTTCGGTACTAAACTTTTTAATTTTATCGTTTCATTATATCTTGAGCTGAATGTACCAACTTATTTTACAATTGAAATTACTGGCCTACTATTCAGCAACGAAAATTAATGGCCTTTAAACGTCTCTCAAAGGTTGTGATCTTCCTTTTCAGCAGGTCATGAAAAGCACTCCACCTTGTGACTGCTGGAAATGTTTTGACTTGAAATTCCTGCAGGAAATATTTTGAAATTGTTCACTTTTCTCAAAGTAACAAAGGAGCAAAGCTTTATATTCTGTGTTTGAATTTGGTAATGTTATGGTTTATCATGAGCTACTCGCATTCAGGTGATTTTTCGGTTGCAGGAAAAGACATTTTTTTCCTGCTCTGCTTTTCAGAATATTTTCAGGATTTAGCGCCCATTGCATCGTTGCAGGGAAAAAGTGAATGCGTTAATGTTCCGTTTTGTTTGTTTGAAATAACCTCATTGTATAACCTTTTCTATCAGTATTCAATTGACATTAGAGGGAAAAGGCCAGGGTAACTTGAAGCAATCTTATACCAAACTTGTTAATTCAATATTTCAGGCGAAAGCAGCAGCAGCAGCAGCAGCAGCGGCAGCCAAAGAATCGCAACCGAAGGAAAGGGTAGCAACCCCAGATTCATTGGCTCAAGAATTACCCACGCCGGATGAGGACTCTAATCCACGTGGCTCGATCATCGAAGAGAGAAAAGTTTCTGTCAAAGAGTGTAAGTGTAGTTTTTTTACTTGGGGCTATTTTTCAACTCAAAGATGGCAGTGAAAGGTATAATGTGCAGTACTCTGGGGGAGATACCATCAGTACTGTTCGGGGATACCATCAGTACTGTTCGGGGATACCATCAGTACTTTGGTGGATTTTTGGTACTGTGGAGGGAACCACTAGTACTATTGAGTTAAGGCCTAAAATGCTTGTAGTTCCCCTCTACAGTACTGAATACCCTCCTCAGTACTGATGGTATGCCCCCATAATACTGATGGTACTGACTGATATGGTACTGACTGTTGGTGATGATGATGATGATGTTGTACTTAACGTCTTCCAAAGTACTAAAGGTATCCTTCACAGTACTGATGGTATCCTCCATAGTACTGATGGGATCCTCCACACTACTCATGATATCCCCCACAGTACTCATGATATCCCTCCACAGCACTGGCCAATTTTCTTTGATTATTTATAAGAGAAGCCATTATGGCATTAACTAGATAATGTAGTAGTGTACTAAAAATCATTTTGACATGTACAACAATGTGGTATTATACTTTAACAAACGATTTGCTCTCATTTTTATGATATTGGTTACTTCATTTGCAGCCCTGCTTCGTCGAAGTCGACCATTATCGAACGCAGTACCACAAGAAGCAACGATCGAAGACAGCACAGATGGTGATAGTAGTGGAGATGCTCTTGATGTTGAGGTAAAGGAAACTATTCATTTTCAAGACAAATAATCGTGTGTGCAGATCCCTTGTAGAAAATTTAAAACACTCAACAGGCTGCAATGGGGTTAGAGGGGTCAAACCAAAGTTGCCAAAAGTCATAATAAAATATATAGCCTAAATGAGGGTCTCTGGCTGAGAAATGGATCCTTCTTTCTTTCTGGAGACTTATGCAACTTTCTGGCACCAATCTGGAAATTATCTTGTTGCTGTGGTCCGCTATATCTTCCAGCCTTAGCATTGCTTTTCAAAATTGCTATATTTTAAAACTTTGCTTTTCAAAAAGTGTTACGTAACTGATGATACCAATGATGCCCCGACCGTTTCTGATAATCGTGGAAACTCCAAGTACGACACTGAGACCCCGTTTACACTGTACCGGTAAAGTTTCAATCCGTCACACTTTTTTTACGGATCGAGGGCATTTACACTAGAACCGATCAAGACCGTTCCGTTTGCCCAATCCCGTTTACATTGTACCGATTCGCCTTTGTTTTTTCAAGTGAGCATGCGTATTCGAATGAAAAACGCCCTATTTGTTAATCCGCAACGATATCATTACGGGAACCGTGTTTACACTGTGTCGGTGCACCTTGCATCCGTAACGGATCAAAACTAGTTTGCTTTCGTAGCAGGATCAAAAGCTTTACAGTTAGCAGGATCAAAAGTGTTGCGGATTCAAAGTACTAGTGTAAACAGGAGGCGGATCCATGACATTTTCGTTATGGATCCAAAGCGTATTGACACAGTGTAAACGGGGTTCGAAAAGGGCAGTTATTGCACCCGTTATCTCTAAAAGGGATACAAATAGAAGAAATTACGAATTAGGATAGTGGCGAATCCTACTCGGGTAATGTTTCATTAACACAAATTATCTCAATTTATTCCTAATCTCGTGATTCATTTTCCAGACTGAAGAAACTGCTGCAACACAACCTGAATCACGAGCTGAAGCGGAAGCTGAAGAGAAAGCAGCAACCGAACCAGCCGAAAATACTGAAAACCATCAAACAGCATCAAAAGAAATAGACCCGGCTCATGATCCTGTTTATCTGAGAACTACTAATGTTGTAAAATCAATCATCGAGTTGACTACCGGGGTGCAAATTGCAAAGGCAGAGGATCTTGTCGACCTTATCAAGGTTTGTTTGTTTTATCATTATTATTATTTTTCTTCATTTGATAAAGTGATTTTTTAATTTGTAGGTTAAAAGCTAGTAGCAATTTAGGTGATGTGGACTTGCATATTTTGTCAATGTTCATTGTACCAATAAATAATCTAAGAAATATTCCCCACTGCACAAATGACAAAGCTAGTGGCTGCTCCGGTATATTTCATGCACCAAGGAGAGAAAAAGAGAAACAATTTTCAAAAATATCGCTCAAAGTGATCCCTAAGCATAAGGGATGGTAGAGAAAAGAAGCTAAACAAGTATCAATGCTAAGCACCTTGATTCATGTCATGTTTTTTGTTACGCCTAGTTTTTTGCTTGATGGGATTTTTCGCTTATCAATGCAATGACAGTGATATCAATAAGGAGTTCGATGCAGTATTTTCCTGTGATTAACTACTAACATGCAAACAGCCAAGTGTAAAATGTTTCATATTTTTTTATTCTTATAATGGCTGAAAAGTCCCAACTATGATGGGCCTAAAAAGTTCTATATAGCATGCAGATGTCTTTTAGATAATTGAGCAACAAATACCAGGCCACGAGTGGGAGAGGGTTCAAACGATTTTGCCAAAAGCCATGATGATAGACTTAGCCCAAGTGACGGTCCCTAGATAAAAAAGGATCCTTCTTTCCTTCTGCAGAAATTTTCTGGGACCATTGGTGCTGTGGTCCACTTTATATCCCAGCTTTGCTTTCTTCTAACTTCCATCTATGATTGATTTTCAGGTCGTCGGGTTGAATTTACGAGATTTCCTGGCTGAAGTTGATAATCAAATTCAAGATCTGGCCGAGTCAACGCATAAGGAGGTAGCTATGTTATCTGCGGTTGTTTTCCTTCACTGGTAGAACCCTCTATATTTTAGGATGTACTTGGGTCGTACTTCTCTGGGAGGGCCCTTCATATTTTAGGTTGGTCTTAAGTCCTACTTCTCTAAGTAAGTAAGAAGGTTTTTTTGACACGACAATGTAAACCTATTTTTACACGTGATAAAAAAGAAAATGAATCTAATTTTGTTATAATCTAAAAAACAATAGGTCCGGTAAAGAGTTTTAATTCATCAAAGATTCTAACTTTAGAAAATCAATAAAAACACCCTTTTCTACGATGAAAGGAATAGCATGAAAAACATCAGATTTTTGATACATGATTTATTATAGGTTTAAATGGCACACAAAGTCTTATAGGCTTATATGGCAGAACGTATAAACTACATTTAAATAAGATTTCGATTCAATTTAAATCGATCTCATTCATAAACATAAAGATCGGAAATTTTGAGTATTTTTAGTCCCCTGTGTAAACGACTCGTTGCAAATTTTTCTTTTAAAGTAGATGATTTTAAGTATTCTGTTTCGCAGCGTTTGTAGTTCTTTTGAAGACCAGGGTCTATCTTAAATTCATCATTTAGATCGTGTTCTAATGGGGAAGCACTTTTTATAGGCATTGCTGCTTATATGGAAAAATTAATTTGCATAAGTTTGGCAAAACATTTTTGAATACAACATTTTTTATAGGTTGAAATGGCACACAAAGTCTTATCAGCTGACATGGCAGAACTTATAAACAGAATGAAACTCACCCAAAAATATGCAAACACGACCTTAGATCAAGACTATAAAAAGAATATGCTAGAGGCTGCGCATGCGTTAGCATTTGATGCAAGGAACCTGTATGATACGGTCGTGAAAGCGAGGCAAGTGACGTCGTAAGTATTGTTGTCATGATTGAATAATGTAATCTGGCTAGCTCAAGGCCTTGCTTCCCTGTGCTCATGTGACGCCATCAGATAAGAGAGCGCAGGGGAACAAGGAGTTCTAGAGCGAGTCTAGTATATCTGGTATGTGGTAAGGCCACTGACTTGAGTTCTTCATCAACCTTGAATTTGGTAGGGAGAATTTTGGAGGGAAAGATGAAAATCCAACCAACCAAGATGTCCTTTCTAGTTCTGTGTTTTTGCTAGAAACTTTTTCTCTTGCTTTACTCTTAAATTTCATAAATTTTTGGAGTTGGCTTTCATCATGAAAACCGGAACTGGAAAGGTCCTTGTAAGCTGTGAATTTTCTAGTTCCCCAATGCCAATTTGTTGTTATGGCCTAAGTTGTCTATTTAGTTTAATATTTTATTGGGATTACTTATCATGTTGGTCATCCCAGCCCTATTTGCCTATTGACTTGTTGCTTTTGAACAAATGTACACAACAGGATCATTTATCTGTACAGAACTTCAGAATGTTAAGAAGAAACAAAAACACAATAAAAGTTCGTCATCTTTTGCTGCGATTTTCCCCTTACCCTAAATGTGTACTTCACTATTCATAATTGATTGAAGATAGAGGGTTTTTCTGTTCTGCATTTCTTCTAGTCATGTCACAGTCTATACTAAGGCTTCAGATTTGCAATTGTTATAATCCCTCTTTTGATGGGCTTTTGATGGGCTTTTGACCTTAGAAAACCTAGTAAGACCAGGAAATCCTAGACAAGCTAGGAAATACAACACCACAGGCCAATAGTCCATTAGTCCAAAAGTCCATTATTCACCAATGTTACTCCAATAAGTGTTGAAAAATTATTTTTTTGCTTATCTTTTTTATAAGAAACTTGACAATGCTGAAAGTCTATCTAATCCCAAGTCCCATTTTTTATCAAATTGAATGGTCGAGATTGTAGATCGAAATAATATAGACTCAATGTAATACATTTTGTCAGAGGTTGATAAACATTCTTTTGCTAAGAATTTTCAGAATATTGCTTGAAACTTTCCAGAAATTTAGTATTTATCCTTTTGCAAAATTATTGATGAAACGATTTTGCCTAGCAGCGCTTAAATGTTTTCTTGGTTAATCGGCACAGTAGAGCTTCCATAAGCGGACAGATCTATATAACGGACATTTATAAACAACGAACAAATATGTGCCTGTAGAAATTTCTTATTCATTGTTATATCTCTTTAAAGCGGCCAGCTATTTAGATGAGACGGTAGCATATCGTCCAATATTTGACATGATAGTGACCACTATGATGATACACCCTCGATATTCATCGAGGCAACGTTTTTGGAGTATGCCCTACTAAATATCAGTGGCTTGTCGTGTTAAGTGGCAAATATCATGTCAATTATTGTCAACCTTGATAGACCTAATGTATTTACAATGTTGACCTACTAAATATCAATGACTTGTCATGATAAGTGGTGACTATCAAGTCAAATATTGTGTCAGAAACAGCTTTTATGATATGAACCGCATTTAAGACGGTATCCTTTTAAATATCAGTGGCTTGTCGTTTTAAGTGGCAAAAATCATGTAAAATATTGTCAGAAACAGCCTTGATAAGATTGAATGTATTCAGCACATTGTCTGTTATATGTTGTCCGGTATAAGGTGTCCGGTATACGGTGTCCGTTCTATATATCCACTAGTGCTCGTAATATGATGGAGACTCTTCTGTTGGCCTATATTAGGAATGTAAAATAATTAATTATATAGATCGTGTATTCTTTAATATAGAATGAACTGCCATTGTGCTCAGTTTTTTAATACATATATTTAGTCGAAATGCTCTTCAATGTTGTGTAGATCTTATAGTCGTTTTTTCTTTTTTCTGGGATATTTGCTCGATATGTCAGCCTACAAAGCACAAACCCTCTTCCTAATGTCTGTCTCTGCTATTAGATATTAGGTAGAAGTCATAACATTTAATGAAGTAGAAATGAAGGCAAAATTACTACAAATATGGGCACATTTAGGCCCTTCTAGCCCGTCTTAGCTTCAGAGTATGCCATTAGGTATAAGCTTACCCCCTACTTGCCAAGAAATTGAGAATAATTCATCCTGTTTTAGAACCATATCTGTTTCTTTCTTCATCGTCTACAGTCGCATTGTGAAACAATTTGTCGTCAAATATGTTAGTGTTGTTAATGTTGTTATTAAATATTAAATATTCAAATTCGTAAGTATGGAAACTTTTGCTATGCTGTATAAAACGTATTTGTAGTTCTATATCATCACATCTAAATTACGGAAATCAACATTATTTTTGCGTTCACCTATAAGGCGTTTCGAGGTGTTAATTTTTGATTTGCGTTCATTTATGCACCACTTGAACGTTATCTTTGTGTAGTATGGTACCTGATATTCCTCTCGTGATGATTGGTCAAAAAGTATTTCTAGGGCAACTCTCTGCCAGCCCCTAAGACATTCAATTCAATATTCTTCTAGCATCAAAACATAACTAGTCACAACTGATCAGAGTCAGAAAACGTGTTCCGGATTTTGTACCAAATGTATTCTTCGTTTTTCAAGAGCTTTAAGGAGGATTTAGTACAAAATCCGGAACAGGAATACTGGTTTTGATTAGTTATATTTGTTATCTCTAGCACACATGGCATTGTTTGTCTTTTCGCTTGAGGAAATTCAGCAAGTCGTTTTCGGAGGCCTTCAAATAAAATTTGTCCAGTCAAATATAGTCAGCACAGACTGTTCAAACAAGACTTGAAATATATTTTGTCGAAGGTAATCCTGTTCATTTCCGTTTGATTAATCGCCAAGGAGTTACCACCTGCGAGTAAATCGAAACCGTCTGGGTTGTAGTGGAAGCTGACTCATCTCGTCTTACAGTGTGGGTGTGTTCTTTTGAAATATGAAGCCTGAATTGTCAACACGAAAAAGTTAAATCCGGCCCTGACTATTGTTTGCCGTGCTTATAAAATGAAGATATCAACTTTCACTGTGCCCTCCTTTCTAACCTGCAAACCAGTTGAGGCTTATCCACAAAGAAATCATGCAGAATGGGAGCTTAGAAGATTTTCAAAACTTTAGGCCTATTTTGAAGACCTGGGCCTAAAAATCGCAGTGCCTCATCACATGGCAGTTTTGCATCTACTTTGCAGTAGGGGAATAAACACAGCATTCTGAAATATCATTAGATCATTCAAGATATCCTCTGTGTTTCAGCAGCTGGGCTTTCTCTGTTATTTGGATTTTAAAACTGTCACTTTCTGTTGATAATTGGTGGAGTAAAGATTAGACAAAGAAAGTTGACCTGCCTAGATAGCTGTCCATTATTGTTGCGGAAAAGCTTTGAAACAAAACAACTGTCCTCCACCACTCCTCACAGAGCCCCTTAAAAGGCTGATAGTGGTGGAGAGGAAGAAAGAGGCTTCTGCTCTCACTTTGTAAGTCTAGAAAAGACCAAAAGTGGTCGTTAGAGAGACAGACCTTGTGCAATAATGGCTCCCAATCCTGGGCAAATTTTGATGATAGGTGAGCAGCTGAGAATCCGCATGCATGATGACCCTGATTTGATTAGAGACAGGAGGTACCACTTCAGAACTTTCTCTGGTTGCATGGTGGGCAAGGAGGCGGTTGATTGGATGTTGAAGACAAGGGAAGCTACAAGTCGAGAAAATGCCGTAAAGTGCATGAGAATTTTGCAGGATAACGGAGTGCTGCATCACGGTAATTTTTTAATTCGCTGATCAGAGTATTCATATCATAATATTTTTCAACAGCGACCTCCTTTAAAGAGTGCCTGGTTGCCTTTTGGGACTTCAATCTTTTGACGCTAACATGCTTTTTCTTTGACATATTTTTTTGCATCAAAATGCGATACTAATTACAAAGAGTTATTGCTTCAAACTCGACTCGAGAGATTGGTCACATGTTCTAAACTGTAGTGAAAACGAACCAACCTGGAACAGAGAATTCATATCATAATATTTTTCAACAGTGACCCTCTTCAAAGGACAAGTGGCCCCTGGCGTAGTACCCAGTTCATCAAAGAATCACTCAATAAGCACCCCCTCAAGTAAGCAACTGGGAACAATTGAAGTTTAGTGGGGCAGCAACCACAGGGAGATAAGATCCCCAAAGAGCCTACACTATTACCTTCTGGATGAGTTGATCTGTTTCTGTTGACTGCGTAATTGGGGAGGATGCCTCCCGCTAAACTGCAATCTAGCCAGCAACTGGGTGAGAGTGTTTGACAAGCAGACGGTAGTAAATTGTCGGCTTCACTAATGTCAGGCAATAAATATTTTGGAATGTGTATGATATTTGTAGGGAGCGATTTTACCCTTTGGTAATTTGAGGTGGAGCCAAGCGGAACAGGCAATCACCTGCCTGAAATGAGAAACATCTTCCCCTTTCTTTTGAAATGTTTGCTACTGATGGTATAACCAGCATAAATACCAGAAGCCAGTGCTTTCAGTGGTTGCTCTTTCTGGAAACAGTAAGGGCCCAAGGGTAAAGGCTAATTTAGTGGTCAATAATTCCACTAAAAGGCAGCTTATGAAGAATAAACATGGATAACTTGGATTCAACAGGCCCTTCAGAGCCAGGTGCCCCCTGGTGACTACCCTGATTACCCCCTTTCAACAGTACTAGAAGAAACAGACCCTTGCTCTTAAGGGGAGATGATTGCTTCTTATCACTTCTTTTTATGACTTCTATATTTCTCTGATATATGCTTAAAATTATCTGCACATGCCTACAATGTATCTGATACCAATTCACAGTTTTCCTCTATAATATCTCGGACAGAAGCAGATGATTAGATCAGATAATTTGATAAGTGAGAAAAACTTTTTTTATATGAGAACAAAATAAAGAAAACTAGAATTCTACAGGCTTATCTTGCTAAAAAGACTTTTGACAAAACCTTTTTTCTAATTGGATTAAAATCAGAGGCACAGTACATAAGCTGTGGGGCAATTTTGGATTGGGAGGGAGCTAAAAAAAACCATAGACAACATCCATTTCATCTAAATACCACAAATATCCATTGTATCGTATTTTGAAAATTGTATATTGGGCCATTATTTATGGCTCTGCGGCCCCTGGATCAATTTTTCATTGTTCCTTATTAAAAAATGAGTGTATATATCAATCTTTATGTAAAATGAGTATATTGCTTGAGCCACAATTGTTGAACTTTCTAAACCATTGATCCCTGCAACCTAATACTCGGAGATTAACCTTTCTGTGCTAAAATCCAACTGACTAATTCTATGCATAAGAGTAATTATAATATATAGATTTATATATCCACAAGCAGATCGACACACTGGTATATCAGACAGGTCAAGAGTGTCAAATTTTGAAATAATTAAGACAACAACTGTTCGTAAAAACAGGCTTACAAATCATTATAAAAGTAACAACCATTAAGAACACTTCAGGTACTGATGTTACTTCATGGTACTCTTTTGTACTTGCTGGTACTTTTAAGTACCTTTCTGTATGTCACGGTACCTTTCAGTACTTGATGGTACTTGCTGTTAGTTGTTGGTTCTTGCTAGGTATGGTACTTAATGAAGCTCCTCGTTACTTTACGGTACTTGCTGGCACTTCTTGGTACTTGATGGTACTTGCTGTTATTTGTTGGTACTTGCTAGGTACGGTACTTAATGAAACTCCTCGTTACTTTACGGTACTTGCTGGTACTTCTTGGTACTTGATGGTACTTGTTGTTATTTGTTGGTACTTGCTAGGTACGGTACTTAATGAAGTTCCTCGTTACTTTACGGTACTTGCAGGTACTTCTTGGTACTTGATGGTACTTGCTGTTATTTGTTGGTACTTGCTAGGTATGGTACTTAATGAAACTCCTCGTTACTTTACGGTACTTGCAGGTACTTCTTGGTACTTGATGGTACTTGCTGTTATTTGTTGGTACTTGCTAGGTATGGTACTTAATGAAACTCCTCGTTACTTTACGGTACTTGCAGGTACTTCTTGGTACTTGATGGTACTTGCTGTTATTTGTTGGTACTTGCTAGGTATGGTACTTAATGAAACTCCTCGTTACTTTACGGTACTTGCAGGTACTTCTTGGTACTTGATGGTACTTGCTGTTATTTGTTGGTACTTGCTAGGTACGGTACTTAATGAAGTTCCTCGTTACTTTACGGTACTTGCAGGTACTTCTTGGTACTTGATGGTACTTGCTGTTATTTGTTGGTACTTGCTAGGTATGGTACTTAATGAAACTCCTCGTTACTTTACGGTACTTGCAGGTACTTCTTGGTACTTGATGGTACTTGCTGTTATTTGTTGGTACTTGCTAGGTATGGTACTTAATGAAACTCCTCGTTACTTTACGGTACTTGCAGGTACTTCTTGGTACTTGATGGTACTTGCTGTTATTTGTTGGTACTTGCTAGGTATGGTACTTAATGAAACTCCTCGTTACTTTACGGTACTTGCAGGTACTTCTTGGTACTTGATGGTACTTGCTGTTATTTGTTGGTACTTGCTAGGTACGGTACTTAATGAAGTTCCTCGTTACTTTACGGTACTTGCAGGTACTTCTTGGTACTTGATGGTACTTGCTGTTATTTGTTGGTACTTGCTAGGTATGGTACTTAATGAAACTCCTCGTTACTTTACGGTACTTGCAGGTACTTCTTGGTAGCATAAAGTACCATCAAGTACCAGCAAGTACTGTCCAGTACCATTAAGTACCACCAAGTACCACCAAGTAGTGAGGAGTACAATAAGGTATTACTGAGTACTGACTAGTATCATCAAGTATGGAGAAAGTAAGAGTACTGAGAAAGTACAATGAAATTACTGATGAGGTACCTTTGAGATACTTAAATGTGACAATAAATTTCACGATGAATATTTATTCATAATCAGTTATAAATCTTTTATGATTTGCTAAAATTACTTCCATATTAGATATATTTCAGTACTCCCCTTATTCCTCTTTGACCACTTCTAAAAAACCCTTTTTCCATTCAGTTTGTGATGATCATGTTTTCAAAGACGAATATCTCTTCTACAAGTTTCGTGTTGACGATGGGTCGTTATTTGTTGAGCCAGAGTTGGAGATATATTGCAGAGGAATCATTCTACACCAGAGGTATACCAAACTTCAATGGTTATCAAAGATACTCTTGCTGTTTTGAATTTTGTTGTTATCCTTAACTGGGACATTCCATCGTTATCAAAACCATTGGTTTCACAATTCTGTTGTGAAAAATACATACTGCTGAAAAACCAACTGCAGCAAGTCTTAAGAGTTCAAATGAACTGGATGGAACCAATTTCCACTCTTTAAAAATTCTAAGAATATATATATATATATAGACCAGAAATGTATATTAGTACAAAAATTGAAATTTTGTAGTTATTCATGCAGTGGGATGCAGCAGTAGGGCAGCAAATGTAATTATGAGAGTGGGACCAACAACTGCAGCTAGTAGAGCATACATAGTCAGAATAAGCTAGACAATAGTTACATCGATATACATGGAAAAGTAGAGAAGTCATTTCAATGATTTATAATTTGATCTCTGTGTTGTTTGCATGGAATATAGAGAGTAATCTTGAGGTTTATCAGGAGAACAAATGTAAATTTTCTTATTTCCAAAATGTGTTATCATTTTGATTTGATCCATTGAGATTCTTTGGGAAAGAAATTTGCAGCTTCGCCTCAGCTCTCTAGAGCTGCCTTAAACAATTTTAGACAAGATAGGCACTCGTTAACCTCTTTTTGTATGCAGCGCAAACTCAGCTGCAGTATGCAGGGACAAACTTTGAGAGGCCGCCCTAGTCTCCGCCCTTGTGTGACAACATGTAACCTTAGCCGAAGAGTGCCCAATTTGCTACAAAGCAGTGTGCAAAAGCTAACTACAATATTGCAAGACATGCAAAGAAGTCAAAGGGGCAATGATTGTAATTTATGTACATTGGCAATGCCCCTTTTCTCTTGCGCTGACTATGACCACACTGACTGTGTGTGTGCAAGTAGTTGGCTGAGTAACTTGCCCATCACTGATAGGGAAATTCCCCTTGGATATCATCACATGACTCTCCGGCTAGTCAGTGGGTCTTCAGCATTCTTTATACCCTTAACAATATTTTGGAGTTTTTTTGGTTCATATAGTAGATGACTCTGAAGAGTAAAGGGCTAAACTTCATTTTAATTGCTTATCTTCTCTTTCTAGCATTTGTGCAAATGGTGAGAATAGCTTGCTTACGAACAACAAGGATGCCAGCGGAAAGCATAACAAAAGTTTCTTTGGAAGCCGTCTTGTCTCGTGGCTGATAGAAAACAGAATGTCTAAAGACAGGATGGATGGAGTTGACTTCGGGGATCAACTGCTGAAAGCCGGAATATTAAGAAGTGGTAAGAAAATGTATGACTTGAGTTTAGTTTTTGTTAAAGTTTATGTTCAGGGCAGACCTGGTCTTTTTTAGGCAGTATTGTGGCTAGAATGGGGCAGGGTTGGAGAAAGTTAGGCACCCGTTGAAGAAAATAATTCTAGATATTCACTTTGCACAAGAAAATGTTTTGAATCTTGATGGAAAATAGCCACTCCGTCATACTCTAGCCCCTGTCAGAGGAAACCTGGCCACCTCTGTATTTAGGCAGTTTAGTTTCAGTTTCATTTCATTTTTAACGTTAATCAAATTTTACAAATTATTAAAGATACAAATAAATATTAGATCTAGACAAAGACGAAAAAAGCATTATTGAAAAGAAAATAATTTGTCTGCATATTTTTCCAATTTTTTTGTATCTTCATTTGACATTGAAGGAGGAACCTCCAACTTAGTATGAATACTTATCGAGAGGAGGCCCTCCCTCAGAAGATTGCCTTGCTTAACCTCAATGCCCTCCTCGTTTACCTTTAAACAATAAATTCCCCTACTCTTTAATAGATCTAAATTTTAGATTTAAAAGCAATTCCCTCCTTAAAGCATTGATTCTTTTAAGAACAGCCACTTGATATCAATAAGGAGGGCAATTTAGTGCCCGCCTAATAAAATCCTCATGGCCAGATCTGGTCCAAGATGCTGCCTTTGTAAAGTAAAGCCCTGTTGATTTTGCTTTTTTGCTTCCACTCAAAACACATTAAAGATCCATTTTAATGCACTCCATGAGGCTATGAAACCGTAGGGTCAACAAATACAACTGATAGATTTCCATTCATTGCTTTTTCAAGCTATGTGCGAAACACAATTTTTCATGAGGCATTGTGCTTTTAAGTGCTTTTACTTTGCAGAAAATTTCCATTGGTTCCTAGGTTCGATAGAAATAACTTTTACATCTCTACCACATTTATGTCTGTCGGTTATCAAATCAAATATTTTCTATTTTAGTTCAGGGTGGCATGGAATTTGTGGATGGAGAAAATCTTTATCAATTTGTATTCGACTTGAAGCCCTTCCTCCCGTTGTATAAAAGCCTCGGTATTGATTATGAAGACGACCCGTATGCTGATAAACTGTTGGCAGATGCTGTGGAAAGGCTTGGTCTTAGTCCTGGTCAGCATACTTATCTGCAGAGGCTGTGGTCAGGTAATGATGCCTTTTTATGGTGTTCTGTAGTGGGCTGAATGGCTGAGCGGTATTCTTTATCGTGCTACTCTTTTATGGTGTTCTGTAGTAGTAGGGGGGGTGGCCGAGTAGTTTTCTTTATTGTGGTAGTCTTTTATGGTGTTCTGTAGTGGGCTGAATGGCTGAGTAGTATTTTATACAGCGGTACTTTTTATGGTGTTCTGTAGTGGGCTGAATGGCTGAGCGGTATTCGTTATCGTGCTACTCTTTTATGGTGTTCTGTAATAGTAGGGGGGGGGTGGCCGAGCAGTATTCTTTATTGTGGTACTCTTTTATAGTGTTCTTTAGTGGATGAATGGCTGAGTAGTATTTTATACAGCGGTACTTTTTATGGTGTTCTGTAGTGGGCTGAATGGCTGAGCGGTATTCGTTATCGTGCTACTCTTTTATGGTGTTCTGTAATAGTAGGGGGGGGGGTGGCCGAGCAGTATTCTTTATTGTGGTAGTCTTTTATGGTGTTCTTTAGTGGATGAATGGCTGAGTAGTATTTTATACAGCGGTACTTTTTTATGATGTTCTGTAGTGGGCTGAATGGCTGAGCGGTATTCTTTATCGTGCTACTCTTTTATGGTCTTCTGTAGTAGTAGGGGTGGGGGGTGGCCGAGCAGTATTCTTTATTGTGGTACTCTTTTATGGTGTTCTTTAGTGGATGAATGGCTGAGTAGTATTTTATATAGCGGTACTCTTTTATGGTGTTCTGTGTGGGCTGAATGGCTGAGCGGTATTCTTTATCGTGCTACTCTTTTATGGTCTTCTGTAGTAGTAGGGGTGGGGGGTGGCCGAGCAGTATTCTTTATTGTGGTAGTCTTTTATGGTGTTCTTTAGTGGATGAATGGCTGAGTAGTATTTTATATAGCGGTACTCTTTTATGGTGTTCTGTGTGGGCTGAATGGCTGAGCGGTATTCTTTATCGTGCTACTCTTTTATGGTCTTCTGTAGTAGTAGGGGTGGGGGGTGGCCGAGCAGTATTCTTTATTGTGGTAGTCTTTTATGGTGTTCTTTAGTGGATGAATGGCTGAGTAGTATTTTATATAGCGGTACTCTTTTATGGTGTTCTGTGTGGGCTGAATGGCTGAGCGGTATTCTTTATCGTGCTACTCTTTTATGGTGTTCTGTAGTAGTAGGGGTGGGGGGGGGGGTGGCCGAGCAGTTTTCTTTATTGTGGTAGTCTTTTATGGTGTTCTTTAGTGGATGAATGGCTGAGTAGTATTTTATACAGCAGTACTTTTTTATGGTGTTCTGCAGTGGGCTGAATGACTGAGCGGTTTTCTATACTGTAGTACTCTTGGACAGCCGACTATGGTTTTTCATTGATATTTTTTATATCTTTTGATTACTACACTGCTGGAAAACACAATGAAAGACTCTGCATTACACCAGGCGCAATATCATTCATGACTTTGTCCCTTTGTCTGCCATCTTCTAAATGTCTCTCTTCCGTTAAAGGTAAAAAAGATGTTTCTGATGACAACAAATCATCTGGATCATCCAATGGAGGGGATATTGAAAACAGCAAAAGTAGTGGCTATTCCTTGAAACCAGGTATGTACCTCACTTTGAAAAAGCCACTTTTTGTTTCACCATGCAATCCAGATAACATCGAGAAAAGTATGACCCAAGCAGTACATAATGGCCTTAGAAACTGCATAAAATCACCAAAGTTCCCTTCTAATTTCCTTTGGACTTTCTGCTTTCCTATCCACTGAGTTATCAGGGTACATTGAAAGTTGCAAATCAAGCCTTTTCAATAACACAAATTGCACCACTTAACAAATGTAGGGACAAACCAGTTCTTTTTCTTCAACAGCTAAGAGGCTCTTAACATGAGAAATCTCGGCCTGTGCTGAATTCAACACTGGCTGAGCTTCAACTGCAATCTACGCCAAAAGTCTTGGAACACTTGAATGATTTTTAGTTTCCTACATTTTGACCCTCCCCTCCCCCCTTTACAATGTTGTTTCTGATAACAAAAACTAGCCCAATAAAATTCAGCTAGTGTTTGCTGAGTCTCATAAAGTACCTTTTTTAATAACATTGTTTTGAGGGGGGGTGGTTGGATATGAAATAAAAGACTAGGAAAGCTAAAAATGTAGTTATTTGTTAAAAAAATCAAAGGTGTCCCGACTTCTTTTGGCGGGGATTGTAGGTTGACGGTGTAAGTTCTCAATGCGTTTAAATGAAGAAGGCCGAGTTTAATGCGAACATTGGCCGAACTCAACTCGGCTTTCCAACCCGTGCTGAGATTTCAAGAGGGACTAAAATTCTCACAGAATCCGGAAGTTTCTCTCCTCCCAAAAATACTGGAATTGATTTTTGTATTTCAGTTGTTCATTAGTACTTCCACATTTCGAGTCCTACTCGGGTTATTTTCGCTCTCACAAATTATTTCGATTGATTTTCGAAATCCTTCCTCTTCTTAAGTTTACTCCTTTAACTCTATCTAGTGGTGGGACTGCGATAATCCTACTGGTGTGATAAAGTCATTGCCCATCGGCAGGTCCAGTGTAGTTGTTAAAGTGCCCGGATTGGTTTGTCTCTGCATTTGGTGAGTGGTGGTGCAATTTGTGTGAATGAAATGGTCTGGGTTTCTCGAAGCTCCGAAGCGCAGTGGTAGCGCACTAGAGTACGAATCTAGAGGTCGTGGGTTTGTGTCCTACTCTGGTCGTTTTAATTCTCCCAAATTATCTCGATTGATTTACAAAATCCTACTTCATCTCATATTTTAGTTGTGTTGCGTCACATGACAGCAGATGAACTGACCGGAAAGAACAGTCCATATGTTTCTACTAATGTTAGGGTAAGTAGCTATTATTTGATACTTGCAACTTTTTCATATCTGCACATTTCCATCAGAAAATCTTTCTTTTATATGGCTGGTAAGGCTAATTTAAAAATAAACTGTGTTTCTTAATCGTTTCAATTTCATCTTCATTAGTAAACTATTCTATTCTAACAATGATTAGGGAACTAAAAATCTAATTCACAAAATACAGGGTTACAGGGAGATAAACCTAAACAAGGCCCTACTTAATAAAAATATTTCACTCAGGTATTTTGGAATATGTCTACATGAAAACCAGGGATTGCCTATTGTGTAGGCAGAAAGAGTTCGTTTTCGCCTTAGGACTCTTGAAGTAATCTTATTGGTCAGCTCACTGTAACGTGGATGTTGATTGGTTTTCCTACACCGTACCAATCATTCACCTCTTTTCTTATTGGCCCATTTCGATCCACATCTGGGTATATAAATCAGTTAGGTTTCTGTTTCGTTCTCTTTCTGACGTATTACCCTATTGAGTGTCAGACGAAAAGCTTAAGTAATCTATGTGTTCGTTTCATTACGTTTCCGATATTTCTGGCTATACTGAAGTTCTGTACCATCCAAGGACTGAAATATGGTTAAACTTGAAATAAAACTAAGGGCGGGCTGACAAATCAGAAAGAAGTTAACAAGTCCAGGAAAATGGCGAATTGGAAATTGGATCGGGAAATTTTGAAGTTACTTATTTTTTGTGAGTGAGTTTTCTTTAGTTTTTCATATTGATCTTACTTGTGCAATATGCCACTCGTTAGACGTTTTATTAATAACGTACTTATTATTCTTCATAGATCATGAGCGATTCCGTTGGATTTGGATTCGTTGTTCGTGGTGATGGGCCATGTTATGTCCAGACTGTCGACCCGAGTGGACCCGCAGCATCTGCAGGGTTAAAGGTGGGTGGTATTTTATAAGAGCTAAACATAAGGGAGTTTAAAGAGGAATGAAATCGCTTTCACTAAGAGGGAAATTTCAGTCCATGCCCGGAGACACGTGCGATCGCACGTGCACGTGCCCACACACGTGCAAAACAGTTTACACGAGCGAAAAATTGCACTTGCTAACGATACTTTTACCTGCCCATCGCACGTGCTAAAAATTTTTCAGTACAATTATCTTTTCAATCGACATAATTTTCCAAATCCTCCTTCTCCTCAAATTATCTTTTCCCATTATAATCTTTATAAACATGAAACAAATTTTCTCGACAATTCCCTTGCAACAGCGCTTGTTTTTGATTCAGGCGCAACAAATAGCCTGGAAGCCAATGCAAAGCTAGCGACGAAAGTGGCGCTCTCTATTAGTCATCATAGCGTCGTGACACTTTTATCTCTGTCTGACTGGAATTTAGTTGCCTTGCGTTTGCGAAGAGATAAGATCAAAGCAGAAGAATTGAAAGATGTCAGGATCTTGTCAAGCAAGAAAGGAAATAAAGTTGAGTACTCAACCTTCATTTTATAGGATAAAGAGGCAGTAATTGGCCATGAAAAAGTTGAGTCACAAGGAAAAACATACGTTGTGAAAGTTAGGTGTAAAATTTGTGTGAAGCACAAGCCAAAAATAAGTGCTAGGCTAAAGGGATCTGCCAAAGAACATGAGATTCCACTCGTTGATTTGCTAATCAGTCAAGTGAAACCAACAATCACTAAAACTATTACCAATATTAACGAAGAAATCAAGGTGGCTGGCACTGACGAAGAGCTCCTGACGAGTCATCTGGCAACATTTAGAGTTACAGATGATCTGACCGTTCAACGTTTGTTTGTTGCAACTGACGATCAGCGTAGGGACAACTCCGACCAACAGCAAATTGATATTGACATCAACAGAATGATTTATGACGATGGTGAAAGAAGCCAAGCATCAGTAGAGAAATGTCAAGCCCTTGAAAATGTCAAAAGCTTTCTCCAGTCGAGGTTTGCTGACTTTGATGAACCAATCATTGAAAATATGAAATGGTACGACCCAAAATCTAGACAATTAACAGAAACTATTGTATAGACCAATTAACGGTCAGATCATCAATAGAAAGGGATGTGCTGCATTCCCTGTCAACAATTTCCTACTCAGAGGGGTACATCATCTTATTTCCTTTATTTTTCTCTTTTTTCATTTTTATTATATATGCAATAACCTTTAGCTTGTTGAAGTTTGCATAAATTGGTAGATAGATAGATAGAACTGCCATGGCTGAGCATTTCAGTGTACCACTGTTGGCGGCAAAGTCCGATAAAGAAAAGTGCTTTCAAGAATGGGAACTATTCCGTTCGCTTGTTAATGCAAATTATCGAGGAGTCGATGCTAAGCAGTAGTGGGAGAAGGTGTTTCAATATAAAAGAGCAGAATACCCAAACCTATGCATTGTTGCAAACTTGGTCATGTGTTTGTCTGGATCCAACTCGACAGTGGAGAGGGCATTTAGTTTGCTGACTTTGCTGCTAACAGACCGAGGTTTGTCTTTAACACACGAAACCATCAGTAATTTAATGACCATAAATGTGAATGACAAATGGTGGACCCCCAACGAAAAGAGCAGCATAATTAAATATGCCGCGGAGGCCTATGAGAATGCCAAACGTCGTGTCCGTGTTTTTGATGACTACAAAAGTTCTAAGATTGGACGAGGAAGCGGAAAGCAAGGATGAAATCGAATCTGACATTGAGTTCGGAACAAGCGACACTGACGAACTTGTTTAGATATAAGACAGTAAAATTTACATAAATAAACTTCTTTGTTTTCTTTGTAATTTTTAGCTTTTATTAACCTAGTTTATTGTTCTGTTGAAACATATAAGAGTGAAAAACATGCGTTTGATCCATGTTGCGTAGGCCTTCATCTTATCCAAGAATATAAACATGGAAGCATTGCTCTGACTTATAACTTGTCGCATTGTGAATTCCATTCTATGATTGATTGAAAGTGAATCGAATAAAAAGCATCAAAAATGAAAAAGAAACAAAATATGTAAGTTTAACAATAATAAACACTTTAGTATAACTATCTCTGCAATCTTTAGAGTTGTTTTCACGACCTCTGGAATCGCACATGCAAAGACTAAAATTTGGTTGTCACAGCACATGCAAATTCGAAGACACGTGCGAAATACAGCTCGTGCATTGTTTTCTTCCGGGCATGGTCTGAAATTTCCTCTTAAAGAGAGACGCCAAGGCCTGCTTCAAACGTGATGCCCAACTTGGTCATGTTGTGCTGGAGGGTCATTTTATGTGAAATTTCATGTAAAAATTGCAATTTTGTAACCCATCCTCTCAGATTTTGCTTTTCTAGCACGGTACCAGTACGGGATAGGATACCTATGCAAATCAGACATCATGCCAGAAATAATCTTGGCATTAACCACCGGGCCTTCAACATTTTTAAACCTTGCTATGCCAAGATTTCACCACCCCACAAAATTACCTTCACTTCAGACAGCTTGCAAAGGCCGTGCCAATATCTTGGCATAGTACAATCTTTTTTTATAAGAACAATTTTATAAGAACATGAGCCTCAACTTCTGCCAAATGTTAAGAACAAGCTTAGAAAAATTTGAAGCTGGGTATTTTTGCTCAATATAAAAATTATTAAAAAAGCCTTAATACCAAGAAGTAGATACATAGTTGTGTAAAGAGCAAATTGACAGCACACTGGTATGTCGGATGGGCCGGGAGATAACAATTTGCATCAATTAAAACCACTGATAGCAAAGACAGGCTTCCAAATCATAATAATAGTAAGAACAATCTAAGAAAATTTCAGCTTGAAAATAGAGGAATATTCAAGAACAGCTAGCTTCAAATCAAATTTACTGGTTCTTATAAAAAAGATTGTAGCATGATGCTTTCATGGTATCTAAAGCAGGCCTAACTATAAAACCGTGTATTATATCCAATCTACTGGGCTAGACTTTTTTTTAATTGTCTTTTAGGCAGCCCCTATTGATAAATTTGTTTTCTATTCAGGTGAGACAGTACATTCAATCAGTGAATGGCCGAAATGCATTGACCATGAACCACAAGGAACTTGCCAAAGAGATTATGAAAGGCCCGGTTGTTGACCTTGTTGTCATGGTGCACTTCAGAAGCATTTCTGCTGAATGAGAGGCTGGTGCAATATGGTAGACTTAGTAGGTTTTTTAAATTTGCCAAAAGGAAAGGAAAAACGAAAATAAAGGTCAAATATTTCCAGTTTATTTTAAGGTTGGTTTCAGAACAATGGACTTTGGTTAAACTTTGTATGAATTATCTTTGTAATTAGTTATAGAATATTTTTGCTGTGGATATTTAGAGGAACCATCTAATCAATTTGAAAAATATTGATATAAATTGAGATTTTTAGAGATCTATCATAAAAGATCTTTATGAAGATTTTTGAAAGTTTGTCAGGAAATAAGGTTTGAAAAAGTATTGATATATAAACATTTTTCACAGTGGTGAATTATTTAGTTTTATCAACAATTTCACCAGTCCTGTTCTTGAAGTTCAAAAGTTTAATTACTTTTTAAGTAAGTCCCTAAATCTTTGTAAGAATAGTTTACTGATGAAGATTTAATCAAAACGTTTAAAAGCATGGTTTATTTTTGAATTAAATCCATAAATTTCATGAATACTGTAGATTGCTGAGATCTACCATACCTCTGTCAATGTTAGAAATTTCAGGATTATTACTTTAGAAGAAAAAACTGCACAGCCCAGGTAAAAAGTGCCATATGTGCCGTTATGCATTGGTGCATTTTAGTGCACAAATTTGTAGCAATCGAAATCTGAAAATCATGATCAAGAAATGAAAATATCAAAAAAGCCACCTTATACTCCTTCATTAAATTCGTACAATTATAAATACTGTGCAGACTTTGAAAGTTAAACCACTTTGTTACGAGTAGAATTTGTCTTCGAAAAAAAAATTTGATTGGATTTAATTGAATTGATAGATAGCATTAATCAAATTTGGGTGCCCTGTCATGGACTAATTTGAATTTGAATGAAGCCTCGTTCCCATTTCTCAAAATCGAAGCGTACCTTGGAATCTGGCCTTTTCCAACTAAGAAGACGAGGGAGACGGACGAAGAAGTACTCATCGGTGAAAACCTATGTAGAAAGTTGCAGAGGACGTAATTCGTGAGTTCTAAAGTTGTTTTTCTATACTCCCATTTACTTATATTTCGCTTCTCATTACTTTGGTATTTCTTCAATTGTTGTATAGGCTAAGCCATAACTGTTGCATAAACTTATTAATTTGTTTGAAATTTTATCTTGAAGATTTGTTACGATGAGAGACGAATTGCGGAGTCTGAAGACTGCAAGAAGTTCTGCTAAACGAGGGTTGACGTTGGATTTGAATACATCATCAGAAGTTCTTATTGTGTTTCTATTAAGTTATCTTGTGTAGGCCATAACTGTTACATAAACTTATTCATCTGTTTTAATTTAGTCTTTGAAGGTTCGTTACGATGGAAGAAGAATGGCAGAGGATGAAGAATGCTAGAAGTTCTGCTAAACGAGAGATGACGTTGGTTGTGAATATTGCATCAGAAGTTCTAATGACTGGAGGTTCAGCAGACGATGTATAGAAGACATATCAAGATTTGGTTAGGGTATTTTAGGCTTTTCGTATCCCTTGTGAAAATTTCAAGACCAACTCGGGAGATGAAGATGATCTGGGGGAATGTAAGGCCTACTTCACCAAGCGGAAATGAAATTTTGTATTGCTGTGTTGGATTCCTGTGTCAGCTCGTTCAGATGCCAAGATGCTCGGTTTTCAGATTACTGTGTCAGCCCGTACAGAAGCCCAGACCAGATGTCCAGTTCTCAAATTGCCATATCACCTTAGACCTTCGGTTCTCAGATTGCCATATCAGCCCGTGAAAGATGCCCAGACATCCGGTTTTCAGATTGCTATGTCAGCCCAGACGTCCGGTTTTCAGATTACTGTGTCAGCCTGTGCAAGATGCCCAGACATGCGGTTTTCAGATTGCCATATCAACCCGTACAAGATGCCCAGAGGTCCGGTTTTTCAGATTACTGTGTCAGCCCGTGAAAGATGCCCAGACATCCGGTTTTCAGATTGCTATGTCAGCCCAGACGTCCGGTTTTCAGATTACTGTGTCAGCCCGTGCAAGATGCTCAGACATCCGGTTTTCAGATTGCCATGTCAGCCCAGACGTCCGGTTTTTCAGGTTACTGTATCAGCCCGTACAAGATGCCCAGACATGCGGTTTTCAGATTACTGTGTCAACCTGTACAGAAGCGTGGATGTCCAATTTTCTTATTGCCATGTCAGCCCGTATAAGATACTCAGATTTTTATTGTTGAAATACATTAAATTTCTTAAAATTGTTTCATTGCTTTTCGTTGTCTACTGCAGAACTGGTTTTATTCGCACAGTAAAACCTCTTTGGGAAGTGGTTTTAGAAACTGAAAATGAAAAATTGACGGAAAAAGAATTTGATCTATTATCACAGATTTGGTGAATAGTGCTCTACTAACTCAGTTGGTAGAGACTTAAGTCACCAAAATTTAACATTTTTCTGGTCAATTTTTCATCCTCAGCCCCATGCTCATATTCTTTCCTTTCTTTCTACCATTCTCAACATTCATTTCTACCATCTATCTCACATTCATATTCTTTTACCCAGAACCAGGATCTAAATCCATATTCCTTTTTCCACAACAAATAAAGATCCAAATCCCTGATCTACAATCCAAATACCTATTACTACAAATTTATGTTTCAAAAAATCCACAATCCCTGTCCCAATCCATAAATCCCAAAGCCAGTATCCAGGTGCATTTTCATCTAAAAAGGGTTGCCATAAATATGGTCAAAATGTTCTCAAAATCGTCAGGCTAACAGCCATATTTTTGGGCATTTGACCAGTGAATCCCTTTCGATCACTGTGAATGGACAAATTTTCATTGATTTTGAGTAAATTCGGTCCAAATTTGAAAGGAAAAAGGGTTGCCATATCCACTTTTTCCGTTTGCCAGGGTTTTACCCGCGATTTGGATCCACTTTCGATGATGAAATGAATGTAGAAATAAATAAAAAATCTATATTGAATATTATAATAGACAAACATCAGTTATTCAATTCATGAATAAATATTAAATAAACATAATAAATAAATCTAATGAATAGATAAATATTAGATAAATATAATGATTAAATATAATAAATGTAAATATTTCATTAAAAGGAAATTTCCTTGAAAGTGAAAGCAACAAATAAAATTGATTATCAAATGATAAATAAATAAGAAGAAAAAATATTTGTTGAATCACTGGTCGATTTTTCAAAAATAGCCCACCATTTGCCTAGCAAACTGAAAAGGGGGATCGGGCAACCCTTTTTCTATTCAAATTTTGACAAAATTTACTCAAAATCAATGGAAATTGGTCAAATTTCAGTTGTCGGAAGGTATTCACTGGTCAAATATCCAAAAATGCAGCAACTAACCTGACAATTTTGAGACCATTTTTGACCATATTTATGGCAACCCTTTTTGGACCTAGATTTTGAACCAGGGAATCAGGGATTTGGATTTGTTGGAACAGGGGTTTGGATTGTAGATCAGGGAATTACTGGAATAGGGATTAGTCAGATTGTGGAAATGGGATTCGTTTGAACAGGGAATCAAGGATTTGGATTTTGGGACCCTTTGGAACAGGGGTTTGGATTGTAGACAATAGAAATAGGGATTTTCAGATTGTGGAACTGATTCATTGGAACAGGAGATCAGGGATTCGGATTACAGATCTAAGCAGAATATTCTGGATTAGGAATTGGATTTAGACCTTTGGAAAATAAGAAAGTGAGAATGATGGTAAGAATGAATGATCAATGATAGAAAGTGGATGGTGGAATATAGGAATTGAATGTGAGAATGGGGGTGAGAATGAAAAATTGATTAAAGAATGTCAAATCATGATCACTGACTTGGTAAATTATAGATCTACCAACTGAGTTAGTAGAGCACTATGCACCAAATCAGTAGTCGCAAATTTGAATTCTTTTTAGGTCAATTTTTCATTCTGGATTAATCTGCAAACTTCATCTGTGTTTCTGCATTGTCTATCACAGTAATCTCAAAACTTGACTTTGGAGCATCTGTATGGGACGACACCGCAAACTGATAACCGGGTATCTGTGCATCTGTACGGGCTGACATGGTAAACTGAAAACCGGGCGTCTGGGTATCTGTACGGGCTGACATGGCAAACTGAAAACCAGGCGTCTGGGTATCTGTACGGGCTGACATGGCAAACTGAAAACCAGGCGTCTGGGTATCTGTACGGGCTGACATGGCAAACTGAAAACCAGGCGTCTGGGTATCTGTACGGGCTGACATGGCAAACTGAAAACCAGGCGTCTGGGTATCTGTACTGGTCATGGCAAACTGAAAGCCGGGCATCTGTACGGGCTGACATGGCAAACCGAAAACCGGATATCTGAGCATCTGTACGGGTTGACATGGCAAACTGAAAACCAGATATCTGAGCATCTGTACAGGCTGACGTGGGAAACTAAAAACCGGATATCTGGGCATCTGTGCCGGACAACATGGAAATCTGAAAACCGGTTGTCTAGGATTCTGTATGGGCTGACATAGGAATCTGAAAACTGCGCCATGATATTTTGTCTCTACTTCGATAAAGTAGGCCTTTCATCCCTCCAAATCATTTTCATCCTCCAAGTTGGTCTTGAAATTTTCCCAAGGGTTGTGAAAAGCCTCGAATGCCCTAACCAAATCATGATATGTCTTCTTTACATCATCTGCTGAACCTTCAGTCATTAGAACTTCTGATGCAGTATTCAAAACCAAGGACAACCCTCGTTTAGCAGAACTTTTTGCAGTCTTCAGCCTCCGTCATTTTTCTTCCATCTTAACGAATCTTTAAAGATAAATTTCAAATAAATCAATAAGTTTATGCAACGTTTTTATGGCTTACAAAAGTTATTCAATAAAACAATTAGAAGTGAAATATAAGTTAATAGGTCTAAATAAATGAATAAATAACTGTAGAACTTGCAAATTATCCTCTGCAACTTTCTTCAAAGTTATTGACCAACGGAAATACTGTGTCCTACTCCTTCGTCTTCTAGTTGGAAAAGGCCAGTCCACAAGAAATGCTCTCGACTTTGTGAAACGGGAACGAGGCTGCATTCAAATGCAAATGAGTTCAGAACAGGGCACCCAGTCTCATTTAATTATATCTAATTCAATTGAATTGAATCAAATGTCTTTTCTTCCAATGGAAATTCCGTGCGTAAAAAAATTGTTTCACTCTCAAAGACTCTACAATATCTATCATGGCATGAATTTAATAGAAGAAAACCAGTATAAGGTGGCTGCATAATTTCATTTCTTGAACCTGGTTTCCAGATTTCTATTGCTACAAATTTGTGCAACAATGTATAAGGAACATATGACACTTTTTACGTTGGCTCTGCAGTTTTTCTTTTCAGGTGCTAAAGTACCAACCGAGGATAAATGCTGCTAAAGTATCAACCGGGACAAATACCAACCGAGATCTTTTCATTTGAACTACCATACGAGCTAATGTAGAGATCTCCATATTCCCAGATACAGGGGCGCATCTAAGGGGGGTTGTGGGGGTTGTAACCCCTGCCCTTTTTATTAAGGAAGCTAATTTGCCCTATTCTCGTCAAGCTAATCATTCTGAATTCCCCATTTCAAAGAGAAATTGAAGGATTCTAAGCCATTTTAAAGACTCAGGAATGTCAAAATCTCAGGACTTTCCGGGGGCTCTGCCCCCTTGACCCCTACTTGAGTCCTTCCCTGCCCTTTTTTGCGGCTAAAACCCCTGCCCTCCAAAATTCCTAGTTGCGCCCCTGAGATATAGGACCGAATTTGCAAAGAAAGGTTTTCATTACGCAGCTCTCAAAATGTGGAATGACACCCCTGCAGATATACGTCAACTACCCACTTTAGATCGTTTTAAAAAAGAAATGAAAACGTATCTAAAGAACTATATTTCTTTGTTTTGTTCCCTTGCACCTTATTTCCAAACAAGGTCCCATTTCTTTTTTCAACAGAAACTCCGTATAGTTTTCAGTTTTAGGGAGCGGGGCCCACCAAATCGTCTTTTAAATCAGCTGCGAAGGAGTCGTACGGCTCTAGCAGCTCAAAAAGTGTGGAAGCTGTATTGGGATTTTTAGCAGTTGAACGTTATCCAATGAGAAATGAGAACTAGAGGCTCATTTTGGCGGGAGCTGTAGTGCAGATAATTCTTTTTTCCAAGTTAAAGAACTGTAATTCCTAATCAAAAGGATATTTCACTGTCGTTCTTCTTTAAAAGGAAATTTCCATTCAACTAAAAAGCACTGTCATTTCTCTTTAAAATGAGATTTCCTTCCATGTCAAAAACTATCATTTCATATCAAAAAACAATATTTAAAATGTAAGTAAAAAGTTATGTTTCGCTCAGAGTCACACTGGTGTCAATCATTAATGAACTGAGTGTTGGTCCTTGCAAGACTCCGTAGTATTCAATTGGTTCAAAAAGCAAAATATCCTATATTCCTATCTATTTCAATCTTTTTTGACTTCTAGCTAGTATGTTAATAGATGCTTCAAAGTATAAACACTAATAGAGCAAGGATATGTCGTTGAAGTTGCCCCATTCCAGTTTTTTGCTGAACTTGAAAGCTGTAATTAAAAGCCAGTCAATTTCCTCAGTGATTTTTGAATTGAGATATGAAATATTTTTATATATCGTCTATATTGACTATCAATCAAAAACTTAAGACTGAAAACTATAAGAGAAGTCTATTTCAATCATTAATAGGCTATGAGTTAATTCTTACAAGACCCCGTGGTATTCAATTGGTTCAAATAGCAAAATATCCTTATCTATTTCAGTCTATTTTGACTTCTAGCTAGTATGTTAATAGATGCTTCAAAGTATAAACACTAATGGAGCAAGGAGGTATCCCTGCGTTGCCCAATTAAAGCCTTTTACTGAATTTTAAAGTAGTAATCAAAAGCGAATCAATCGCTTAGTGATTTCTAAATTTTCAAATCAAAATATCGTTATATATCGTGTACATCATCTATAAATCAAAAAGCAGAAGGCTGAAAACTAGCTATAAGTGAAGTTTTTGTCAATCATTAATGGGCCGAGAGTTGATCCTTGCGAGACCGCGTAGTAATCAATTGCTTCAAAAAACAATAATAGAGCAAGTATGTATCCTTGCGTTACCCCATTAAAGCTTTTTGCTGAATCCTAAAGCAGCAATTAAAAGCGACTCAAGTTCCTCTGTGATTTCTAAATTTATAAATCAAACATTTTGACATATCTCGTGTACATAGACATCTAATTAGAAGCAAACTTCATTAATCTAAGGGACGGCGACAATAGGGTCCGGTGTACACAAGCCAAATTTAGTCGGAGTTTACACAAGAGAATATTAAAAAAGATTGGGAAAACAAAGTTTGTTAAAACTTCAATCTTCTTGTGTGTTCTTGACCAATAATCGATATCTTCCTTATCAGTTGCAGCCGGCTACTGGCGAGAGAAAAACCTACAAGCGGCCTACTTTGTGCCTTGTTGTATCCACATGTATTGTTACCGCACGAAGACTTCCATAGCTGCTATGCAAATAATTGCAAATCACATCATTAGGTCTTTTATCTTCAAGTGGGTTTTAACTAGGATTGTTTAGTTGTTTCAAAAATTGATGTTGTTTGCACGACTGTTTCGAAATAGGCAACGGAGGAGGCGGGGGTTTTCGTTCGGTATAAATAAGAGGGATTCTTCCCAAGTCGTCCTTTACAGTTGATAGCCGTCGAGAAAAGCTTCTCTGGTCGCAATGCAAGGCAGAATGGTTGTAACGGCTTGTATGGCCTTCCTTCTTTACGGTAAGTGGACTTTTATTAGCTTTATTAACATTACAATACTTTAGCCTGTTGCACATTTATATGACTTGTCCCTGGTAGACTACACGCATTTTATTTCATAAGCAACTGCTTTACAAGCAAGTCAGTACTCGACAAGACAAAAACTTAAGCAATGCCAGTACTGGATAGAGGAATGCTAAGCAATTTGAAAATTTCAGTTCTGATCCAATCAGCTATGAAAATTGTTCAGCAGCTATAGAGAAGTAGGTTATAGTAGATATTAGTACTTCGGCACACTTTTGTATGCAAGATACCATCGACATTTGTTGTACAAAAACTTCTGAGATAGTATTCTAAGAAACATATCTTAAAGTATAAAAAGCTAAGCAATTGCTAAGCAATTCTGAGTACTCAAATTTGCCCTTAAGCTAAACAATTTCTAATAAGCTCGAGCCGAAATTGCTTATAAAAAACTGCGTGTGTTATAACACATTAGGACCTCATAATACTGTTCGAAGTGATGTGGGGTATGCCATCATACCCTTCTGGAAACAAGCCCCTGCCTTAGCGAGGATAGCATGTTAAACATAATATAACCCACTTAGAAATGGGTGCAATAAACATTCAAGGACTTCGCACAAGTATACATCACGGTGTACAAGCTTTTTATTTTATAAGGAACCTACCTCAAGGCCTAGTACTAGAAGTTCCTTAAATTGTATATTGTTCTCCATTGTTACACGAAACAATAGAACAAAAGAATTCATCGTATTTCACAAGAAATTATAGTTCTAGGTTCCTTATAAACACTTTCTTATGAGAAAAAAAGCGTTTAGTTTTTGCTACCATGCCCCTAATGGAAAAGCCTTTCTTTTGTCAGCCTAGCATGTTGCAAAGCTAGCCCGTTAAACAAAAACTCAATCACTCATAAATGGTTGCAATATTATATATATATATAGTGAATGCTGCTAAGCCTCTGCTGGAAACAAGGCTCAACTTTATTCAGGCAAGCACGTTAAAAAAAACTCACACTTATCTATTAGGTGAGGTCTACTATCTAAATCGAGTAAAATATTGTTTAGTTCGAATTTTTCGTTACGACCTTGCCTTGTCCGATGATAAAAGAAGGATCTCTTCCGAAATGTTCTCCTGCCAAAAATCAAAATCTATTGACATTTCGAATCAGGCCTTGAACTAGGCAATAGGTGCAGCGATGACCTATTTGTGCAGTAATGATTCAGAAAATTTGTCGAATTACACTCTTTGTTTTGTAAGAACACTTTTATAAGAACACGAGCCTCAAATTTTGCCAAAATCTAAGGACAAGCTAAGAACAAACCGAAGCTAAACATTTTTGGCTCAATACAGGAATTTAAAAAAATAACCCAAGACTGAGAAATAATTACGAAACAAGCAGATTGGCAGCACAAAGATAATATCAGATGGTTAGGAGAGTCCAAATTTGCAACAAGTTGCACAACTGATAGCAAAAGCAGGCTTCCAAAGCATTATGAAAGTAAGAACAATTAAAGAACATTTCAGGCTGAAAATAGAGAAATACTTAAGAACAGCCAGCTTCAAACAAATCTTATTGGTTCTTATAAAAAGTGTAGAATCTGTGTATTGGTAAATGTCCCATCAAGCAAATTACTAGAGATTTCTTAAATAATTCAAAATGACTTATATAATTCAAGATCCCAAGCATTAATAACGTTTTAGCTTCTTTCTATATCAGTTTATAAGGAACCTAGAACTCTGACTTCTTGTAAAATACAATGGATTCTTTTGTTCTATTGTTTCCTGTAGCAATAATGAACATTAGAAAAAAATTTAAGGAACTTTTAGTACTAGGCCCTGAGGTAGATTCTATATATTTTATATATAGATATAAAATAAAAAGAAGTAAATGCATTTAGTAAAGGTATGACTCTGAACGATATTTTTGAAACTTGTTGTCTACTCTCTTATTGCATGAAATACCCTACCAGAGAAGCCATATCTTTGTAATATATGCAGTGGTGAATATTCCTTTGATTATTGCCTGCCTAATACAGTATGAATATTTATTTCAGGAACTCTGACAACACAAGTAAGTTCCATGTTCTTACAAGACTTTTCAAGCAACTGCAAAGAACTGCTTCGAAGCTACCCCATCTGCTCTGACTTTGCCATGCAATATGTCTGCCTCAAAACCTGCGCAATCAGCAAGGAATGTAAGTACATTGTATCCTTGTATCCTCTGCATTAAAGGCGCAGACGGATGGGTCAAGTGATAAACTATGAAACCTTGAAAATTCTTCGCGAGCACGCATATCTAATGTGGGGTAAACTGGGCCTAAACCTTTGCTCTCCAAAAAAATCGTTAGTTAATTCCTCAAGATTTCGTGCCTGTCTAGAGCAGGTTTTAAAGAATTTCTAATCATCATTTAACCACCCGTCTGCGCCTCTAACTGAAGATCATGTTGGACGATCCAATTTGTAGCACTGAAGGGATATTCTACCTATATTTCAGAATTTTTATTGATAGGCCGGAAAAAAATTAACTGAAAGTGTCCTTAAATTTGCCTTTAGTTAATTGCTGAAAGTGTGCTTGCATGCCTATACTTTTAAATATTCCTATAGGCTAACGAAAAAATAACCTTACCCTTCAGAGTACCATCTTTTCTGCCTTTTTTGCCAAAAACAGCCAAATAGACATTTTATTTGATTTTTTAAAAACTAGCCATCTCAACCACAAATCAAACAAACTCCAAAACAACCCCCTTGCTAATGTTTACTCCTCACCTAAAACAGTTCGTTTACAGTTTGTTCAAAGTTCGTTTACAGTTCGTTTACAGTTTAACATAGGACTCAATAAAAGGTGTTGAAAGAGTGATATTCAAGAGCAAGGGGAGGCAGTATTTTAGAGAAGGGGCACGATTCTTATAAGAAAAGATCATGAGCCTCAAAACGTTCACAATGTGCCAGATACAGAGCGAGCTGATATTATATGGCATGAGGGGCATTTTATTTTATGAAAATCATTAAGCCCAGGGGCGGGTCCAGCTTTTTTAGTGACTGTTGCAGAATGAATAAAAATACGGGGGTTTGTTGGCGCTATGTATAATACTGTATAATATAGAAATCTGACTGTTGCAGCTGCAACCATTGCAACCATCTGGATCCGCCCCTGAAGCCATGTCGTGTTCAATATACACAGTTTTTATTTTATAAGGAACCTACCTCAAGGCCTAGTACTAAAAGTTCCTTAAATTTTCTATTGTTCTCCATTGTTACAGGAAACAATACAACAAAAGAATCCATTGTATTTCACAAGAAATTTTAGTTCTAGTTTCCTTATTAAAAGTTCCTTTTAAGAAAAAAAGCGTGTATATTATCGAAAACCAACATTCATGGTGAATTTTTATGAGCCCCCTAGTGAAAGATTCTAGCAAATGGGCCGTAGGTTGGCCATCCCTGGTCTCAGAACAAAACACAGAGCTTGACACAAGACTACGTTATGATGTCAATCGAATTTCTTTTCAGTCCCCCTGTCCTGTGGAAAACGATTCATAACCAAAAACGATGAAAAAGAAACTTCAACTGAGGGAGATCTGAAAACCGAAGAAACGTCAATATTTCGATCGAAAAGGATTGTGGGTGGACAAGAAGCTAAAGAAGGGTCCTGGCCCTGGCAGGCCGCTTTGATGTTCAAGGGGAGTCAGTACTGCGCAGGAGCACTCGTATCTCCTTCGTGGGTCGTCACTGCTGCTCATTGTTTCGGTGAGTTCCGTTTTTTTAAGAGAAACTTTTTAAAATTCCAAAATGGGGTAGGACTTATTGGAACTGGGATTAGGGAATGAACAGTAAAATGGGATTGGCACTGTTAAACACGTCAATATTGGGAATTTCTCTATTTTCTTCATTGAAATTAGGATTTTTGATAATTTCAGTGATAGGGATTAGGATCAGTAGCTTCCTCCTCGGGAACCTCTGAAGAAACTGTCTATGTTGGAAATTCACAGAGTTGGTAATGAATACTTTGTGAGGAATTACAACTGCAATGCCAAATAGTTGTTCAGGTATGAGAAACTGCCATGCTAAATGGGTGTTCAGGACGGTATAAGAAAAGGTTTTCATCTTCTAGGTCAAGTAACATCCAAGCTAAAAACCGACTGGCAAGTGGTTCTCGGCGAACACAAACTTGGCACGAAGGAAGTATTCGAACAACACCGAAAAGTATCAAAAATCATCATCCATCCCGACAATTTCAGATATTGGAAATTGGGCTATCCTAACATACCTGATGACTATGATATCGGTATGTAATTATAACAAGGCCTGACCCTAGCCCTAATGCTAACAACAGCCCTAAACCCTAATCTTAACCATGATCCCAACCCTAACCCTTGCTCTAACCCTAATCTTAATCCTAGCCCTAATCCTAATCCTAGCCCTAATCCTAACCCTAGCCCTATCTCTAACCCTTATCCTAATCCTTATCCTAACCCTAACCCTTGCTCTAGCCCTAACCCTAATCCTAGCCCTGTTTCTAACCCTAATCCTAATCCGGATGCCAACCTTAACTCTAACCTTTACCCTAACTCTTACCTTAATCCTGGCCCAACCCTAATCCCATCCCTAATCTAACCCTTATCGTAATGCTTTTCTTAATCCTAGCCCTGTTTCTAACCCTAATCCTAATCCGGATCCCAACCTTAACTCTAACCTTTACCCTAACTCTTACCTTAATCCTGGCCCAACCCTAATCCCATCCCTAATCTAACCCTTATCGTAATGCTTTTCTTAATCCTAGCCCTGTCTCTAACCCTAATCCTAATCCTGATCCCAACCTTAACTCTAACCTTTAGGGCCCATCTACACGAGTGCCCTAAACCTGCCTTATGGCATTCTTTAGGGGATTAAGTAGATTATCACCTCTTCTGATCGTGTAGACGGCATTTTCAACTTTTTTGCCCAATGCAAAGTTAGGGCACAGATCACAGACGCCGCTAGGGCAGATTGGGCCTGCTCTGGAGGTGCTCTTTTTGCCCAAAGCTGTCAGAAGGGATTAAAAATTGGTTATCGCGCAGCTTGCTTTTAAAAACGGGGCACGGTTTCGCTGATTCAAACATTCAAAGGCTGATGATCAAAATGTCGTACGAAGATATGGCAATGTTTATCCTTGTTGCTTTTTATTTATTAGAACAGAACAGGCAAAATAGAATTCTGCGTATGTTCTATTTTCCTCCGGTGGCTTTCATGGCTAGAAATTCTGAAATACGAATCGTAATACTGAGGTATTTTGCAAACATGTACACTCTTTACTTTTATAAGAATAAATTTTATAAGAATAATGAGGCTCAAAATTGGTGAAATTTAAGAATATTTCAAGAATATTGCGAGACTCAGATCTTATGGAAAAATATTTTAGCGAGTGTCGATGAGCTCTGTTTCACAGGAAACAAGGATATTGTTCTGTTACTTTAGCCTCCATGTTTGTAATACATACTGTAGGTGTGCGTTTTTTGGCATTAATGACAATAATAACAATTTATTAATTGCTATATCCGTGCTTTCTGCCGTAAGAATAATTTAAGAATATTCCGAGGCTCAAAATGGCAAAAAATTAAGAATATTGAGGCTCAGAAAAGAATTAAGTATTCTTATAAAAAAAGAGTGTATTAAAAGAGGCATGCATTGGTGTATCACAGACAATGATTTTAACGTATTTTGCTTGACTGACTTGAATATTAGCAAAGACTTGAACCCGTACTATAGGCCAGTTGACTTTTAATCAAAATTCTACCATTCTTTTATTTGTTTTATGTTGGTGTATATACAATACACGTCTGACTTCGAACTTGTTACATAAGAATAAAGCACGAGGACGAGGGAGGAGTTGAAAATGATCGCGTGCTTCTAATAAACAATCATTTCTAACATGACAGTTCATGACAGATGTGTGAAACCTCAATGCTGTGTTGATCTGAGGAATGTCCTTACGAATAAGGACGGAAGTTCAGGAATGTGGCGTTGGGCATTCATAGGGCACATTTAGGGCATTTTTAGGGCTCTCGTGTAGATGGAGCCTTACCCTAACTCTTACCTTAATCCTGGCCCAACCCTAATCCCATCCCTAATCTAACCCTTATCGTAATGCTTATCTTAATCCTAGCCCTAACTCTAATCCTGACCTGACCCTAACGCTAATCTTATGTCTAACCCTAATCCTAATCTTCATCTTGACCCAAACATAACCCTGACCCCAACCTTAACCCTAACCCCAACCCTATCCCTAACACAAATCCTAACTCAAACCCTAACTTTCACTGTAATAATTGCTTTATCTCTAAACCTAACCTAGCACCACTCAATATGAGCATCATTTAACATTTATTGTATATTTCCTAGCATTGGTCAAACTATCTTCGCCCGCCATTTTATCGAAGCGTGTCAACACCGTCTGTCTGCCAAACAACCAAATCACCTTCCCAGCAGGCACTTCATGTTACATCGCGGGCTGGGGCAAAACCGCATGGAAAGGCAGCCAACCGGACGCGCTGAGAGAAGCCAGCGTGAAACTCGTCGAACGAAGCGTGTGCAACGCGCCGCAATCATACGACGGCAAAATCCACCAACGTGCGATATGTGCCGGATACAGTAAAGGAGGCGTGGACGCCTGCCAATACGACAGCGGCGGTGGACTCAACTGCGAAAAAGACGGACGATTTTACGTCGAAGGATTGGTCTCTTGGGGCAAACAGTGTGCCAAGCCACATAAATACGGCGTCTACACGAATGTCCCGCTGTTGAGGAATTGGATCGTTGAGACGGTGCTGAACAACGACCCGCTGGTGTACATGACTTCCAAAAAAGTATACAGCGCGATGAAATCCGCGTTCCTCAAACGCAACAGCACAGCAACAGCAACAGAATGAACTGTATGACATCATGAACAATGAATGCTCCATAAGAGACTGAATTTGATGTCTAATACGAGACTAAACGTTGTTTGCAACTAGGCCTATCTTGACGTTGAATCTAACTTATTTTGTTAGCATAGAATTTAAAACAAAGCTGTAGTAGGATTAATCATTCTAAAAGTTCAGGAATAAAAATGAAATAATTTCTGAATGAGAAAAGCCGAGTTTAACTTTCTCATACTTTTTCAAGATTTTAATTTCTATTTTTTATTCACGGGGCTTTCTAAGAGTAAGTTGAGTGCGTTAATGTTTAACGCGTTAGCCTGTGAAAAGCCACGAGTGGCCTTATTGTACCATGCACTACATCACTACATTTAGCAGTAAGAGTTGCTTTTGTGTTATGCTTGTCTACGAGTGTTTGTCTAAGACTCGATTAATAGTGCTGGCTGTTCGAGATAACGGGTTTATTTGCATACTTAACTATATAGGAAAACGAGGGGAAATAGGTTTTGTTTGAGATAGCAGGAAGTTCGAGATAACGTTTTGAGGGGATGGGGGGCTGGATTTGAAGTAAAATGCTATGAAAGCTAAAAAAGTAGTTATTTATTAGGAAAGACAAGGGTGTTCCAAATACTTCTGGCGGGCATTGTAGTATGTTTATTGCAACTTTTTGTGCCACAGAAGTTTTCAAACTATTAATCCCTATCAACTAGGCAATCTGTCATTATAAGTTCGATACAAGAATGTAGAAGTGATTAAAGCAGTAAATGAGGTCATAGGTCTTAGGGTTAATTGCGTTCCTGGGGTAAAATGAGTAAAAAAATTATAAGCAGATTTTCTGGGAATCTCATTCTCAACAGTCCCAAACTAACTAATCTTGGATGTAAAAGTCGAGATAGCATTCATAAAGTTGCCTTTATCAACAGTTCTCGTTTGCTAATTTTCAAAGACTATTCGAAAAGAGATGCACAAAACTTACCATTATTATAACCTTTTAGTATTATGACACCATATAAATGATTAAAAATAAAATTACCTATCTTACACAAAAAACTAATATTATTCCATCTATCACTATTTTATCTTTAAGCACAAACCATTTCATGTCCAGTTAAATCCACATTACTGAAAACCCTCCAACCTACTGCAAAAACATTGCCTGGGATGAATGCTTTAAGTCTATGAAACCAAACACATAAATCATCAATATGCTCAGATTATACACTAGTTTTTACACCATGAAACTAGCTAAGATCGCTTAAAGGCTATGCTAACATCCTATACCTCTTGTAGTCATTTTCGTTTGACTTTTTTCACAGTTAATTTCACATGCCCTGGACACTTGAATTCTTTGTTGTTGTTGTTGTTGTTGTTCTGATAGCTTTACTATTGAGTCTGAGTCCAACTAATGCTTCACTGCTCAGCAATTGAGTTTAAGTTAAAAGTCCCCCCTGTCTAGGCATAACCAACATACTTACTTGAGTCATGTAGCAACTTTATTAAAACCCTCTACTATTGGATAATCTAGAAAGATCTCCTTAGACTATTTCGTTAATTTGGTATTTCCCTCAGCACTGTGTTTTCAAATATATATAGTGTACTAAAGAACAGAAAAACATGTGTAGTGTATCCTTTAGAACGAGTGAGCCCATTAGATATCTCATACTAAATCTGCTGCAAGCGTTCTTTGGGACGCCAACACCGTTTGAAAATTTAGTGTTATTGTCAGTATTGCTTATTGCCTTGAGTGCTGTACAAACTGCTCACCTTAAATGCAGCTTTGGTGTAGTTTTCAACAGTTTACAACCAAAAAAAGTCTGATCCCTTTGTTTGATATCTGTAAAGGGCCTGGTTTGAAATATCTAGTGTGAGCCAGTGCTTCTACATAACACTGATAATTATCCATATATTCACAATCTTAAAACTACAAAAGATGTCGGGTTAATCGCTATCAGTAGTAAAAATTATGAAGCTATTTTCTTATAAATGTAAAAGGAGTCACAAATGGGGAAATTGGCGTCAGGGGGTTTCAACTACAAAAGTGACCGATTATTACCCTAGTATGGGCTCCAAGGCATTGATTCATCAGAAGGTACGGAGCCCAAGATTATCAAATTTATTCATTTGTCTGTAAAAAAAACTTTCTGAAAACAAGTTTCTGTTTCTTAAATTTTGAAAACGAGGAGGCTTTACCAGCTTTAAAAGGGGAATTTCTAACTTCAACCCCCATAACCCCCTTCCCCCAGATGAAAAAGACTCACTAAGCTGTTTCCAGGTACTGCTTTTGATCCTCGAAGTAGTCTTCCAACATCCACGCGAGTGTTTCGAAAGTCGGCCGCTCGTCTGGGTTTTTCTTCCAACACTGGGTCATGACGTCATAATATTGATCTGGACACTTGCTTGGTTTTTCCATTCGGTAGCCTCTCTCAATAGCTGCCAGGGCCTGAGAAGAAAAAATTTAATCAGGACATATGTTTGGTGTACTTTAAAATCAAGGGGTCTTGCATCCCCTTGTGCTAGATTCTAGAATGCCTACAGTAGGTTTTCCGCATATAAGAAACCCGTCGTATAAGAAACTAGCCTAAAATCTTTTCTAAAGAGTTCCTTTTATAAGAAATAATTTCAGGTCTGAAATTGAAAAGTTTCTTTTTTTCAGGTATGCCAATTAATAATTTTACAGTATTCTACCTCTTGCCCCATATTTTGTTCTTAAGACTACCTATAGGTGCACTTTAATTATGATTCTAAAGCAACCTTTGCAAAGAGATTATATATTTGAAGGTTCCTTTGATAGCAAATGACATAAACTGGCATAAACAGACACTGTCCAAATCTAAAAGCATTGTTACCTCTCAAAAGAATATGAAGCCTATGTATAAGACATTTTTACCCTAGTTCTATAAAGGTGCCTTCAAAAAAGAAACATTATCAGGCCGGAATTCAAAAATTTGGTTTCTTATATGCGGGAACCTACTGTACATCTCTAGCCAAGAAACTTATAACTAAAAAACACAGCTAGAGACTGGTTGTTTATTTGACGTCATCATAAAAACAAAAACAGCCCACAACATTAAAAGTTTCAAAGATCTTATGAAAATTTGGTTTCTTGAGAACAAATGTTCCTGCAAATTTTGTATCAGATGACTTGTCTGATGCAATCCTTAAAGTTGTTTTATTTTAGTCTAAGTAAGCAAAGTTGCACTATTGCTAAAACTAACAATAAATAATATACAATACAATACAGTACAATCATGGCTTCAAAAAATCAATATTCAAACGAATTTTATCTCAACCACATGGCAATTATTTGCTTTTCCTCTTTTATTTCTAAACGATTTATGAAATATTTTCAACCGAGAACACTCCTTGATAAATTGTGGTGTTAACTATACCTTTTGCCATGCATTCATTCATAAGGCATAGTTTAACAGGGGTAATTAAATAATACCAGAGCAGGCTACTGCAATTAACATTCGCCACCACCGGGTATTGAAACCAGGTTTTTGCCATGCTGTACATGAAATGGTTCTTGAATTTTAAGCGGACATACATTCTGTTAAAGAATAAAAACCAGAACCAGCTGAAGTCTTTGAGTCATTGCCGAAAAGCGATAATCATTTCAATCGACTAGGACAGCCTGGAAGTGATGCAGGAACATAGAATCTTAAATTACCTCTGGATTTGTCATCCCTGCATATGGCATCCTTCCATACGTCACAACTTCGTACATCAATACCCCAAACGACCACACATCAGACTTAGTCGAGAATCTGTTTAACGTACACGCCTCTGGAGCCGTCCATTTAATTGGAAACTTTGCACCAACATGTGCCACATAAATCTCGTCCTCTATGCATCGGGAAAGCCCAAAATCGGCAATTTTCACAATGTTATTATCGCTGACTAAAACATTTCGTGCAGCCAAATCTCGATGAATAAAGTTTTTCGACTCGAGGAATGACATTCCTTGCGCCACCTGGGCGTTTATGTACACCAACTGGTTAAGCAGCAAATTACGGCCAGTTCCTCGCAAGTAATCCAGTAAACTGCCGTTTTTCATTAACTCTGTGATGATAAGAATCGGCTCGGTTTTAGAGACAACAGCGTAGAGCAGGACGAGCTTTGGGTGTTTTATTCGCTTCATGATTTTTGCTTCCTCCAAGAAATGCTCTTGCTTCATGGATCCCGATTTCAGTGATTTGATCGCGACTGGGATTTTTCCATTCCACATTCCTCTGTAGACTTCACCAAATTGTCCCGCTCCTAGCTTGTCCGTTTTTGAGTAGCTGAGTGAGGATCTCTCGATTTCCCATTGTCCCTCTGTTTTGTGGGACAGTTCTGAGATGATGGGAACTTCCTCGTCCTAGAATTTAATTATTTTGATTACCCCAAAAGTAGATAAAAATATGTATAAAAGGAGAGCTACGCTGTGTAGGATGTATACCTGTTTTTGACGAGTGGGGCACTGGTTAAAAAGGAGGGGCCCTTTTTAGGCTGGATGCCAAAAAGATGTATGTCCTGCCGATTTCGAAAGGAGTTTCAACCCTGTCCTGACGTTCTTCTTAGATAGGGAATTTCCTGTAACAATTGAGAAAAAACCTTACCCTTCAGTTTTAAGCTAATATATATTCTAAATGGACCATGGAGATCCGAATAAGACTTGGATACATTTTCTATTTCGACCAAAGTGCCATTTTTGATTTTGTCAATAACTGTAATTTTCAGACTGACTCAATTATGACATCATTGGATCGATGATGTCATAAATCTTATTCAGATTTTGTCAAAATGAAATAAATGATATATCAATCAAAAGGTCTAATCCAGTGCTGTCTAATTACACTATTTTCGAACACATCCGTCTTACACACAATAAGTTATAGCGACATTAGTTCTAAAAATGACAGTTATTGTCGTCATCAAAAATGGCACTTCTAGTCAAATTTGAAAATGTTTTGTTCGAATCTTCATGGTTGATTCTGTATGAATCTAGCATGAAATCAAAGGTTAGGCAGTTGCTGAATAGTTACAGAAAATTCCCTGTCTATCTGCAAGGAGTGCTGGACAAAATTTTGTCCATCAACCCATGCTAGCAAACCTTACATGTTTACTAAGGGGGGAAATGCTTACAAGGGTGGATGTCCTCTTAGTTAAACTGTTAATTAAACTGCTAAAAATTCAGCACAATACTTATGCCAACATCACCTAATAGTCCTACATCATAAGAAACTAACAAGAAAAGTAAAAGATTAATTGTTTGGAAAATCTAAAACCCACCTTTTTACATGCATCCTTCAAGGTTGCGACCAAACCATCAGCAGTTTCTTTATAGTGTTCGATCAACTCGTGCAGGGTGGCAAAATCCTGCTTTCTTGCGATGAAATAATTCCCGCTATCTGTAGTTTTAATTTTGTAATGCTTTGAAATATCTCCATCTCTGACTGACAATGCGAACCAATCATGACCAATGTTGACGTTGCCTTTATTGTCGTGTTTTCTTATCAGAAATGAGCCGTGTGCATTGCCAGGCCTCATCAGCATTCTCTCCGCTTCTGGCCGTTTTATGTCACCAAAGTACCATCTGCAATAAAATGATTCTTTATTAAAAGCCAGAAAAATCAGAAGCATAGCAAAAACATAAACACTTTAAGCTTTTTGTCTGACACTCAACAGAGTGATAGGTCAGAAAAAAAACGAAACAAAAACATGACTTTGCTATAGGTCAACATTTGCTCGGCAACCCAGAATGTGATCAAGCCAACAGTGAGAATTATTTTTGCATAATTGGCAGAGCAAGGTCAACATTTCATTTAGGTATTTTGGAATCTATCTACATAAAAACCAGGAACCCTATTCTCTCAAAATTTTTTCATTCTATGGATATAACACAGTCTAGAGATATTTACCAAATAGGTAGGAGGATGATTTCTCAATCTTAAATAATTTCCTGATTTTAATCTTTGGTTCTAGGTTATTTGAGTACAGAATATTCTTTTGGGTTTGTGGTTTCACCAAACTCAAACAGAAACTTTCGAATGCTTGCAACACTTGAAATCCTTCATGAAAAGACCTTTGGTAATAGGCCTATCAATTTTATGATGTTCAAAATAATTATGTGATTTAAGGAAAGAGGAGTGTAAAACAAAAGTGATTTAAAAACTGCGCTGATTAAATTTCTATCACAAATTTTTTGAAGACAAAACACTATTTCGCAGGGGGGGTAAAACGCCTTGGTAACTGATTTCGTGAGAGTGTTGGTGGGGGCCATTGCCTTCGTAAAATGAAAATGCCGGCCAGCCTAAATTCTGTACTTTATCCGTCTTTTTTAAACCTGCCCTAATTCCACCTCCCCAAGAATCTAACGCCATTTAGGGCCGAGGAAAGAAATAACCAAGACCAAGAAGAGAAAAAATTTTAAATTATATTTTATAGACGTGTTTTATCCTTGAGAAAGATAAGAAAGTAGCTACTTATCAGGAAAAAATCTGTCAATTATGATCTTGGAAAATACCAAGATAGGTATGCAGATCAAGTGCTACTGTACTAGTTAAACAGAGGCGCATATCATGTTAAGGTGGATGTTTCACAGGTAGGGTGGATCAAGCACAATAAAGTCTCTGCGCAGAAAGTGGATCATTGAAATGTATAAAACACTAGGGAGAATGAAATCTAAAGAGCTCATTCTTTTCAGTTTTAGGAAGGCACACATTACTGAGGCAAATACCCAAACCCAAGTATCAAACCTATCCCATTCGTGAAAAAGCCCATTTCAGGATATAGACATAAGATTAACTAAATCTTAAACTAAAGAACACTCTAAATTAACTAATCTATAGTTGTTTGTTTTGTTTATGTTTCTCTTCTAATTTTGGTTAAGTATATATACATTACTGTATACAAATATTGCCTAAAAAAGTACATGCTAGCAAAAACAGAATAAGAAATTACACTGCTTTGTGAGAGGATTTGTAAAATTTTGGCCCTTTTATTGCTGGCCATGTTTACGCCGGCGTTCATTCTGCCACACGACTCAGATTAATGCCATTTAGGGCTGGTGGAAAAGGGCCCATAAGGTAGACAGAAGTTAATTTTCACCTTATTGCCTGGAATACTTGAAGTAATCTCATTGGTCAGTTTGCTGTATCGTAGGTGTTAATGGGTTTTTCCTACACTATACCAATCAATCACCTCTTTTCTGATTGGCTTATTTTGATCCAAATCTGGGTATCACAATTTGTTAGAATTTTGACATATTACTCAGTTGAGTGTCAGACAAAAAACTTAAGTAATTCATGTTTTGGGTATGCTTCAAATTTTTCAGGTCATGGTTGATAGATTGGTTGATAGGCACATACGCTTACTATCTTTGTAAGGCATGGGTTTATGTGCTATGCACAAAGGGCCCACTGAATAGGTAAACTAATCGAGCAGTGTGACCCTGGTCCTTCCTCTTGATGTGACCACACCTCGTGATTCCTTTTGCCTTTTCGCCTGGAATTACAGAGAGCTGGCTAATTCTCTCCTCACACTTTATGACAGGTCTGAAGGTGGTTTCGAACCCATGACTCTTTGATCAAGGGTCAAGTGATCTAACCACTCTGCCATCCCCGGCTATAATAAAGTATTGTACCTATCAAAGATAATAAACTCAGTTACTATGAAGTTAATGTAAAACGTAGCCAGTCTTTTTATTTTAGAACCTGGGATCACACAGATAGCAGTTGCAATCAAAACGATCAATAGACATGGCCATGAGACTTCAGAAGGTGGGTTGTGCATTGCTCTCCTCACTGTTCTCAGGTGTGATATCCCTTGGTAAAAGTGAAGATTGAGGTGGGTGATTCTCTTCTAATTTAATCAATGAGGAGGGCAACCAATCACCAACCTCAAGTAGCTGAGGAGGGCATTGAGGTGGAGCAGCTTGATTGCCTGCCTCAAATGGCAAGGTCTGTTGAGGTGCATGTGCAATCAGAGTAGAAATATGATACATTTATTTTTCATCACTTCATTTCCCTTCAGTAAACAGCCTTAAGGCCAGACTTAACCCAGAAGGATGATTTTGAAGAGAAGCAGGATTTGGAAAATCAATCGAGATAATTTATGAGAATGAAAATGACCCGAGTAGGACTCAAACCCACGACCTCTAGATTTGATCTCTAGAACGCTACCACTGCGCCACCGGGGCTACGAAAAACCCAGGCCATTTCATTCACACAAATTGTTGCACCACCACTCACCAAATGCAGAGACGAACCTATCCGGGCTCTTTGACACTACACTGGACCTGCCGAAGGGTTCGAGTCCTACTCGGGTCATTTTCATTCTCACAAATTATCTCGAAGGATGATTTTATTTGTTTCTCATCAGAACTTCATGAAACTTTCAGAAAATGTCATTATGGAGCTAAATATAGGGAAAATGCCATAAAATTATAAATTTAGCACTTTGATCACGTGATTTAAAGATGGCAGATGTGAAAACAATGGCGCATACAAAAATTGATATATCTCAAGACTAGGGGCTAGAGACCTCATATTTTGGCCCAAGATAGTATGGAGCTGTATATCAAATGTAGACTATACTCACGTTGCTAAGTTGGTAACTTTATTTGTAAAGATTTTTTTATCTAGATGGTTGATTTTTCATTGAATTCAAAATACACTTTGGACTTCAGAGCAGAGACCAGAGAGTAATGGAGTTAGGGGGGTCATTGTAGTCTAAAATGGAGCACATATTCTGGGCAAGAGGTACTGAAAATTTCAAAGCTCTAGCTATCCTAAAAGCTGAGATATATCCCCTTTTGTTACAACCAATACGCGAAAAATAGACTTTGGAGAAAAACGCGTTCAAAGTTTAGAAAGAAAATAGAAGGTAATATCATCATATAAAAATGTCTTTTCTTCACACTGTTAGATCCTAAAACAAATTGACAAGTATGGGAATGTCATTTTAAGTATTCATTCATTGTTTTCACAAATTCCAGGCCCATATTCACTGGATTGTCGTAATAAGGAAGCCGCCTCTTGATTTTTTTGGCGCTTTTTTTTCTGCTTCTCAGTTACTTGCGACCCTTTCACTCTTTTTTTGTCAATCATGTTGACATACTGCTGGTGATAACTACCATTTTGAATACCCATGTAGTTAAACACTGCAACTTTGCTGCCTTTTCCATCGTTGTACTGCATAATTGCAGAGCGAACTGCAATATCCAGGCGTCTCCATCCAACAAATACCTCCTTTGGGCAGAGGGACCAGATGATATGGTGGAACGATTCATTCACATTCTGTGTACCTCCATGTGTGCATCTCGATAGTAGCTCAGTTGATGTGAGGTTCTCAAACACAGGCTTTATTTCTTCCAGCACATGGTGTGGCAAAACTCTGGCATTGGCCTTTTCTAAATTGCCAGATTTCGATGGGCACCAATCACCACACAATGAATGGTCTCCTGATCGATGATGATAGATAGCCCAAATTGCATTTCTCATGCCATTTTCATCGCCAACATGTTTCCTAATGGCTGCACCATAATGGCCTTGGATTCAGTATATCTCTTTCTTTGTTAATTTGTTTTTTCCCCTAATTCCTTTCGATTTTTTGCCATTTTTATCCTCGTAAGTTCTTTTCTTGCATTCAAGAACAAGATTGTTCAGTTTTCCGCCCATCCTTTTCTGGATATGGCCTACGCATTCAAGCTTTTTGATCTGTTTCCCTGGGTAGATTGGTGGTTCAGCATGGTTCAAATTTTTGAAACTTTTTGAATCACCATCTCCCAGGTATCCAGTGTACGTCAGATCATATTTTTCTAGAGAACGGTTGAAAATTCTCTTTACACCTTCTCCTTCCATTGAGCCTGTGGTTCCTTCATAATTCTTTTGGCAAAAGTGGGGGATTTGATCGTTTTCTTTGGTGGATTTGCATTTATTGCAATGGTTCGTCAATGTCTCTGTATCAATTATTTTTGAATTGAGACCATTGACTGTTGCAACTGTAACAACACCATTCTTGCTTGAAAACCCCCACTTTTGCCAAGTCCCATCACAAGATACCGTCACGTCATTACCCTTTGCTTCTTTGATTTCTGAAGCGGCTCTCTCTGTGCTTTTTGATGCTTCCTCCTTGAAGGCATCGTGAATCCTCTCTTTGTTATGGTTCCAGGATTTGCAGGAAACAGGAGGTGGAAGGTCCATGCTGCCACAGAAGTTCCTTGCAGCTTCGTAATGACAACCAATTTCAAAAATTGAAAGTTGGAGCCTATCATTCACCTGATGATGTTTTGATTTTGTGGATAGGTCTGATGATTTTAGGACCAACCTTGATTCACATCCACAGGTAAAATGTAAAGTGGATGCTTGTCCAACCAGTACTTCCTCAACAAAAACTACTTGTTCAAAACAAGCGCTACAAGATAACTGCTCTAGGAACTTTAGAATATTTACAATATTCATTATTCTGTTGCCAGATATGTTTCTACTGTCAAACTCAGTATCAGTAGCAACTGAAATTTTAGAGGCAGATGCAGTTCTTTCTGCACGACTTGTGCTAGGCATCGGCGAGCTAGGATCCTCTACGACTACGGCTAGGCCTTCTTGGTCTCCTGTTTCGGTCTGTACCACTGGTGTAGGACAAACTGTAGGGCTACTGTTCTGCGGGGTAAATCGATTTCCGTAAAATTTACGTTTATTCTTCTTTGATCTCCCCAAAATATTGATAAAACGGCACGACGAATAAAAACTCAGCCACGAACTAGTCAAAGCTTTTCTAGATCCTTAGCAGAAGCTGAAAAAGGCATGGCACGGTGAATGTTTGTTGGGTTCTTGTGAGGAGACGCTATACTAGAACAATGGAATTCCTATCATGTGATTAGATTTGACCAATGAAAATTCGATACATATGATTATGAATTTCATGGTTGAGTTTTGACCAATGGAAAAGCGGGGGCTCTCTGACTTCTAAAACGAGACTGATCAAAGATGATAGACCTATTGGGAAGATCAGGAAAAGACAATTCCAAAGATGTTTGGTTGCTTCGGTTCAAGAAAAATAGACCTGTAAATATATATCTTTAATATACATCTAGCCTTTAATATATATCTAGCCTTTTTATAAGAAACACTTAGGGTCCCTGATGTTCAAAATGAGGTTTCTAATACTTTATGCGGTACACAACTGCAACCAGGAGACTGTGTTGGGTCTCTTGATCACATACTTATAGCAATCAGCCTATATCAGTCTATGTATGCTTAATATGTCATTATCATTCTATTTGGGATTCGATTTGCCATACACATATTTTTTTAATAAGCAATTGCTTCATAAGCAAGGCAGTACTGGACAGAACTTAATAAATTCTAGTACTGAATAGAGGAATACTAAGCAATTGGGAAAGTTTAGTTCTGATCTAATAGGCAATGAAAATCGTGCAACAGATGTAGAGAATTAGGCTATAGTGGATATTAGTACCCTGGTACACTTTAGTATGCAAAATACAAACAACATTTGTTATACAGCAACTTGTGAAATAGTATTCTAAGAAACAAATTTTTAAGTATAAAAAGCTAAGCAATAGCTAAGCAATTTTGAGTACTCAAATTTGCCCTCTAGCTAAGCAATTTTTAGTACTGAGCTCGAGCTGACATTGCTTACAATAGAAATATGTGTTGCTTAAGACATAGATGACTGATTTGTTATTAGTCAATAATCAGCCTCCGTGCACATGACATTGCCATTTAATATTTGCTTCCTGTTCCTTTTCTTCTGTTATAAACAATTATTTCCTAACCAACATTAAAAATGTATGGCCTATCATATCTTTCTCGTTTTATCAACAAGCATACATTGCACGTCATGTGCAGATAAACCGATTTGAAGTCAAATCAAAACAATAAAACTCAGATACTCACGGCTCGGCCTCGAGAGATTTGAGAGGAGCGACGTAATTGCATGGAATGTAACCCTTCTTCCCAACCTTTCTGTCCCTGGCGTACCACCAATCTCCAGAGGCGTCCCTCACTTCCAGTTGGTCGCCTTTCTCGAAACTAAGATCATCTTCAGTCCTTGCAGAGTAGCTGTACACGGCGAGAACCAGTCTAGCTCTGTTATCAGGAAACGGAGGGGTTGGCTGTGGGGTGGGGGGACGTTCATCGATGATGGGAGTCAAGTGAGGAGGATCATTTTTAGGAGGACTTTTCTTGCCATTGTTGTCGTTAAGAGAAGAATTCGTGCCACTTCTTCGACACACCTTGCACAGTCTGTTACCCATGTTATCTCGATGAAAAATACGTTAATAGATAACTCGAGGCTTTAGCATGTTCACTTTTAATTCATTTTGAGAGATTCTTCTTGGTTTTTCGTAGAAATGAACTTCCTCTTTCGATATCTCTAGGCCTACTCCCATTTCTGTGTGAGTCACCTTGCCGTGCGGAGCGAGTGCGAGATTTCCGGGTGTGAGTGTGAATCGCAATGCATGATGGGAGACTCCAGCTGACATGATGCAAAACGCAGCAAAACGCGGAATTTTGAGGGACTCTGATGGGAGATATCGGAGCCACTTAAGGTACTGGAAGGAAATAATTCAAATAAGCAACTTATATATTAACAAGGGACAGTCCAAGAGATTTGCATTTAGTTTAATGTTTTGCAAACTATGGAAAACATCAGTTTATTATAGCAGGCGATATATAACAGTTTAACGGTACACCAGTATGCTGAACATCAGTAATGAACATCCTCCACAGCACTGAACATCCTTCGTAGTATTAAATAATATCCAATGTACTGAGCATCCTAAAACAGTACTGAACAAGGATCGCCGAAGGGGAGAGGGGGGTAGTAGGGGCAACTGCTACGGGGCCCGGAAAAATGAAGTATTGAGTTTTCATTACATGTTGTTTTGATATCAAAGAACTGGGCCCGATAAATCTATTGACAGAATAGGAAAGTAAATCTATTGACAGAATAGGAAAGTAAATCTATTGACAGAATTGTCGCCAAAGTCTATTAGAGAAATTATCGTCTGTGTTAATTAAGAATTATTCGTCATTTCATTGCAAAGTTACAGTCATTTTAGTGAGAGGACAGAAGCGTATCAAACATAGCTACATATGTAGAAAGAAAAATTAGAGGATTCTTAGCCATTTTGAGACGTTGAAATTGCTAAACCTCAGAAGTTCCCTGGACCCCTACCAGGGCTCTGCCCTGGACCTGATGGCGAGTTCTCGTCATTGCATGTTTTTCTATGTTTGTCCAAATTGATAAAGGGCCTTGTCTGATAATTGCCCCGGGGCCTAGCCTCGCTCTCGGCGGCCATGCAACATCCTTCACAGTACTGAACATTCTCCGTTGTACTGAACACTCTCCACATTACTAAACATCAACTACAGCGCTTACCATCCTCCATAGTATCAAACATCCTTCACAGTATTCTCACCAGAGAAGTTCCGCGAAATTCCAAAGCTCTAAGTTATAACACAGACTAGAGTGCAATAGGAGCCTGGTAAGAGCAGTTTCGTAGCCCCTAGGGGGATAGGCACGTATAAAAGGAAATTTAGGGGCTGTTTCAGCCTTCTTTGTGAGCAACTGCACTGTGCACAGAATAAAATCGACAGATATAACTGCTCGCCGTTCGCTGACTGGATATGGCACAAGCTCCGAAACCAGAAGAGCTAGATATAGCAGAGGTCCTGGCCGAGCTTGATAACCCAGCCGAGATACAGGCTCCTCAGTTTGTAAACCAACCGGCCCTTGCTTTTGAAAACAACATTACCCATGCACCGAGCTCAATCCACCAAACACAACCAGTAAGTTACCTTTTAAAAAAAGTTGTTAGTTGTACTCTTTCACGCCCAAGTAACGTGGCCTTTACAATTTTTAACTGCTTATGGCCTTTCACAAAATTGCAACACTCCCTCGGGTCCCGTGGGAAGCTTTTCTGAGGGCAGTACACACAATTTTTCAAGCCTATTATCAGCAATATACAAAAAAATACTATAACAGATATCAGGAGTTTGGCTAAGAAATGTACTCTTACTGCAAAATTTTTTGGCCAAACCAACAAAATTACAGTGAAAGACCTGCGAAAAGCACGGCATCGCTTGCCCTTAGGCCCATAGCCAATTATTTTTTGTACTAAATCTTTTAGCAGCGAAAGACCTGCGAACAGCATGGCATCGCTAGCTTTTAGGCCCAAGGCAACTATTTCTTAACATCATGTTCTTTAGCAGCGAAAGACCTGCGAAAAGCACGGCATCGCTAGCTTTAGGTTAAGGTAATTATTTCTTAACCACATGTTTTAGCAGCGAAAGACCTGCGAAAAGCACGGCATCGCTAGCTTTTAGGTTTAGGTAATTATTTCTTAACCACATGTTTTAGCAGCGAAAGACCTGCGAAAAGCACGGCATCGCTAGCTTTAGGTTTAGGTAATTATTTCTTAACTTCATGTTCTATAGCAGCGAAAGACCTGCGAAAAGCACGGCATCGCTAGCTTTTAGGTTAAGGTAATTATTTCTTAACCACATGTTTTAGCAGCGAAAGACCTGCGAAAAGCACGGCATCGCTAGCTTTTAGGTTTAGGTAATTATTTCTTAACCACATGTTTTAGCAGCGAAAGACCTGCGAAAAGCACGGCATCGCTAGCTTTAGGTTTAGGTAATTATTTCTTAACTTCATGTTCTATAGCAGCGAAAGACCTGCGAAAAGCACGGCATCGCTAGCTTTTAGGTTAAGGTAATTATTTCTTAACCACATGTTTTAGCAGCGAAAGACCTGCGAAAAGCACGGCATCGCTAGCTTTTAGGTTTAGGTAATTATTTCTTAACCACATGTTTTAGCAGCGAAAGACCTGCGAAAAGCACGGCATCGCTAGCTTTAGGTTTAGGTAATTATTTCTTAACTTCATGTTCTATAGCAGCGAAAGACCTGCGAAAAGCACGGCATCGCTAGCTTTTAGGTTTAGGTAATTATTTCTTAACCACATGTTTTAGCAGCGAAAGACCTGCGAAAAGCACGGCATCGCTAGCTTTAGGTTTAGGTAATTATTTCTTAACTTCATGTTCTATAGCAGCGAAAGACCTGCGAAAAGCACGGCATCGCTAGCTTTTAGGTTTAGGTAATTATTTCTTAACTTCATGTTTTAGCAGCGAAAGACCTGCGAAAAGCACGGCATCGCTAGCTTTTAGGTTTAGGTAATTATTTCTTAACTTCATGTTTTAGCAGCGAAAGACCTGCGAAAAGCACGGCATCGCTAGCTTTAGGGTTTAGGTAATTATTTCTTAACTTCATGTTCTATAGCAGCGAAAGACCTGCGAAAAGCACGGCATCGCTAGCTTTTAGGTTTAGGTAATTATTTCTTAACTTCATGTTTTAGCAGCGAAAGACCTGCGAAAAGCACGGCATCGCTAGCTTTAGGTTTAGGTAATTATTTCTTAACTTCATGTTCTATAGCAGCGAAAGACCTGCGAAAAGCACGGCATCGCTAGCTTTAGGTTTAGGTAATTATTCCTTAACCACATGTTTTAGCAGCGAAAGACCTGCGAAAAGCACGGCATCGCTAGCTTTTAGGTTTAGGTAATTATTTCTTAACTTCATGCTCTATAGCAGCGAAAGACCTGCGAAAAGCACGGCATCGCTAGCTTTTAGGTTTAGGTAATTATTTCTTAACTTCATGTTCTATAGCAGCGAAAGACCTGCGAAAAGCACGGCATCGCTAGCTTTTAGGTTTAGGTAATTATTTCTTAACTTCATGTTCTATAGCAGCGAAAGACCTGCGAAAGGCACGGCATCGCTTGCCCTTAGGCCTTTAGGCGAAATTATTTCCTAACTGCATGTTGTTTAGCAGCGAAAGACCTGCGAAAAGCACGGCATCGCTTGCCCTTAGGCCTATAGGCAATTATTTCTTAACTGCATGTTGTTTAGCAGCGAAAGGCCTGTGAAAATCATGGCATCGGTAGCCCTTTGGTTTTAAGCAATTATTTATTAACTGCATATTTTAAGCAGCGAAAGAGCTGCAAAAAGCATGGCATCGCTGCGTTTAGGCCAAAATAGGCAATAATTTGTACTGGATTTTAGCAGCAAAAAAAAACCTGTGTAAGGCATTGCATCGTTTGATTTTAGGGTGGGCACTAAATCATTTAATTTTATGACGTTAACAGCGAAAGACCTGCGAAAAGCATGGCATCGCCTGACTTTCAGATCTTTAAGCCAAGGAAAAATATTATGCTACACATCTTCTATGAGCAAAAATCTGAAAAAAAAGAAGATGAAAAAAAAAAAAAACAAGCATGGTTTAACAATACAAAATTCATTCTCTGTGAGCATAATTCACAACGCTCCCATGGGTGATCATTTCAGCTTCATTATAAGTTCTTAATTGTTCTACAATTCAAGCGTGTTTGGGCATTAGACCTGCAAAATAGCAGACACATAGCTGCCTTTGCTTTTTGAGTTATTTTTATGATTCCAGCAGCCAAAAAATCTGCAAAATAACAATACCTCACTAGCTTTACAGGGCCTTTATCGGATGACGACAACTTTCTTTCATGGTTTCATATCAGAAAAACCCGCATATGAACAAGGTTTTAGTGATTTTTAGACCTTTTAAGCAATCTTTATATTTTATAAGAAAATAAAAAACCGGTAGCAAAGGCAAGGCATATATTTCAGCAGCGGCGTATCTCGAGGGGTCAGGAAGGACAGGACACCCCTTTTAAAGATCTATATAAAGAATTGGTCAAAAAAATTCAAGTTCATACTGTTTAAAACTTATTACACAACTGTAGTAGTTATTATTAATTTGCATACCAAAAATGCATTCTCTGAAAAGGTAATCCAGAAATTTTGTCAAAAAATTTCCATTTCTTGCCCTTAAAAAATATTTATCAACGCCACAGTATATTTGGCCAAAAGTTTCCCAGTCAGGCATTACTCATTCGAGAGCTCTCTCAAAAAATTATTATAAGACGGATTCGAAAATATGCAAATGGCTTGGTGCAGCCTCAACGGAGAACCTTCTGACCCAGCCAATCAAAAACCTTTGAGCTCGATAAGAGCTTTCGTGCAAGGGTTTTCAAAAACCTCAGTAAGGGCCGTTTCTCTCAGACTCAATTTTAGAGCCTTGGCAATCACAATAGCCCAGAAACATATAAAACGACACATATAAGCCCGTTTTTTAACAAAGGAGGGGATTTGAGGGACCTCTTCTTCTTCTCAGCCACTTAGGGGCCTAACTAAAGACCTTTATACACGGCTTCACGCTGCTGTTCTAAGTGGTTGGGTTGGAGGGTTCTCCTTCTCATCTGTTTTCCTTTTGTTTATAACTAATGTTCAATTATTCAAAACAAAACAAAAACAAAAACTTTCCTGATTAAAATGAACTTTCCTATTACCCTATTATACTTGAGTTATGGAGGTTTATATCTAGCTAAGTAATATATTTTGAAGCATTAAAATTGGGTTTACTTTTTGTATTACTTTGCCATCAAGATCTGCGGCCCCCGAAGCTCTCTCCATATCTTAGTGGTTTGGAAGGAAGACAACAGATCGGGTGAGAATACGTTGGTATTCTCACCAGAGAAGTTCCGCGAAATTCCAAAGCTCTAAGTTATAACACAGACTAGAGTGCAATAGGAGCCTGGTAAGAGCAGTTTCGTAGCCCCTAGGGGGATAGGCACGTATAAAAGGAAATTTAGGGGCTGTTTCAGCCTTCTTTGTGAGCAACAAACAGGGCACAGAATAAAATCGACCCACCGCTCCTCCCTCAGCGACGGCTCGCACGATCCAAACTTCCTTCCAGACAGCGAAGCCCCCTTCGCTCTCTCCATATCTTAGTGGTTTGGAAGGAAGACAACAGATCGGGTGAGAATACGTTGGTATTAGACATCCTCCACAGCATTAAATAATCTCCACAGTACTGAACATCCTCTACAGTATTAAACATCCTCCACAGTACTGAACATCCTCTACAGTACTGAACAGTACTAAAGGAACATAAAGTAATGGGTAGAAACGAAGTGGAAGGAAAGCATCAGTACTGAGAGAGATACCGTCGTTACTATGGGGGATCAGTACTTTGCAGAGTGTTCAATACTGGGGGGAATATCATCAGTACTGTGGAAGTAATACCTAAAGTGCTAGCAGTTTCATATCATCCACAGTACTGGTTGTATCCAGTGGCGTAGCTTAGGTGTGTGGGGCCTTTAGTGAAGTAAGAGGTTTTGGGCCCCTTGCCAGTAAGTTTTCTCGATGGGGCCCCCTTCGAGGCCCCATATCCGTGGGGGCCCTTAATGGTTCGCCCTAAAGGTAACCACCGTCGGCTACGCCACTGGTGGTATCTCCCCTATAAAATCCACACTACTGATGACATCTCTCCATAGTACTGAACATCCTCCACACAAACTTTCCACAGGGGGACGAAGGGTAAGCAATCGGTAGGAGAATAGCGGATGGATTCCATCAGCTCCGGAGACGATAATCAGTAGCGGTATACATACAGTAACGTTCCCTAGGGGCCTAATGCCAAATGAGGTGAATGAGCAAGCTGGCAGCATTGATGTTTTTAGAAACACAATTCCAACATAACAATTCAACAAAACTATTTCACTATATATTACAATAATAAATTCTGATTTTATAGATCTGTTTCTGACATGGCCTTTTGAATCTGAGCAAGAACTATCTCGGACCCAGACTTCTGTTTCCGGAATACACAAGTCAAACTGTCAATCAACTTATCGAAGTCCTTCAAGTTCGGTTTGATTCCAACCAAACTCAGATCAACCCGGCTCAAAGCGTACAGTATTTTCCGTTTGTAGATTTGAAATTCAGTCCGAAGTTCTTCTTCTTCGGTTTTGATTGTCAGGACATCTTCAGTGACGGTTTTGCAGTCGGATTCTAGCTGTTCCAGCTTCGTTTTCAGTTCGAGGTTCTTTTGTTCGTATTCTTCGTTGACTGCTTCGAGTAGAGCGACTTCTTTTGTTGCTGTGAGCAAACTTTCTTCATCGTTAGCTGGAAAAAAAAAACGATGATATTTTCAATGGGCAAGAGTCTCTCAAAAATAATAAATAGAAAGCCTCTAAATCGGAATCCAACAAAATAGAATTAATTCAAATTCTTGCTACGGTTTTATATTTGTCTGTGTGTTCTTTATTCTAAATATCCAAACTTGAGATGCAAAAATTAAAAGACCCAAAAAATAGCTGCATATTCATGAGACCCAGACAAATAGCAGAAATTTTGCCAAACCCATGGAAGTAGCTGGAAAATCTTCCGACACAGAAAAATAGAATTTGGCCAAATTTCAAACTTGGAAAAGTAGGTTTCGAACCAACGCTTTACCCACGAAAGGCGAGCGTGCTAACCACTGTCCTAAATCAATCAGGACAATTCAGCTAGCAGTAGCTATAAGTTGTATCCAGTTCCAGGCCTATCCACATTAAGGTATTAATTCGTGATTCAATTCAATCCTTCTTCAGAGCCATTTATAAATTTACATGAATTCTTGAAGACTCTCAGTCAAGATGAAAGGCCTGCCCTGTTCACGTTTTTCATTCCTCTATAAAATTTCATAATTTCAAGGTGAATCTAATCGATTTGAAAGACTTCAAGAGAAGACTGCACCCCATAACCAACACTGCTCGAGGTTTTCGCATAGCAGAAACCTTTTTTTGTGACCGATAAGCATCAATGTTGACTGAGAGTCTTTGAGGAATGGTCCAACACAGAAAAATCATATTTCCATCACAGTGGGATACCACATTCTGATACACCACCAATAGGTCTCGAACCCAGGACTTTGTTGAATAATCTAAATCAGGACAATAACTTAGCACAGTAGCCCTGAAGTATAGGTCTCGAACCCAGGACTGTGTTGAATGATATAAATCAGGATAATAGCTTAGCACAGTAGCCCTGAAGTGTAGGTCTCGAACCCAGGATTTTGTTGAATAATATAGAATCAGGAAAATAACTTAGCACAGTAGCCCTGGAGTGTATGTCTCGAACCCAGAACTTTGTTGAATAATCTATATCAGGACAATACGTTAGCACAGTAGCCCTGAAGTGTAGGTCTCGAACCCAGGAATTCGTTGAATAATCTAAATCAGGACAATACGTTAGCACAGTTGCCCTGAAGTATACTAGGTCTCGAACCCAGGATTTTGTTGAATAATATAAATCAGGACAATAGCTTAGCACAGTAGCCCTGAAGTGTAGGTCTCGAACACAGGACTTTGTAGAATAATCTAAATCAGGACAATACGTTAGCACAGTAGCCTTGAAGTGTAGGTCTCGAACCCAGGAATTCGTTGAATAATCTAAATCAGGACAATACGTTAGCACAGTTGCCCTGAAGTATACTAGGTCTTGAACCCAGGACTGTATTGAATGATATAAATCAGGACAATACGTTAGCACAGTAGCCCTGAAGTGTAGGTCTCGAACCCAGGACTTTGTTGAATAATATAAATCAGGACAATAGCTTAGCACAGTAGCCCTGAAGTGTAGGTCTCGAACACAGGACTTTGTAGAATAATCTAAATCAGGACAATACGTTAGCACAGTAGCCTTGAAGTGTAGGTCTCGAACCCAGGGATTCGTTGAATAATCTAAATCAGGACAATACGTTAGCACAGCAGCCCTGAAGTGTAGGTCTCGAACCCAAGACTTTGTTGAATAATATAGAATCAGGACATTATGTCAGCACAGTAGGCCTAAAGTGTAGGTCTCGAACCCAGGACTTTGCTGAATAATATAAATCAGGACAATACGTTAGCACAGTAGCCCTGAAGTGTAGGTCTCGAACCCAGGACTTTGTTGAATAATCTATATCAGGACAATACGTTAGCACAGCAGCCCTGAAGTGTAGGTCTCGAACCCAGGACTTTGTTGAATAATATAGAATCAGGACAATATGTTAGCACAGTAGCCCTGAAGTGTAGGGGTCGAACTTAGGTCCTGGTTGAATAATCTAAATCAGGACAATAACTTAGCACAGTAGCCTTGAGGTGTAGGTATTTTAGAACACTTCAGAGGTATAAGATACCCAAAAAGAACACTCCCTTACTCCAAGTGATGCGGGGGTTCTGGAGGGGCAGATAACCCATCTACAGATCCAAATAGCTAGTTTATCGGAGAATTTCTGATTTTGTCGAAGAAATAAAGCAACGCTTATACTAGAGGTAATCATATTGTAATCATGATGGTATTTCAAATTTTCCTTTCAAACTTGGCATACAACTCAACTCACACTAATTTTCAATGTAGCTTACATCAATTTGAATATTGACAGACTTACAAATGCCTTGAAATCATAACATTTTTGAATGTACGCCTCTGTGTTAGAGGTCCGTTTGTTGGAGAACTCAGAAAAAAACTTTTGTCGAAATATTTTCATTCTTGCCCTGCCCCTCCTGACAAATTTCTATCTTCACTAATGCTTACTCACCCTTGGGTCGTTTCGTGATCGAATTTATGTCATCATCATATGAATCATAGTCGAGTTCATCATCGAGGCTTTCGTCACAGGCCAAACTGTTAATAATAGGGAGAAAAAAAATGATTATCAAAAGTCATTCATACAACTACGGGCAAGTTTTTCCGTCGTTCGCACTCCACTTTCGTTCTCTTTTTGACGTAAAACTCCGATCAGTGTCAGACGAAAAATTAAAGCGGTTAAGACCTAATGTCCTGGAATTCTACACAATGGGTTACTGTTCGTTCTATAATGTTAGAACAGTCTTTGATCTGTACTGAACTTGAGGATGGTGTGGAACATCAGAAAAAAGCGAAACCTTGTCTGCTTAAGGTTTGCGTCTGACACTCATTCGAGTAGTTTCTCACCATACCAACCTTTCATCTCCTTTCTGATTAAACAATTTCTATCCACATCTGAATATAATAATTTCTTAGGTCCTTTTTCAATCTCTCTCTGACCTGCTACATTGGATGGGTGTCAGATGCAAAGCTTCAGTAGTTATTATGTTTATAGATTCGACACCAATCTTTTTAAGTTTATCAAATTAGAGGGGAAGCAGGATTTGGAAAATCAATCGAGATAATTTGTGAGAATGAAAATTACCCGAGTGGGACTCGAACCCACGACCTCTAGATTCCTACTCTACCACTGCAGAATATAATAATCGCTCTAGAGTAGGAATCAAGAGGTCGTCGGTTTGAGTCCTACTCGGGTCATTTTCATTCTCACAAAGTATATCAAATCTAGGGTTTATTTATATGTACTAGATGATATTATTCGATAACCTACTAAATTTTGAAAAGAAAATCCTACCAAAAATAGATAGAGAAGAATGAAAAGATGAAGGATCACTTACATGTCTTCTTCAGTTACTGCGTCTGAAACGGCATTTTTCGCTCTGTTAAACGCGTCACGATGCTTTTCATATAGATAATTCAATAGCTCTGAAAGTGAAGCAAACTTAGGTAGTTTGGTAAATGATTAAAGAAAATTCAAAATTATTCATAAGGCATGCCCTAGTATGTTGGGCAAATTAAGATTGACTTAAATCGAATATTTAGGAACCAAGAAATAAATAGCTTTTGGTGCTTATTTTCAAATGTTTGTTCAAATCAATATAGATTCCGATTTACCTCTCCTCCAACAAGTCAGGTTTTAAATAATACTTCTATCTAAGAAAATACAATCATTTCACTAACCTTCTTCCTCAGGAGATGAAAATGGAATTTTCTTTTCGAGGAGCAATGCCGCTTTTGGACATGAGGGTGCACTAAAACATTGAAATGGTATTTGGTATTAAAATCAAAATAAAGTAGTCCTATTCGTTTACTACTGCTTGCAGTATGTACACTGATGATTGCTGTATCGTGTCGTATCTAGTATTTTGAGGGTAGACAAAGTTTGAATATAATAGGCTAATTAACATGGTATTTGGTATTAAAATCAAAACAAAGTAGTCCTATTCGTTTACTACTGCTTGCAGTATGTACACTGATGATTGCTGTATCGTGTCGTATCTAGTATTTTGAGGGTAGACAAAGTTTGAATATAATAATCAATTAACATGGTATTTGGAATGAAAATCAAAATATAGTAGTCCTATTCGTTTACTACTGCTTGCAGTATGTACACTGATGATTGCTGTATCGTGTCGTATCTAGTATTTTGAGGGTAGACAAAGTTTGAATATAATAGGCTAATTAACATGGTATTTGGTATTAAAATCAAAACAAAGTAGTCCTATTCGTTTACTACTGCTTGCAGTATGTACACTGATGATTGCTGTATCGTGTCGTATCTAGTATTTTGAGGGTAGACAAAGTTTGAATATAATAGGCTAATTAACATGGTATTTGGTATTAAAATCAAAACAAAGTAGTCCTATTCGTTTACTACTGTTTGCAGTATGTACACTGATGATTGCTGTATCGTGTCGTATCTAGTATTTTGAGGGCAGACAAAGTTTGAATATAATAATCAATTAACCGACTCTGTTAGGCCGAGTGTAGCTAGGAGCTTGAAAATGTAAGAGTTGAACAATTAAGAATAACGATAAAGCAATAAAAGTTCTGAGAGCGAATTAATAAATTAGGAAATGCAGGCTGAGTTGAATGACGAGGGTTGATCGAGTCCTGCTCGGGTCATTTTCATTCACACAAATTATCTCGATTGAATAAAGATTTTTCGTGTTCAGGCTACCATCTTGAATTCATGCAAATTACCCCCTGGAAATCCCTTGATGCATTGCGAACTCCCAAACGAACCTTGGATAGTCAGGGGGTGGATTTTCCTTAATCCAAGGTGGCTGCCTTGCACGATTTTTTTTATAAAGAACCTTTTATAAGGAACCCACATGTAGAAGGTCGAAAAACATTAAGGAACTTCTACTACTAAAGGTCCAATAACTAAGGAACTTTATTATCATAACATTATAATCAATGGTGTAGATATGCAGCTTCTTTGATGACTCTCACTAACTATTACGTTACATAGACCTGGCCTAAGCTTCTTTGTTGTTGTAGCGTGTTTTATTATCAGAGTTTATTGCAAAATTTTGAATGTCAATGATTTTCTTGCGTCGGTAATATTTCCTGTCCACTGAATGAGAAGTTAGAATTTAGGAACTATTAAGGAACTTTTAGAACTACAAAGTGGTCTTAAAGAGGTCTCAAAATAAGGAACTTAAAGAACTAGGCTGTGAGCTAGGTTCTTTATAAAAAAAGCGTGTAACATGAAAAAGATGTATTCAGAAAGCATATCTTTGCAACAACTGTGCTGAACTCAAAATTTAATCCATAATGTGAAACAAAAAACATAACTACCTTCGATGAGTGGAGAATTTTCCAGTAATATGTCCTCTGCCATCACAGCTTGGAATAGGGCATCTGAAATGTATTCTAGCTTTTATGAATAACCATAGCCATAACTCTAAGCCAAACCTTCACTATAGCCCTAACCCTTACCCTAACCCTAACCCTAAACCTAAACCTAAACCTAAACCATAGCCCTAACCCCAACTACAACCCTTACCTTAACCCTAACCATACACCTAACTCTAATCCTAACCACCATACACCTAACCCTAAACCTAACCCTGACCATAGCCCTAACCCTAACTATGACCCTTACCCTAACTATAACCCTATACCTAACCCTAACCCTAAATATTTGATGAGTAGGGTCTGCAACGTAAGCTAAACTTGACTACCACACAAGTTTCTTAAAATACCAGAACAATGTAACGAAGTTTGTTTTTATCCCTATATGCCTCTTCATGATCCATAAGTTGGCCTTTGTGGTCCAAAAACAGATTTTGAGCAAAATTTAAACCCCCGGAAGGTAACGATGGTAATGATGAAAGATGATTCTGATTGCGGCAATGTCCAATAATGACCCCCAACAACATGAGATCACGAAATAAAACATGATAAACATATCCACTATCATAACACAACAAATTTGATAAAATTTAGTTTCACTTACTTTGCTTTTTCAGACTCTAGAATAGAAGGAAAAGATGCATTGAGAAAATAAACATTTTCAATTGATCAATCCTTCAAATTTTCATTGGGAGATGCAACTCTGGGGTGAACCAGGTATACCGGATGGGAGGGACATAAAGAAGCTAGTACCCCTTTTACCCTCCTGTAGGACAAGCAGAGGGGGCAAAATTTTCGAAAAGCTTCAGTGTTTATTAAGCTTCAATAATTTTCTCATTTTTTGTCAACACATTTTGATAAAGATTGTTATTTCATGTTGGATGAAAGCACAGATAAAATCTAACGCAAACTGACATAGCTACCTGAAGAGCCGATGGAGCTGGCAGCCATGGGACATCCAGATAAACTGCAAAATGAAATGATTATTGATATGAAACTCATGAAAAGCTGACCATGGTGGCAATAAGTAATCAGATCAAAGTAGTAACGAGGATTGCAAAACATTTTTCATACGTTCAGGGCGGAGCATTTATTACACAGATATAAGACTGGGTAGAAAGTAAGCAGTCTAAGACCACATTTGCACATACTATCTACTACATCTACGACAAACATATTGTTAGCCCTCTTAGGGGAGAAGACTTATTGCAACCAATAACTTATAATAGGGACTCATTACAGAGTAGGGTATCAGTTTGAAGGGAGCATAGTAATTTTCTTGAATTAATGTAATCTATTATGAAGTCTCTATATAAGTGTAAGAGTAATATTCAATTTATGTTCAAAATGATATCAGCAGTGAACCAATGTTTGAGTTTTAGTTTTGATAATATTATAACTGTCCAACATTGTCAATTTCAGGAAATCTCTACTTCTATTAAGTTTTGCATCCTTTGGAAAGGTGATTCGGAAAAAGAATATAGAATTTGGAATTCAGAAGTTTGAAAATGGAAAGATAAAAAGAATAAATACAGATAATAAAAGTACAAACTTTTCATGGGTCAGCAAGCCAGGGACAATATGACCAACTCCATCACAGCCAGGATAAGGACACCTAAAAAATGTTCAGGATTTTAGCTATCTCCGCAACATTGTGTTGTCTATGACTGCATCATAGTGCTCGATATACAGAAATACAGAGGCTATCTCCGCAACATTGCGTTGTCTATAACAGCATCATAGTGCCCGATGTACAGAAATACAGAGCGATATAGTTGAGAAACAAGAAAGGAGACTAGCTCTCTGTAACTCAAAGCTTCACGCTCTTGCAATCATCAGTTAGACTTTAGTCTGCTGAACAGAAGTCAATCTATAGTCTATCTGATGATAGCGAAAGCGTGAAACTTTGAGTTACAGAGAGCCAGTCTCCTTTCTTGTTTCTCATCTAGGATATCAACTAAGTATATTTGATATTTCAAAGACAAAATAATGAAGTAAAGTAAAGAGTACAAAGTTTCAGTAAGTTAGTAGACCGGATTCAGAGACAACCAGAAGGCTCATCTTCTTTTTCTTTCACTACTATCCTTTCATATAGGGATCAACGTGTCTCATATCCCTGACTGGACTTGCTCCACTAGTCCTTGTATCCCTGTGAGCACTCCGGTCAATCGATTATTGCCAGAGTGACATCAGTACAATAGAGAGCGCAGGGAAACAAGGACTCGTGAAGCAATTATAATTCCTTGCCTCAGACCCGAAAATTATGAAGGCCATAGATTTCACTGAATAATAAAAAGTTCCAATAAATATACATACCCATCTGTGATAGATGATTCGAAGAAGGATAACATGAAAGAAAATTGATGATATAAATGAGTTATAGCATTGAAAGAAAATTTCTAATAATGAAAATAAATTATACTCAAGCATACTACTGTATAAGACCCCGTTTACACTGTACCGGTACGCTTTAGATCCGTAACGAAAGTGTTACAGATCGGCCTCCCGTTTACACAAGTACTTTGGATCCGCAACGCTTTTGATCCTGCTAGGAAAGCGAACTAGTTTTGATCTGTTACGGATCCAAGGCGCACCGGCACAGTGTAAACACCTGGAACCGTAACGAAATCGTTGCGGATTCACAACGAGGGCTTTTTTCATTCGAATACGCATGCTCACTTGAAAAAAACAAAGGCGAACCGGTACAGTGTAAACGGCATTGGTAAACGAAACGGCCTTGATCCGTTCTAGTGTAAACGCACTAGATCTGTAACAAATGTGTGACGGATCGAAACTGTACCGGTACGGTGTAAACGGGGTTAAGTTACATATACAAGACTGGCCGGTTTGGGTAATTTTAGTCGTTTGTTACACTATACCACCCTCTATATTCTCTCTTACCTACTTTTGTTCCTGTTTACTTTCCTTATATCAGTTTCACATTGGATGTTAGGCCCCTGAACAAAAATTATTTTACAATCTCTTCCTCTTTCACATATATGCTTGCCTGACATCCTATGTGAAACAGATTCTAAGATGTTCTAGTATGTATTTTGTCTTCTGTAAAGTTGTATTTAGCATATTTGTATGAATATAATCATAATTAGTCCTGAAATAATGTGGCTAGGAGCCTGTCACAGAACTACTAAATGACATCATCCTAGATCAGATAGCTAGGCAAATACGCTTTCTATCTTCGTAAGGTATTAGTTTATGCACAAAGGACAAAGGGCCCACTGAATAGTTAGACTAATCGAGCAGTGCGACCCTGGTTTTTCCTCTCGATGTGACCAAACCTCGAGATTCCTTTTGCCTTTTTGCGTGGAATTACAGAGAGCTGGCAAATTTCTCCTCACACTTTGTGACAGGTCTAAAGGTGGCTAGGAGCCCGGGTCCCTTTGAACAAGAGTCAAGTGATCTAACCATTCGGCAATCCCCGCCACGTATCAGATCCTTGTACCGTTTTACAGATAGATCACCAATGACAAATGGCGAATCAAATACAGAAATAATGCAATCCAAATTCTAAATGAGGTTTGCTTAATGTTTCTGTAAAGATACTTGCCTGTTTCTTTGCTTAGCTTTGCTGCTAGTGGACATCCATACAAACTAAAATAAAGCATGAAATAAATCTGATGAAATTTTGGAGACACTTAGGACGCATCTGAGCCACCTAAAATTATCGTTGAGAGTCGAAACAATTTGCAAAAATTCCTAAACGATTTTGAGGGGTCTTGTGATGATATGAGAAATTGTTGCTCGATTTGCCACGATCCAGGAACGATTTTGCACCGATTCAGGTACGTAGCTACGGGGTAGCACGAGCTATAATTACAACCCCTGGTGCAATTTGAGTAATCTTTTTGCCTCTCCTAGCAAAATGTTGAAGTAACCACAATGGTTTAATGGCCCAGTGCTGCACCCTTTAGATTATAATTGAAATAGAAGACAATAAGTGTAAAAACAACATTTTTATGATTCAAATATAAATGGGCCTAAACTCTGAAAGTTTTCGTTCCTAGCGTCCATGTCTGTTTTTATGTTTAGCCTTATCACTCCCTCCCCAAAAAAAAACGTCCCCAACCCGGCGCGAAAGGCCTGGCTCCGAACCTGCAACGATTCCATGACGACTTCTGAAGAAATTGCAACGGTTTGAAATATGATTGATCTATTTGCTATCCCATATTGATTTTCTCATTAAGATTAAGGGAGTTTATTTAAAAATGCACACTGAAAAGGGGGTCTTATTCTAAAGGGAAGTAAATTTTGAGAAAATTCACCCACCTTCGATGTTTAGTAAACTTTTTCGTCACATGACCTTTTCCGTTGCATCCTGGGAATTCACATCTAAAAACGAGTAAATCAAAAGATCACCATGTGTTGGATCGATGCGACTTTCTTAAGGAATTAGATCTACACAACACAAGAAAACACAACCATTGTGAATCATAGGTCAATGACAGGATGGACAATGAAAGGCACAATTCTGTCCAAGGTACATTTCCATCAGCCGAAACTATTCTGCCCTTAACACAGTAACACCTATTACTAGCACAGAGTAGACAGTGGGATAATACAGGTAACATTAAATTCCATCCAGGTCTCTGAAAGGTTTTATTAAGTTCCTAATCTTTTTTTTTCAAACCTTACCCTTAACTTTGGTTTTCTTCGGTTGAATGTTCGTTATTTACTATTGTTACAATTGTTTTTGATTGATATTTGTTATTTGTGTAATGTTTAGTTTGTAAACTTTCATTATAACTGAAATTTAGAATCGTGTACTTCATGTTATGGCAGCAAGGCTGCCATGTATTTCCATGCTCCTCGTGGCATCGTCTTGTGAACTTTATTTGTTATTGAAAGATTTTATTGGAATGAAAAAAAATGCAGGAGAAAGGATCACTATTAACCTGTTTTTCTGAGGAATGGTAAATGGCTGAATAAAAAGCCAAAGCTACTTCATGAAACCATCAGGAAATCCAAAAAAGGGAAATCATAAATTTTTCTTATTTACTCTCAGATTAGAGAAAAACTACTTAATTTCGATTTTACTTCGAAAACAAGGGCTAAACTAAAACCAACAAATAAAACTAAATGAAAAGTCACCTTAGCACACCAGGCTTTCTTCTGATTTTAATCAAATTGATATCATCAGATTCAGCTATACTCCAGATGTCATCTTTAGAGACACCCCTTCCTCTCCCCCTCCCCCTTCCACGACCTCTACCCCTCCCTCTGCCTCTACCAGATACGGGTCTATCATCAGTTCCTTCTTGATTATCATTGTTTTCTAATTGATGGGAGTCTCCGTTCGCTTCTTCTGTGCTTCGTGCTTCAGGATTTCCGGTATCCTCTGCAAAATCATTTAAGTTGAGTGGAGGCGTTTCGTTATGATCACTAGCAGAAGAAGAAGGCCTTTGTCCTCGACCTACAAAAACAAGTTTTATCGTGATCAAAAGAGCTAAATATTAACTAATCTGTGGATGTAAAGAACATTACACACATTTTTTTCTATAAGCAATTTCAGCTTGAGCCCAGTACTGAAAATTGCTTAGCTAGAGGGCCAATTTGAGTACTCAAAATTGCTTAGCAATTGCTTAGCTTTTTATACTTGAAGATTTGTTTCTTAGAATACTACTTCACAAGTTTTTGTACAACAAATGTAAATGGTATCTTGCATACATAAGTGTGCTGGAGTACTAATATCCACGGTAACATATTTCTCTATAGCTGCTGCACGATTTTCATTGCCAATAGGGTCTTAACAATAATTTTCAAATTGCTTAGAATTCCTCAATCCAGTACTGGAATTGCTTAAGTTTTTGTCTTGTCGAGTGCTGAATGGCTTATAAAGCAATTGCTTATAAAAGAAAATACGTGTATATGTATAGATATTAAAGACAGCATTATATGGAGTAGAATTAGCAAAAGCTTTTTAGTAGGAGCACCATTTTCAGTGCTCTCAGATAATAGCATCATTTGGAGTGGAGACCAGGCAATAATCGAAGCTGCAGTGATGACCAATTCGCGCAGTAATGATTCGAAATGGTGCAGTGTTCAATTAGAATTTGTGCAGCGATGAATGTCCCATCAAGCAAAAAACTAGACAAAACATAAAAACATAGCATAACTTAAGGATTCTCAGAATTCATCTCATTTTTGCTTCTTTTCTCTACCATCCCCCTATGTATTGAGTTAAGGTATCACTCTGAACGATATTTTTGAACTTCTTGGCTAATCTCCCTACTGCCTGAAATACCCTACTTCGGCGGACACTAACTTTGGTATTTCTGCAATGATGAATATTCCTTACACCCCGTTTACAATAGAACGGATCCAAATGGGTACGGATCCAATTTGGAACCGTGCCCATATTTGCAAGCGTTTACACTGGAACGGATCCATTTCAAATTGCGCTTACACTGGAACGGATCCACAGCCAGGTCCAGCCCCGTTTCCAGCCCTTTGACCCGAATCTAATTACAAAACAAAGCGAAATTTGCCTCGCTTTCGATCCGTACCCGTTTGGGAACGGTTCTAACCGTTTAAACTAGACCTAAACGAGCACAGATCCAAATGAGTACACCTTGGAAAGCGATGCCAAATGGGTCCCGATAGCAGACCCAAATGGGTACGGATCCACAGGTCCAGTGAAAACGGGAGGCCTATCTGTGCTAGTTTGGGTACAGATCCATTTGCATCCCTTTGCTAGTGTAAACGGGGTCTTAGACTATTGCCTGGTTGAGACCGTAGCCTACCTTGGAAACAAATTGTGGCAGCTGCAAACTCAGGAAATCAAACAGTTTGCATATGGTCAGGGTTGGTATTAGAAACTGGAAAGGTGAAAAGTATTGCTGCAGGCTATTTAAAACCGAGGGGGTAACTCCTAAAGGTGATCTAGTATACAAGTGCCTGTGACAGTTCAAAATATGAACCCATAACCTGGGCAAAGTTTCCCATAATGAGAGCAAAAATTTGGAAAACCTACCTTATAACCAGGGTAAAAGTTTTAAGATTCAGCCCAAAATCCAGAATACTTGACACTATTTTAGAGAATCATTGTATATCAGACTCATAACCAGGCAAGCCTTTTAAAAACTCATGAAAGATGACCCATAAACCGGGCGAAATATTGCAAAAAACCATAACCCGGGTAGGGACATCTATACCAGTTCGTCTACAGAAGTTACCCCCCCTCTCATGTAAGACATACATTCCACAAGTTTGGTACACGTGTTACATCAAGATAAAGATAATGCTAGGAATTCTTACCACGCCCTCTACCACGTCCATGACCACGCCCTTTCACCCCAAAGAAGGATTCTTGAGATGAAGATGGGGACACAGATTCTTCGGGAGTTCTGAAAAATGAAGAACTATTCGTAAAATCATTTTAAAAGTTAGATTTTTCACGCCATGAATAATAGGAATATACCCCTTGGCAACACGAAGCTACCGACGCTAGCTAGCTACTTAGGCTAACCGCCGCAGTTTTACAGCAGCCATAAAACATTCAGGCCGTTTCTATTCCTTCGACACATTGCATGGAAAGAGCTCTACGATTTTAACTGCAATGTCTTAATATGTATTGGTATCATAAATAGTCGACTCAACAGCAAGAGCAAAGAATGTAATTCCAAAATAAGTTTCCAGGAAATTTAACTTACCTTTCAAACGTATCTTCTATTTCTCCTCTTCTTGGGCAACCGTATAAGCTAAAAAATGAAAGGGTAAAGCAATGTAGTCTTTGGTCGAAACAAAACTTCAGACTAGAGAGAAAAGTTTGACAGTTTTTGCTAATTATATAGAGTTGACAGGTGACTCAAATGTGGTCAAGAAAATAACCGTAAATAAACACCGTCTAACAAACTAAATATTCCAATAGAAATAGGCTAATTCAATAAAAATAAGCTATATAGCCAGGATTACCGAAGACTAAACGTGTCGGGCAATGCCCTCTCTCAGTAGGGATAAAGAATAGAGAGCGAGACTATAAACAATGTTTATACCTGCGATGTGAAGAGTATAAGCCTCCTTTGATATGTCCTGATCCATCACATCCTGGAGTGGGGCATTTCCTGCATAGATATAATAAACAGAAATTCAAAACGTGTTTATTTAGTATCATAAATTCATTGAACGTTGGATAGGAGATACAAGTGCTAAAATGAAATATTAACTGATACAAGAAGGAAGTAGTGCAATTGAGAAATGGAACAGATCAATTTCTAGATTCATTTTACCACAAGCCAAAACATCCTCTTTTGGCACAGAAAACATAAGATTTATTGGACAAAAAATATGGCAAAAATTTCTTAACGACGTGAAGGAGTCTCCCACACTACCAATCTTTAAAGCAAAGATAAAGGAAATGCAATTTGAATGCAGTTGCAGATTATGCAAAAAATATATAAGTAACGTAGGATTTTTTAGATTAATTATCTGTCAACTTAGGCTTTCAAAAAGTTTAACTAGATTAGATTTCACCCTCTGTTAATTTGATAGTTGGCCTAAATTAGCTACTAGCTAGAGAAATGTAGCCAACTAGAAATAAATAATTTATTAAATCTTCTTCAGTACAAGATTTTATATCGAAATATTTGCGGTATAACAGTGTTTTTTTTCTCTCTCTCTCTCTAAATAATTTATTATTATTATTGCTATATTTACTTTTATCAATCATTAAAAAAAGTTTGAGTAGCGGACTGTTTTTGAATTTTAGATCGATACTTTTGATAAGAGAGTGTCGAGGGAAAAGAAATCATCAAGATTGTGAATACAAAATGAGTTCATACTTGTTTTGATCAGCGTCTTTTCCATCCGACATGCTCAGCGTTTTCAACTGCTTTTTCGTGAGTTCTCTTTCAACCAATGGGCAGCCAAACACTCTACAATTGGAAAGATTTAATCATCAACAAAGTTGCTTCATGATTTACGGGTATAGGGACACTTATAATAAGAAACAACAAAGAAACAATTGGTTATCTGTCAAATCTGCTTTAGGATTACTGGATATGCAATAAGAAGACAGTCTTTGATCGTTACAGAACTTGAGGATGGTGAAGAAAATCAGAAACATAGAGAAACATGATTATTACTCAAGCTTTGCGTCTGACATTCATCAGAGTGGTACGTCAGAACAGTCTTTGATCAGAACAGAACTTGAGGATAACAAGGAAAATCGGATACATAGCGAAACGTGATAACTACTGAAGCTTTGCATCTGACACTCATCAGAGTACTACGTCAAAACAGTCTTTGACCAGTACAGAACTTGAGGATAACAAGGAAAATCGGATACATAGCGAAACGTGATAACTACTGAAGCTTTGCATCTGACAATCATCAGAGTACTACGTCAAAACAGTCTTTGACCAGTACAGAACTTGAGGATAACAAGGAAAATCGGATACATAGCGAAACGTGATAACTACTGAAGCTTTGCGACTGACACTCTTCAGAGTAGTACGTCAGAATAGTCTTTGACCAGTACAGAACTTTACGATGGCGAGAAAAAACGAAAGCATAGCGAAACATAATAACAACTAAAGGGGGGAGTGTTTGGGTTTTTCGGTTACGCAGTTTCAGCCATATTTTGGCACGGTTTTCCGGTTTTTACCTTAAAATTGCACGGTTTTTCGGTTTTGAATAGTGTCTCGGTGAACGGTTTTTGGCATTATGTAAGTCAGTTTTCCGGTTTTTGCCTTAAGATTGTACAGTTTTTGGTCTTGAACAGTGTCTCGGTGAACGGCTTTGAGCATTATCTCGGTCGTTGTGGACAGCTACCTGATCCGTGTTTTTCGCGATCTGTTTCGCTGAGCCGAAGTCTGGTGCCGAGGGGAGCGATTTCTGCACAGACAAAAACAACGGTTTTTCGGTTTCAGCGAAAATTTGGAGCGGTTTTACGGTTTCTAGACCCCCCCCAAACACCCCCTCCTAAAGCTTTGCGACTGACACACGTCAGAGTAGTACGTCAGAACAGTCTTTGATTGGTACAGACCTTGAGGATGACAAGGAAAATCGGATACATAGCGATACGTGATAACTACTGAAGCTTTGCGACTGACACTCATCAGAGTAGTACATCAGAATAGTCTTTGATGGTACAGATCTTCAGGATGGTGAAGAAATGGGAAACATAGCGAAAAATAATGATCACTAAAGCTTTCCGTCTGACAGTCATAAGAGTAGCTCGTCAGAAAAGAGCATGAGAATGAAAGCCAGCAAATTGTTATACCCAGTGCTGAATCGAAATTAGGAAACAGTAAGGAGGTGGCCGATTGTCAAGTGAAAAACAACCAATCATAATCGACGGTCCTGTAACACTGGTCAGTTCAGTTCAGTTCCAATTCACCATAGTTCGAGGGAGCAGTAGGCGTTCAGTCACCATGTTCCGTGCATTAGTAGCACTACCACACCATTTCAGGATGTTTTCCATCCAATTCATCATTGGATGCCCGATACGGTTTTAGCCAGGCAGCCTACCTTAATAGTTTATAGAAGAAGATGGTTTAGAAACCTATTGTTGTATCTTTTTGTGTAAGTTTTTCAAAATCGAGAGTGCACAGTCTTTTGGTTTGCAATTGTTTCAGCCAACAAGGTCATGGTCGAGGGAATAGACCAATACGCTTCTTTTAGTTCCCTATCTAGAAATATTGGTTATTTAGAAATAATTTCATGATATTCAGCATAATATTTATGTAGGCAATATTTACATGTAAAATCTTAACAGTCAAGAGAAAGGAAAGACGTTATGCACTCTCAGCTACTGTTCGAAATCAAATGTGAAACAAAGACGTACAACATTAGGTTTCCTAACCATCTACTTCTATAAACTATGCTACCATCAATAACATTGCAGAGTAAACTGGCAGGTCTGCGTTTCCAGTAAGCATATTTGGAGAGCTCTTTAATGGCCTCTAACAACTCATCCCTTCTAGTTCCCACTTTCCTCTCTGATCCATTCGTTTTCCTGTCAGTCCACTTGATTCATCAGCTTTACGTAACGTCCAGCTTTCACAGCCATAGGTTGCAACGCTCCATACTAGTGATTGCGTAATCTTTTTTTCAGCATCAGTGATAGCTGTTTATCTGCCCAGATCGGGTTAAGATCAATAGCAACTCCTCTGGTAAGAGGCCCCCACATCACGCGTGAATTTTTCGTTTATCACGCCATCACGGACCTTTAAATAGAATTTTCACGATCTTTTCCATCTAATAATGCAAGAAATTTTTTTTCAACGACCAGAACGCGTCACGCAATTACGCACTTGAAAACTCTTTATCACGGAATAACGACCACATTTCCAACAAATCACGCTGCACGAAGGATTATTTGATCACGGAATCACGAACTGAAAATATCTACATCACGATATCACGCGCGAAAATATTCCAAATAACGCTTCACGTACAAATATGGGGGGGGGCCTCTGGTGACTGCCCAGTAACACAGTGCGTAGAGGATTATCAGTAGAGTGGTTAGATCACATGACCCTTGTTCAAAGGGTCCTTGGTTCGAAACCACCTTCAGACCTGCCACAAAGTTTGAGGAGAGAATTAGCCAGCTCTCTGTAATTCCAGGGAAAAAAGGCAAAAGGAATCTCGAGGTGTGGTTACATCGAGAGGAAGGACTAGGGTCTCACTGCTTCGATTAGTCTACCTTTTCAGTGGGCCCTTAGTGCTTAGCACATTAAACCAATACCTTACAAAGATAGGAAGCGTATTTGCCTATCAACTATCAAGTACTGTAAAATATAGGCAGGAATCCTGAGGAGGATACTCGATAAAAAAGAACATGTGAAAACAAGACTTACCCTCTGTGAGAAGAATACTTTCCACTGATGTGTCCTTTACCGTCACATCCAGGGGTGGGGCACCTAAAAACCCAATGACAGTAGATCATAATCATCATCATCATTTATTTATTCATAGTAGGCTAACTAATATCAACTGAAAATAGCAAAAGATCAAATAAATCAATGGGCTAGAAAGAAAATTTTGTCTACCAAGTTTCTATTGTGTATTGTTTTGATACACCACAACTTTGAAAACTGCATGCAGCAACACTTCATAATTTTATTTTTTCGAACGGAAAGTCAAAGTCACTTGTTTTTAATTTCTGCTCATATCTTGGTCCTACTCATTAAAGAACAAGAACTTAAGAAATCTACTCAGTCTAAAATATAAGGCTAATTTTGCACTAAAAAAGCTTTCTAGCCTGGAGAAGATGTAAAAATCCAAAATGTCCTTAAAGTGCTTGCACTGACCAAAGTTTACTTTAAAGGGTTCAAGTTTTCTCTATTGTGTTTTTATGGCTCTTTGCAACTTTCTAGGTCCATGCAGACGCCAGTGAAAGCTTGTAGACTTTGAATAAAGCACAACGGACAGGCTTCCTTAGCATTTTCAAGATAGCATAAGTAGTTGCAGCACCAGCCTTCAAAAAGTGTGGAGGAAATAGGACGTGGTCAAGAATTTGAGGACCACGGCCACAATCTTACCCCCTCAAAAATGTTCTCATTGGATTTGGCCAATAATCAAGGACCGTCTCAGTGGCTTAATGCAGTTAATTGAAAACTAAAATTGCTTGAAGACTAAGGGCCCCCAGGCAAAAAGGGCCCAGAAGGGAGAGGGGCACTCAAATATTTTTCTTTGTATGTTTTTGACTATAATGTTTTTTGAGGTTATCCCACACTTCTTTCGAAGGGCCCCATCATACTCATTGCTAAAGGCCCCCACTGCCTCTGTTACGCCACTGGGCCGTCTTTGGCAAAAGATGGGGGACATTCAGTGGTGGACTTAAGGGGGTGTAATTGGTGGTAATTGCCCCCTTGGCCAATACAAACAACTCTCAGTGCCAAGGTTCCAGTGGTTTGGTGCCCATCTGAATAACTGATTCTTGATATTTCTGTTAAAAAATAGCATCTTTTAGCGCCCCTATAAAGCAACTGCCCCCCCCTTCAGATTTAGTATGGATTCGCCCCCAGGGACATATCCCCTTAGTTCCCCTAGCCTGCCACTGAGCTTCTAGTACAATAATCTGATGATTCTAGTCGGCATTTCAATATGAAAATATAAAGTTCATACAAATAGAGAACTTTTAGTTGAAAGTAAAAGTTCTGTGATGAAAATACTCACCCAAGCATTTCTTTGGTAGAATCTAAAGATCAAAATTAGAAAATATGAATATGTTAGGCAACTGATTCAGTGACACTTTGAATCTTACAGGAATAAAAAATAGAAACGGGGGAAGGTCATGGCAAGCAAAGATGGAGGCAAATTTCTTTTCCAACCACTTAAATTTTCATTTCTAATTAGGATATGGTTGAACAAAGGACCATAGGAAGGAGTCACGGGGGGGCTGAAGAATAGACGTAACACTATCGTTCTGTTGATTATCAGGGGGGCCAAGCCTCACGCTTCCGACAGCCCTGGAACATAAATCATAGAATGGACTTACAAACAAAGTTAGATAGTTTTGTGGGTCTTCTTTCTCTTCGCTCCAAATAGCTTCCACCCTTTTTGATGATTTTTCCCTGAAAAAAGAAGATCACACTGAATTGGTAGAGTAGTGTCAACCTTGTCACATCTCTCAATGAGACCAAACCTTGTGATTCCTTTTGCCTGGAAAAACGGAGAGCTTTCAAATTCTCTCATAATACCTTATGTGACAGAATTGAAGTTGGGCACAAACACTGCTGAGTGATCTAAGCCCTCAGCCATTCCTATCACATTTGAGTCTAAATTAAGAAAGCAGAAAGAAAAACACCGGTATGGGGCAAATAACTCATCACATCAAAACAAACACATTACACTTACAAAGATACATTACAGATACTAAATATACGAGTATAGAATTTAACATAATTTTATTAAAATCCTCCCTTGCAAATAAGCGAATCAGCGATATATGTAATAGCAATACATGAGTTGGGAGGGGGGGCGGTAGCGAATAGCAATAGCGTAGCGGATCAGCAACTAAAAGCAATAACAGACCTCCAGAATGAGAATAATAGGAGTGCCCACACATAAAAAGGTATGGATTACCCTCAGATGATTAGGGAATATTTGGCATGACATGAAATACCATTGTCTGCAGGAAAGACTGCACACATGAAATGCAGCAAGGGTACATGAGATACAGCAAGGGTCATTATCTTTTTATTTCAATTTCATTATTTTTTTTTAAATTAAAACTTACCAGTCTGTACCCACGGCTTGTCTCTTCGGGCAAACACTCTTTGCAACAATAATATCGATGCCGAAACCAAATTGCATATGCCTCACTCAACAACGCTCCACAAGAAATACATTCAACATCCAGGTCTCCCCATTTCTTCTGTTTATCGACGCTAGAGTTTGATGCTTCATCATGTTCCGTAACATCTTCCATGGGGGAGAGAAACTCTTCGGGTCTCTGAGTTTCAATTTTGACTGAGACGGGAATTGGTTTCGGGGGTTCAGGAACTGGTTTGTTCTTCTTCAATATTTCACACTGAAAAAAGAAAACAACCTTTGAAGAAAAGATTGAGCAGTGGTTAGTATAGTCATGAAATAGTTCTTGCAGAGGGAATAAAATATCTATTGATGGATAGTAGAAGAGAATCAAGAAAGGAGACTGGCTTGCTGTAACTTAAAGTTTCATGCTCACACAATCATCAGACAGACTATAATTATTATTAAAGTTACAGAGAGCCTGTCTCTTTTCTTGTTTCTCTTCTATATCGCTCTATACTTTAGTACATCGAGCACAACGATCCGGCGTTAGACAATGCAATGGCTATGGACTTATTGATTGATAGTATAGTTATGAAATAATTCTTGATGAGGAAATGTAATGACTTTCAAAAACTGAGGGAGCTTTCTAGCAAAGATACATCGAATAGGCAAGTAATCCCCTTTGCCTGGGCATCTATTCAATTTTTGGTTCTCGGAGATTCTTTTCAAGGGGGGTCTCTTTATTTTTTTCGATGATATTGGAGAAGGGGGAATTATTCCATTTTGGTGGATGCATACCTCTTTCAAAACAAGATTAAAAAGAAAACTTTTCAAATAAAAGAAACATTCTACCCTTTCTAGTTAGACGAAAATTTACTCCTCAGAAACTCACTTTAGCTATGTTTCTAACTAGCACACTGCTGATTTAGTTATAGGAGATGGGCGCTTACCTGAGAGTATTTTTTATTTGAGGGGTGTGCTTATCTTGCAATTTTTCAACCACCAAGGAAAGCAAGCAAAATGCCAAAAATGTTTTTAAAAACATTGCTTCACTATTCACCTAGATTCTACTTTTTCCAATACATGAGACCCAAAAATCTAAGAATTCTCAGAAGTCTGAGGAATCTTAAAATAAAACAATAAAAATCAGTGAATGATTTTGGTAAATTCTAATTAGACTAAACTTGAGTAGAACATGCTTGGCAGGCACCAACCCCTTTGTAAAAAGCTTAACATCAAACAACCTTAATAATCATTACCTAATTTAACTTTTTTCCTTTATTTGAGACTCAATCATTTTCAGAGTTCTCCGCATTGTTAGGGATCCAAGAGCAAAACTAGAGAGATTATTGGGCTAAAAATAATCTTGGTAAATTTCATGCCAAACTTGAGTTGAATATCTTAGGTCAGCACAGGCTTCCTTCTTAAAAAACATAACGGATTTAAACACCAAACAAGTTTGATAATGAAGGGGGTAGGAATTGAACTCACAACCCCTTGGTTAAAAAGGAAGTGCCTTGGCAATTGTACTATCAGGACAAAAGCTAAGGCTAGGAAGAAGCCTTAAGAAGAATTGAATAAAACTTATAATAATTAATACCTGTTTTTTATATTCAGACAGCTTTTCCGAATAAATCTTCCAGTCAACAGCCAGCCTCTCACTGTAAGGCTTCTTATCCTCCTCCGTCATTTGTTGCCATTCTTTAGCAGCAAGGCATGGAATTTTCTCCCCTTCTTTCAATTTTATATTTTTGTTGCGTACTCTGTAGTCAGCCAGGAAGAGAAAGTATCCTGTTTGGGGTCGTTTGGGTTTTTTCAACTCTGGTTCTGTATTTACAGAGGAAGTCTCGCCCTAGGTTGAAAAGAAAAGGAAATCAGATTTTTTTCAAATGCACAAATTATATCCCTTCTGTTATACACCTTTTTCTTTATAAAAATGAAGTTTCTAAGAATATTGAGGCTCAAAATTACGAAATATCAATGGAAATTTAAGAATAACAATGGAAAAGATCTGAGCTCTGAATTATTTCAACTATTTTTAAAAGAAAAAAAGAGTGTATGGGAAGTCCAGGTGAAGCTGACCAAAGGACCGACACAAATAAACAAACAAGGATGTAGAAATAAGCAAAAGATAGCATGACTGCGGGCAGCAAGCAGGCAAGGGGGCAGTTGCCCTACAAGCAATTTAAAAATGGCACATACACTAACAAGATTTTTTATAGCTTTGTGGGAGTTGACCGGCCACGAATTTGTCTTCTTCAAGTTTCCCTATCCATTGCCATCCCTTCTCTAACCCTATAACCCCATCACCCTTTTTCTTCAAGGAATTCAAAAACTACATACTTTCCTATCATAGTAGGCTATTTCTCAAAAAGTTCTGCCAAACGGATTTGCCCTTCAGCAAAAAATGTCTGCATACTGTTTTGGAAGGTAGAGTGTCACTGTTACCATCCAAAAAATGGATAATTCACCAGTCAAATGATAGATCACACATTCTTCTGAGCCGTACCAAAATGTTTCTCCTTTCAGGGCTTTCTGGTTTTAGTTAAGTTTTAATGACAAGGAATATTTCCCTTTCATTAACAAAAGCTCTCATGATGGTCTTTATCATACAAAACCAGGGCTTTCGTTTATAATACTTTGCTTTCTACAAAAACGTCATTTCTTATCCTCAACATAAACTTATCATTTTATTTTTGTAAAAGCACTAGGGCAATAAATAAACCAAATCGCAAAGACTTATAATTCTACCATGCACTTTCTTATGCAACAAAACAGTAATTTTGCTGGTATTAGACAATTTGTATACTCAAGCCAATTTTGTTTTCTGTTCTTTGGGGTCAATTATTTTCTTGATGAAGAAAAACACTTTATCCTCACTTGATAAACATTTTTAGGTTGATTTTCCTGAGTAAGTAAAAACGAATCCCTCTTAGAAAATGTGACTTTGAATTTCTGAAATATAATAGATCATAGGTGCATTTAGACCTAGTCCAACCATTCAGACAATACTTAACAAGCATTTTGATAGTTTTAAAAAACCAAGCAAATCACATTTTTTGTAAAAAACAAACATATCTCACTCACCCCAAGGCCATCTTCAACTTTGTTGGCTTTCTCAGGCTTTTCATCAGATAAATCTGAGGGAAGTTGTCTTTTCATTGCGCATTAAAATGTTTTCCTAGTGGAGAAGAAACAAAATCCAATAAAGTCAAAACTTTAGAAATCCCAACACATTGTTTTTATCAGAGAGTGTTTCTGATAAGATAAACTAATGTAAAGTCATTTAATCTTTCATCAAAACTGGATCATAGACTTTTGAGGAAATTTAAGAGATATTATAGCTGTTTTAGGCAAGGTTTTATAATGAAAGATACTTTCGGTCACGAAATAATCAAAATCCTTCACAACATGCTTTCAGAACTTTTCCTGTCCTAAAATCAAAACGTTTTTCATTTTCTCTCCAATACAACAAAACAAACGTTTATTCTAAACAAGAAAGTTGAACAATATACGTTAAACTGTATTAAATACATTAAACTGCATACCTTTTTACAAAACAAACGTGATCAATAAGTTTCTAAAACTTTTTTTAGGTTTCGTCTCTCTCCGTTTCTGCAGAAATCAAGGACTTCAAATCGAGTCCAGAGCTTGATGACGTCATAAGTCAAAAGGGGGCAAACAGAACGAAAATATTTTAGAGATTGGTAAGGGTGTAAAGCTTGTTAAAGTATTTTCTTAGTTTCGAAACAAACATGAAAACTTTCGCAAACTAAAATATATACAGTTTCTAACTGAGAACTTGAGTAGTACACGCTTTTTTATATAAGGAACTAGCTTATAAGGAACCCAGAACTAGGATTTCTTGTAAAATACACTGCATACTTTTGTTTTATCGTTTTCTGTAACAATAGAAAACAATAGAAGATTTAAGAAACTTTTAGCACTTGGCCTTGAGGTAGGTTCCTTATAAAATAAAATGCGTGTATACTCAATTCAATGAAATTAAAGCTCTTAACAAGTTTCATGAAAAGCGGTCTTTGATCGGTGCAGAATTTTAGGATGGTGAGGAAAATCGAAAATATAACAAGACTTAATAACTACTAAAGTAATTGCTACTTACTGTAACTACCTAATAATTATTTCTTGTGGAATAATGGAGAACTGAGGCAACCAATCCGAAATGGGCACTTTCCCTTGCAGGAAAACTCTACTTTAGAGGGCAAAAGCCCTGGGAACTTACACTAACATCTATGTCTGGGTAGGGAGGAAGGGGTCTCGTCATATCTCACTTTTTTCTGAGTTTTTCCCATCCTAGGTCCATGCTTAATATGCATAATTGTGTAATATGCATAATCATTTTGTAAAATCATAACATGAACGAACCAATCATGACAGATATAAGAAACTCAAAATATCAAATGTCCTGTTTCTTATACAAGAGGACCTATTTTGCGACGATAGGAAAGCGAGGGGAGTCATGGAACAGTCAACAATTAAAATGATTACTCTTTCGAAGTCCCTAAAGTATTGATAACCCTACAGAAACCCACGCTTTTTTATATAGAACCTAACTCAGGGCCTAGTTCTTTACGTTCCTTATTTTAAGACCTTTTTTGACCACTTTGTAGTTCTAAAAGTTCCTTAATAGTTCCTTAATTTCATATTCACATTTAGTGGAAAGGAATTAGTACCGACGCAAGAAAATCATTAAAATTCAACATTTTGCAATAAACTCTGATTAAAAAACATGTTACAACACAAAGGCCAGGCCAGGCCTATATACACTCTTTTTTTTAATAAGAATACTTAATTTTTTTCTGAGCCTCAATATTTTTAATTTTTTGCCATTTTGAGCCTGGGAATATTCTTAGAATATTCTTACGGCAGAAAACACGGATATAGCAATAAATTGTCATTGTGGTCATAAATGTCAAAAAGGTAAAACATTCTTAACCATCTCCTGTAAAAAGTACACAAATTCAGAAGTAAAAAACACTCGCTAAAATTTTTTCCATAAGATCTGAGCCTCACAACATTCTTAAAATATTCTTAAATTTCACCGATTCTGAGCCTCGTTATTTTTATGAAATTTATTCTTATTAAAAAAATGTAACGTTAGTAGAGGAAATTCTCTCCAAGATGGCGGGCTACAGTTTCTTATATGATCATTTCTTATATGCGGGGACTTATTGTATGGTCGAGTGTTCGATTACTCAAGCCATGTGAGGTATCATAGGTTTGAGCTCGGCTCTAGAGCTGTCACTTAAAAGTGGAAACGGAGAGACTTTGGTACATGTTGCAAATATTTGAGATACAAACATTGGAAGACCCAGAAAAACGACTAGATATAAATTCCCAGCGTTTACTTGCCCACGTTCCCCTTCCCACATAGCCCCCTTCCCCTGATACTCCCATAACCATCATTTTTCTTTATCATTCAATAGCATCATCCTTATCGTTCTTTATCCCACAGCCAGAACATAAGATGTATGCTTTTTAATAAGATTTCAAAGAAAAGCTGCAATATTTCAAAACACAACAGAACATATCATTAGAAATGTTATAATTTCTAGTTTTAAATATATAGGTAATAATTTTCTATACCATGCAAGTCTAAATAAGGTTGGAAAATAGGATAAATTTTTCTTCGCTTTTCAAACAAATTACGGAACTTTTCTACGCAAATGTAGATGGATGAAAATAAATACCCTACTGGTAGAAGGTGACGGACGGTCAAATCGTTTAAGAACAAAGCAGGAATATCAGTATGCATTAATTCCTCTCCTAAAGCTGTTCCTTTACACATATAGGTACATACACGCATTTTTCTTTATAAGAAATTTCAGCACGAGCTCAGTACTGAAAATTGCTTAGCTAGAGGGCAAATTTGAGTACTCTAAATTGCTTAGCAATCGCTTAGCTTTTTATACTTGAAGATTTGTTTCTTAAGATACTACAATTGTCAATGGTATCTTGCGTACAAAAGTGTGCTGGGGTACTAATATCCAATGTCATCAATTATTCTATAGCTGCTGCACGATTTCCATGACCAATTGGATCAGAACTAAAATTTTCAAATTGCTTAGCATTCCTCTATCCAGTAATGGAATTGCTTAAGTTTTTTTCTTGTCGAGTACTGACTTGCTTATAAAGCAATTGCTTATAAAAAAATGCGTGTATATGTCTATACTAGTTGGCAGAAAAGAAACAAAAAACTACTGATTCATCTCGACAAGACTGTTTCGTGATTGCTCACTCGTCAAGAGATTTCTTTTCAGCAAATTAGTACATTTTCCCTCTACTATTATGTGTTGAGCACTATCTTCTGAAATCGAAACACAGGCCTTCATGTATGTACATGCATCTCTTCTCTTAAGCTTTGTTTAGCCTACAAATGCATGCAATTTCTTGATGTACCTAACCATAGAGCTCAGGGGTATCTTAACAAGGATATTGTAGTAGGGATGTGCCATTTTAAGGGGTACCTTTTTAAAATCAAACACGGAATTATGGGTGTACATAGTGATGCTAAAATTTGTAACTTGAAATAAATTAATTTGCAAAATCCATTCTAAATTTCATATTTCAACAAGTTTAGTAATTTGGTGGGAAAATGTTCATAAGGTGAACAGGAATCGTTGATAAAACGTCTCAATACTACTGATCTCAAAATAAAGACTGGATCGAGCATTCTGTTCTTTCCGGAGCCAAATATTTGAAGCGATGGCTTCGGCTTGCACTTTGCCTTCCAATATGGCTGTCAAAGAAATTTCATCGACTTGATTCTATGTTAAATATTAAAGCTGCTAGATTATTCAGTCTCGTGCTGATCATTCATAACATTCCAACAATCATCAAAGTAAAAAGCAGCCCCTAGTGTAATCTCAATGTATTGAATTGGACCTCCCAATATGGCCGCGAATGACTTCATTTTAGAAAGACAGATGTTCGATCCAGTCTTTATTTTGAGATCAGTGTTCAATACGTAGATATAACTTTAGTATAGCCAGAAATATTGGAAACATAGCGAAACGAACACAGATTACTTCAGCTTTTCGTCTGACACTCAACAGAGTAATCAGTTAGGTTTCTGTTTCGTTCTCTTTCTGACGTATTACTCTGTTGAGTGTCAGACGAAAAGCTTTAAGTAATCGTGTTCGTTTCGCTATGTTTCCGATTTTTCTGGCTATACTTAAGTTTTGTATCATCCAAAGACAGATATAACTTTCTGGACGCTCCCTTGAAAACATAGACTGGAATTAGCTCCTCACATCGTATACTAGAAACCGAAAATAACATAATTTACGAATATCTTCCTGAATAATATCTCATCTTCAAAACATGAATCCCATGGTATCATCATAGCTATCTCTTCCCCTACCCCTGCCCCTTCCTCGACCACCACGGCCTCTGCCCCCTCCTCTGCCACGACGATCGTCACCCTCCTTCCTAACTCTTCCAAAGTCTCGTCCCAGTCCTGCAACACTCGATGACCCAGTACCTGAACCATCAGGGCACTCATAAGATCTATGTCCCATTTGTCCACAGGTGTAGCAAGATCCGCCTCCTCCTCCACCGCGGCTTGGACGACCGCCTCCGCTGCTTCGTCCACCACCACCACTGCGTGAGTTATCTAAAAATATCGAGGTTCCTGATTAGAGAAAGAGGGTCAGAAAGGGGTAGACTAGGAACTGCAATTTTCCTCTTTATAACAGGGAAAATGGGATTTGACTTCTTGGGACTCGGATTTGGGAGCGTCAAAGTAAATTGGGATTGTTAAACATTTCAATATTGGGAAATTATCTATTCTCCTCATTAGGTTTGGGATTTGGGATTATTTCAGTGTTGGGAATTAGAGTCAGTACCTTCCCCAGGACTCTCGAGGAAGCATTAATGAAATAAGCAATGTAACGTAATAATTCGTGTGACCCCCTTCTCTCGGATAATCCCCTTATTCATTAACCCTTTTCCTCTTTTCGAGTCGAGTACCTAACGTTTCCTAACTTGAAAAAGCAGAATTAGAATTTTCTTACCTGATGGTGCGTTTGGGCACTCCCTTGAAAAATGGCCCTCTTGACCACATTTGAAACATCCGCTTCCACCCGAACTACCACCTCCGCCTGAAACAAAGTAAGAGTCTCAAATACATTTTGGGATACTTGAGAAATGGATTTGGTAACTTCTTAGTCAGCAGACATGTGAAACATGGGATTTTATCTCTTTCGGAAACATCTTCTGTGTCCATAGAGGGGACAGGAGAAGGGAGGGTAAAAATAGGGGAAAGAGAGGGGGAAAGAGTACCCAGGATCAGAGTACTTTTAGTGAATTTTTTGAAAAAAATAAAAAAAGAAGAAAAGAAAGAAAAGAAGAGGAAGGAAAAATACTATTTTTCCTTTCTCCTCTTTTCTTTTCTTTATTTTTTTTCAAATTTTTTTTTAAAAGATTCACTAAAAATACTCTGATCCTGGGTAGGGAAAGAGGAGAAAGAAAGGATGAAACATAGAGAAGAAGAAAGAAGAGAGACAAAGAGAAGGGAAGAGAGGGGGAAAATTGGGGAAAGAGAGGGAGCAAGAGAGGGAAATAGAGAGGAAAAGAGGGGGTAAGGAGATGAGGAAAGAGAGAGGAAAGAAAGTGAGGAGAAGATAGCTCGACATTGTAGCTTTGACTGACCTCTAGAATACCCATCTCGTTCTCTAACCCGTTCCCTCCACGCCTGATATCTCTCAGCCATTTCAACCAGCCAATCAGGTATCTCCTGTTCTGCTTCCGCCATTATTTCCATCAGCTTATGTGCACTTGACCAATCATCACGCGTCATGAATGAAAGAGCAGTACCAGACCTCCTAGATGTGCAGAAATAAGAAGAATCAACTCGAGTTGAGGGAGGTATAGCATTCAATAACAAATAGCTGCTTATCTGAACTGTGGAGGATTGACTAACTCTTCTCAACTGAATGAATAACTAAAGGTTTTAAAGAGGGCTCCTCATCTTAAGATACTGAGATTTGTAATTACGCAGATAATACTACTATCTTTGCGTGTGGTTCGGATCTGAGTCCGGTCCTAGAATCACTTGAGGGGGATGCCGCTTTGCTTTCTCTTTGGTTTGAAAATAACTGTATGAAAATGAATGAGAGTAAGAGCCATCAGCTTATCTTTGGGAATAAAATTGATGACATCACTGTGAATATTTCTAGATCTTTAATAAAGGAAAGTGACGAGGAGAAACTTCTCGGAGTGACACTTGATAAGACATTGAATTTCAAAACTCATGCTACCAATCTTTGTAAGAAAGCAAGCCAAAAGCTGCATGCGTTGGCACGAGTGTCAAAATAAATGGATAGACCACAACTAGACTTGTAATGTCACATTTCATTTACTGTCCACTTGTGTGGATGTTTCACGATAGATAATCAAATAATAAGATCAAAAAGATCCATGAAAGAACCCTGAGAATCATACACAAAGATAGTAGCTCCACTTTTGTGGAATTATTGAAAAAAACTAACTCAGTATCTATTCATCAGAGGAATTTACAGCTGCTTCTAACTGAGATTTAAAACCGTAAACAACTTGAATCCGAATTTTATGACAGAAGTATTTGTTACAAAAAATGTGACATATAATCTTCGCGTTAGTAACAATCTTGCTTTGCCTAACGCGAGGACGAATTTGTATGGCATTGATACTATCAGGTTTGTTGGTCAAAAATTATGGCAGACTCTGCTAAGAGAAATTAAAGAGTCCCAATCATTGGAAGCCTTCAAAAAGAAATATTAAATCTATCAGAAATTTTGACTGCAGCTGTAAATTGTGTAAACATTCTATTCCAAATTTAGGTTTTATATAATTAGGTTTTTTGTAATTAAACTTTGAAATCTGTATGATTGGCCTTAATTAGCTAACGCTATTTTCTCTGCCAACTTTAAATAAATCATTTATTATTATTATCTTATGGGACGATGCCTTAAGATTAGGCATTATAAATAGCTTATCGTTATAAATAGGTCGATAGCTTATAGTTGATATTAATCTCGATACCATTGCGTGGTCTATACCAACATCATGGTGCTTGATGTACGGGAATACTATAATAGACGTGAAACAAGAAACGAGACTGGCTCTCTGTTACTTCTAACTTACAGCCAGTAACAGAAAGCCAGTCTCTTGCGTGGTCTTAGTGTACCTACAACTTAGTGCTAGATGGCCAGAATTGCAGAGACTTAAACTTCAAGTAACGGAGAGCCAGTTTTCTTTCTTATTTATTATTTCTTGTATAGTGGACCTTCATAAATATTTTCTCACTGGAAATATCATATCCCAAACGTTACTGTAATCCTTTTCTATTGCTTTCAATCGTTTCTTGTAAAAACAGCAAATGCTTTTTAAAAGTCTTACTAAACATCATGTAACACAACTCAAAAATAATAGCGTTATTTAGGGTTGATGTTATAAAATTTACTTTTTCTTGAAAGAGGAAATGAAATTCAAAATTCCTACCCTGCTCTTCCTGTTCGGCCAATACGATGCACATACTCTTCGGTTTGTCTTGGAAAGTCAAAATTCAACACGTGCCTATAACGGAATATCATAACTGTCAACAGTACATCTCCTGATGAGTAGATAACCACGAAACAGGGCCGTTGAGGTACCGAGTTTAGTCTTTTGACTCTTTTCTCCACAAATATATAAAACTCAATACGACTAGTTGCAAACATCAGTCGAGTGAGAATATTTGTTATCATCAAAACAAAGCTGTTTGGCTTAACTGCGAAAGCCACAAGGTCTATAAACAAGGGATCCGAAGGGGCAGTTGTACCACAAACTTAGCAGACTACCCTTTCAATCCTGCACGCTTTTTATTTTATAAGGAACCTACCTCAAGGCCTAGTACTAAAAGTTCCTTAAATTTTCTATTGTTCTCTATTATTACAGGAAACAATATAACAAAAGAATCCATTGTATTTTACAAGAAATCCCAGTTCTGCGTTCCTTATAAACTGGTTCTTTATATAAAAATGCGTGATTTGCAAAGAAAGATCCAAAATGGAGGCACAACTGCATAGCTGTGGTGGCTAGGCCTAAAACAGAGAATTTTCGACTGAATATTTGCTCCTTACTTTGTCTCCTGCAGCTGACAATGACATAATTTTAGCCACTTTTGGAAGAATTTTAAAAACAAGTATTTTCTTTTTTTTTCAATAGACTTCAGAGCATGCTACGTCTAAGCACGTATTTAAGTTGTCACGAATTAGGTATCTTATCAAGCCAGAGGATTCGTGAAAATTGATGAGATTGAACATTTCAGTCATGAATCTCTGTCATGGCAGTGTGCTACTCACGTGATATCCTTTATATCCAATCCTCTTGAAGCTACATCGGTTGCTATGAGAACACGAGCGTAACCAGTTTTAAAATCTTCTAATGCTTGCTCTCGATCGGATTGCTCTCTGAAATAAATAAAGAAATTCTAAATTTTCAATCAAAACTTTCTTTTACACAATCTACAGTCTGAAATACAAAATACCCAGCTCAATGTTCAAAACTCATTGAAGTTGCTGCATTAAGTAATTCTATTAAGATGTTCAACAATGCTGAGACAAGGTAAGAGTCTATAAAACAATAGATGGTCTATAAAACAAAGCTAGAGACACTAAAGATCTTACATTATTATAGAGTAATTGATGGATGATGGTTAACAAGGATTCAAATCACGAAAGGTTGCATGCATTTGGGTAAAAGAAACAAAACATATAAAAAGAGGGGAAAATATCTAAGATAAATGTCGTTCTGAAATGGGTGAAAATATGGGTATACTTAAAAGGGGAAGCAAGCCAAGTTGTTGTAATGAAAATATGGAGGGTTATTATTGAGTGCAGCTCTTCTGAGTACCAAGCCTTAAAATAGCGATAAAGGAAAGAGAGATTTGTAACAACTCTCCACAGGATAATTGTTAAAGATTTCTGGAAAGTTTTGAACCCTTCAGAGGCATGCATAATAATAATAATAATAATAATAATACATCATGTTTAAAGTGGGTAGCCTTTGATTAACCGGTGAAACCAGTTCTTTACAAAAGGGCCCACTGACAACAAAAAGTTAAAAAGAACATAAAAATTGAAAATGACTGAAGTGTACCTGTAAAACTCTTAAATAAACGAATGAAAGTTCTTTAACCAGTAACTATGTTGACTAGTCTTTGTAGCAGCAACCCAGATATGGCAGAAATCAGAGCCTATTTCAGTTTGCAATATTGCACACAAGCACACCTGGCCATGAGATTTTAAGTAGGTGGGCTGTGAACCGCCCTACTCAATGCTCTCAGGTGGGCTACCCCTTAGTTAAAGTGCACATTGAGGAGGGCGATTTTCCTTAAATATAATAAATGAGGATTGCCCACCTCAAGTAGCTGAGGAGGGTATTGAGATGGAGTATGGCAATTGCCTGTCTCAAATGGCTAGGTCTAGTGTTATGTGATGTATTGAATTAGAATGTGCAGTACTAATTTCCAAAACGTGCTACAGTTTTTGGATTGGCTAGAATATCTACATATCTAGGGATACTTACGATCCATACTTTACCCCTACACAGACTGACGAGTGCGCAAGTTCGAAACTCAGAGTTACAGAAGGGAATGTCGGTTTTTAAATGTGTTCATTCTGCTTTACAATTGCTCTATTACGCGTATATCAAGCACTGTAGCTAGGATGGGCACTCTCTACTCAAGTTAAATGTACTTCATCCCCATAAAAATAAATATAGCTAAATTTCATAATCATTTTCGTATCATACCTGTCTCCGTGAATTGTTTGGATTCCAACTTCGATTCCTCTGAGAACCAGGTCACTCGCAACGTCATCAACTCTGAAAATACAAAAGATATCGTTGAAAATCAAGAAAGCTGCATACTAACAGGCGCTTTGTGAATTCAGGGTAGAAATATTTTCTTGAAATAGAAGCCATCTTCTATTGCTGATAATTCTTGATGAGGCCATAAAGGAAATGGTCAACTTCATGCTAGAGAAAATGCAAATATAATTCCTTCGACGCACGGCAAATTACGAGGCACTGCAGCTTATGATTATCAACTAAAACTTCTAATGCTACGAATGTTGCTAATGAACCGTCTCAATAAATGAATTATTCTTGTGTCGAAGAAATCATACAAGCGTGATATTTTTGATTTATTTTCTCTTATATGAAGAATCCATCTTCCTTGATGGATAGGCAGTAAATCTTAAGCATGCAGAAGTGAAAGAGAGAACGAAAGATAATAAAAAAGCTCCAATTTTCCCAAGGTAATACGATTTCAACAGATAGTACAAGTTGAAAAGAAGAAGGATTTTAAGAATCAATCGAGAAGATTTGTGTAAACTAAAATTCCTTCTCGAGTCATTTTCATTCATACAAATTATCTCGATAGATAATACAAGAATTAACCCAAGGCTTTAAAACTTTTCGATAGTAATATCTTCTATAGTTGAGCTTTCAAAGAGAAAAAGTATTCAGGCTCCAGTAAAGAAATAAACTATCAAATATGTAACTCACGTAATTTTTCTTCCAGCAAATATCAAAAGTTTGTCGGTGGGTTCCATGTTTTGTATAAACTCGATTGTCTGCAGGAAAGGACAAAATAAATAGAGGAGTACAGTAAGAAACCAATTTAATAATCCAGCTTCTTTTCCTAATTTCACAATGACTTGTTTAGTTTTCAGATTCCAAGCATCAACTTAAGCTGACAACATCCCAACAATTATCAAGGTAAAAAACACATACCATTTGGTCTTCCTGTGAATTGAAACGCATCCCAAGGAATGTTAAGACTCCCCGTAGTAGAGTAATTTGGGGCAAAATGGGTCAGGGGGTAAAATTCTTTATAAAAATGCTTCAGAACTACCGCAGGCTATGCTGGGGAAGCAAAATAGAGTTACCCCACGTTATTTGTTATTCGGCAGTCTAATGGAGGCGTGATAGTCTTTCTTTGGTGAGCTGTGTTCTGCAACATTTTATACAGAATGACTCACTTTACCCCCTGACCCTTTTTGCCCCGAATTACTCTAAATGATGGGGGTCAGAAATTTTATGGATGTTTGTAACGATGCCTAATATACCTTTGGGTACATCATTTTGTGTATAGTATACTTTTGGGGGTAGTCCTAGCTAGTGTGTTTCTCTTGCAACGCATGATTAAAAAAATACCTATATCGCAAAGTATCTTTTTATGTCTATTTGTGATATACCTACTAGCATACCTATTAGCATACCTACTAGCATAGCTACTAGCATAGCTACAAGCATAGCTACAAGCATACCTACTAGTATACCTATTAGCATACCTACTAGCATACCTACTAGCATACCTACTAGCATACCTACTAACATACCTACTAGCATCCCTACTAGCATACCTACTAGTATACCTACTGGTATACCAACTAGCAAACCTACTAGCATACCTATTAGTATACCTACTAGCATACCTACTAGCATACCTACTAGCATACATGCTAGCATACCTACTGGTATACCTAAAAGCATACTTATTAGTATACCTACTAGCATACCTACTAGCAAACCTACTAGCATCCCTACTAGCAAACCTACTAGCATACCTACTAGTATACCAACTAGCATACCTAATAGAATACCTACTAGCATACCTACTAACATACCTACTAGCATACCTACTAGCATAGCTACTAGCATAGCTACAAGCATAGCTACTAGCATACCTACTAGCATACCTACTAGCATACCTACTAACATACCTACTAGCATCAAGCATAGCTACTAGCATACCTACTAGCATACCTACTGGTATACCAACTAGCAAACCTACTAGCATACCTATTAGTATACCTACTAGCATACCTACTAGCATACCTACTAGAATACCTACTAGCAAACCTGCTAGCAAACCTGCTAGCATAGCTACTAGCATACCTATTAGTATACCTACTAGCATACCTACTAGCATACCTATTAGTATACCTACTAGCATACCTACTAGCATACCTATTAGTATACCTACTAGCATACCTACTAGCAAACCTACTAGCATCCCTACTAAAATACCTACTAGCATACCTGCTGGTATACAAACTAGCAAACCTACTAGCATACCTATTAGTATACCTACTAGAATACCTACTAGCATACCTACTAGCATACCTACTAGCAACCCTGCTAGCGTACCTATACCTATTAGCATACCTATTAGTATACCTACTAGCATACCTACTAGCATACCTACTAGCATACCTACTAGCAAACCTGCTAGCAAACCTGCTAGCATAGCTACTAGCATACCTATTAGTATACCTACTAGCATACCTACTAGCAAACCTGGTAGCATACCTATTAGTATACCTACTAGCATACCTACTAGCATCCCTACTAGCATACTAACTAGTAAACCTACTAGCAAACCTACTAGCATACCTATTAGCAAACCTACAAGCATACCTATTAGCATACCTATTAGCATACCTACTAGCATACCTACTAGCGTAACTACTAGCATACCTACTAGCAAACCTGGTAGCATACCTACTAGCAAACCTACTAGCATACCTACTAGCATACCTATTAGTATACCTACTAGCATACCTACTAGCATCCCTACTAGCATACTAACTAGTAAACCTACTAGCATACCTACTAGCATACCTATTAGTATACCTACTAGCATACCTACTAGCATCCCTACTAGCATACTAACTAGTAAACCTACTAGCATACCTACTAGCATACCTATTAGTATACCTACTAGCATACCTACTAGCAAACCTGGTAGCATACCTATTAGTATACCTACTAGCATACCTACTAGCATACCTACTAGCATACTAACTAGTAAACCTACTAGCATACCTACTAGCATACCTACTAGCAAACCTACTAGCATACCTACTAGCATACCTATTAGTATACCTACTAGCATACCTACTAGCATCCCTACTAGCATACTAACTAGTAAACCTACTAGCATACCTACTAGCATACCTATTAGTATACCTACTAGCATACCTACTAGCAAACCTGGTAGCATACCTATTAGTATACCTACTAGCATACCTACTAGCATCCCTACTAGCATACTAACTAGTAAACCTACTAGCAAACCTACTAGCAAACCTACTAGCATACCTACTAGCAAACCTGGTAGCATACCTATTAGCATACCTACTAGCATACCTACTAGCATCACTACTAGCATACTAACTAGCAAACCTACTAGCATACCTACTAGCAAACCTACTAGCATACCTACTAGCATACCTATTAGTATACCTACTAGCATACCTACTAGCATCCCTACTAGCATACTAACTAGTAAACCTACTAGCAAACCTACTAGCAAACCTACTAGCATACCTACTAGCAAACCTGGTAGCATACCTATTAGCATACCTACTAGCATACCTACTAGCATCACTACTAGCATACTAACTAGCAAACCTACTAGCATACCTACTAGCAAACCTACTAGCATACCTACTAGCATACCTATTAGTATACCTACTAGCATACCTACTAGCATACCTACTAGCATACCTACTAGCATACCTACTAGCATACCTACTAGCATACCTACTAGCATACCTACTTGTATACCTACTAGCATACCTACTGGTATACCTACTAGCATACCTACTAGCATACCTACTAGCAAACCTACTAGCAAACCTACTAGCATACCTACTAGCATACCTACTAGTATACCTACTAGCATACCTAATAGCATACCTACTGGTATACCTACTAGCATACCTACTACTACTAGCAAACCTACTGGCTTACCTACTAGCAAACCTACTAGCATACCTACTAGCATACCTACTAGTATACCTACTAGCATACCTACTAGCATACCTACTGGTATACCTACTAGCATACCTACTAGCAAACCTACTGGCTTACCTACTAGCATACCTACTAGCAAACCTACTAGCACACCTACTAGCGTAACTACTAGCATACCAACTAGCAAACCAACTAGCAAACCTACTAGCAAACCTACTAGCATACCAACTAGCAAACCTACTAGCATAGCTACTTGCATACCTACTAGCATACCTATTAGTATACCTACTAGCATACCTACTAGCACACCTACTAGCAAACCTACTAGTATACCTTTGTTACGCTTTTTTGTGTATAGTTAGTATATTTCTAGGATAGTCCTAAGCTGTGTGTTTCCCTTGCAACATATGGTTAAAACAAATAACTATATAGCAATGGATTATAGGTCAGGAAGCATAATAGGAAGTAGATGTTATTTGTGGCTTGTATCTGAGTTAACCAATTTCCCTACTATGTAGCTACAACATGTGAGGCAATAAGTTAGTTTCTTGGAAAAGATACTCGATCTAGAATTACATTTGATTTAAGTTGAAAAATGAAGGAGAAAATAAAACACAGAACTCACTCGTTCCTTTTTATCAGCTGGCTCCAGAAGTTCGATCAATTGCGTAACAGTGTGACATGCCTGAAATGAAAGATGGATAACGAATCCTAATATCAAAATCAACAAAGGAGACTGGCTCTCTGTAACTTTTAAAGTTTCAAGTTCCCGCAATCACCAGACACACTATAATTATTCATAAACCGGCTACATCATAACAAAGTACATCATTTTTGTCTGTAATAGCATTACGTTGTCTATATCTGCATCATAGTGCTCGATGTACGAAAGTACAGATCAATATAGGTGAGAAATAAGAAAGGAGACTTGCTCTCTGTAACTTAAAGTTTCAAGCTCTCACAATAATCAGATAGACTATAAGACAGACTTCAAAATTATAGACTGTCTGACGATTGCAAAAGCATGAAACTTTAAGTTACAGAGAGCCAGTCTCCTTTCTTGTGTCTCTTCATATCGCTCTGTACCTCCATGGATCGAGCACTACGATGCGGTTTTAAACCACGCAATTGCTAAAGAGATAATATGAAAATCAAGCAGAATGAACACATTAAAAACAGACATGTCCTTCTGTTACTCTGAGTTTCGTGATTACGCACTCTTCAGACAGACTATACCAATGTATCAATTCTGCTTTATAATTGCTCTATACTTACAGTACCGCATTAAGGAAGCCTAACATCGCGTTGCGAGAATTTGCGCGACGCGCTCGATCCTCGATGCTATCGCGTGGCCAAAAATTCAACTTTTTGATCGCGAAAGATCGCGGACATCGAGATCGAGCGCGAACGAGCGCGAACGAGCGTGATCGAGCGCGAACGAGTGCGGGGTTCTCGATCCGCGATCCACGATTGTCCGCGATTTATTCATTTAATGCGCACTCCTTTCGAAGCTCTGATAAATTTCGTGGTCAAGGTGGACTGGGCAAAAATTATTCATTAACTATCGGTTTTGCTGGTGATCAAGTCATATGTTTTAGGCAATAACAAAAAATGTGTCCGTATTTATACGTCAACTACAGGTAACGAATCATCAATCTAAACCCTCAAATAGCCGAAATTTAAGAAAGTTCAGAAACATTGGGGGCTAAAGACCCTTAATATTTAGGCAACTTTGAGGGCTAGGATAAGAGTCTAGTTGCTTACCCTATTGGAATGAAAGTGTACTAATGGTTGAAACGGTTCAAGGGACATTCTATAAAAAAATCAAATTAAGTAAGAAAAAACATCACAGTAATTAATTTGAAAAAATTTAAAACCCATATTTAACATATATTCCTCAGCTTAGTAAACGTTTTTACAAGGAAACTAGGTAAGACCCTTAATCTTTCAGTTCCTTATTTCGAGGTCTCTTTTTGCCATTTCGTTGTCTTGACCGTTTTATCATCATAACAGATTTTTATTTGCAATAGGTTTATTAGATAGTTGTGGCAATTATCAGCGTTTAGATTAAGACCCAAGAACAGTTTTTGGGTTGTTGGTTTGATTGTTATTGTCTTATGACATGTGTTCTCTGTAATAGGTCTTGTTCCCAAGAGGCAAATTAAGGGAAATGAGAAGTAAAAAATAATTGATGGAAATCAGTTGAGCTGTGAGGAAGAGTGATAGTCTTTTGTTCTCGGTAATCTTACTTTCAATTGCCTTATGACCTCGAACACATCAGTCTCTAACCCAAGAGGTCTTTCCTTTCATTTCAATTAATTGTCCGCGAGACAAACAATTTTTTGTAGCTAAGAAATCAGTTTATAAGAAACCTAGTACTAAAGAACAATTTTATAAGAACACGAGCCTAAAATTATGCCTAATGGTAAGAACCAACTAAAAACGAGCTAAAGCTGCCTATTTTTCCTCATTATTCATCAATATTTATAAGAATTATTAGAAGCAAATAGAAAAAGCAGACTTAAAAGGGATTAATGGTATGAGCATTTCTGACTAATGATAGAGGAATATTTAAGAATAGCTTGCGTCAAATTAAATTAACGTGTTCCGATGGAAAAGAGCGTTGGTACTCTAAGAATTAAACTAATATTGTTAAGAAACTTGAAATTCAGAAGCATTACTAAGCTAGTAATAGTACATCAGAAACCCAGTTTTGCCTGATTTATACTTTCCGACACATTTTCAACATATGTTCCTATTTTCGATGACTTACAAATACACATTGTGCATATCATCTTATTATTAATATCAAAATATGGAACATTTAGGAAACTTTTAGTACTAGAATCTTTTAATAAACTGTCAAATACTTTTTCCTCCTATGATCTTGTGAATGTTAACCAGTTTTGGGGTTAATCTATAACAGGCCTTAAACTTTTCCATTCCCTTCTGAACTTAAAAGAAATCGTTGGAAAACATTGACCACCAAGCTTCGCGATTAGATCGAGGGGTTCGCGATACAAAACAATAGTCCGCGTTCGCTCGCGAATGGTCGCGATCCGTCGCGAAAGGTCGCGTTTCATCACGATCGGTGTATCGCGGGGTCCGCGATAGAGGGCATCGCGGGGTATCGAGGATCGAGCGCGACTCGCAAAATACGCGATCCGCGATGTTAGGCTTCCTTAATGCGGTACTGTAGGTATATCGAGCACTATAGCCAGGATAGGCACTCTCTTCTCAAGTTAGATGTAATATGAAATCATATATATATACGACAGTAAAAGTTAGCAAAAGCTTTTTTCGGTTGAAAAACTATCTTCAGTGCTAGATGTTGAAACAATAAAATGCAGAGATCAGTTATAATGGAAAATTTTGATGAATTCATAGACCAATCAATTTTGCTGCTGTACCGCGACCTTTCACACGTCCCTCCTTGTTTGGCTCTGCTACCTTATCAATAAGTGACCATTCATTATTCACAACTATAGGAAGAGCAAGGTTAACATTTCAAGAAGCGAATTATGCTAGAAGTGTCAGAGGCAGAATAATATTTTCATCGAGATAATTTGTGAGAATGAAAATGACCCGAGTAGGACTCGAACCCAAGACCTCTAGATTCGTACTCTAGAGCGCTACCACTGCGCAACCGGGGCTTGTGAGAAACCCAACCTATCGAGTCCTACTCGGGTCATTTTCATTCTCACAAATTATCCCGATTGATTTTCCAAATCATGCTTCTCCTTAAATAATGTTTTGCTATGATTTCCACTTTTTTAAATGCTCCCAAGTTCTGTACAGTGAATTTACAAATACTTTTGAACGAGTCAATAAACTACTGTTAAACGTGCTAGCTAGTGAAAGTCCAGAGACCCTATTTCCATCAGGGGACCCATAGTTTAATGTCCCTTCCAAAGGTTAGTGGAGTGAGTTGTTTATTCAACACAAAAAAGGTCACCCATCCACACATAAACCTCACACGGCCAACCTTAACTTTAGCTGCATACAGCAAACCGATTAAGACCCTAGGCCAATCACCCCACCATTATATATTCCTTTTTAGATCAAACTACATTGCGTTGAAAATATTACGAACCTGTAAATCCAATGATCCAACATTAACATGAACAGGGTTCTCTAAATATTGATCTGCCATTCGTTTTACACCAGGAGGCCACGTAGCACTAAAACAAAAATATTTCAAGGTATAGGTAAAGGTCTCATTATATAGTCTTATATCTAGTTCGAGGAACTGCTTGGTTTTGAACCCACTACCTTTCAGTTGTGAGTCCGACGCCTTACCACTAAACTATCGAGGACCACAATTTAAATGTGAGTATATAACATGCAAGGTATGGTTAAAGAGGTTAAATAAAAGAAGTACAGACACACAATTACAATTCAGTAAACTTACACCTTTCGAACTGAAGTCCTCACCACAGAGTGACATATGATTTATCATTTCCAAATGTATCAAATCTTATAGATTACTTATTATTCAATCCTTTATAATGATAATGCTAGCTATATTTGGGCCATATAGTTGTTATTGATAGGCAAATACGCTTACTATCTTCGTAAGGTATTGGTCTTTGTGCAAAGCATAAGTGAATACTGAATATTTAAACTAACGGAGCAGTGCGACCCTGGTCCATCCTATCGATGTGACCACACCTTGTGATTCCTTTTGCCTATTTACCTGGAATTACAGAGATGTGGCAAATTCTCTCCTCACACTTTGTGACAAGTCTCAAGGTGGTTTTGAACCCGGGACCCTTTGAACAATATAACTATGCCGGATGGGAGGATTTACAAATTGAATGAACGGTTGAAAGGACTAAGAAAACATGGCCATCCTACAAGTTGAACATTCCTGCGACATGAAGCAATGATGAGTGAGATTTATGTAAAGCGTTGTTATAGAGACTGAATTATCATATCATTGTTATTGTAAATATTATCTTGTATTCCTGTTATGTTAGTGGTTCATCTCCGGCTGTCAGAATAACGAGTCATTTTCTCTCTTGGCTACAAGTTAGGCCACTCGTTCTCACAAACATACAATATCAAAAGCGTGTTAAACTTTCTAAAGAGATATAATTGCTTGGCAGGATGGCATTTCGTTCAGTGGAAGCGGCTACCCCAAGCGAATAAGGTAATATGAACTTAATTATCAATGACTTCATTATGTATCTATAATCTATCGTTAAAACTTCTAGAAATGAGCCAATCCCCTATTGACTAAGAAGTAAATGAATATCACACCAAAATCCACGGAAATGACAAAAAGAGGTGAACACACAAGGGAGCTCCTAAAACTCATTATCATGATGATTACAGATTTTCTCAAGAGTTCAAACTGGGTGAAGGTTCGAAACTGTTACCTTGTCATGACAGTTTGCCTGTCTGGTCTAATGTCCAATATGATTTTCTTAATCTCGGGTTCAAACCCCATGTCCAACATTCGATCTGCCTCATCAAGCACCTTAAAACAAAGGGTTGGAATTATTGAACCTAGGATTGAGCAGTGCCTCATGTGAAGGCATTTGAAATGGCTGCTTGCTTTATCAGCCAGTTGTTTAGCAACAAGCAATATTTGTTTCTTAACGCAGGTTCGAAGTATGGCAGCGTAAAGCTGATGTGGACATGCAGCTTTTGCCCCTCGCATTAATATTCTAGAACAAATATCCTAGGTAAACATTTACAGACCTCCAACGGATGGAAAGCTGAGTTGGCTGACAGCTTGTAGTTCATGATTCCAGCCTTTCATGGATTCGAACCCTCGACTGTTCAAGGATTAGAAATCCAGTGCCTTAACCACTAGGCTGAACATCCATTGAATTAATACTCAAGCATATGAAAAGGAACAGAAGGCCCGATTTCTGAATATTGAACTCACCAAGTACGTAACACTTTTGACAGACAAAAAGCCATTCATCATTAAATCATTCAGCCTACCAGGAGTACCTGAGAAAGATAATTTCGAAATTTCACACAACATGATGTAAGAAAATGATAATTCACAATGGATCTTGATACTTTGGGCCTGATAGCACAGGGAAATTGACCCAAGTTGGGGCTAAATTCTGGACTTGCTCGTTTCATTGCACCCATGTGCACAACCTTATTCATATAAGTAACAGTGAGCAGGTAAACTCGGAGTCAGGTCTTTTTCAGCCCAGGTCCAGGTTGGGACAAAAAATGAGATATGCGCCTGGGCAAAATGGCACAACTTGTTGTCAACTTACCTAGTTTTCAATTACTTGAGAAAAGCTGACCTAGATCAACTTATCTACCAGAGTTAAACACTTTGCAACTTGCAGAACTTAGCTCACAGCCTTTAAGATGATGGTACAGTTATCAAATCACATGCAATAATATTAATGAGATCACAATCAACTCACCAATCACAATTTCAACTCCTTTTTTGACTTGTGCAATCTGTTCTCTTCTGTCTCCTCCTCCATATATACAAATACTAAAAGAAGAATAATGATCATCATCACCACCATAATCATCGTTACTATCATTATCATCATCATTCTCATCATCATTCTCATCACAACCATCATCATCATCATCATCATCATCACCATCTTCATCACCATCATCATCATCACCATCACCATCACCATCATCATCATCATCATCATCATCATCATCATCATCATCATCATCATCATCATCATCATCATCATCATCATCATCATCATCATCATCATCATCATCATCATCATCATCATCATCATCATCATCATCATCATCATCATCATCATCATCATCATCATCATCATCATCATCATCATCACCATCACCAATATCATCATCACCATCATCATCATCATCATCATTCTCATCATCATTCTCATCACAACCATCATCATCATCATCATCATCATCATCATCATCATCACCATCATCATCATCATAATCATAATCATAATCATCATCATCATCATCATCATCATCATCATCACAACCATCATCTATAAAAACCTAGTATTAATGGCAATTATACTATTTAACAGACGGTTGGAAATGTCAACATAACCACCCTCTCCCTAAGAAACTCTATAATCAGATAAAGAAAAATTATAAAATAAAAGTCTAAATGGTAAATGCAATCTTGTTCGAAACATCTGAAATACTGATTCCTTAATACTATGGCATTGCTGAGTTAGTTAGGGCTGGGGGGCTGTAGGGGGGCAATGGTAGGGCTGGGTGGTTGGGACTACCCTCTCTCCTTATGTAGATATATTTTCAATTTTTTACCACTATTTCTTTTCCTTCTTACCCTCTTATTTCATTTATTATACTACTTTTAGTATACATATTTGTTTAGCTCAAACTCTGCTCTTGAAAGAAATTACCTCACATTTACCTCACATCGTAATATCTACCTCAAGATGACCTTTATCTTCTTTGGATAAGTGAATATCTAAATCAAAAAGCTAATAAAAAGCAGATGCAACATCCTTAGTTAGCTTAAGATACTCTAATACCCACCTTAACGACAAGCATAAGAATAGCTACCTTCTAATTCCTTTGTAGTGAAACTTTTTAACTTCAAATTCAATCTGTTGGGCCAATTCTCTTGTTGGTGACAGAACAAGACAAGACGGGCCTTCTCTATCCTTTCGCGGCCTGCAAAAGAATTTGTTATTCGTAAATTTTAGCGAGACAGGAACAGCGCAAGACGACACGAACAGAAAAAACGCAGATGGATTAAATGTTATATATAAAAAGTATTATCAATATTTCGCCCTGGCATATAGGGCTTCTTCAGGACGTTAGTTTACACCAGGTTTTTCTGTTTTTGTCGTCCTGCACCGTTCCTATCTCGCTATATTTTACTTACTTCGCCGCAAGCATCGAAAAGGATCCGGCAAAATGCCTAGTATTGTGGACTTCCTTCGTTTAAATTCGTAACTCAGTTGCTTTTTATCATAACACCATTAATCCCAAATTTAGTATAAAACCTTATTAGGTTTCACTTCATTCTCTTCCTGAAAGGGAATTCGACTCTGTTAAATTGGGCATATGCCCACAATTTCCTTGTTTATCAATATCTGTCCAATAAGAAATCGTCTTCAAAGTAAACAGGAGCTTCGTGTTAATCAGATCACGCCTTATCAATTGTATTTCTTATCACGCTGTCTTATCAGTGTCTAATGCTTTTAAGCACAAATCTGTCGAGTGTAGGCTGAAAAGCTTAAGTAGTTAAATATTTTCAATTTTTCTTGCCAGCCTTAGACCCCGTTTACACTAGAACGGATCCAAATGGGTACGGATCCACAGGTCTAGTGTAAACGGGAGGCCTATCTGTGCTAGTTTGGGTACGGATCCATTTGGATCCGTACTAGTGTAAACGGGGTCTTAAGTTCTCTACCGATCAAGCACTCTTCTTCCATTTTCAAAATATTTTTTCCAATTCTTATCGCCTTTCTAATAAGAAAAGAAATTAAAAGGATGGAGGTACAGCATATTTGAATTGCAGAGATTAAATATTTACGTTGGTTGGCCATCGATATGAATCAAAGCTGGAAGCAGGAACGCCAAAGTCTTTCCAGTTCCAGTCTAGGAAAAAACTGAAATATATTTTCTGTAATCAATAATCAACAAGTAAATGATTAATCATCACAACTATCATCATCATCATCATCATCATCATGGTGATGATGATAACGACCCTGAGGATGATGATGATGTTAACGATGATGTTAAAGATGGTGATGTCAAAGATGATGACGATGATGCAGATGATGATGATGATGGTGATGGTGATTGATGATTGATGATGATGATGATGATTATGATGATGATGATTGATGATGATGATGATGATGGTGATGATGATGGTGATGGTGATGATGATGGTGATGATGATGTCAAAGATGATGATGATGATGATGATGATGGTGATGATGATGTTGATGATGATTGATGATGATGATGATGATGATGATAATGATGATGATGATGATGATGATGGTGATGATGATGATGATGCTAAAGATATTGATGATGATGATGATGATGATATTGATGATGATGATGATGATGATGATTGATGATGATGATGATGATGATGATGATGATGATGATGATGATGATGGTGATGATGATGATGATGATGATGGTGATGATGATGGTTGTGATGATTAAAAGGCTAGCGAGATATAGATTATTGATTGCCCATTGGTTTGAATCCAATCTTAATGACTATTGCCATAGCCCCCCTTTCTAACCGGCTCACTTTGTCAAGAGTACTAATTCACAAGCCAAGGTCTAACACAGAAAATTGAATTTTACCAGAGTAGGCTACTGCAATTGTCATATGCCACCACCAGGTCTCGAAGGCGAGTTGTTGCGACCAAAGGTGAGCACTTAACCACCGTCCTAAAGCAGGACAATAAGTTAGCACAGTAGCCTTTAGGTGTTTACAACTCCAGGCTTATCCACAGTAAGGCATTAATTCGTGTTTCGGTTTAATCCTTCTTCAGAGCCATGTTATATCAACATTAATTCACAAGGCATGGTCTAACACGGGTAATTAAATCTCACCAGAGCAAGCTACTGCTATTGACATATGCCACTACTGGGTCTCGAACTAGGTCCGGGCTTGGAAAGATGGTTAGCGTGCTCGTCTTTGGTTGTAACAACCAGGGTCTTGTCAAGAGAATATATCTATCAACCCCCCTCAAAATCTAATATCAATATTAGAATAATATAAGATCACATGCTAACAGAGGTAAACTTTTGCATACGGTAAAAACTCGCAACTAAGAATTACTTGCAACCTAAAAATCAAGAATTTCTCAGCCTGAGATTTTCTACAATTTTGACCGTATATCAAGGGCAAAAATAAAAAATTCTAGGTTTAAAGGTTGTTAATTTTTATAATAATAACAATGATGGTATCTAGGAAGTGCCCAAAAACCTACAAACAACCATTAACCATGATTATGAGTGCTGTTAACTACAATTTATTTAAGAGCCTGTTGAGGTTAACTCCTAAAAATGTAAGTTCTTAGTTCCGGGTTTACCTGTGCAATTCCAATCAGGTCTAGACCAGACAACAAAACAGGCCAAGCTTGACACTAGAAAGAAGAATAGCAATTGAGTCACCTAACTCGAGAAGAGAGTGCCTATCCTGGCTATAGTGCTCGATATACATTAAACATTAGTACAGAGCAATTATAAAGAAGAATGAACGCCAGAAGAAGAAAGACATGTCCTCCTGTTACTCCAAGTTTCGTGCTTACGTACTGTCTGTCTGATGAGTGCGTAAGCACAAAACTCAGAGTAACAGAAGGACATGTCTGTTTTTTAATGCGCTCATTCTTCTCTAGCAATTGAATCATTTTCTGCTAGAACATCAAAAATTTTCGATAAAGAATTTTTTTCGAGTTAACTTGGAGGTAAACAATTACATAAACATCATTCCAAGATACCTGGATAGGAGAAGGAATTTTGAAGTTTTGATTGTAAATTGTGTCGAGAATTTCCTCTAAAAGAAAACAAATTAAAGATTAGTCATGCAAATACTACACAAGTTTAATAAAGTAGGAAAATAGAGAAAGAAAAGGCTAGAAATAGCGGCTGAGTTGGCTAGGGGGCTATATAGATCACTAGGCCCTTGTTGAAAAAGTCATGGCTTTGAAGCGATCCAAGACCTGTCACATAAAGTGTGAGGAGAGAATTTGCCAGCTCTCTATAATTCAAGGCACAAAGGCAAAACAAGTCATGAGGTGTGATAACACTGCTCGATTAGTCTACCTTCTCAAAGGGCCTTTTGTGCTTTGCACATAAACCAATACCTTACGAAGATAGTAAGCGTATTTACCTATCAACTATCAATGCACTGCTTCGATTAGTCTACCTATTCAATAGGCCCTTTGTGCTTTGCAAATAAACCAATACCTTTTGAAGATAGTAAGCGTATTTGCCTATCAACTATCAATACACTGCTTCGATTAGTCTACCTATTCAGTGGGCCCTTTGTGCTTTGCACATAAACCAATACCTTACGAAGATAGTAAGCGTATTAACCTATCAACTATCAATGCACTGCTTCGATTAGTCTACTTTCTCAAAGGGCCTTTTGTGCTTTACATATAAACCAATACCTCACGAAGATAGTAAGCGAATTAGCCTATTAACAATGAACAACTATCAATTATCAAGACACATTTATACATAAGTATTTTTCTGGCATTCATCTGATGGATAGGGAAGATTAGCAAAGAGGATGAAAAATACAAGATTAAACCCTAATTGAAAATGACAAAACTCACGGTAATTGTGAAAAGCATCTTCAAAAGTAAGTACAGGATTTGGGATGTGAATCGTAGGCTTTTCATTTTCATCTGACATGTATTGCTGGACTGTTATGTTGTTCTTCTCATTTCTGTATAGAGGTATTGATATTTGATTTACGTTTTCTTGTCGCCTTATTTCAATTAGAAAACTATCATGGTGACAGGCTATATCAGGAACAAAAAAGAAGGCGCTTGACAAAATGAGCCCCTTAAAGTTTCCAGATACTCAATAAACCTCCTAGAAAATAATGGCAGACTCAAATGAGTATCTTATTTGTTTTATGTTGTATCAATTATAGTAGTCATAATTTATGCTGACTTAACAGTATCAATTACCACACTTATCTATCTGGACACGAAAGGCACACGACAAAGACTCGTAGTAAACAAGTCAATATACAGATGATCAGTTAACCAGGGTGCTCTATTGATCTAGCTAGTAAATCTGGATTTCCAGGCACGTGTGGAGGCGCTTAATCTAGCTCGAGCGCCTCTTCCTGTCAAGGCCTCGGTGATTGACCGAGTGACGTAAGCGGTTTTCCTTTGTGCAGCTGAAGTTACGGACAGACACACACAGACACACAACATATGCAAGTAATAACCGGCAAGAGACCAACACATCGGCCAGACCTAGACTAAAAACGGCACTGTCTCAAAAAATGGGAGCCACGATATTCGGGTAAAAAAAGTTAACAGTAAGAAACTGTTAAAAAATCTATAGAATGAAGGGCTTAATCTCAGAATATTGAAACAACAAGGCTACTCTGCTTCTTAAAATACCCCGTTCCTTATTTAAGTCGTCTGCAAAGGATTCATCCCTGGAAATTTTAGATTTTGGTTCGTGTAGCATCTCGGGAGTTATTCTCTTCCTCGATGCATTGAGACGCTTAGGCATGTGAGATCAACATCTGGACGCTTAACCTTCCAGGTGTTGAATAAAACAACATACTCCACCGTCCTTCGGGAGGGGCTTCAAACTAGTGCTGGAAATAAGGCCACTATCCTTCTGTAGGCTATCACGTCAAACATCAACTTATCTAACTTACTAAAACGTCCAAGCTTAAACAGTTAAAAAACTTGAAAAAATAAATCTCATTCAAAATTCATAAATTAATTACTCCAACCTAAACACTTCTTATCAAAAGTGGCATAAATCCTCTACAATCAAAAGCTACCAACAGGGGTCAAAAACTTTATTTTGTGCCTGCAACTGTGCTAAGATTTTTTGTGTGCCTGTGGAGAATAGGCTTGTAGAGCCTGAATATCGATTGTGGGAAACTATATCGGTGCATGCTCTATAACAAAACAAATCAAAATGTGGTAGTCAGCGACAAGACCTTCTTGCTGGAGTATCAGAAGTGCTACGGCAATTTGTTGAAATCAACAGACTTTCCAACAATGATCTTGTAAAAATTTAACTATATGGCAATGAAAAACTTTCCAATTATGATAATAAAAAGATTCTTAGCTTAACTTTAGATTTTATTTACAAAACAGGTCGTTTTGATTAAACAAGAAGTACTGGCCCTTTGTTTTTTGACACACAGCCACTGACACATTTTCTCTTTTTCTAGTATATTTTCCTTTCTCTTCTTATGTAATTTATTGTGCCTTAAATCTTAGCATTTCTATGTATTTAGTGTAATGACCCTGGGATAGCCATGAGCTTTGCTTCCAAGGGTATCGTCTATGTTATGTATTTGTTTATAGTCCTGTTAAGTTTTTTTCCATTGATTATTTAAAAAAAATCCAAATGTGCCTGCAACGGCCGGTACTGGTGGTCCCAAATCTGTTGACCCCTGGCAACCAACTAATTCTTATCTATGAAAAAAATTACAAATACAAACCTGATAGTGGTCACATCGAATGTATTCATATTTTTGATATTTGGAAGCTCTTCATAAAACTCTTTTACCACTTCACAAAGACCTAAACATAAACAAAACAAGCTTGAACAGAGTTCCAAACATAACTTGGTGACAAAATATCAAAAACAAATCCAAACATATCAGTGCTGTGGGGGATACCATCAGTACATTGGAAGATGTACAGAATTGTGGGGGGATTCCATCAGTAATGTGGAAGGATATCATCCAGTACTGTTAAAGTAGTTCGGTATTATGGGGGGATATTCAGTTTGGAGGGTTAGCATCAGTACATTGGAGAGAATTCAGTACTATGACTGGATACCATCAGTACTGTTATGAAGGGGGATATAATTAGTAGTGTGGAGGATAAGAGTATCACTCATAATTCCTAAGCCAGATGAGAAGCTTTTAGCAGTTAATTATGCTTTGTTTATTCTTGCTTTTCCTTGCAATTCTAAACGAATTTCACATTAAAAGAGGGAGGACGATTCCCATCCCACCATAGGCAGGTATCAAAATACTACTGAGAACCCTTTTGATGACTCATAGCCCCTAAACCTAATCTAATTTCATCGACAGACTTCGTGTAATTAAAAATTTGTAGAGTGGCATATAGCCTTAACCTACCTTCCCATCTTGCTCTTTCATTTGCTTCTCTATTTGCTGATAGATTTGCCCAGTCAATAACCGGTCTAAAATGAAACAAATGGGGTCTTAGCTCTGAATAAACCCTAACACTGACTGAATCTGACCCTTCATTGCCCTAATTAACCATGAACCCAACCATATTTAAATTAAAAAAATACAATCCTGGACTATTGGCCTAAGAATGTCCAAGGGTCGGAAGTCAGCAATTTTGCATGCCTAGTGTTGGACAACAAACACAGCGTATTTTAAATTGATGGTTAAAAATAAAACGGCATTCCAGAAAATGAAATACAGCAAATTTACCTTGCTGGTGCAGCGTTTTGCTGAATTTTCTTCTGTTCAGTCTGTCTTATTGCCTTCATTGTAATATCTTCCGTCAAATCAAGAATTTTTGATTCACACTTCTTCTGTGATTCTTCATCACCAAATATTTCAATGGGGGTTTCATAACCACCTTCGTCTTTCAAAATCTAGGAAGAGAAATTTATTATTTACTCAAATGTGCGGTCACACTACACTTTTGGAAAATAGAGTATCTCCATCCTGCCTCCATTTTTCAGCAAATCCTGTATTTGGACGGTATATTCTCTGACCCCAGTCCTCTTAATCTTGCTCATCCCGCATCCCGCTTGCCAACAACTGTTAATCCTGCAACCCATCCCTCAAAGACGGCCATTCCCCCATCCACCCAGAACTACTGTGCACCCTTCTAGTAGTGAAGGCCACCAAATTCTTGATTTGCTTCTTCCAAGAGTCATAGCATTAACCCACTTCAGCGTAACTTTGTTTAAAACTATACTTGATGCTTGGCTAGAGTGCCCCAAATAACAAATTTGTCATACCCGTATGCTAGTGTTAGTGCTGCTTTGCAAGTCTTTAATGGTCTGCCCTTGCCTCCCTGTAATAAACACAAAAACAAATTAAACAGTAAAATTAGTTTAAAACATTTCTAGTTTTTGTTGATCATTCAGTTGATTCTACGTTACTCGAACCATCACTTGTTGGAAGTTGTCAGATATTCTGATAGTTATTATAGCTTCTGCTCTACCAATTGGGGAACTTACTTTGCAGTTTTCATCAAGAGGACTACAATCCCTGCCAAAAGTCTTGAAACACTTGCACTATTTTTACAGTTTTCTACATTTTTCCCCCTCCCCTTCCCCCTTTACAATGTTGTTTCTGATAACAAAAACTAGCCTAATAACATTCAGCTAGTGTTTGGTGTGGTCTCATAAAGTTCCTTTTGTAAACAACATTGTTTTGAGGGGGGAAGGGGGGTTTGATTGGAAATAAAAGGCTAGGAAAGCTAAAAATGTAGTTATTTGGTAAAAAAATCAAGGGTGTTCTAAATACTTTTGGCGGGAATTGTAGCTTAAGGCCCTGCCTCAATCAGGCTAGCACATCAATACAATACTTCAATACTGACTCACTGAACAGTATCCATGGGTGCCAAAAGGTTTGGTGAAGCAGCAAGGCAGAAAGGGTACTTTTACTGTTGAGGGTACGGTAGCCATGTCTTGCTAAATGGCTTTCGTCCCCTTCACTGTCCTTGTAATCATAGGTCAATGAGGGTGACTGCCCCACTTGCTTACTGTACCCTGGACAGTATCAAAAGCAAGCAAGCAAGCAGATTTATGGGTTAACGCAGGTTCAAAGTATGGCAGCTTTAAAGCTGATGTGGAACTGTGCAGCTTGTGCCCCTATGATTAATATTCTAGAACGAATATCCTGTACTCATTTACCGACCTCAGAAGGATGGACAGCTGAGTTGGTTGACAATTTGTAGTTCATGATTCTGACCGTTTGTGGATTCGAGCCATTGAAGGTTGCCCTTCAAGGATTTGAAATCAAGTTCCTTAGCTATTGGGTACACCAACGTACAAAGGTTCTGTAATTCCGATTCCTATGTTCCTATTCTGCTACCGAGGACGGTATGTGGATTCAAACCCAGGAAGGTTGCCCTGTAAAAATTAGAAATCCAGAGCCTTAACCACTGGGCTCACAACCCGTCTGGTAAAATAGATCAAAAACGTAGTTACCAATGATTTTGCCAAGCTTGTTACTGTTAACCATCATTCTTAGAGGTTTTTCACTTGAATGATCCGATCTGAAGCCGTTTGGCCTACTATCATCGTTCCTTGGTAACCGCTCAGAAGATCTCCAATTCGAATCGTTCCTAGAATGAAAATAAAATAAACAGGCATTATGGGCAAGTTCTTCCACTCCTTTTTCATAAGAAACTGTTTAATAAGAAACCAGTGGGTAGATATTCAAACATCAAGAGTAGGATTTGAACCCGGGATCACTGACTCTGCGCTAGTTTGCAGAGTTTGGCTACTTTCAACGAAATTTGGGGTGCACCCGAACAATTTTTAATTGTTCTATCCTATTGTTCTATTGTTACCTTGGATGCCCAAGTGCCACACTCTACTGTCTGGACTTTCCGCGCATCAATACTCTACCAACTGAACATTACAGCACAGTGGGATTGCCTATTAAACTATTTGATACCATTCTTATATTTCTCAAATCTATGATAGTTTATCTACATTTTTACTGCTTACGTTAATATTTAAGGTAATTGCTGTAACAATTCACCCGACAACTTGCTCAAAAAATCTAGGCTTTGAATTGCGAGTATGGCATGATAAACTTATATTTCATCTAATAAACTATAACTAATATTTCTAATAAACTAACACTTACCACGTCGCAACTGTCACACAGCAAACTGGTAAATCCAGTCGTATAATAGATAGCTCGGTGTAATGCTGAGAAAATATACAATGTTGGATTTTTTCTGTGGGATGGGGCAAACTGCATCCCTCCATGCATGCATGCATGGCATGGCTCTTCTTTTACGTCTATGGCCATTCATAATCACCTTTAGACTACCCTCAGCCAATACATATCTAAATAATCAAATCTATTAGATTTTTGTACCTTTCACCAGAAAAGCCATTGCTTTGAGTTGTCTGCCTAAAGCCACCTCTAGCCCTTCCACGACCAAAACCCCTCAAGCTTTGGCTCTGACTCTGCGAGGATGGGTTCCATCCACCACTGCTTCTCTCCCCGAAGCTTGACGAAATTGAGTTGCTAGGCTTGTAAGAATTACTCTGCACTGCAGGCTGGATGCTTAACGTTGAAACACCAGTCTCAATTTCTAAATCCCAGTCCTCGGCCATGATAAAGTGCTGCAAGTTTCTCTGGGCCTAAAAATGTTCGCGAGGAAATTTTCTCCCACGAGGACCAACAGCAAATTTCCCGCTGCTGTGACTAGGCCCAACCTGGGAAATGTTGGTCAAGCAAAGCATCCTGGGAATAGGAAATTCCTACGCTCAGGACGTTGTCCGACACCCAATTTTCTTGTAATCAATTATAACGACTGTGCTTTTTATTTATTTATTCTTTTCGTTTGTTATCATTATTAACGATTGTACTTTTTATTTATTTATTCTTTCCGTTTGTTCTTATTACATATTCCTGGACCTATCTCTACATATTTTTTTATAAGAACACTAGGGTAAGTGTCAGCCAAGCGATCCTTATTTTTCAAACAGCCTAAGGTATTTTTATTTCTTATTTTTGTGAATTTCCTGCGCATAGTACACGCTTTTTTTCTTGTAAGGAACTGTTAATAAGGAACCTAGAACTAGAATATCTTGTAAAATACAATCGATTCTTTTGTTCTATTGTTTCCTGTAACGATGGAGAGCAATAGAACATTTGAGGAACTTCTAGTACTAGGCTTTGAGGTAGGTTCCTTATAAAATAAAAAGCGGGTAGTGGCAAGGCAAGGTTCTTACCCCTACATTTGTTCTATCAAAATCAATAACTGATGAGAGACATGACCGAAAGGTTCCTTATAAACCTAACGTCTCTTTTATTAGTTTCCAATTTATTTCTTGATTTCTTGATTTTTGTTGAATCTCAGCCTGTCTTGTTTCTTAGCTATGTTGTTCTTTTTTTTTGCCTCTCGCCTAGTGTTTCTTATAAAGTATGCCCTGTAGAAAAAAGTGCAAACAACCGCTCAGCATTGTACCCGCGTTAAAGATCAGCGTACAAGCAATAGTGTTATTCCTGTTACAACTTTTTGTCACCCGTGACCATGCACATATCCCAGTAATAGACCTCCTCGATTATCCGAACCTCGATTATCCGAACGCCAAAAGTTTTCATTAAAAAAATTTTTTTGCAAACCAGTTCTTGAGAAACCAATCGAAATATTCGTTGTCTACTCAAGCTGTTGCCCAATATAAAAGTCATATCCAACGGAAGCACAAAAATAACACATTTATTCGTTGTTATTGTTGTTATTATTGCAAATCGTTGTTGAAATTTACAAAAAACAGTTGCCTTAGTTTTGTTGTTGGTCTTTCCGTTTGCCAAGCTTTTCAATTTACATTCAGTTTGAGCATCCTGTGACTGTTCAGGACGATGATAATAACCTTTATAGCAAGTTTAGTAGGTAAAATGTTCTTCCTCGATTATCCGAATTTTTTGCGTATCCGAACGGCCCAACAAAAATTTGAGTTCAACCTGTTCGGATAATCGAGGATGCACTGTACTGAGCTCAAGCTAAAAATTGCTTATAAAATAATTCGTGTACTACAAATCAACTTACTAAAAGACCTAAAAAAATCCCACTACAAAATGTTTGAGACTTTTGCGAAAGTCAGACTGCAGGAGAAATCCACGTTCTGATGAAACTTTGATTAGGGCTATTTTGCACACTCAGGGAACCGAAGATCTTAGTGTGGGGGTTGAAGGAGGGCAGCCCTTTCCATTGGTGTAAACGCCATTGCGATAGGAAGTGCCATTGCGATGTTCCCTTTTTTAGAGATTTACGTTCCCCGGTTCTCACACTCCCAAGTTCCATATTCCAAAATTCTCGGTTCCAGTATATAGAACTAGCCATTAGACATCCAGACCAACTGGTTAAAGTTTGCTTGTCTACCTACCTTGAAATATACCTGATAACAAATAGCCCCCGTGTTTCTAACAGGGGTTTTTACGAATTCAGAGTCAGGGTTAAATAAAGGTGTTTAAAAAGCCACTCAAAAGGGATGGAAATTATCAGATTTTATTTGGCGTAAGCCGTGAAATCATCTCGCAAGCAATCGAGCCATGGCGTATGCAAACGTATCATGTCGTAAGCAGTCGAATCATGTCTTAAGCAGTCGAATCGTGGTGTAAACCGTCGAATAATAAGGTATGAGGCGAATACCTCTCTTCAGTAATAGGCTAGCCTAGGGCCGGTTGATAAACAATTTAACAAAAAGTATATTGCACAGGATTTCATGAAAAAGAGGCTCGGTGGTACTGATTTCGCCCGTATAACATCGATTTTTGGAATCAGCGTATTGAAATTGACCAAATGTAGTTGGTCTCATAAATTCCCTCGTCGGGTGACGATAGCCCCCCTTCCTCGCCTGGACTACAACATTGGGAATTTCTCTAATTTTCCTCATCGGGATTGGCATTGTTGATTATTTCAGTGTTAGGCATTGGGATTACCATTCCTCTCTCTGGACGCTCTAATGAGAGCGGTCTTAGAACTAGAATTGTCGGAAAGGTATAAACAAGACAAAAACAAAAAGGCAACAAGTTGAATTGATACCCAGAGGCAATTCGATTAATTACCATATTTTATTGACAATTATCTGTATTCTTCACTAAATGATCTACTACCACTAAAAAACCTAATTTCATAGACGAGTTTGTTTACCATATCGAGTCGTATGTACGCTCAAGTCAATTCAACCCAGAGAGTTAAAACAAACACCGTAGGGCCTACTTCAAAACTAGGCCCTAGGCCAAAACTTGGTATTGCATGTGATTTTGGCATTGTTAAGTTCTTCTGAATTAAGAAGGCGCCATTATGGTTGCAAGACAGTTCTGTCATTATGGCATGGACTCGCCCCAGTCCCCAGCTTTGCTAACACCCCACGATTAAATATCTCTTTTTATGCGTGATGGAGTAGTATGTCAATTTGCTTTATTTCTTACTTATTTCCATCGATTTAAAACAAGCAACGTAAGCCACTTTCTGAGTAATGAATGAGCAAGCTTTCATATTACGTCACTTGGAGCAATGATGCAACTAGATTTGTTTACTGCAATCAGTGTGTTACCATAACAATCTACGAGATCATTACCATTGAAAAACCAAATTGAGGCTGGTCTCTCTATTTCGTAAACAATTCTATCCCTTATGTCACAAACAGAAATATCGGAGAAAATTAATTGCGTACAATGTCTTTTTCGCTTTATATCAAAGGGTCAAAAGTAGATTCTTACGTCATTCGATCATCCTAAAACTTACACAGTTCGTTTCGAACTTGAGAAAATTTGTTTTATTTTCAAAGCCACTATAGGCAAGAAGATGATTTCAAGTTTAGACCAGAATTTTTATCCTCGATAGAAACTTGTCACACGTGTCGGTTACTGGCCTGATAACAGATAGCTGGAGCCCTTCCTCAGTCAATAACAAATACCTTCGTGTGTTAACGAGGGCACTCGATGGTCTGTTATAAAAACTAATTTCAAAATAAAAATGTGGCAAGTTTTTGTGACGTAATATGGAGACGAGCCAATCAAATTGCTTATCATTATATTAAATTGAATCATTATTGGATCAGTTTAAAAATGGTCATCAACACAAACATTTCGTTATATCATTGGAAATGCAAGTACCTCATGTAATTAGTCCTGTAACTCCCTTGTCGGTGGGACATACGTGAAGCCAACAAATGCATCATCCGGGTCTCCAACGCTGGCACTGATCTGGTGGTCAGCGTACTTCTTCAGGGATTCTGCGCAGAAGAGAAAAATTCAATCAGTTGTGGTTATCGTTCAACCCAGAAAGACTATCATCTAACTTACTATATCTAATATGGTTCGCACAAAAAGCCTTCAGTAAAACCGTCAAGGTTTGAGACGTTGTCTGTTGGGTAGTATATTTAGATTTAAAGATTTATGAAGTGCAAATAGGTGCAATAAATACAATACGACCTCTTGATACTATAAATAGGGATGAAGTGTATACTTCTGTGCTCCTGGTGAAAACTAGGTCCTGCCTTACCAATGCTTGCATGTTCGAGGGGCGTATCACTCACAAAAAGTGTACGAGATTTTCGTGATTTCAAAAATCACCGTGATTTTTGTGTGATTGTGGTGATTTTTGTGTGATTTTGGTGATTTCTGTGTGATTTTTTTATTTTTCTGTGATTTTTGTGATTTTTCTGTAATATTTCAAAAAGTGTACGAGATTTTTCGAGTGATATGCCCCTCGAACATGCGAAGCAGAAACTCACTCGCTCATCTAAATATAACAGGACTTCATACTACTACGTGTACTGAATCAGTGTATACTACCATGCTCCTAGTGGAAATAAGGCTTTGCTTTAGTCAGTCTAGTACAATAAACCAGAAACCTACTCACAGACTATATAGATACATCAGGACCTCATATCACTATATGCAGTGATGTAGTGTAAGCTACTGTGCCCCTTCTTAAAATAAGGCCTCTTGAGGCCTTTCGTAGGCCAGCACCTTTAATAGAAATCTTAATCACTCATAAATGGGTGCAATTACCAAAATGTGACCTCATACTACTTAATATGTAGTGATGGTAGTGTATGCTACTGTGCTCCTGCTAGAAATAAGACCCTGCCCTAGTTAGGCCAGCATGTTAAACAGAACTTCTGTATGTAGTGATGTAATGTACGCCTCTGTAACCCTTCTGAAAATAAGGCCTCTTGCGGCCTTTCGTAGGCCAGCACTTTAACTCACTCATTCATAAAATTGGTGCAATTAACAAAATGTGTGCAATACTACTAGATGCAGTGATGTAGTGTATGTTACAATGCTCCTGCTAGAAACCAGGCCCTTCCTTAGTCAGGCAAGCATGTTAAACAGAAACTTCTATATGTAGTGAGGTAGTGTAAGCTACCGTACCCCAGCTGAAAATAAGGCCTTTTGTGGCCTTTCATAGGCCAGCATGTTAAACAGAAATCTTAATCATTCACAAATGGATGCAATAAATACTAGCACCTGTTACTGGTCTATGTAGTGATGTAGTGCATGCTACTGTGCTCCTGCTAGAAACCAGGCCCTCCCTTAGTCAGGCAAGCATGCTAAACAGAAACTTCTAAATGTAATGATGTAGTGTAAGCTACCGTGCCCCAGCTGAAAATACGGCCTCTTGTGGCCTTTCATAGGCCTTTCATAGGCCAGCATGTTAAACAGAAATCTTAATCACTTACAAATGGGTGAAATAAACACTAGGAACTGTTACAACTATATGCAGTGATGAAGTGTATACTACTGTGTTCCTGCCATAAACATGGCCTGACTTTAGTGAGGCTAGTAATATGACAAATAATCCAATTATAATAAGCTAAATAGCCAGATTATGAAAACTAAACGTATCGGGCATAGCCCTTCCTCAGCAGTCCTTCCTGATACGTTTAGTTTTTCATAGTCTGGCTATTTAGATTATTATAATAGATATTTCCCGAGTTAGTTTTGGAAAAGAGGCCATCATTGAATTCCCATTATACGCGTGGAGGATTCAATGAAACAGAGCTCATTCATTGTTCAACTGCAGAGAGACTGAATGCAATTATCTTGGTATTAAATTTTTGTGGGAATTCTCATTGCAAATAATCGAGGCTAAGCTCGATTTGCTTCAGTTTCAAAACAAATGCAGAAAATTCGAGAAAGGTCCATTGGAATATTTGTGATATTACTACAGCTATTGCCGTTCGTCGCATTATTCATTTATTTTATTTCATTGGGCTAGTAAGTTTGACATTGACCAGAAAATGTGTAATAAACACACTAATACCGGATACTGCTACATACAATGATGTAGTATGTTACCGTTACCCTGCTATGCATTACACAATATGGTTTTGATGTAAAAAATATTCCCAAATTCCTAAGTAAAGTATTCCTAAATATAATAAATGATTTAAGCACTAATAAATATCCAATCAATACACTCGGATCACTGGATGGGGTCGAACCAAGGACTATTTATCTTATCAAAAACACGTACCTGGAACAGACTCCCTCACAAATTCAGGATCAAAGTGCTTCAAGTCCAATTGATCTTTCTGTGGAAACAAGTTAAAAAAGTCAGCGTTTTTATAGACTTGAAGTTATAATAATATAAAGGGCTTAAAAGGGGAACTGCAAAGGGAAGATATCTTCTAGGCCTAGCCTTAAGTTTATAAATCAAAATTACTGGTAATGAAATTGTTATACCTTCTCCTCTATCAATAATATGAATCAGAGTACTTTCACACTACCAAGGGAGGTACCTTCAAGTTAAGCACTTCTTACATCGTATTCTAACCATTTTTTGTTTAGTGGTAGAGTGGTGGAAGTTGGTTGGTTGATTGGTAGATAGTTAAACACGCTTACTATCTTTGTGAGATATTGGTTTATATGCAAAGAACAAAGGACCCACTGAATAGGTAGACAAGTCGAAGCAGTGTATTGATAGTTGATAGGCAAATACGCTTACTTTCTTCGTAAGGTATTGGTTTATCTACAAAGTGCAAAGGGCCCACTGAATAGGTAGACTAATTGAAGCAGTACATTGATAGTTGATAGACAAATACGCTTACTATCTTCGTAAGGTATTGGTTTATGTGCAAAGCACAGAGGGCATGCTGAATAGGTAGACTGATTGAAGCAGTGCATTGATAGTTGATAGGCAAACACGCTTACTATTTTTGCGAGGTATTGATGTATATGCAAAGCACAAGGGACCCACTGAATAGATAGACTAATTGAGCAGTGCAACCCTGGTCTTCCCTCTCGATGTGACAACACCTCGTGATCCATTTCATCCGAGGCTCGTGCAGTGGGCCTAATCACTAGCCGATCCATACCAAAGACTTAGCACTCAGACTTGATAGATGGCGTGCGTATGCATCGTAGCAACGTCTCTCCACTTGGCATGTCTATCTTCATCAAGAGTGAGTTGCTCTTGAGGCAGGGATAGAAGTCACACCAATCCCAGGGGTGGAAAAAATATCATAATTTCTGGGAACATAGAAATTTTCATTCCTACATGCATAATTGAAAAAATGTGACCAAAATACAAGGTCTCTTTTTGTAAATTGCCTTAAGATCGTTATAAGGAAAGGTAATACATGCTCTCTTGTTCTTATCAAAACCCTTCACGTTTCATGATGTTGCCTTGGGAGAACACACAACAACAACAACAACAACAGTGAATTCATGATCACGTCAGAAGTGGTATGATCATTATTATGTACATCATTAAGAGTTTTTAATGACGAGTTGAAACAGCAACATGGATGTGAGGCTGTGAGTTGAATATTGTTTGAAAGCAAATCATCGGACGGCAATTTGGGCCTAAGTGAAATGTGGATCCTTTTTTCTTTCTAGATCGCTAAAACTTTTCTAGGACCATTGGTCTTGTGGCCCACTATATTTGCCAGGCCTTGCCCATCCCTTACTGGGAAGATGGTGAACAGCAAAAGAAGAGCCTTTTTGGGCTGCCCTTTTTTACGCTCATCAAATTTGAAAGTCAGAACAGCAATCCTTGCCTAAAGGTACGGGACAGTGCTTGATTGCCATGTGATATATACTAATTGTCGGAGAGAGACCCCATCCCCCTAAACAATGTTGTTTCAGATGTTGCTTTGGTGCGGAAATGCATCTACAACATCCTCCGGGGACATCCATACCTATTATCAACATTGGTTGGGGGGGGGGATGGATCTCCAACATCATTTTACAGGTTCATAGCTCCATGTTTAAGATAATGCTAAAATCGCCATTGTGTCTCAAGACCTTATTATGGTGAGGATTGAAGCAAAAGGTGCAAAATATGTGATCTGAAACAAGCACAAATGTTACAACTGATAGTTTGGTATATGCAGCAACCTACCATTACTGAAACATTGAGCAAGAATATTCAAAAGTTTACTTACAACATTTGGGTTATAAGGTGGTTCGATTTTTTTCTCATATAACTCAAGCCAGTTTATGTTGCGGAAGAACGGGTGAACTTTTATGTCATCCTGAAAGAAAATAAAAAATAGAATTATAATAAACATATAGAATAAAAACAAACAAATAGAATCATAAAACAGTCTTATGATGGTACAAAATTTCAAATTAGCCAGAAATACCGGAAACATAGCGAAACGAACACATGGATTACTTAAGCTTTTCGTCTTACACTCAACCGAGTAATACGCCAGAAAGAGAACAAAACAGAAACCTAACTAATCAGTCTTTGGATGGTACAAAGCTTCAAAATAGCCAGAAATGCCAGAGAGATAGCGAAACGAACACATACTATGGCAGAGTGAGAATTGCTTTCGAATAATTGGCAGGGCAAGATCTACATTTCACTTGGGTATTTCGGAGTCAGTCTACATAAAAACCAGGGATCCCCTATTGTGTAGACAGAAAGAGTTCGCTTTTGCCTTAGGACTCTTGAAGTAATCTATTGGTCAGCTCACTGTATCGTGGGTGTTGATTGGTTTTCCCACACCATACCAATCATTCACCTCTTTTCTCATTGGCCTATTTCGATTCACATCTGGGTATATTAATCAGTTAGGCTTTTGTTTTGTTCTCTTTCTGAAGTATTACTCTATTGAGTCTCGGACGCAAAGCTTACGCAATCCATGGGTTTGTTTCTCTATGTTCCCGATATTTCAGGTTATATTAAAAATACCTCTAAATACGGGTGGCAGGGGTAGCATTAAAAAGGTCAAATCATCCATAAAGATATTACATAAAAAAGAGCCATAATAACAATACTGAATATACCCAAAAATAAAAAACAATACTTACAAAATCACGCTCTGAAGAACCAAGACGCTTTGTACGATCTTTTTGGAGAAGCTAAAACAAATGATACATACTCAAGGGACCGTTCGAATTAATTCTAGCAATTTAAACGATGGTAAGTGATGGAAACTATCTGTACCACAACAAGATATATTTACCCTAAACCTACTATGTGTTGGCTGTAGGATGGGATATTAGCTAGAGCCTTCTAGCTACAAGCACTACTGAATACTTACTCCTTGTAAAATATCTTTACCACTGTGAGATATATTCATCCTAAGCCTGAGGGGTTAGTGTAGGATCTGGTCATACATTTCTGCTGTCTTCACGGTTGAAGGGGATCGAACCAAGAACCTTGTAGTAGCAAGAACTACTGAATACTTACTCCTTATAAAATATCTCTACCACTGTGAGATATATTCATCCTAAGCCTGAGAGGTTTGTGTAGGATCTGGTCATACATTTCTGCTGTCTTCACGATAGAAAGGGATTTAAACTAGAACCCTCCAGTAACATACACTAATGAATACTTACTCCTTGTAAAATATCTCTACCACTGTGAGATATATTCGTCCTAAGCCTGAGGGGTTTGTGTAGGATCTGGTCATACATTTCTGCTGTCTTCACGATAGAAGGGGATTTAAACTAGAACCCTCCAGTAACATACACTAATGAATACTTACTCCTTGTAAAATATCTCTACCACTGTGAGATATATTCGTCCTAAGCCTGAGGGGTTTGTGTAGGATCTGGTCATACATTTCTGCTGTCTTCACGGTTGAAGGGGATCGAACCAAGAACCTTCTAGTAGCAAGAACTACTGAATACTTACTCCTTGTAAAATATCTCTTCCACTGTGAGATATATTCGTCCTAAGCCTGAGGGGTTTGTGTAGGATCTGGTCATACATTTCTGCTGTCTTCACGATAGAAGGGGATTTAAACTAGAACCCTCCAGTAACATACACTAATGAATACTTACTCCTTGTAAAATATCTCTACCACTGTGAGATATATTCGTCCTAAGCCTGAGAGGTTTGTGTAGGATCTGGTCATACATTTCTGCTGTGTCTCTGCTGTAGAACGGGGGTAAGCCATACATCATCTCGTACGTCACGGCCCCCAAGCACCACCAGTCAACGGATTTGTCGTATTCTTGTTTACGCAGGACTTCCGGTGCGAGATACTGTGGAAGAAAAGAGGGCATGAAAGTGGTTGATAAATCTTATTCTCCTTTTTAGCTCTTCTTCCATCTCCACCCTGGTTTGTTAACGTTTTATTTTTATACCGTCTTTTTATTTCAACTTAGACATGCTTTGGATTAGCATTTGGTGAAAGAAGGTGAAGAATATGATATCATCCAAGACATAGTAAGACATTGTGAGACCTTCAAACCTTCATCTGCTGGCGGTGTAAGACCTTCAATGACAGAAAAAGAAGACTTTTGTGAACTACACACACTAATGGATGATAAAAATCCACGGCAGCATAAGAGCTTTGTTTGCTAACATTAAAAGAACGTTTCAAACAATACACTTAAAGTACACAAATAAGAAACATGCCTTAAAGGTGGTTGAGTTCAATAAGCTGAGAGGTGACAAATCGTCTAAGGTAGCATGATAGCTTTGCTTATTACAATCAAAAGGACTTTTTGTCTTAGAGCAGTGGACTAAAAAGCAAGAATCTTACCTCGGGTGTCCCACAGAAAGTAGAAGTTGTTCCAATTCCTTCAATCCCTTCTTTACAAAGTCCAAAGTCAGTCAAGACAATATGACCCTGAAATTACATGATACAAATGAGATCTTCGTTGCAGGAGAGTGTCAGCAGGAACTTTATCTATAGTCGAGGACCTCTCTCACAGAGTCAAGAAAAAAGACCTCTCTCACAGTCATTTCACAGGAAGAGGCAAGAAATAATAATAACAATGATAATTTACTTTATCTAAGTGCCAAGGTATTTAGAATTTCTACAAACTGGGGACACTGTTAATTATCAATCCAGTAATCCGTGCACTCATTCACCGACCACGGAAGGATGGACAACAGAGTGGTTGACGACTTGTAGCTCGTGACCGTTAGTGGATTCGAGCCCACGAAGGTTGTCATTCAAGGGTTGAGTCCAAACCCTTAACCACTCGGCTAAATCACCCAATATAAAAAATAAGCAAATGAGTAAGTTTTCTCTATGGTTTCGTCCTTACCTCGGAGCTAAGCAGAATATTCTCAGGTTTTAGATCCCTAAAAAAACATCATAAATATCATAGAGAATAGAAAAGTACAGTTGGCTCTTTTTTGACCAATTAGTATATCATTATTGGAAAACTAAAAGAGAAGAAGGTGGTGAGAAAACTAGCCGTTAAATGCTATAATGTTACCAACATGCAGTATTGGTTTTGCACTTGGGTAGATTGATCGTCCCACAAGCATAGCGTAATATTACTAAAATTATTCAAATCTGAATTCGACTATGCGAGACAGGTTTTCTATCGTATATGCTATCGTATTTTCCTTTTGGGAGGTGATCGTATATGCTTCTTGGGTGAAAAATAGGCCTAAAATCGAGACGAATTTTGGGAGGTAAGTAGTCCTTAGCTGCAAAATGCGAATTAGGAATCGATAACTGGGGACATTGCAGCATTTTAATGGGGACATTACAGGATTTAAGGGTAAGTGCGAGAAATAATGATGTTCTGGGAAAGGTACCAGGAATATATTCACCTGTATATGATACCAAGACTATGCAGGTAGCCAATCGCAGAGGCAATTTCAGCAGCGTAGAAGCGAGCTCTATAATTGAGCAAATCATCATAAGCTATTTGAAATTACAAATATTTTGCTGGGAAGGTTTACAACCTATATGTATTTCACCACGAAATCAAAAATTGTTGTGACGATATCTATTACATGAAGTACTAAGCAGTGTACTTTAGACTTTGGGGACCAGAAGGAGATAGACGGAGTTGTGTGTATAGTTCACAACAGCCTTCTTTTTCTGTCATTGAAGGTCTTAAACCGCCAGTAGATGAGGATCTGAAGGTCTTAAACCGCCAGTAGATGAGGATCTGAAGGTCTTACAATGTCTCACACCGCCAGTAGATGATATCATATTCTCCATCTTCTTTCACCAAATTCTAATCCAAAGCATGCCTTAGGCCCCGTTCACATGATGCTGGATTCATATCGTTGCGGAACGCTTTCCATATCGGATAGGCTTTCTGTTCACACGACACCAAGCCAATACGTAACGTCTCGCATCGTTTTTCCTTAGTCAAATCACTCCGCTCTGAAGGTGAAACGTACCGGGTCGCTTTTCTTTTCGGATTACTTTTGGGCTCATGGGAACTTATGAATCCGATACGCTCGTGCTCCAGAACCTCTTTTTCGATGATGTGCGAACTTTCTTGGCGCCAACTTATCGACCCCCTCAAGAGCACGCGAGCGCAGAGCGGAGCGTAGTCGTGTGAACAGAAAACGAAAGTGAATCCAGCATTGTATGAACAAGTAGAAATTTCTTATCGGATTACCTATGGAATTCGAAACGAAATGAATCCGGCATCGTGTGAACGAAGTTGAAATAAAAAGAGGGCATAAAAATAAAACATTAACAAACCGGTGTTCAGGGAAGTATCTCTCTTTTTGAAGATGGAAGAAGAGCTAAAAAGGAGAATAAGATTTATAACACACAAGAAAAGCGATTAGCATCCTCGCCTTTGATTGGCATATGGGCATGGACCTAGGTTCAAGACCTGATTGAGGCATATTAAAATTGGGTAGCCCACTTGTGAGGAATACATCTCCAGTGTTAGACGATGCTTTGTATATTTCTTCAAAACATCAAATCACTGAGTTACAAACTTTCAGCTAAACGTTTCCATTCTACACTCTTTTGAAAGAACTATTTTAAAAGAACACAAGCCTTAAATTCTGCCAAAAGTTAAGAACAAACTAAAAAGAAGCTGAAACTGGCCATTTTTAGATGAAGATATAGTTATTAAAAAATAACCATGGGACTAAGAAATAAATATCAAACATGCAAATTGGTGACACTCTTGTGTGTCAGATAGGACAGAAAAGTAAAACTATTTGACAATTCAACACAAATGACAGCAAAACAGGCTTACAAAGCTTTGTAAAAAGTAGGAACAATTTAAGAACATTTCAGCCTGAAATTGGAAGAAAATTTAAGACCAGCCAGCTTCAAATCAAGTTAACTGGTTCTTATAAAAAAAGTGGTGATGCCTAGTAAGGCCCCTCATTTAAGAAACTACACAAAATACATTTTTATTTAGGCTCTATTCTTAAGAAGAATAATATGAGAACATAAAAAATCTTTTTATATTCGGAAATTGTCAGGATAAAGTTCTTACCTCTCCACCATTGACATAATCCAAGACAAAATATAATTTATCACTGGTTTGGAAGGAGAAGTGCAAGCCCTGAAAAATAAAACCATCAAAGTAACTTTATGATATGGGGACATCAATTAAGGGCCGGTAAGTAGTTTATATGGAGCCGAAATATTCAGGTTGAGGGGATGGAAAATGAAGTGTTTGTGTGGAGTCGAGTACACCCGCTTGCAGGGGATCAATTATTTCAATATGCAGTATCCCCGGAGCACAAACACACACACAGACACACACACACAGAATTTTTATTCCCGCTAGCAGGAATTGACCGGTTCATGGATTTGCCATCTCCAAGTTTCCCTATTCATTACCATCCCCTTCTCTGACCCCATTACCCTCATATCATACTCAACCACATTCTTCCATCGCCTTGCTGGTCTTCCCGCCCTTGCATGGCTGCAACTTCCATTGTTAATACTCTACCCACGTCTGTATCCTCACCTCTTTTCAACACATGCCAAAACCACCTCAAACGCTGTTCCCTTAACCTCTCTTCTATCACTCTACAATATTTATCTCCATAGACATGCGCTTTATATGAAATTACCCAGCATGCGAGTGTTGATATGGTGAAACTTTTGTTCTACCTTAGCGAGATCTCCGCTTTTTTTGCAGGGATCTTGACAAGGCGAGTTACCGGCCCTGTCTCATATAAACACTCAAACAGGTAGCTCGGCAAGCCGAATAACTTAGCTGGGAAACTCGGCTCCATATAAATAGGCCCTAATAACATTTTACAAAGCCATTGAATTTCATAACATTAGATATCAGCATTCGACTCACCACAAGGAAAGGATGTTTGACATTCTTCAACAACACATTTCTTTCTGCCATTATATGTCTGGCCTGAAACGAAGAAAGTAATCATATGTCATTATAAAGCCAAGACAAGTTAGTTGAATTGTTAAAAATTTAATTGAATTATGAGAATAAAAACAACCTGGGTAGGATTCTGACCACTGATCTCCAAATAAAGACTGGATCGAGCACCTGTGGTTCTGAAATGAAGTCAATTGGCAGCCATATTGGAAGGTCCAATGCAATACATCGAGATTCCACTAGAGACTGCTTTTTGCTTTGATGATTGTTGGAATGTTATGAATAATCAGCAAGAGACTGAATAATTGTGCAGCTTTTGTTAACAAAGAATCAAGTTAATACGATTGCTTTGGCAGCTATATTAGGAGGCCAAGTTAGAGCCAAAGCAATTTGTTTCAAACTTTTGGGTCCAGAGGTTAAAGAATGATCGATCCAGGCTTTTTTAATTTTGAGATTTAAACCCACCACCTCTGAGTGTCTTCACCACTCTATAAACTGATGAACTAGTGGGACAATCATTGATTTGCCAAAACCCTATTTCTTATAAAATTTGAGTTTTTTCCCTCTTTACGTCGTCAACTTACAAGAGCGCTTTATTATCTGGGTAGATAAAGTTGGTGCACCGGCACATCCAAACCTACAGCTCTTAAAAATCTTTGGAAATAATGCGTAAATGTGACAGAGCTCTTGGTGAGCTATCATTTGAACAAGGAACCTTTGAAAAATCAATTTTCAAACTACTTGTAACAATTCCTAAGGATTCGTAGCAAAGATTTACTTTTAATTGTTTGAAACAATTTGCAATTATCATCCTAAGATTAATTTTTCAAATAGGTATGGTGGGAAATAAATCATAATTTGTTTACTTCATTTCGTTTCCGTATTGCAGCTTTCCTCAACACCTTGATCGCAAAATGTTTCCCGTCTTGTTTATGTCTAGCCAAAAGAACCTGAGGGAAAATAAACATTAGTTAGTAATTACTTTAAAGAGAAGCACTTTTTGTTATTGTTTCTGTGATATTCATTACCTTTATTTGTCTTGTGAGGTGCCCGATCAGACCCCTGCGAGAACAAAATCTACACTTCTGAAAAAACTATTGATATCTTTTCATCAATAAGTTTTACCACGCCCTGTTTTCAAGATAAAAAACAGATTAAGAACTTCCATAATTTCATCCTTTGTTAATCAATTTGGTACTTAGATATATATGTTCTACATTCTTGTTTTATTACAATGTAATTCAATGGCAATATAAGCAATGGGCACTTTTGAAAATCACGCCCCTCATATTTTGAGGAGTATGATCTGTTGCGCACCTGTTGCTAATAAAAAGACAAGGTCTGCTTTATCACACAATTTTGAAAGCTACATAGAAGACCACAACATTAGCCACAATTTGAGTCACAACACTTCAAACAGAAATGCAAATCAAATAATAGATAGAAATAATAATCAATACCTTTCCAAAGCTTCCTTTGCCAATAACTTTAAGGAATTCAAAATCACTAGGTTTTGCTCTGAAACAAGATCATGATGAATGAGGAATTTTCGAAATCAAATGATCAAGCCCATTACCAAGGACATTCTACCAATTTAGACTATGTCTACACCGAAGCAGAGCAAATAGATACAGATTATAATTATGCGGATCACCTTCCCATCTACACGATAATGGATCAAATTTATAAGTGATAAAAAAACTATTCGCTTTCATAATAGTATCTCAATCGATGCGGAAAGCAAAGCAAAAGTGTATCGCATCATTGTGTCTTTGTGTAGACAGTAGGCTGATCCGCATCAAAATTTGTATCAGATCATAAGTGATCTCTGATCTCAAAATAAAGACTGGATCGAGCATCTGTCGTTCTGAAATGAAGTCATTCCTGCCCGTATTGGTGCGATATGAAGGCAATTGGCAGCCAAATTGGGAGGTCGAATTCAATACATTGAGATTCCACTGGGGCCCTGCTCTTTCCTTTGATGATTGTTGGAATGTTATGAATGCTCAGCACGAGACTGAATATTCGTGCAGCTATTGTTACCAAAGAATACAGGCAATATCATTTCTTTGGCAGCCATATTAGGAGGTCAAAAGCAGGCTGAGGCAATTGGCTTCAACATCTGAATCCAGGAACAACAGAATGCTCAATCCAGTCTTCATTTTGAGATCAGTTTATGTGATCAGTTTAAGTTTAAGTGGTCAACAGGAGGATGATCTGCATCAATTTCATATCGGATCATAAGTGATCCACTACCGTTTGGAGGTAGTCTTAGCAATCAAGGCAGTTCAGTTTCAATGATTCCTTCTCAAAAATTGAATTTTAGGGTGATACTAAAGAATGCGGGGGTTATTTGATAGTAAACTTACTTTGGGTTGTGGGATTCTCCAAGATCCATTTTCTCAGCATCTTTAACCTAAAAAGGAAGACAGTAACTCTATTCAAAAGGATATTCATATGGTATAATGTAGTCACAAAAATCAAATATTTTCAAACTCAGGCATAATAGTAGTCCCAATCCAGTGTATTGGTTTTCTTCCTGGAAAAAATATTTCATAAGTCAAATATTTTCATGAAGGTCTATTTGTATGGAGAGATGAATAAACTTGGACCAGGGCTTTCTGTCTTACGGGGAACTGGGGATAATCCCTTAATACAAATTCAGTGACAAAGTAAAAAAAGGAAAACAACTCACGGCTTCGTCAGCTTTATCATCATCATCAATATCGTCAATTTGAGCAGGAGCATTTTTGGGATTATCAAGAGACAAAAACTCGCGTACATCTGGGCTGCAAAAAAAAGTAAATTTTTTTAACAAATAGTTTACCTATTCAGTGGGCCCTTAATGCTTTCCACATAAACCAATACCTTACGAAGATAGAAAGTGTATTTGTTTTTTGACCATCAGTTCTGAATGCATAAATCAATACCTTACAAAGATGGTAGGTGTATCTGCCTTTTAACTATCAATGCAGTGCTTCAATCAGTCTACAGATTCAGCGAGCCCTTCAGGCTAAGAGCATGTAAATCAATACTTTTCGAAGTGAATTTTTGCTTACTAAGAACCAATGTACAGCCTGGAGACCTATCCATTAAGTGGGCCATTTGCTTGACCTTACGAAGATGGTAAGCGTATTTGGCTAGAAGCTTTATTTAAGAAATGCTTCTATCGTCGATTACCACTTCATTCAGTCAAGCTAATGTACACCTTACCAATGAATTAATAATAATGATGATAACTTACTTCCTAGTGATGTCTGGCACAGCGAGTAGTTGAGTGATGAAATCATGAAGACCTTCTCGTCTGGCTTTGATGAAATCTGAAACAAACAACATTATCTGCTTTATCAAGAAAAGATAACACTGTCCGCCAGAAACAAGGAACAAATTGCTACATAAAACAATAAAGCCCCAGTGGCGAAGGTAGAAAATTTGTTAGGCAGGGCAAGGATGAAAATTTTCTAACAAACATTTTTGCCTTAGGGTGTGTCAGAGGTCTGTTTATTACTATAGATATCTAAAAGCTTTACTAGCACAAGGTTTCAGAGAAGTGTAGACCTACAAATTTCAGAAGAATAACTTTGCATTCATTCAAAAAAAGAAAGGACAGACAAAATGATTAGATTTATAAAACAGTATACCTGGATTTAAATTCTTTTTCAAAAATCTTGTTTCAAATATGTTCTTGCCGGGGAGCTTGAGATTTAGATCAGGGTAGATTTTCTTCAACTGCAAATGATAAACACATCAATAATACCAGGTGAAGCTAAAAACGTTTGACGACGTGTAGTGAGCTATTGGATAAGCTTATTTCAATAATTCTTATTTCATGAGGTAGAGAAAAGCCCCGCTTGATATTTGGTATGTGATACACTAAATTGTAATGAGGATATCAATGAAATATTGCCACAAATAAGCCCAATGATAGGAAACAAATCCCTCCCAAAACCTTTATCAAAGTGTAATGGTAAGTACTTAATATCAGAGGCTTCTCATGAGAAGCGGTGACTATCATGTCTAATATTGTGTCAGAAACAGCCTCCGTTGCCCTACTTGATATCAAAGGCTGGTCATGATAAGTGGTGACTATTATGCAAAATATTGGGTCAGAAATATCCTTGATAAGACAAAATGTAGTTACTATATTGCCCTACTTAATATCAAATGCTGTTCATGATAGGGGGTGACTATCACGTTAAATATTGTGTCAGAAATATCCTTGATAAGACCTAATGTATTTACTATATTGCCCTACTTAATATCAAAGTCTTTTCATGATAACTGGTGACTATCATGTCATATATTGTGTCAGAAAAAGCCTTGATAAGACAGAATATATCAAAGTTTTCTACTAAGTATCAAAGGCATGTCATGATGAGTGGTGACTATCATGTTCAATATTGTGTCAGAAATATCCTTGACAGGATCGACTGTATTTACTAGGTTGCCCTACTTAATATCAAAGGCTTTTCATGGTGAGTGTCATGTCTAATGCAATACCTTATCCTGTAAAGTGCTAAACTCATTGTAGCGCCTGAAGATGAACCACGAATTACCGGGCACTTGAACCAAGACTTTATAAACCTGAAAAAAAACAAAGAAATCAAAAAACTGATGATAAATAATAAAGATGTTTTTAGAGTAGAATAGAACTGGCAATGTTTTTAGAACCAAGGCTGAATAAACCTAAAGAAATAAAAGAAAATATTCAAAGACTAATTACTTGTTTTCTATAGTTTTGTTCAAAGGGCTGTGTTAGGAGAGAATTGGCCAGCCCGTAATTCCAGGCCGGAAGGCTAAGGTTATAGTTGCATTGAGAGGAAGGACTAGGATTTAAGTGGTCGATTAGTCTACCTATCTAATCCACTTTGCACTTTGTGTATAAACCAATACCTTATGACGATAGTATGCGTATTTTCATACCAACTATCAATGCACTGCTTCGATTAGTGACCAATTCTCACCCAATTAGCCACTCCTCCTCTCAAATCACTAAGATAACCGAGTGCTTCGGAAGTAGCCACTCTGGCAACATAGATTGATATATTCCAGGTTAGAAAGTAGAATATTGTTGTAAGCAAGGTGTTATAAGGATAAACGGGCAAGAAAATAGACAAAATACAGCTAAACGCCTCAGTCTCCATCTATCTCCATAACTCAGAAAATGGAAAAAGAATTAATAAAACCCAATAGTAGGTGCCGATTGGTACTGCATTGAGATAATTATTTGAAACAAAGCTTTGGAATATAGTATAGGCGTTGCCTTGGAGTAAAAAAAATTTAATCATGAAATATTTTTTTGGTAAGGCACAATAATATCAATAAATGAATTAAAATGTAGGCTAGACACCGTGCTTGAAAACCCTTGCTTTGTCCCAGTTTCCCCGACCACCTGAAGTAACATTGTGAAATTGCAATATTCTTCTTGATCTATGTATTGAAACAACTTACTTGAATCTTGTTTAGCATTTTGCATTAAATGAATGTGGATTGATTTGAACCTAAACAAAGCAAAATAAATATAGGACAAAGGTCCCTGGGACTGGGCCGAGCAGCCCCCCACGAGCTACCCAGAGAAAAAGGGGAATTTGAGGGAGTAAAAACACCACTTAAGCTTGAAGTAGACGTGATGGTTAAAATGGGTGTGATGAAGAAATTACTGTCGGGGGTCACACGGCCCAGCCACAAGGAACCCAGTCATGGACCGAGTGTTAGATTTTTAGAAAAACCCCTAAGTGGCTAGGACTGGTGGTTAGGAGGGAAAAGCTACCTGAAAATTATATTGTGTTTTTGGGATTAATAAATGCAAGTGAAATGCGAATGTGGGGTGCTTATAGCAGTAAATCTAAATAAAACGAAAGGGAAAACTTGAGTTGTATACCTTAGAGATGAAAACTTTTTAAACGGAGCAATGTAAAATATGAACGTTGGAAAACCTTAATGGAAGACCGTTACGGAGGGATATTCTAACGTCAAGGGTACTTGTTGAAATTGCGGCTGAATTTAAAGAAATGTGAAACAGCTACCGTAAGTGAGCAACGTGCTGACCGGTGTTCTGTAAAATTTCAATACAGATATTCAAAAGGCTACCGTAACGAAGAAAACATACATAACGGTGTTCTATTAGATTTGCAATAAAAAATGTCTCTATAGGACACCGGAGCGAGGAAAGCGTGCAAAACTTGGCTCGTGGAATATGCAATAAAAATTTGAAAAGGCTACCATAACAAAGAGAGCATGAAAACAAGGTGCTCTCTGAGATTCTCAATAAGATTCTGCAAGGAAACATTCAAACGGTGCTCTATGAAATTCTCAATAAAATTCTTAAAATGAAACATCCAAAACGGTGCCGAATAAAATTCTCAATAAAATTCTGAAAGGCTACCGTAGCGAAGAAAATACGCAAACGGTCCTCTATGCAATTCTCAATAAAATTCTGAAAGGCTACCGGAGCGAAGAAAATATGCAAACGGTCCTCTATGAAATTCTCAAAAACATTCTGCAAGGCTACCGTAGCGAAGAAAACATGCAAAACAGTGCTCTATTAATTCTCAATAAAATTCTGAAAATCTACCGTAGCGAAGAAAACATGCAAACGGTGCTCTATGAAATTCTCAATAAAATGTTTTTAACGCTATTTTTTAGCAATTTTGGGGGTGTCACTTCGGCCCGGCCTAAATGCACAAGAAATATAAATAAGCTTAACTTACAGCATTCGCTGCCTGCTGTGCCAATGTAGGCGACGGTTTTACAATTCTTCAGAAGGGTAAGCTTTGAAGCCTTAACCAATAAATGGAAGACGCCTAACCGTTACAAAATTAAACTTCGCCTAGGGAGGAGGGTGGGTCGCTTTGAAGCCTTACAACTTGTTGCGTAGAAGAAGGGCAGAAAAGCCCAAGCCCTGGGAGGGTAGACTATTCTCACCCGAGTGGAAACGCTAAAGTCTCGAAACAACGAAGGAAGACAATGTCTGTCACCCTCAGGAGGCTTTACTGCTTACCTTCTACCCCCTAGCGCTTTAGCAAGAAGATAAAGCCCAGGGCGTGGGCTTTTCTGCCCTTCTTCTACGCAACAAGATGTAAGGATTCAAAGCGACCCACCCTCCTCCCTAGGCGACGTTTAATTTTGTAACGGTTAGGCGTCTTCCACTTCACTTTCCCCACTTATACGGGTACATACTATCTTTAAGCATACCATGAGACTTACATAACTGTAGAGAAAGAATTTTAGGAAGGGCGTGGAAGTGAAGTGAAGCCGCCCGTTAGTCACTATTCCTCTCGAATAGCGATCTTCCTTCGCACCCGGGTTTCTTAGTGATTCGAGAGGAGGAGTGGCTATTTGGGTGAGAATAGGTCACTATTCAGTGGGCCCTTTGTACTTTGCACATAAACCAATACCTTCCGAAGATAGCAAGCGCATTTGCCTATCAATAGATCAACTTGAGCATTGACATAAAAAACTATTTTTTCAAGAAAAATGAAGCATTGCAACGGCTTTTGATATGTTTTGATGATGTTTATATTTTCACGAATTTCAGCAAATTTTCAATGTGGCAGGTATTCTCAGACGGGAAGTATAATCGGTCAAGACAGCATGGTTGTTGGAGATTTAATTTTGAAGTAATTACGCTACAGTTGAACCATCTGCGACCAGCTGAGAGTTAATAACTATGAGAATCTACATGTGGATGTGCTTTATAATTGCTTTTAGCATTTCCTGAGAAAACAACTTTTCAATAAGCCTGCACTCCCCATCCAAGCGTGGGACCCCTGGTTTAGCCGTAGTCACGAGAAAAATGGGGTAATGTTTTAGAATAGGCTTTCATCAGGGTAAAAGAGTGAGTGAGTTTATTATAAATGTCCTAGTCTGCGAAAGGTCGCACGAGGCTTATTTTCAAAAAGGGTACGTTAAAATACATAGTAGTGAAGAGGTCCTAGTACTTTTCTATTTGTGACTTGTGATGGCTCCCTCTGCTGAGTCTAAGACCCTGTGCACACGAATCGGATCTGTTTGGGTCCGTTCCCAAACTGGATCCGATCCAAAATATTGCTTGCGTACACACGAGAACGGGCCCAAAATGTTTTGCGTGCAGACGGGATCGGATCCAAGCGGATCCACGGTCAAGGACATGCGCACAAAACAGCATGTAAACACATTTTTGGCGCCATTTGTTTATTATGGTTTATTGTTGCAACCCGACTCACTCAATTCACTGCAAGGAAAAGTTCTCACAAGACGATGGCTTTGCAACAAACTGAAACAACAGGCAGTAAAACAAGAAATTTTATCTGAACAGAAGAAACAGCGTTGTTGTTGAACTGTAGCCACAATGCTTAATGCTGATGACAAAAATGATGAAAGGGCGTTCATAAAACCTAAAATTAATGCTCTTCTTTGTGGATCTATTATTGTGCTCTGATTTTATAATATGGCGCACAAATTGAGAAAACGAAAAGTACACAATGAAATTGAGCCTCGTGTTTACTGAAAGATAGCCTCATTTTCTATCCGTACCTGTTTGGGCCCGATCCAGGTGGCCAAGTGCACACGGGAGCCAAGTGGATCGGACCCAAATAAGCACGCTTTTTTTATCCGTACCAGTCTGGTACGGATAGCAGACCCAAACTGGATCGGATAGCTGTGCTCTCGTGTGCACGGAAGGCCTATCCATACCAGTTTGGGAACGGACCCAAACGGATCCGCTCTCGTGTGCACGGGGTCTAAATCTTTAGGAATGACACTAGACGATTTCACTTTCAGCCCCCTTTTAGATTCGTGATCTGGTCGTTACATACGTTTCAGTTGTGTTTCCATTGTAGAAGTAGTTCGATTAATGAACTATTGTCATACTTTAAAAATCATCGAGACAGAACTACGGAAAGCAAGAGTTCATTAATCGGACCATTTCTACAATGGAAACACAACTGAAACGTATGTAACTACCAGATTGCGAATCTAAAAGGAGCTGAAAGTGAAATCGTCTAGCGTCATTCCTCGAAGTTTAGATTGAGCAGAGGGAGCCATTACAAGGATAAATTATCAGCTATTACATTAGTTTCACCGCACTGAAGAAATGATTCCAGATGTTTCGATTGAAATGAATGGATGGACATAGAATGAAAAAGCCGAGCTTTTTGTGCCTTTCTGGTTCACCCAAGCAAATAAATGCAGATGAAGAAATTCTCTGAGGTAATCTATGTGCAGTACAATGGAGGTTGTGCTGTAAGGTAGACTATATTTAGTAACGCAGAAGGATACAATCAGAGACATATTATCAGTACGATGGGTGGATGTCTTCAGTACTGTGGAGGGTATTCAGCACAGTGGAGTGATATCATCAGTACGTAGAGGCATATGATGAGTAGGGCGAAGGGATATCTTCAGTAGAGTTGATGGAGGATATTCCACTGTACTGAATACTCTCCACTGTACTGATGATAACCCTCATTAGCACTAAATATCTTTCGATTACCGACAGTATTTCTCCATAGTATTTATAATATCCACCCATCGCACTGATGATATCCTTCTATTGTACTAAATACACTCCACGGTACTGAAAATATCTCCCATCGTATACGTTCATAAGATATCTCCGCCGTACTGATGATATCCCTCTGCTGTACTAAATATCCTTTACCGCACTACACACCTTCACTGTACTGCACATGCATTACCCAAGGTGGAAACGAAGGATAGAGGTGAGGATTTGGAGAAGGTGATATGGGAAAATGTATGATTTCTCTTCAAGTGACTATTCGTCTGGCAACTGGCTGCCATAAACGGACAATGGAATTTAATCATAATTTCAATAACTCTATTCAGCTTAGCTTAAACTTCAACTCAGTGGGTCCTATTGGAATGTTTTATTCATTTCTATACAGTAACAATAAAGAAAAACCTTTCCCTCATTAAATTCCGATAAAAAAATCGAAACAAACAGACTGATACACTCAATTTGTATCCGCCATTTTGAATTTTTCAATACGTTATATCTTTTGAAGAGTAAGTCAAATAACATCAGTGTATACAATTATTTGCTCAGTTTTCGATGCTCTTTCCAATGATATGATCAGCGACCGAATATTCGGAGGTCGGATGTTTTTGTGACCGTGGTCACATGACGTCATCAATTACGTAACAATGGCTCATTTCCCAGAATGTCCCCAGGGCTTAAAATGACTGCCTTCCCTCAAGGATTCCAAAACTGTCTTCAGATTTTCGGTTACCCAATTTGCTAGAATGTTATGGTAAATTCCCTGTCTATACGAAAGACCACAAGAGGCCTTAACTACATATAGTAACAAATGAGGTCCTAGTATGTTTAATGCTCCAATTTTTGAGTGAGTGCGTTATGTTGAACTATTAGCCTACGAAAGACCTCAAGAGTCCTTATTTCTAGAAAGGGAACAGTAAAAAGCATTACATCACTACATATAGTAGTACACTCTTTTTTTTATAAGAACCAGTAAAATTGATTTGAAGCTGGCTGTTCTTAAATATTCCTCTATTTTCAGCCTGACATGTTCTTAAATTGTTCTTACTTTTACAATGGTTGGGAAGGCTTTTTTTCTATCAGTTAGGTTAATTGTTTGAAGGTTTGACTCTCTTGACCATCTGACATTATCTGTGTGCTGTACATCAGCTTGTTTTGTAATTATTTCTCAGTCTTATGATTATTTCGAAAAATTTTCATATTAAGCCAAAAATGGTCAGCCTCGGTTTGGTCTTAGCTTGTTCTTAAGTTTTGGCAAAATTTGAGGCTCGTGTTCTTATAAAATTGTTTTTAGAAAAAAAAAAGAGTGTAGCTGAGATCCTACTATGCTTACACTCTTTTTTTTATAAGAAAAATTTTATAAGAACACGAGCCTCAGATGATGCCAAATCTTAAGAACAATTTAAGAACAAACCAAGGCTGACCATTTCATGGCCAACATAAGAATTTTAGGAAATAACAATGAGACTGACAAATAATAACAAAACGAGCAAATTGACAGCAAACATATAACTGATAGCGAAAACAGGCTTCTAAATCATTATAAAGTAAGAACAATTTTAGGACCATTTCGGGCTGAAAATAGAAGAATATTTAGGAACAGCCAGCTTCAAATCAAATTTATTGGTTCTTATAAAAAAAGAGTGTATTTGTTACTGGGAGTTGATCTTTAGCATGCTAGCCTATGAAAGGCCACAAGAGTCCTTATTTTCAGATGGGGCACGGTAGCATGTAGCGGGAATTGCTGAGTGGTTAGATCACTTGGCCCTTGTTCAACGGGTCCCTGGTTCGAAACCACCTTCAAACCTGTGACATAAAGTGTGAGGTCAGAATTAGCCTGTAATTCCACGCAAAAAGGCAAAAGGAATCACGAGGTGTGGTCACATCGAGAGGAAGGACCAGGGTCGCACTGCTCGATTAGTTTATCTATTCAGTAGGCCCTTTGTGCTTATAAACCCATACCTTGCGAAGATAGTAGGCGTATGTGCCTTTCAACCTATCAACCAACCAGCATGCGAGCGAGTGAGTGAGTTGATGAAATAAACTGATTCTTGTGGTTGTTGATTAGCTAGCCGTGTAATCAATTATTTACCAATAATAACAATTTTCAATCTTCTTATTCTGTGAATCGCCATAGCTAGTCACCGATTTTCGAAAGTTAACTAGCTATTTTGGCAACTAATTTCCACAAGCCTTGCGATTAGTGCTAAAAGACAGCGAGCTGTGAGCACAGTGGTTTGCATACGTGTTTTTAATCGACTATTATTGCTGAAAATAAAGAGACACGTGGCAACAAAAACCGAGTTAGCAAGCTCAGTTGTTAAAAATAATTGAAGACAACAAACGTTCGCATTTTGTGTTTGTGGCCAAACCAATTCATTTCACGACCAATTTTTCCTGCAATTCTAACTATTCAAATTTAGTTCTTTTATCAAGGCTAGTAATTAATCTAGAAATGATAAGATCTTATGCTGGGCTCTAATTGATGATAGGGTTGGTTATTGTCCGGGATATGTTTTAAGAGATAATCTTTTTAGGTGTGTTCAGCAAAACTAAAAATACGAGAATCACACATTTTTCAAGGCTGTCTTTATGGAGATTTGTTTGGTTAAAGCATTGTGACCTTTTTAAGGCGAGCACGCTAAAATACACCTCAAACTCGACATCACAATAACACGAGTCTGGGAACAACATCATCGTGCACACACTACCTCACTACATGTTGAAGTTTCGGTTTAACGTGCAAGCCTGACTACATAGGGCAAGGTCTTGTTTCTAGCAAGAGCACAGTAGCATACACTACATCACTACATCTAGTAGTATTGCACACATTTTGTTAATTGCACCAATTTATGAATGAGTGAGTTAAAGTGCTGGCCTACGAAAGGCCACAAGAGGCCTTATTTCAGAAGGGTTACAGAGGCGTACATTACATCACTACATACAGAAGTTTCTGTTTAACATGCTGGCCTGACTAGGTTGGTTGATTTGATTAAGTGTTCTTTCAAATTCGGTAAAAACACAGAATTTATGAAGACCAGGCGCGAAGCGCTGAGGAAATGGACGTAGCGAAGTGCAATTTAAGCATCGATTCTTTAAAAATTTTCCCGTCGGTGGTAAACATGGGCCACCTCAAGAAGCCGGGTAAGGAAGTGCCGTTTCTCTAATTTGCATACAGTATTTCAGCACACGGATAATGTCAGATGGTCAAGAGAGTCAAACTTTTCAACAATGAACACTACTGATAGCAAAAAAGCCTTCCCAACCATTGTAAAAGTAAGATCAATTTAAGAACATTTCAGGCTAAAAATAGAGGAATATTTAAGAACAGCCAGCTTCAAATCAATTTTACTGGTTGTTATAAAAAAAATGAGTGTAGTTACATTTGCTTACTGCACCCATTTCTGCTCCAGTATTCTTCAAATAGGAAATTACAGCCCACTAGAGAGCTCCTCAATTTTAAGTTTGACAAATGTTGGTTTGGAACCCAGGCCCTCCAGAATCTCTTGTGCCAACGCAGACTCTCTCCACGATTCCTTGTTTCCCTGTGTGCACTCCAGTCAACTAAGTCAACTGATTCCCGGAGTGACGTGCGCATATCAGAGAACGCAGGGGAACAAGGACTCGCGGAGCAAGTCTAGTGCCAAGGCAGCTGGTTCGTCAGCGCTGAAAGCAACGCCCTATACTGTGAGATACTCGATACACGGAGGGAACTGTTTGTTACAACCATCATCAACAGCGGGCGGAGTTATCAGCTTAAAAACAACCTTATCGAAACATAAAAATGCGAGAAACTACAAGATTGAGTGATTAAAAACGTCGGCTAGAACAGGAAGAACTGGGTAACAGATCTCAATGCAAATGAAGCCTCGCTTTCCGGCAAATTCATGTTAACAGGAGGCAACACTGCATATCATTTGTAGGACTTTACTCTTGAACTAGCAAAGCGGTGACCAGCTAAATTTGCTCCACGAGTCCTTGTTGCCCTGTGTGCACTTCACCCAATCTTGTTGCGTCAGCATATTACAGAACGCAGGGAAACGAGGACTCGTAGTCTAGACCAACCATCAACCATCGTGTACCGAAGTATGTGTTCATAATTGCTCTATACTCAAGTATATCAAGCACTATAGCCAGGATAGGCACTCTCTTCTCGAGTTAGATACATAATATATATATATATATATAATGTATACTATGTGATATATATATGATATGTATATTATCGTAAAGATAACGAGATTGCCAATGCCTTTCATAGTGCTCAACTTGCGGAGCTTTTACTATCAGAACTCAGAAGAAAGAAAGACTATTTCACACAACTCTGAGTTTCATGTTTTCACAATCATCAGGTGTTTAAGAACACCTGATGATTCACCTGATGATTGTGAAAACATGAAACTCAGGGTTGTGTGAAATAGTCTTTCTTTCTTCTTAGTTCTGATATGTATACTATATACTTCTCTACAGCTACTGCACGATTTTCATTGCCAATTCAATCAGAATTAACATTTTCCAATTGCTTAACATTCCTCTATCCAGTACTAGAGTTGCTTAAGAATTTGTCTTGTCGAGTACTGCCTTGCTTATGAAGTACTTGCTTATACAAAAAGGTGTAAGTCACAAGAAAACACTCTTTTTATATAAATAATTCGAGACGGACAAGAACCTTGCCTTTTGCCAAACAGAAACTAAAGCTGGCAATTCATAGCTCATTGTAAAAGATAACTATAAAACTAAGACTAACAAATAAATAAGAAACAAGCAAATTGGTGAGCAGCAAATGGCCAGTTGAGGTGTGAGATGTAATACACTCTTTTTTTTATAAGAACAATTTAATAAGAACACCAGCCTCAAATTTGGCCAAAACTTAAGAACAAGCTAAGAACAAACCGAGGCTGATCATTTTTGGCTCAATATGAGAATTTTATGAAATAACCATAAGCCTGAGAAATAATTACAAAACAAGCAGATTGGCAGCACACAGATAATGTCAGATGGTCAAGAGAGTCAAACTTTGCAACAAATAACACTACTGATAGCAAAAAAGGCTTCCCAACCATTGTAAAAGTAAGAAAACAGAGGAATATTTAAGAACAGCCAGCTTCAAATCAATTTTACTGGTTCTTATAAAAAAATTGAGTGTAGTTACATTTGCTTGAAATCTTCTTAAGTTATTGGTTTATACGCAAATCACCGAGGACTCACTGAATAGAGAGTAAGGAAGTGGCAAACTGGGAACTGAGATTTGCCTTTTTTCAACTGGGAAAATGGGACTGGAATTTTTGGGATTGTGATTTTGGTATCAAAAGGTAAATTGGAATTGGAATTGTTTAACACATCCATATTGGGAATTCCCCTCATTGGGATTGTTCATTATTTCTGTGTTAGGAATTGGGATCAGTAACCCCTTCTTCAGGACCCTCCTCTGGATAGGTGGCCAAATCGAAGCAGGGCAATCCGGGTTCTATGTGACAGGTCTGGAGGTCTAGCTAGCACGATTCACAAACTCACAAATTTCACGTTTTTTTATAAGAAATCGGGTTATAGGAAACCTAGTACTAGAGCCCCAAAAATTTAAGAAACTTTTAGAAATACATCAATATCTTTAAGAAACTCCGGAAAAAAATAAGAGGACTTTTTGAGCCGGAAAGTAATATGTCAACAATGAGATAAGAGGAAAATTCAGGATGGGTAATGGGAAAAGGGTTTTGTTGCTGTTTTAGATGATTTGAGAAAGAACACAATGTTGCGTTGTCTTATTGTCGTATTAAAAACTTTAATACAAGAAATATGCGAGGGAAAGTGCAAAATTTGATGTTAAGTGCGTATCTGAAAATAAGAAACTTAAAAGAAACTTTTAGAACTAGGACCCAAGCTAGGTTTCTGATAAAAAAAACGTGTAGATTAAGAAAATTTCAGCCTGAAAATCTTCTAAGAAGAGCCAGCTCCAGGGACATTTATAAAAAAACGGAGCGTGAGCGCAGGTGTACACGAGAGAGAGAAGAATATTCATTTTTTAATTTTAGTCAATTTGATCTAATTAAGCTCTCGTTTTTATTGGTGAGAATTGTGTGAAATTGATAAGCAGCCTGTTGATAACAGCTCTGGCAGGTCGGGCTTAATAATCAATAATATCATAGGTTTCCATGAAAAGCAGTACTTCGAGTCTATTAGCTTTCTTCCTTGATTACCTTCCCACATGTTCTTAACAGGAAAATCCAGTCAACATTAAATTCAATCACAAGAATTCTAACTCTTATTCGTGAAATTGGCTAGATTCCCTTCTTCAAAGGGTCGTGGGTTCGAGCCCAGTTCAGAACAGTTCTAACTATTGTAGTCACGAGGATGGTCGAGTTGTTACCTAGCCCTTGTTCAAAAGGTCCGTTGGTTCATTCCACCGTATTAGAATTATAACCCTTTTTGTAAGGGGAATTGTCTGTTAGATCAACAAGACCTTGTTCAAAGGGTCGCGGGTTCGAGCCCAGTTCAGAAGAATTCAAATTATTGTAGTTACGAGAATGGTCAAGTTGTTAGACCAACCAGTCCTGGTTCTTGAGGTAGTTGCTTCAATCCCACTTAATTAGAATTGTAACTCGTGTTTGTGAGGGGAATTGCCCGCTCGATCATCAAGCTCTCGATCAAAGGCTCTTTGGTTAGAGGCTACATCACAAATATTCAAAATTTTGTAATAAAACTTTGTTCAAATGGCTGTGGATTGAAGTCTACCTTTAGACCTGTCACATGAAGCGTCAGGATATAATTTGCAAGCTCTCTGTAATTCCGAAGAAAAGGAAATTAGGTCAAAACCAAATTCCACACACCTATCTATTTCCTAATCTTGTTTTTGTTTTGTTTGTACTTATTTAGCTGTTGTAACTTTGTTACTTTTTTGTTTACGTTACCTGCCATGCTTGTAAAAGTAGTGTTCAAAAAAAATTATGATATCCCCCACTGTATTGAATATGCATCCACTGTTATTATGGTATCCGTCCATAATACTGATGATTTCCCTTCACAGAGAGAATCCCCCTAATGTAATAATGATATTCCTACATAGTATTGAAAACCCTCCAACGTGCTGATGGTATCCCCCACAGTAATAATGATATCTCTCCAAATACTGAACACTCTCCAATGTGCTGATAGTATCCCTCCTGATGATATCCCTCCACAGTACTTAACACCCTAAAATGTGCTGATGGTATCCCCCACAGTAATAATGATATCCCTCCAAAAATTTAATAGCCCCAATGTGCTGATGGTATCCATCCATAATACTGATGATATCCCTACACAGTACTGAAAACCCTCCAATGTGCTGGTGGTACCCCCATAGTAATGATGATATCTCTGTAAATACTAAACACCCTCCAATTTGCTGATGGTATCCAGCCACAGTAATAATGATATCCCTCTAAATACTGAACACCCTCCAATGTGCTGATGGTATCCATTCATAATACTGATGATTTCCCTACACAGTACTGAAAACCCCTTCAAAGTGATGATGGTATCCCCATAGTAGTAATGATATCTCTGTAAATACTAAGCACCCTCTAATTTACTGATGGTACCCCCCATAGTAATAATGATACCCCTGTAAATACTAAACACCCTCCAATGTGCTGGTGGTACCCCCCATATTAATAATAATATCCCTGTAAATACTAAACACCCTCCAATTTGCTGATGGTACCCCCATAGTAATAATGACATCCCTGTAAATAGTAAGAACCCTCTAATTTACTGATGGTACCCCCCATAGTAATAATGATACCCCTGTAAATACTAAACACCCTCTAATGTGCTGGTGGTACACCCCCCATTTTAATAATGATATCCCTGTAAATACTAAACACCCTCCAATTTGCTGATTGTACCCCCATAGTAATAATGATATCCCTGTAAGCACTAAACTACCTCCAATTTGCTGATGGTACCCCCATAGTAATAATGACATCCCTGTAAATAGTAAGAACCCTCTAATTTACTGATGGTACCCCCCATAGTAATAATGATACCCCTGTAAATACTAAACACCCTCCAATGTGCTGGTGGTACCCCCCCATATTAATAATGATATCCCTGTAAATACTAAACACCCTCCAATTTGCTGATTGTACCCCCATAGTAATAATGATATCCCTGTAAACACTAAACTACCTCCAATTTGCTGATGGTACCCCCCATAGTAATAATGATATCCCTGTAAATACTAAACACCCCACAATTTACTAATGGAATCCAGCCACTGTAATAATGATATCCCCCTCCAATGCACTATGCACAGACAGCATTCTGCAGGGTAGTGGACTCAAGAAGAAATAGATTTTTGTTGTGGATCTGACTTTCATGCATTCATACCATCCACTCTCAAAGATTCTCAGAGATTTCTATAGATTTTATGGATTCCTAAAGATTCTTCAAAATGTAATCAGAGTTTTCTTGCCAAACTTTCAATGGTTTGCCCCTGTGACACATTGCTCTTAGATTCCCTTGCATTTGAAAACATTTTCTGCAAAAAAGTTTTCGTCCGCAGGGCAATAATCTATTTGAAAAGAGATGATTTCAGGCAAAAACAAACCAAAGTTTTTACAATTTGATGTTTACAGAGAAAAATGATAATAACAATAATAATAATAATATAAATATTTACACGGGCTACTTAAAGCCTTTTCAATGCTGATGGGCACTGTTATCAATAAGGTTCCTGTTATAAAAGTTTATACATTGTTAGCAATGTTAGTAAACTGTATAGCAGGTTTCTTAAAATGCAGAAATAAAATAACAATAGCCAAAATCATTTATTATGGGTTCTGTAGGGAGCTTGTTGTTCCAGAAATGTTCTTTCAAGTGATGTTTGAACTTGACTATTGATACCAATTTCCGAATTTCAATTGGGATTTCATAAAGCAAGAAGGACCGTAAAACCGATATTATTTTCTTGCAGCCTCTGTTCTAAACTTCGGAAGGCAGAGCGTCTATGAATTTCCACTTTGTTGTACTGATGATCTACTTTTTTGATACATTTCAATACATTTTCAATACATCAAGAACGTTAGTGTGATTATCTAACTCAATAGCAACTTTTTCACTTTAAAATTTTCCAGGCCTTTTTAGGCGAATCGCTCTGGTCAGTTGGTTTACAAGCTCTACTGGTTACTTTACCAGTGTGCTGGCAAGAGCTAAGAGCGATTGCTCTGGTCAGAGAAAAAGGACTGATTTTAATTATCTTGTATCGAAAATCTCAAGACAAGGTTTATGATTATGGGAAAGAGTGAGAAAATAAAAAATTAACGGGAAAGATGATTAAATTGCCATGATGATAAAATATCAAGTTAAGGCTAGGGGGGTAGAGGGAATTTCAATGCAATGAGGACTGCTAGATTTTAAGGACAGCCTATGCTATAGAATTTCTGATCTGGACAATATATGTTATAAGTACTTTCTTTCTAAGGTATTGGTTTATGCGCAAAGCATAAAGGACCCAGAGTAGAAAGTTTATATTTTCTACACTGGAGGTTTACGCAATGTCTATTGTCTATAGACAGCAGACCTATTGTTTTCCAATCGTTCTTGATAAAACTCCACCCAGAGATACCAGGGGCAACCCACCTGTTTTTCAGCATGGCTAAGGGCCCATTGATTAGGTAGATTAATCAAAGCAGTACATTAATAGTAGATTCTATACATGCTTACCATCTTCAAGATATAGGTTAATACGCAAAGCACATAGAGCCTATTAAATAGGTAAACACAGGTTTCTTGATTCTTTTTGATATGATCAATCCTAGTGACTCTTAGCCTTGAATTACAGAGTGCTGGCAAATGGCCTCCCCACACTTTATGTCATGGGTCTGAAGTGGTTTTGAACCCACAACCTTATGAATAAGGATTGCAAATTCAAACCATGCAGAAGGGCTAAACCTTTTCAACCTATAAACTATTTAACTGCTTACTATAAAAGGGTTATGATTTTAGTTTGATTCCAAATAAACTTTTATGGGGTAAAGGATGAACTGAGAGGTTTGTTTTAAGAATTTAAAAAACATTTTACACAAAATTCAGGGCTGAAAATGAAATATTTCAAAGCAACTAGTTGAGTCGAGAGGCTTATAGAAAAAGTGTGCATGCCAAAATGAATGAAAAACTCAAGACAACCTCATTTGTCAAAACAAAATTTTCCTAGATTTTTTGAAAGAAAATTTTTTACACCTATTCTTAGCTGCTTTATTCAACCCCAACGTATCTCATGGGAAATCAATATAAAAACTGGTCTAACTAAAGCAACTCTACTTGACACTTAATAAAGTACACATCGTAAATAGACATCACCATCAAAAATCAATTCTTTATTTTCTGTCACAAAAGGCAGAAAATTACAGGCTGCATTTCCAAGCTAAATTATTCCGTAAACCTAACATGTAAATCCTGCGAATTTAATACCGATCTATCTGTCAAATAATGCAGTAAATTGTTCATACCTAGTGAGAGATTTTATTCGGGATGGATGCCATTTGGGGGTTAGATGAAATCGAATTTCCGAGCACCAAAAACACGAGGCAGATATCGCCGAGGCCATAAGTCACACAAACAGCTCGAAAACCCACAAATAACCTTCGAGCAGCAAACAAAATGTAAGGCAATTGTAAACAAATATCAAAATTACCGTAAAATGCTTCTTCTTGTCCTCAGTGACGGTTTCAGAGTCGGGAACACTCACTCCGATTTCTTGATTCTGACGGATCGGACTTGCTACGGCTCCACTCGAGCTGTTGTGATGGTTCGATTTCGGCATCTTCCCTTCTTTCGACGACTTCTTTGCAGTCTCGAGCAGCTAAAGGATTGTTTTCGAGTTTTTCAGGCCTTTAACTAAGCTGAAATTGCCAGAGAGAAGAGGGAACGCTCCTGCCTCTTATCCCGACTTCTGTCGTTCATTCACGAAGGGGCATCAATATAATTGACCCTCCTATCTCGCTATTTCAATCTCAGTTTGAATACGAGGCTAGATTGTGCTGACGAGGAGATGACGACACACTGATGACAGAAATAGAATGTTGTTTGTTGCTAAGAGAACGCCTCCCAATCTACCTAAAGTGGTCGTTGAGCTTAAATGTAAAATAAAGTTGGACATGACAAGTTTTTATTGAAAATATTCAGCTTGGTGAGATGCTCGAAATTTTTATTTGAAGATTAAGTGGTTCACAAAAAAATAGGAATAATTTGGGTTTTTCTTTTAATGGAAATAGTAAAAAAAAATTGCAAAAGCAAGTCAACAACCTAAATAATAATGGGATTTCAAAAGTGGGATCGTTCTCTATCAATTCACAAAATGCCAAGTCAACAAAAAAAAGTATTTGGCATCAGCAAGGTTGTCGAGGTGAATTTGCAATGGAGAAAAAAGCCTGTAATATGCACTTGCCCCATGATAACTCCTTATTACTGCCAAAAGCTTTGGAAGAAAATACATTGATGCAAACAATATGAATAGGGGTGTTCTCTTCTCTGATGCCTTTTATGTGTAGGGGAAAGTTCACAAATTATGCGATATAGCTTGCTTCATAAAAATATAACTTGCCGTTTTGCCATCAAACGTCAACTTTGGCTTAATCAATCACTTGATACAACTCGATATCAATTTCTTTGAAAATGTTGAAGTTCTTGGAAGAACAATCCCAAACTAAAATTTTTCAAGAATGACATGCGACCTAAAAACAGCTTATCAACAAACTTTAACTATAATTTTCAAGACTTTCGAAGCTATTTCTTGCCTGCCAAACTTCAAGAAAAAATTGAAATTTTGAATCGAGCGGGAAGGTTTTGAGACAAGGAAAACAATTTCTGAATAAAAGAATAATTTCTCTATCATTGGTTTAAATTTCACAGCTACTGGACGCTTGGTTACGTAGAAACTCATTGCTATATTTGTCTCATCCCTTTGATTGATATTTGCTCCGCCATATTAGCTTCATAGTAGCTTCCATACATATCGAAGGGCAGAGTGCACAAACATAAGGGCGTACCCATTGAGGGGGGGGGTCACCACACCAGGCTAGCCCAATCTAAGGGGGAGGCTCGATCACTAACCTTATATTGCCAGAAAGGTATGAAAAACTGTGTTTTTAAACGCAAAAAAACTGCATTGAAAGTTGCCAAAATGTTGTTGCAATGGAAAGGTAGTTTCTGAAGTTGGGAGGGGAGGGGCTCCTACAAAAAGTGACCTCTTAAATCTTGACGAATAGCCGTTTTTCATTGGATTTGATGAGCTTATACTTGCGTTTATTAGGATGATACGAGAGCTGAATTTCCTATGTTTGCGAATGAGAAGAAAAATAACTCTAAACGGTTGAGCATCGTTTATTTCCGAATTATTTTCTTTGGCTATTGGGCTTATACTTGGCACAATTCTAGCCTGTCCGTTTTTTATTTTTGGAGTGATTTTCTACTAATTCATCACCATTCTCAACCCTTCTCAAAAGTGTGTTTGAAATGAGTTTCTAGGTAAAGGCTTTATGCAGGTGTTTATTGAATTTCAAGTTTTTGAAATTTTCCAAATATCATTATTAAGAGGGTTCTCGGGAAAACTATTGAAAAAGGGGTACATGGGGTGCCCTAGGCAGGCTTGCGATGACTGAGCGTCTGGGGGGCGCTGTAAGCCTCCAACAGGTCCAGGCCCGGGAGCTCTTGAGATTTTTCCATTTCTAAGAGCCTAAAATGGCTCAGAACTAGATTTCTCAAAGAAACTTTTCTGTGTTGGCTAACAGAAATAGATCACTACACGCTTTTTTAGGAATATTTTCAGCTCGAGATGAATACTAGAAATAACTTAGCTGGAGGGCAAATTTGGGTACTCAAATTGGTTAACAATGGCTTAGCTTCTTTGCTTAATAATGTTTTTCTTAGAATACCACCTCACAAGTTGATGTACCACAAATGTCAATGGTATCTTCCATACAAGTGTGCCGGGGACTAATACCCACTCTAACCTACTTCTCTATTGCTGCTACACGATTGCCAATCGGTCCAATTGGATTGGATCAGAACTAAAATTTTCAAACTGCTTCGCGTTACTTTCTCCAGTACTAGAATTGCTAAAGTTTTGTCTTGTTGAGTACTGACTTGCTTATAAAGCAGTTGCTTATAAAAAGAAATACGTGTATGTGAATTTGAATTTCATTTCTATTAAGCAATTTTTCCAAAGCATAATTCAAATTAGGAGCAACCGGAACCCCATTAGAGGGTAGACTGCAACCAGAATTTTCATTCGGGGGGCCGTTCCCCCGTGCCCCAAAGCAGCTAAGTGGGTAAGGTGAACTTAGATGGTGACCATCTCAAATCTTTTTGGGGAAGGCGAGAAATTCCTGACCGAAATCTGAGCCTGTTGTTTTGTAAATGCTTCTTACCTTTAGTAAAGTGTATGTTAGCAGACAAAACAAGCGAGTCCTGATCCAACCAACAAATTCAATTTTTTCATCGGCGCACAACTTGTTTTGCTATGTTTCCGATTTTCCTCTCCACCCTCAAATTCTATTTTGAGTTTTCCTTCTAGGTCATTGAAGCTAAAACACTTCTTATTTTGCACGATTCGCAAGGATATTTTGCAATAAATTTGTGCATCAATTATTAATGATTCAATCGATGAGAATTCGTTCGATGTAGGTCCTCGCTTTCCTTCCCCGGTGTTATTACGTCGTAAAATCTGGGCAAAATGACATGATAGGAGCCAGGCCAACTTTAGAGGCCTGCGTTCATTTCGTCTTATTTCGCAATACACGTTCTTTTTATGAAAAACTCTGACCAGCGCTTAGACCCCGATTACACTAGCACGGATCTTAATGGCTCCGTACCCAAACTAGATCAGATAGGCATCCCGTTTACATTAGACCTGTGGATAACTATCCAAGGTGTACTCATTTGGATCCGTGCTCGTTTAGGTCTAGTGTAAACGGTTGGAACCATTCCCAAACGGGTACGAATCGAAGTCGAGGCAAATTTCTTTGCGTTTTGTAATTAGATTCGGGTCAAAGTGCTGAAAACGGGGCTAGACCTGGCTGTGGATCCGTTCCAGTGTAAACGCGATCTGAAATGAATACGTTCCAGTTTAAACGCTAGCAAATATGGGCACGGTTCCAAATTGGATCCGCACCCATTTGGATGCGTTCTAGTGTAAACGCTAGCAAATATGGGCACGGTTCCAAATTGGATCCGTACCCATTGGGATCCGTTCTAGTGTAAACGGGGTCTTAGTAGTAAAAGTTTCTTAACTTGGTATGAAAATCTTAGTGTTTTAGTACTAAAGTTAAATCGAGAAAATTTATGAGAATGAAAATGACCCGAGTAGGACTCGAACCCATACTTCTAGATTCGTACTCTTCGTACACAACTTCATTGAAACACAACTTCATTGAAACACAACATCATTGAAACACAACTTCATTGAAACAAAACTTCATTGAAACACAACTTCATTGAAACACAACTTCACTGAAACACAACTTCATTGAAACACAACTTCATTGATACACAACTTCATTGAAACACAACTTCATTGAAACACAACATCATTGAAACACAACTTCATTGAAACACAACTTCATTGAAACACAACATCATTGGAACACCACATCATTGGAACACCACTTCATTGAAAAAAAAATTCATTGAAACACAACTTCATGGAAACACAACATCATTGAAACACAAATTCATTGAATCACAACATCATTGAAACACAACATCATTGAAACACAACTTCATTGAAACACAACTCCATTGAAACACAACTTCATTGAAACACAACTTCATTGAAACACAACTTCATTGAAACACAACTCCATTGAAACACAACTTCATTGAAACACAACATCATTTAAACACAACATCATTGAAACACAACTTCATTGAAACACAACTCCATTGAAACACAACTTCATTGAAACACAACTTCATTGAAACACAACTTCATTGAAACACAACTCCATTGAAACACAACTTCATCGAAACACAACATCATTGAAACACAACTTCATTGACACACAACTTCATTGAAACAAAACATCATTGAAACACAACTTCATTGAAACACAACTTCACTGAAACACAACTTCATTGAAACACAACTTCATTGATACACAACTTCATTGAAACACAACTTCATTGAAACACAACATCATTGAAACACAACTTCATTGAAACACAACTTCATTGAAACACAACATCATTGGAACACCACATCATTGGAACACCACTTCATTGAAAAAAAAATTCATTGAAACACAACTTCATGGAAACACAACATCATTGAAACACAAATTCATTGAATCACAACATCATTGAAACACAACATCATTGAAACACAACTTCATTGAAACACAACTCCATTGAAACACAACTTCATTGAAACACAACTTCATTGAAACACAACTTCATTGAAACACAACTCCATTGAAACACAACTTCATTGAAACACAACTTCATTGAAACACAACTCCATTGAAACACAACTTCATTGAAACACAACATCATTGAAACACAACATCATTGAAACACAACTCCATTGAAACACAACTTCATTGAAACACAACTTCATTGAAACACAACTCCATTGAAACACAACTTCATTGAAACACAACATCATTGAAACACAACTTCATTGAAACACAACTTCATTGAAACACAACTTCATTGAAACACAACTTCATTGAAAAACAACTTCATGGAAACACAACATCACTGAAACACAAATTCATTGAAACACAACATCATTGAAACACAACTTCATTGAAACACAACTTCATTGAAACACAACATCATTGAAACACAACTTCATTGAAACACAACATCATTGAAACACAACATCATTGAAACACAACTTCATTGAAACACAACTTCATTGAAACACAACTTCATTGAAACACAACATCATTGAAACACAACTTCATTGAAACACAACTTCATTGAAACAAAACATCATTGAAACACAACTTCATTGAAACACAACATCATTGAAAAACAACTTCATTGAAACACAACTTCACCGAAACACAACATCACGGAAACACAACATCATAGAAACACAACTTCATTGAAACACAACTTCATTGAAACACAACTTCATTGAAACACAACATCATTGAAACACAACTTCATTGAAACACAACATCATTGAAACACAACTTCACCGAAACACAACATCATAGATACACAACATCATAGATACACAACATCATAGAAACACAACTTCATTGAAACACAACTTCATTGAAACACAACATCATTGAAACACAACTTCATTGAAACACAACATCATTGAAACACGACTTCATTGAAACAAAACATCATTGAAACGCAACTTCATTGAAACCAGAACAACATTATTCAAGGAGAGGGCATTGAAAAATGGAGGGGTCTACTCAAAATGGGGTTCTTTTCCAAGGAATCAACCAAAGGTGCATCCTGCTACAGGGGTTCAAATTCCTGGTCCCCTTCAGAAAAAAATGCATATCAGTACACCTTTTTTGGCTCTTGAAAATCTAAAGAAAAGGAACAAGGAAGAAAAGAGAGTTATGGGCCCTTATTAGATATAAAAAGACATGCATAACTTTTGGCAGAAAGGTGGGGGAAGCACGTAATCGTACACGCACTAGTCAAAGATCGAACAATGTGAACTGCGTGCAAGCACTAGTCAAGATCGTGCAGTGTTAGCTGCGTGCAAGCACTATACGTATTATTTTTAATAAACAACTACTTTATAAGCAAGTCAGTACTCGACATGGCAAAAACTTAAGCAATTCCAGTACTGGACAGAGGAATGCTAAGCAATTTCAAAATTTTAGTTCTGATCCAATTAGTGTGTTTCAATGAGAGTCGTGCAGCAGCCATAGAGAAGTAGGTTATAGTGGATATTAGTACTCCGGCACACTCTTGTATGCAAGATACTATTGACAGTGCTGCGCGCAGCCTCAACAATCCTCCGCCGAGAAAATGTAGATTCTACATTTTCTCGGCAGAGGATTGTTGAGGCTGTGCGCAGGCTAAGGATACAGCAAAGACAAGTTTGCAATTGTTAATCCCCGATTGACGCAGATAAAGACTACACGCATTGTTTTTTATAAGTAATTTCAGCTCGAGCTCAGTACTGAAAATTGCTTAGCTTAAGAGCATATTTGAGTACTCAAAATTGCTTAGCAATTGCTTAGCTTTTTATGTAAACTATATGCAGATTTAATATGAGTTATCCTCGTAAGTCTAGGGTCCCAGTGTTCGGTTATTCCCACATATCATCTACAAGGTAGTTGTTGTTGCTTGGGTTTTTTCCCTGGCCCTCGGTTACCGTTCAGTTTTTTCCCCAGGTTTGTCGTGACTACCTTATATGGGAGGTGTTAATTTATTCCATGTGCTTCAGCATTGATTCTGTAAGCATGCTGATTTGTTCAGCAATTGAGTTATTCACTGACCAAGGATACAACAAGTCTCACTGTTCCTTTCGAATCTTTAAAAATAAAAATTTATCTCTTACAATACTATATCACAAGTTGTTGTACGACAAATGTCCATGGTATCTTGCATAAAAAAATGTCCTAGGGGTCTAATATCCACTGTAACCTACTCCTCTATGGCTGCTGCATGATTTCCATGACCAATTGGATGAGAACTAGAATTTTAAAATTGCTTAGCATTCCTCTATCCAGTACTGGAATTGCTTAAGTTTTTGTCTTGTCGAGTACTGACTTGCTTATAAAGCAGTTGCTTATAAAAATGGGTGTACACCGGCTTCCCAATAAAACAAGTTATTTAGAACTGCAACTATAGCCTAGACATCATATGCACATGAGTCCAAAAGTATGCATTGCTCTTAAACTTACAACCTATTAGCTCTGTTTTGCTCCAAGCGATGCACGCTTTGGGATTTAGCTTCACATCATTTCGAGGCTTTGGAAAACCGCTCTATTCATAGTCGATACTAGACTTGCTCCACGAGTCCTTGTTTCCCTGTGTGCACTCCGGTCAACTTATTACCGGAGTGACCTCCGCATATCAGAGAACGCAGGGAAACAGAGCTCCTATATAGGTTAGCAGGAGAATCTAGCATTCCTTAGCATTCCTCTATCCAGTACTGGAATCGCTTAATTTTTTGTCTTGTCGAGTACTGACTTGCTTATAAAGCAATTGCTTATAAAAAAATGCGTGTATTTTCGAACAGCTCCTGCCGCCATGAGTCGTTTTGCGGTGTTTAAATTAGAATAGCAGAAGGTAAGTTTTCATTGGGAGAAGAGAAAGAGAGAATGCATGGGTGGAATCTTACACACCTAGAACAACTCTACATCCTCCACTAAACATTTTGCAAATAGACCCCCAGAAGCCATCAAAGGGGGCTATGTGCTCTACAGGATGACAAAAAAAGGTTCCCTTGGAAAATGACGGAGAAAATATCGCTTACTTGCAAAAGATTGTTACATATCTTTTGTCAGTTAATAGCTTTTCTGTATAGGGCATTTTCTGCCCTCGTAGCGATGTACTTCTGGCAGCCTCGCACACGCTTGTTAGAATCAGCAAATTATAATGTAATAGATCTTTAAAATGTATCCTTACACTAAATATAGTTGAAATATCTTAAAATATATTTGTGAATGTGATGTTTTTATTTACTTCCCACGCTTAAATCTTATGAAGAAAGCCGTATGCGAAAAGAACCGTGTTTTAGCTGCAGCATTGGTCAATAGTTTAATTCGGTGATTACTTAATTACGTCATTAAAGATTGCTCTAGAAAGTTGGGGTCTTGATGACGTCAATAGCCAATTCATCCCGATGGGAAGCAATGGGGAAGTATGTCTGTTTGCTTGTTGCTTGCAGTCATGCAACGCAAAGGGTGTTCAGTGCTGTTGAGGGTGTTCTACACATTACAGCAAGATATCTCTCTACCTTACTGAACACAATTTAGCTTACGAACACTCTACCCAAATGGACTCAATAAACAATTCTCATATCTACAGTAAATACCTTGTGTAACTCTTTCAGCATTCTTCCCCACGCTTTCCTCTGCTCATTCCATTATTATGCTACGTCACATCGTTTCTCCTACTCTAACTTCCATCATTCGAATCACGCTTTCTATTCCTTATTTCCTTTCAACCCAACCGTTTTCCTATCACTTTGATAACGGGCATACAACTGAAACGTCAGTGTTTATTTTTCAATGATATTACTTTTTACTTCAAATACGATTTGTCTCTTTTTATTCTTACTGAACACCCTCCACATTACTGCAAAGTATTCCTCCACATTACTGAACACCCTCCACATTACTGCAAGGTATTCCTCAACATTACTGAACACCCTCCACATTACAGTAAGATATCCCTCCACATTACTGAACACCCTCCACATTACTGCAAGATATCTCTCCACATAACTGAACACCCTCCACATTACTGCAAGATATCTCTCCACATAACTGAACACCCTCCACATTACTAAACACCCTTCACATATCTGCAAGATATCTCTCCACATTACTGAACACCCTTCACATATCTGCAAGATATCTCTCCACATTACTGAACACCCTTCACATAACTGCAAGATATCTCTCCACATTACTAAACACCCTCCACATAACTGCAAGATATCTCTCCACATTACTGAACACCCCCCACATTACTGCAAGATATCCATCCACATTACTCAACACCCTTCACATTACTGCAAGATATCCATCCATATTACTGAACACCCTTCACATAACTGCAAGATATCTCTCCACATTACTGCAAGATATCCCTCCACATTACTCAACACCCTCCCCATTACTGCAAGATATCCTTCCACATTACTGAACACCCTCCACATTACTGCAGGATATCCTTCCACATTACTCAACACCCTCCACATTACTGCAAGATATCCCTCCACATTACTCAACACCCTCCACATTACTGCAAGATATCCCTCCATATTACTGAACATCCTCCACATTACTGCAAGATATCCATCCATATTACTGAACACCCTCCACATTACTGCAAGATATCCCTCCATATTACTGAACACCCTCCACATTACTGCAAGATATCCATCCACATTACAGAACACCCTCCACGTCCACATTACTGCAAGAGATACATCCACATTAGACATTACTGAACACCCTTCACATCATAGCAAGATATCCCTCTACCTTACTGAACACCCTCCACACGAGTCAAGCATCCCCCTAGGATGACGTGAAGGATGTCCAGTAGCGTGACATTCGGCATTAAGTTAAACATCCCATATATGAATTATTAATAAATGAATCATAAATTCAAATCCCGCGTTTTCCCATCCCCTTCACTGCGGGAGAAAATCTCTACATAATGCGCATTTGGAGCCTGTTGGAGAGGAAATTTCACTTGAGGCTTGATTAAATTCAGTCATATTTCGCAATGTCTTATTTCAACAGCGAGTAAAGCCACAATTCGATGGAATGTGTTTGATTTAATCAATTTGGTGAAATAAATAACCATTCCATAACGGGAGTAATGCCATGCATTAGTGAACAAGCTGCTTTAGGGGTAGACACGACAAGGGTTCTAAACCCCCCAGTGTCGAATTAAAAGTCAGGGGTTCTCTAGTGCAAATAGGACCTCAGGGGGTTCTCTACTGCAAATAGGACCAATACACGAACTAGGACCTCATGTTATACTATATGTAGTATATTCTACCGTACCCGTGCTAGAAATCAGGCTTCTTGTAACCTTTCCTTTCACAGGCTAGCATGTTAAAGAAAAACTCACTCACTCACACAGGACCTATTTATTACTATAGGCAGTGATGTAGGGCATGCTACCGTGCTCCTTCTGAAAATAATGCCTTTGGTGGCCTTTCGTAAGCTCTTACGTTAGACATGGTATTCACTCCATTATTAAACATACTACGACCTCATTTACTTCTATATGTAGGGATGTAGTGCATTCTACAAGGCCACTACTAGAAATAAGGCTTCTTGGGGCCTTCCACAGGCTACACTCTATTTTTTGTAAGAACCAGTGAATTTGATTTGAAGCTGGCTGTTCTTAAATATTCCTCTATTTTCAGCCAGAAAAGTTCTTAAATTGTTCTTACTTTAAAATGATTTGGAAGCCTTTTTTGCTATCAGTTGTGTTAATTGTTGCAAAGTTTGACTCTCTTGACCATCTGATATTATCTGTGTGCTGCCAATCTGCTTGTTTTGTAATTATTTCTCAGTCTTATGGTTATTTCATAAAATTCTCATATTGAGCCAAAAATGATCAGCTCGGTTTATTCTTAATAATCAGCTTGTTCTTAAGTTTTGGCCAAATTTGAGGCTGGTATTCTTATAAAGTTATTCTTATAAAAAAGAGTGTATCTGTGTGCTGTGTATTTGCTGGTTTTGTAATTATTTGTCAGTCTCGTGGTTATTTCGTATGATTCTTATACTGACCTTGACGGTCAGCTTCGGTTCATTCTTAAATTGTTATTAATATTTGGCAAAATCTGAGGCTCGTGTTCTTATAAAATTGTTCTTATGAAAAAATAGCTATCGATTGTTATTATGTCATAAATGCCGAAAACGTTCACCTACAGTATTTTAAATATGGTGGCTGACAGAAAAATATCCTTATTTCCTGTAAAACAGAGCTCAACGATACTTGCATCAAAATTTTGGAGAGTGTGTTTAAACCATTCCCTGTAAAAACACACCCGTTCAGAAGTAAAAAAACACTCGCTAAATTTTTTCCATAAGATGTGAGCCTCGCAATATTCTTAAAATATTCTTAAATTTCACCGATTTTGAGGCTCACTATTCCTATAAAATTTATTCTTATAAAAAAAGAGTATAGTCACAAGCTTTTAACAACTCTGAATCAAACAATAAAAGGAAAATATTAGGTCTAGGTATCATTTAAGGTAATTGTATATTCGAATTCAAGACAATTTTTGTCAGTTCTTTACTTACTCTAAGATCAATTAGTTTATCAATTTCATTTTAGAAACAACAAAATAATCAGTGAAAACAATCAAATTTAGGAAGAAACATTGACATTTTTCTCTACATCGTAACTTATGCTCTGACTTCAATTTTCAATGTTGGTTTTCAATAGATTTTAGTGCCTTTTTCCAAACAAGTGTCTGTTTGGGCAAACCAAAAATCTTGGTAAATAACCTGTTACTGAGTGATCCTAGCTAGCCATGCCTTTATAAAATTGACAGGATGTTTTTAATGCACAAGAGTACACGCTTTTTTTATAAGGAACCTAGCTCAAGGCCTATACACTCTTTTTTTTTATAAGAATATCTAATTTTTTTCTGAGCCTCAATATTCTTAATTATTTGCTATTTTGAGCCTCGGAATATTCTTAAATTATTCTTACGGCAGAAAACACGGATATAGTAATAAATTGTTATTATTGTCATAAATGCCAAAAAAGTACACCTACAGTATTACAAATATGGTGGCTAACAGAACAATATCCTTATTTCCTGTAAAACAGAGCTCATCGATACTTGAATCAAAATCTAGGTGAGTGTATTTAAACCATTCCCGGTAAAAAAGCAAACAAATTCAGACGTAAAGAAACACGTGCTAAAATATTTTTCCATAAGATCTGAGCCTCGCAATATTCTTAAAATATTCTTAAATTTCACCGATTTTGAGGCTCATTATTCTTATAAACTTTATTCTTATAAAAAAAAAGAGTTTAGTTCTTTAAGTTCCTTTTTTTGAGGCGTCTTTTGACCACTTTGCAGTTCAAAAAGTTTCTTAATAGTTCCTTAATTTTAAATGCTCAAAGCAGGAGCAAGCCTAGGACTCACGATACACTCTTTTTTTTATAAAAACCAGTAAAATTGGTTTGAAGCTGGCTGTTCTTAAATATTTCTCTATTTTCAGCCTGAAATGTTCTTAAATTGTTCATACTTTCATAATGCTTTGGAAGCCTGTTTTTGCTATCAGTTGTGTTAATTGTTGCAAATTTGGACTCTTCTAACCATCTGATATATATTTGTGTGCTGTCAATCTGCTTGTTTTGTAATTATTTCTCAGTCTTATTGATAATAAATTCCTGTATTGAGCGAAAAATGTTCAGCTTCGGTTTGTTCTTAAATTGTTCTTAGATTTTGGCAAAATTTGAGGCTCGTGTTCTCATAACATTGTTCTTATAAAAAAAAGACTGTAAATCGTTGGCCATGGAGAAGAGTTTCTTTCTAGTGTCTTTTACGAACATGGAGCTTGTCCTAGTGGCAAAAGCAATTAAAATAATGCTAAGAAATAAACCTTGAGCTACCGAGTCACTTGCACACAGCATGCGTCAGTCTGAAATTGTGATTTAGAAGCTGAATCTTTGTACTTCGTTCAACATTGCCCATTGGCATTCCTGTAAAAACGAATTTCAAATCATTATCAAAATTTGCTGTTTTTCATCAGTAAGTAAACTCCGTACAAATCGTTACTTTCATATTGCTGAATATCCATCCACATTACTGAAGTTCCTCCATACATCACTACAAGATATCCCTCCACGTTACTAACAATATAATAGTCTTTTTCTTTACTAACAATATAATAGTCATTTTTCATTTCTAAACTGTGGAGGGACTCGAACTCACGACCTCTTGGTTGGAAACCAAATTCCCTAATACAGCACAAATGCTAAGGTAGGGAAGGATCCAAATGTATCTATTTGATATGATGTAATAGTTTTTATTTTTCATTTATCAACTGTAAGTTTTGCTTTATACAATGGATACGTATTCTACTAATTCTACTTAACATAGGAACATCTAGTACCAGCAGATTATTTTATTAGGCATGGTCTAACATGCAATTAAATTATACCAGAGCAGGCTACTGCAATTGACATTTGCTACTACCGGGTCTCGAACCCAGGTTTATGCGGACACAGGCGAGATCGAACTCACATCCCCTTCTAACAACACAAAAGCAACGGCTTCGAAGGAGTCGAATAAATCTAGTTACTAGGATGAATAATTCTTTTTCTATTTTTCATTTTTCAAATTAGTGTTGTGACATGTGACTAATACAACGGATGAGTGCAGTTCTGCTGATAACATATAACATATAAGCTATTCTGAAGCTCTGTAGTGATCAGAAACTGTTTTAACAAATGTAGAATATAGCGAAAATCGATTAACACATAGAAGCTCCCCCATAGTACCCCTGGATAACGGATTCATGCGTCAATGTTTCGTTTATCACGCCATCACGGACCTTAAAACAGAATTTTCGCGATCTTTTCGATCTCTGGATCAAAGCTGCAAGAAGAAGTATTTGAACCGTGGAATTTTGTAACGACCGAGATTATACAAGAAAATTTTAACGACCAGGACGCGTCATGCAATCACGCACTTGGAAACTCCTTTTCACAGAATAACGACAATATTTTCAACAAATCACGCTGCACGAAGGATTCTTTGATCACGGATTCACGGACCGAAAATATTTGAATCACGAAATCACGCGCGAAAATATGCCAAATAACGCTTCACGTATAAATATGGGGGGCCTCCACATAAAGGCAAATAAATATAAATGATAAAAAACTAAACTTACTTGTTGTAGTCTGAGGAATTCGAAGCGAACAGCAAGAAAGATAAATAAAGAAGATGCAACTTTCAGGAGCACCCAAACATCAAATAACGTCACCAAGTTACTCATACCTGTAATAACCACAATAACGTAGTTTCATTTGCTATCTAGAATCCATCGTATAGAAAGAACTTCTCTTGATAACGGGTATAATCCCGAAACGTCGTAAAATTGTATCTTTATCTTTACAGTACTAAACTGTTTAATTTTATCGTTTTGTTATATATCTACATAGTACCACACGCAGTCAACTCTTTTTAGTGTATTGATAGTCGATAGGTAATTACGTTTACTATCTTCGTAAGGTTTATTTATCCATTTGCGAAAAGAGCCTACTGAGTAGGTAGACTAATCAAAGTAGTGTTAGTGTATGGATAGTTGATAGGCAGATATGCTTACTATCTTCGTAAGGTATTGGTTTATGTGCAAAGCACAAAAGGCCCAACGAATAGGTACACTAATCGAGCAGTGCATTGGTAGTTGATAGGCAAATACGCTTACTATCTTCGTGAGGAATTGCTTTATATGCAAAGCACAAAGGGCCCAGTGAATAGGTAGACTTATCAAAGCAGTGAATTGATAGTTGATAGGCAAATACGCTTACTATCTTTGTAAGGAATTGCTTTATGTTAAATATTTTCTCATATCAATATCTGGTGGGAAAACAGCTCATACAAACAAAAAGTAGCAAGTTGTAACGAAACCCAGGACTACTTACAGTGAAATCCAATACACTCTTGCCATATCCACATTGGCACATCAGCAGGCATCAACATTAATACAGCTGAAACTAACAATACCTAAAAGTAAACAAAGTTCTTTTTGGAGAGAAAGAAACATGATTCGTTTGTTTGGGCCGGATGATAGGTGCTATATGCCATCCGGAGAGCGATACAGTAGCGGTTTTAGGAACTGCGAGGCCTGCGGGGCCCCTACCCCCGGTAAAAAATTTGGTCCTAATATTATTTTTTGCGTTTTGTAACATATGCTTTACATGTTAAAGAAAAACCAAATTAAAAGTAAAACAAACAGTGCAGTATATCTTATATATTTCATTATAAGGGAGAGAATTTCTTTGTTTTTTGAAAGGTGCGGGGGCCCCTTTTTTCTAGCAAAAGCGCGGGGCCTGGGGCCATGGCCCCCCTAGCCCCCCCTAAAACCGCCACTGGAGCGATATACACAGAAAACTCCTGATGGTCACATGAATGCGTGAAATTTGGAGTAACAACGAAAGTATTTTTTGAATCTATCTCTGAGGTAATAATGGAAGCAAAAAACAATGGAATTTTAGCTTGTGTTCCTTTTGCATCAATAGATTCTCTTAGTTGTGTTGGCTCTGCAGCTTTTCCAGATGACTAACTGAATAGCCTTTTGACTTTTCAACCATTAAGCAAATCATTTATCATATGATTAAATATGATATATCTAAAGTAGGAAGCCTGCAATAATTCATCTACTAAGGGAAAGATTCTTTACAATCTTAGCAATCTTTAATTATCTTTTACAATCTTTTACAATCTTTTACAATCTTCTAAAATATTTTACTAATCTTTACAATAGGCCCACTATAATAAAAACAATAGTTTGTAAAAATAGTTTCTCTATGTTGCATGTTTCTTTTCTACATTACTGACTGAGTAGCCGTTACCTAATCAACGAATAGAGTTTATTAGTGATGATGTCACAAAATCCATTTTTAGACTTTCGGAAGTTTGGGTCCATAATCTGAAAGAGCTTCAAATACAACATCGTATGGATGCAAAGTCATCTCTGTATGTCAAATATTGACTGAGATATTACCATTTTAAAAATTGACTTTCTATAGGAAATCCCTGTCTTTTTCGACTGGTTCTAAACTTTATGAATTACTTATAATTTTTCGCGCAAAAGTTGGTGTTTCTTCAAACCTAAAAAGCTATCTATTAACCTATGTTGAAACCTATGCCCCCGTTCTACTAAATAAGTAAGGTGGGTATCAACCCTAGATAAGGGGCATCCACCCTAGAGTGAATCCCCATCCCGGCAGGGGCATGGCATCACTGCTGCACTGAACAAGCCCAACCTTAGACAGGTTCTTGCAGGGCACTTTTCAACACTGTAACTACTGGGCTATTGGCTTAGTGGGCCCTTTTCACGACGCAGTAAAAAAACAAAATTTGAGGCCTTTGGCCTATTATGTACTTTTGGCCCTTTTCATGAATATTCTTTAAGAATTTATAGTAATTAAGTCGCTAGACAGTCATATTTTGTCTTAGATTGAGCAAAGAAAGCAAGGCCCTTTGGACAGCCACTCAAGGGATCAGAGCTCTGGTCGTGGAGATGCAGGCCCTCATATGGTCTTTGCCCAGTAGTCAAATCTCCTTAAAAATGCCCTGCATGTGTAACCACCCTGGAAAGAATAAGGCTCCATCTAAGACAGGTATCCCTATCACACAGTATAATACCCCACCATGGACAGGGGCCTAGCCTAACGTAATGTATCATTGGTCGTGCTCTTCAGAGGTCACCTTATGCATTAGATTGTAGTTTATACTATGTAAAGTCTCACTCTGATTGTAGTTTATACTAAGAAAAGTCTCACTTGGATTGTAGTTTATACTATGTAAAGTCTCACTCTGATTGTAGTTTATACTATGTAAAGTCTCACTCTGAGAGGGATATAATTCCGACAGGCCTAATTGTGCGGTAAACAAGTTGTGTTTCTTTGTCTCTTATTTCAACTTATTTTTCACTTTAGTTTAACACAGAATGGAAATACCTTCATCTTAATTGTAGGTTTTCCTACTGGAGAGTATATAATGCCAATCATGGACAGAGGCCTAGCCTGACTTAATGTATCAGCATTTGTAAGGAGATTTGACTACTGGACAAAGACCATACGACTACGAGGGCCTATATCTTCATGACCAGTGCTCTTGACCCCTGGAGTGGCTGTCCAAAAGGGTCCTGCTTTTTTTGCTCAACTCAATCTAAGACAAAATATGACTGACTGAAAGATTACACTATTTACTGTAAATTCTTGAAGAATATTCATGAAAGGAGCACAAAGTACATAGTAGGCCAAAGGCCTTAAATTTTGCTTTTTTACTGCGTCGGGAAAAGGACCCACTCGGCCAATTGCTCAGTAGTTACAGTGTTAAAAAATTCCCTGTAATGTATCAAAGGTCATGGCCGTCAGAGGTCCTCTTTTGCACATGCAACATGACAGTAATTTAATGCAGAGCTGAAATACCTTCATCATAATCGTAGGTCCGTCTGCCACCCTCTTGCAGAATATGACGAGTGCAAGAAACAGAGCAGTCAAATGGAAGACAGCAGAAAACCCAAAATAAATCCAAAACCATCGGATGTGATTGCTGTTTCTGAAATGTAAATAAACAAGTCTAAGTTGTAAGCTTGATTCGTCATAGCCTAATGTAACTTAACTTTCGGATCGATCACACAAAGCTTTGCCATTATCACTCTGGGGAATGTCTGTGACTTTGGAGGATGTTTAGTATTTCGGGGGATATCATCAGTACTGCGAAAAGATACAATCAGTACATTGGAGGGTTTTCAGTACTGTGGGGGGGGGGGATTCAATAACTACTGCGGAGGGATACGATCAGTGCTGCGGAGGGATATAATCAGTTCCTTGGAGGTTGTTCTGTAATGTGGGGGATTCAATAACTACTGCGGAGGGATCCCATCCAGTACTGTGAAGTATGTTTAGTAGGGTACCATTGGTATTGTGGAGGTAATTACCCACAGTGCTAAATGGCATTCCTCCGCAGCACTGCACAGCCGTTCCCAGGGTGATTTTGTGAGAAGAGGCAGGAATTAGAAAATCAATGGAGATAATTTGAGAATGAAAACGACCCAGAAAACAACAAGAAACAATTATCATTCTCAACAACAAACAATATAACTCTTAAACCACGATACCAACTAAATAGGGAGTCACTCTTACATCACAAGCAGCAATTTATTCCACAAAAAGTAAACAACAAATAGCAAGCAACAAACGGCAAGCAACGAATAGCAAGCAACGAATAGCAAACAACGATTAGCAAACAACGAATAGTAAACAACAAGAAGTAAACAACGAATAGCAAGCAACGAATAGCAAGCAACAAGAAGTAAACAACGAATAGCAAGCAACGAATAGCAAACAACAAAAGTAGGAAAAATAGCAAGCAACAAGAAGTAAACAACGAATGGCAAGCAACTAAAAGTAAACAACAACTAGCAAGCAACAAAAAGTAAACAACGAATAGCAAGCAATGAATAGCAAACAACAAGAAATAAACAACAAATAGCAAGCAAAAAGAAGTAAATAACAAATAGCAAGCAACAAGAAGTAAACAACGAATAGCAAGCAACAAGAAGTAAACAACAACTAGCAAGCAACAAGAAGTAAACAACAACTAGCAAGCAACAAGAAGTAAACAACGAATAGCAAGCAACAAAAAGTAAACAACGAATAGCAAGCAACGAATAGCAAACAACGATTAGCAAACAACGAATAGCAAGCAACAAGAAGTAAACAACGAATAGCAAGCAACAAGAAGTAAACAACAACTAGCAAGCAACAAGAAGTAAACAACAACTAGCAAGCAACAAAAAGTAAACAACGAATAGTAAGCAACGAATAGCAAACAACGATTAGCAAGCAACAAATAGCAAGCAACAAGAAGTAAACAACGAATAGCAAGCAACAAGAAGTAAACAACAACTAGCAAGCAACAAAAAGTAAACAACGAATAGCAAGCAACAAGAAGTAAACAACGAATAGCAAGCAACAAAAAGTAAACAACAAATAGCAAGCAACGATTAGCAAGCAACAAATAGCAAGCAACAAGAAGTAAACAACGAATAGCAAGCAACAAGAAGTAAACAACAACTAGCAAGCAACAAAAAGTAAACAACGAATAGCAAGCAACAAGAAGTAAACAACGAATAGCAAGCAACAAAAAGTAAACAACAAATAGCAAGCAACGATTAGCAAGCAACAAATAGCAAACAACAAAAGTAGGCAAAATAGCAAGCAACAAGAAGTAAACAACAAATAGCAAGCAACTAGAAGTAAACACGATGGTCGTAAACATCGTTATTACATTTTGTTTTTGCGACCAAAGATTAAATCCCTTGAAATTCGAAGTTTATGGAAATGAGCAGGTGTGGAAGTCTCATCGACTTTTGCATTTATTTATGAGCTCACGTGAAGTGCGGAATGAGAACTGTTAAAGTGCTTTCAAAAGGTTTCTTTGATTTTAATGGTTCTTGAAATTTCCAAACATCTGGTCGGTCCGAACAGCATTTTATTGTCTCTCAAAGCCTTCGGAATCTTCAACAAGAACAAAAACGTTATCCAATGATCTTTAGGGATTTCGCTAAGGTTAAGGTTAAGGTTAAGCTAAAAGGGTGGCTGCATACTACGTATATTGAATTTGCGTCCTATAATTGTTTTTCAGCTTTATTACTAAGGTGTATATATACTGTTCGTATATCTAGTAAGAAACTACTCCAACAACTTCATATGTCACCCCCAAGTAATTATTTGCATGGCATAGTGCAGCCACACGCGTGGTCATAACTGCTGATCAGTTACCCATTTATACTCCAAGGTAGAGAGACGCATAACCGTATTAACCTTGCCTTATGAATAAATGTTATATTAGAAATGAATAGAAAGGAATAGATAAAAACAAATTTACTTTTGAGTGAGTGCAAACATCACTGCAGTAACCAGGGTGACGAGGGCTTGTAAGGAGAGAATAGAACCACTGGATGCAATTGTCTGTAATGAAAAATAATCAATGTATACAATGAAAATATAATACATAATATAATATGATATGAAATATATAATATATAGTAAATGAATATTTCTTCTATAGATAACAAGAAGCAATAAATATCAAACAGCCAACTCAGATTCAAATAGCCAACTAAGTTTTTTTATCATTCTGAGGTAAGTAAATGAGTTGGATATTCGTAGGTTTGTGGTAAACAGGTTGGATTTATAATCCTTGAAGGGCAACCCTCATTCGTTAGAATCCACAAAAGGTTGGAACTTGGAACTATGAACTACAAGCCGTCAGCCAACGAAGTTTTCCATCCTTCCGAGGTAAGTAAATGAGTACCCTGGATATTCGTAGGTTGGTGGTTAACAGGCTGGATTTATAATCCTTGAAGGGCAACCCTCATTCGTTAGAATCCACAAAAGGTTGGAACTATGAACTACAAGCCGTCAGCCAACTAAGTTTTCCATCCTTCCGAGGTAAGTAAATGAGTACCCTGGATATTCGTAGGTTGGTGGTTAACAGGCTGGATTTATAATCCTTGAAGGGCAACCCTCATTCGTTAGAATCCACAAAAGGTTGGAACTATGAACTACAAGCCGTCAGCCAACTCACCTGTCCGTCCTTCTGTGGTAAGTAAATGAGTACCCTGGGTATTTGTAGGTTGGTGGTTAACAGGCTGGATTTATAATCCTTGAAGGGCAACCCTCATTCATTAGAATCCACAAAAGGTTGGAACCATGAACTACAAGCCGTCAGCCAACGAAGTTTTCCATCCTTACGAGGTAAGTAAATGAGTTGGCTTACTTACCATCCTTACGAGGTAAGTAAGCCAAATGAGTTGGATATTCGTAGGTTTGTGGTTAACAGGTTGGATTTATAATCCTTGAAGGGCAACCTTCATTTGTTAGAATCCACAAAAGGTTGGAATCATGAACTTCAAGCCGTCAGCCAACTCAGCTGTCCATCCTTACGAGATCAATAAAAGGAGTACTCAAGATATTCGTAGCCTAGTTGTTTACAGGCTAGATCTATAATCCTTGAACGTAAATGAGTACCCAGGTTAATCGTTCTAGAATATTAATTCTGGGGGCAAAAGCTGCAGGTCCCCATCAGCTGCAAGCTGCCGTACCTCGAACCTGCGTTACCACATAAATCTTGCTTGTTGCTTGCTTACAAGGCCTGGCAAAATGTAACCCCTAATATCTTGTAGCACTTTTCTTTTAGAAATACACATAAACACGTCATTTCTATGCTAGCCGTTTGCACTGCTAGCAGGGATTGACGGGTCTATCCATGGTTTCGTTTATGGATAATAAATAATAATAATATTTTTATTTATAGTTGGTGAGAAGATAGATAATGTACATAACTAATCATGTACAAACTAATTTATACTAACTATTTACATACAAGAAATGAAAAAAAAATACAATATAGATCTACTTATTTACATATATTACAGCTGCATTTGTCTCCATTCCAGGCTTTTATGCCATTGTTAAATCTGAAAACGTTTTCAGCACTCTTTATTGTATCAGGCATGGAATTCCAGAGAATGCTTCTTCGGAAGGCTAAAGAGATTATGCCGAAAGATATCGTTTTGGTAGGTGGAATTTGTAGCGTGTTTTTGAAACGTAGATAATGTGTCAATTTCCTCTGCACGAAAAATTCTCCAATGAATGATGGGCTTTCATGATTTAATGATTTATATAACTCTGTCATTAATTTTTGCAGGTTTTTCGTGTGGATGGGTATTTCATTGTTCTTGGTGAGGAGGCCTTCAAAACTGGATTCATAGTCACCAAGTAGTGCGCGTAGAGCACGTTTGTGTACTCCTTTCATTTCCCTATTACATTGGAGCAAAGTCTAAATGGCCTGATGCCCTTCCCGACATCAACCCTCATGTGGCCTCTTACAAGGCCGTGTGCAACCCATTTGCCCCACTAGCCCCCTGCTGCGTACATCCATGGCCTCTTACGACATGCAGGGATACGGAAATGACTTCTGACCTCCAACAGCTGGGAATCCTTCTTACCAAACAAAGGAATGATAACAGTATGCTTGTCATACTGATAGGTTATTCCCGTATAAAAATTCTTGTATTATTATTATTATCTTTATCATAATCATATGATCACTTACCCTGAAAACGCCTTGTCTCAGAGAATAACGTTTATTTCTGGTTTCTGATTGACTATATTTATCAATTTCATCATTGATTTGAGCTGAAAAAGAACAATATGAAAAATCTATCAATTGAAATTGAATCAGATTTAATACAAAAGAGAGGAGGTGGCAAAATAATGATAATAATAATAATGATAATCCTCAGACAAGTTTTATCCATCAAGTAGAATGACTACCTATCAGAGACTAAGAGCCTGGACTGGATCCGGCGCTAATGGTGAAGAAGTAAGTAAAACAAAGACATTTCAGATATAATAATTATAATATAATAGACTTTATCCAAGCGTCAAGGAATTCAGCATTTCTAATGACTGGGGACACTATCTTTCTGTTATTACCCCAGTAACCTCTCATTTACCACCCATATGAAACTCTTTTCTGATAATCACTGTCACGCAAAAAAGATTAAGTGTGGATCCTCAGGCATTGCGCGTGCGCAGCATACTGACAGTGTAGACAGATTTGTCTTGGGTGCGAGGAGGATACAACATGACGGCTCCAAAATCACAGCGAAGCAGAAAGCCCGTGAACGTAAACGAATAATATTTCACTTTTTTAGCAAAAAGAACTTGTAGAAAAACACGATCCTAAGGTTTTAGAATTCGATAGGACATTTTATGACGCCGAAATCGAGGAGATTGATGTCCCGAATAACAAAATTTTAGTCCACTTTAAAGGTTTACTCGACAAAATTTGATAAATGTTTGCCATGCTGCTCTCCTCCGTTCAATCCCCAAACGAAATCAATTTTGCAGGTTAGCAGGACTATCAAAACTAGCAAACGTAAACAGCACCCCATCTTCCACCAAATAAATCCGATGTTTCTATTTTCAAACTTGAAAGTACGGTGGATTAAATTTACAAACTTGGTCTCAAAATTACTGCCAGATCCTGAACAATCAAACTAGCATGGTGCTTCTTGTGTTAAAAGAGAGGCTAGCCATGCAACTGAGATTTTCCGAGTCCATGTTTCACAACGAACTAATATCCATACAATTTCTATTGAAAAACCGGCATTTAGAAAAGATCGAAAGTACGGTGCTTTTTTACGGACTACTATAGAAAACAATACACCATTCAAATCTACAGAAATTGCTCTATTCAATGAAGGTGGTGCTTTTGGGACCAATTATCTAAAGTTTGAGACTTTAAGGATATAATTTCTTTGCTCTCCCAGTTTGCGGTCTGAGCCTGTTGTCTCTGATGTATCTCTATTGATTTCAGATTTCAGATTTCATTAACTCAAAATAGCCTAATACAATTTTAAACAAATAGTATAAGTTACCAGCTACTTTAAGCACTATCATTCTGTTCATACGATGATGTTAAACATGTAATGATATATTCATATATGACAGCTGATACATATTGTCTCTCATTTACTGCATCGGAAGGATGGACATCCGAGTTGGCTGACAACTTGTAGTTCATGATTCCAACCGTCCGTGGATTCGAACCCACAAAGGTTGCCCTTCAAGGATACGAAGCCCAGAGCCTTGGTCTACACAAGCGCAAAGATGATAAATTTTGGCACTCATAGGCCTTTTGGCCCCGAGTTCTTATTCTGATGGAGCCATTATTTTGAAAAGGATTTTGGAACTCTCCTAATCAAGGTAGAGATTCTCTAGAAAGAACATATCATTCTATCGAACCCGGAAATTTTGAGGGGGCTCGCTATATAACTGGTCGTACAACATATGTAAAAAGACATTTTCAGCATTTCATCTATGTTTGTATTTGAATCTTTAATGTCATGATCACTATTCAACCGAAAAAGTTAAAAAAAACCCTTCTCTTTAAGGTTTCGCATCAATTATGTTTCGAGCAGAGCTTTATTTAGAGGAGGGCTGAATAGGGAATTTATTGAGACAAGATTTTTGAACAAGTCTAAATCAGCCAATCTCGGTTTGAAGCGTACTGACTCACCGGAGGATCTGTATTTTCTCTGATAGTTCAATCCAAAACATAGAATCAAAACCTGAAAACAGAACATAATGTTTTATCAAAATAATCACAGGGAGGTGTGGTACGATATTCACAAGTAACTTACGTTGATTACACTTTTTTTATAAGAACAGTTTTATAAGAACACGAGCCTCTTTGAAAAACATAAGAACAAGCTAAGAACAAACCGAAGCTGACCATATTTTGCTCAATACGGGAATTTTAAGAAATAACCTTAAGACTGAGAAAAAATCACAAAATAAGCAGATTGGCAGTACACTGATATGTCAGATGGTCAAGAAAGTCAACATTTGCAACAATTACCACAAATGATAGCAAAAACAGGCTTCCAAATTATTATAAAAGTAAGAACAATTTAAGAACATTTCAGGCTGAAAATAGAGGAATATTTAAGAACAGCCAGCTTCAAATCAATTTTACTGGTTCTTATAAAAAAGAGTGTAGCTGCAATAAGGACAGTCCGTCCATTTTAAGCAGGCTAAAGAAATTGCATGAAACATCGACAGAAAGAAATGAAGTTATTATGCTGCGCTTTGTTTTAGATCTAGCTATTCTTAAGCTCTGTGCCAATCAAAGACTATTCCACCTTGGTCATTGAAGGTTAGATATATAAAGTTATTGTGTATTGCAAACACAGCATTTCTTGCTTCTTTTTAAAGCATAAATAGGTTCTTTATGTTTTTTCCATTTTTTCCAGCGAATAGCGATTGCGTAGCAGATAAGCAACTAACATGAAGAAGAGACCTCTATAATGAGAATTATGGGAGTGCCCAAACATAAAAATATATGGATTGCCCTCAGATGATTAAGGAATATTATGCAAAACATGAAATGCTATTGTCTGAAAATAGCGCTGCCCACACGAAACGCAGCAAGGATCAAGGTCTAGAGCTATTTTTCTCAACTGTTAGTCTAAGCAAGTGACTGAACTATTGAACCCAACACTGCCCCCCCCCCCCCTAAACCAGACAAGCATTGCAGTTTACGATGCTCCCCATAAATTCAAAAAGCTTGAGCAAAAGAAGATCTCACCTCCACTGTTCCAAGCATCCAATCTAAAAACAAAGCAATGAATGAAATCATAAAAAACTTGAACTTTATAAACCGAAGATATATATAAAGATTATTTGCTACAGCACCAAAGGCTGTTCTTTGGCTGTTTCCTAAAATATTCTGTAAGGTTTTCCTTAAGTTTCCACCCTGGTCTTTTTATTGATAAAAACTAAGAGAAAGACCAGTGCTTTAGTATCTATTTTCAAATGTTTTGTGATATATGTGAAGTCTTTGAGGTTCCTAAAAACCTGTGCAAGTAGGATTTTAGAAACCTCAAAGATTTTTGTCAAAGATGTTCCTTGATTATCAACCAAATCAAGTGAGAAACATTTTTATTGGGGGAGTAAGGCTGTGATCATATGCTCCTGACCATTCTTGACCATACCCAATTTCCCCACCACGTTTTGAAGACTGGCACTTCGACTGGGTAAAAACATGAAAAACAACTTGTAATGAGATTTTTCAGAATTTCCTGTTATTTTCACTGACCTGCTAAGAAGAATCCTTCCAGTGAACTTCCTAGCGAATATCGAATGCAGTTCAAAAGAGATCTAGAAACAACAATAACAATAATAATAATAAAATACCAATGATAAAATAACAATAGAATTATCAATAACTTCTCAACTTTCTGTGGTGCTGTTAAAACATAATTGTCGGAAAGAGCAAAAAACAATCTGAACTAATGTACTTTGGATTCTAATTTTTATGTATTTTTTTGCCACTTTAACTTGTAAATATATATTTCCTTTTTAGAGTAAAAGAGTCCCACTAGCAGTGGATACTCTCACATTTTTACCATTATTACTACTATATGATTTCTAGGAAACATAAGGCATGGTCTTGTGGATATTGAAGTTGGATGCACCTCAAGATTGATGTCTAACTTATTGTCCTGATTTAGGGCAGTGGTTAGAAGGCTAACCTTTGGTATATAAAACCCGGGTTTAAGACCTGGTGATGGCAATTGAGAATTGCAGTAGCATACCCTGGTAGAATTTAATGATGCACTGTAAGATGGTTTGGAAACCTCTGAAAAAGTTTTCAAGGGTAGAAAAACACATTGTATTGTCTTGTCATTGCTTTTGCCAAGAAGGTCAAGGTTAGGTCTAATTGCCTTTCTATATTTTTATTGCAAATATTTATCTTCTAATCTTCATTAAACTGAGCTTAGTAATCTGATTTGTAAAAAGGGAGACCAAGAAGTTAATCCAGTGACCAGAAAGATGAAATCAGATAAAGTCAGCAGGATGTCTTGTGTACCAGCCCTTTGTTGCTGGGTATTCGGGACAGCGAGGGTTCTGAGCCATCATGTGATGAACTTTAGATTGAGGGTATTGAGTAGTAAACGTTGCGTAGTAATTGAGCAGTTAAGTTTTTAGTTAAGGGACTGAGACCCAATCTAGGTTATTACAACGCAATCGCTATAGAGATAAATACCTACCTAAAATGTTGTAATTATTAAGTAAACACACTCCTCTAACAATACATGTGGTGCATGCTACCAAGCTCCTGCTATAAGCAAGGCCTTGCCTTAAGTCAGGCAAGCAGGTTAAACAGAAGCTCACCCACTCATAAATGGGTGTAATAAACACACTTCCTCTTTCAATGTAGTGATGTGGTGCATGTTACTAAGCCCCCTCTGGAAATAAGACCCAACCTTAGTCAGGCTAGCACATTAAACAGAAGCTCACCCACTCATAAATGGGTGTAATAAACACTTATTCCTCTTACAATGTAGTAATGTGGTGCATGTTACTAAGCCCCCTCTGGAAATAAGACCCAGCCTTAAGCCGGATCTCCACTAGGCGGAAAAATGTCGCGGCGGAAAAACTTCCGGTAACCTCATTGGCTGATCGAATGTTGCCGCGGAAAATGTCGAGCCGCAAAAAGTAGAACCCATTCCTACTTTTCGCGGCTCGACATTTTTCCGCCTAGTGGAGATCCGGCTTTAGTCAGGCTAGCAGGTTAAACAGAAGCTTACTAAAGCACTCATATGCACTCCTGAGCACAACTATGAAGATGAATAGAAGGATCTATTTAGCTGCTTTAGAAAATAGCTCTGGTTTTTTACACGTGAAAATGCATCTAAATGAAACAGCTAATTGTGAAATTCTCGTGAGCCAAAACATGAAATTCCTGTTAAAAAGATCTAAATTATTCAGCATACAAACCTCAATCCGGCAAGAACAAAATAAATAATCCACCACGTGTTTGAAATTGCAGCAATTCTTATCTTCAGGTTTAAGATGTTGATGCTGAAAAGAAGGATTTGGAAAATCAATCCAATCAGTGTCTGAACTACAAAAATTTCATGAATTAATTCAATTGAGGCTTCAATTATTGTGATGGAGAAGAATTTGATGACAACTCTTGCTTGATCCTTTTTTCAAACTGCTATAAATTTTGACCCAGCATGTATCAGTTCATGCAATTATATTGCAATAGAAGGATTTTGGAGCAAATTTCATCAGCCCACTATCAGAATCATTCTGATACAATGTAAAGTGACACAGGGGCAGTGCTACAAGGTGGACTGTGGGGACAAGCCCTCGCCTCTTTTTCAAAATTTTAATGATGCTAGGCCATTTTAAGACAGGCCTTTACGGTTTATGAGGGCGATTGTACTCGCCCTCGCCAGTGCCCTGGTAAAATTAGTTACCAGGGCGTTTCACTGCCCTTGCAAAATCGTGTTTTGTCTCTGAAAAATTTTTGATAAAAAACTTAATCAGCACAGTTCTCACTTTTATCAAGCACTACTATTTCCTGAAATGTTGGAAGCATTCTAAGGTTTTTATTTGAGATGACCTATTTACTGGTGTTGAAAATAATTGTGATTTCAGGAAAGAGGAGTGCTAAATAAAAGCGACCTAAGAAGCGGACCGATTAGAATCATTATCACCAATTTTTTGTAGACGGATCATGATTTTGCAAGGGCTGTGAAAAGTCCTGTTAACTGATTTTGCGAGGGCATTGGCGTTGGCGATCCCCCTCATAAAAGGAAAAGGCCTGCACATCATGCAATATAAACAAAGTCAAATAGCTGTTACAAAACTCAATAAACACTACTTACCTGTTGTACTTCCAATAAATGACAAGACTTAAAAAAGCACATAACAGTGTTTCCAGTAGGAAGAGGGATGACGTCACAGGAGTGTGGATTGAAGAGATCCTCTTCGTACCTGAAAAAGTAAGCAAGACTCATCAACACCTCCACAAAACCATTCAAGGTACATGTAATCAAGTCCTAACACCTTGTCATGCCCCTTGATGCCCCCATAATGAGGATATAGTTTGTTAGTTTATGTTTAACGTGCTAGCCTGGGAAAGGCTGAGAGGCCTTATTTCAAGCAGGGTCATAGGACCCCTTGTTTGACGCTCCTTTTGGGGGACAGTGAGTGAGTTGTTTAGTCAACACCTTGAGGGCCACCCAACAAGATGTTGCTGTCACACAGCCAAGCTTGACGTCAGCTGCACGTACGAAGCCGTTAAAGTGGCTCAGCAACTCACCCAACTACACCACGATATTCCCAGCTCACCAAGAAAAATGCAAATTTAAAGAAAACAAGCTATCATATTAAAAAGTTTTCAAGACTAGAATACAGGGATGCCCAAGAGATGTTCCAAAAATGATTTTTCAGCCATTTACATTTACATTTACCAGTATACTGTTTACCTTCTATGTAGAAGATAACCTTCTAGGCAGAAGCTTGAAATCAGTGTTATAGAAATAGAATTATTAAGACGAAAAATAAATAAATTAGTTTGGTAAACAAACAAAAACTTTTTACAAAGTCTGAGGATTACTAACATTTTGAACAAATTACCAAATAGCATAGTAATGCAAGTTCCTTTTGTTCATTCATAACCTTTGTTGATAATTGCTCCCTCAATTCAAAATGAGTTGGAAATTTTTCTGAGAAGTCAAAAATTTATTTCCTTGAAGTTGAATTAGGTATCCAACTCAAAATTTTGATACCTATGATTTAACAATTTATTTTGAAGGAGCCGTATTAATTTCTTTAACACCTGATTCTTTTCAGGCTATTATTCAATATCAAATATAGTATCTAATTCATTTACTGTTCATGGTTTGTATTTTTACTATTACTACATGGTTTGTATTTATATACAGTAGAATGCCGATAACTCGAACAAGCAAGGGACGATCAAAATAGTTTGAGTTAACGAATGTTCGAGTTATCGAGGCTCTTCATAACATGAATAAGGCTCAAGGGGACTGCCAAATCTGTTCGAGTTAGCGAGAGTTCGAGTTATCGCATGTTCGAGTTATCGGGATTCTACTGTAGTTCTAACATATGGAGGACTCTAAGCCAGTTTAAACCCTCAGAAAAGGCACAATCTCCAGAGCGTCCAGGGGCTCCGCCCCCTCGACCCCTGTCAGAGCTCTGCCCTTAACCTGCTAGGGAGCTTACAGCGCCCTCTAGACCTCCTCGAAAAAAAACGACTCGGAAAATTCACCATGCTTGCCCCTCCACTCTAAAAGCCCAATTTCCGCCACTGGCCTGGCTCCACCTCAAAAACCCTCCCCAGCCATTTGAGGTGGGGAATAAGTTGCCCTCCTTATTTATCAAATTTGAAGGGAATAGCCTACCTCAATGTACGGTTTTACTGATTTTTTTATAGCAAAAAACGCACTACCTTTACGGGTTTGGCCGCTAACACAAAACCAAATTACAAGTGATTACAAAAAGAACAAAAACCAATTTCGGTGTATTGATGCAACCAGGGCCAATGCAGTCTATTACATATTTGTTCATAAACCGAGTCTCTTAATTCGATTAGCCTCAACTAGGAATTTAACAAGGAGTGCAACAACCGAGATAATTTTCAATACTCATCTCTTTATAAATTATGCCTTTGGATCTAAGGTCTCAACTCTTGCAGTTAGAAGTAAATTAATTCTTAGATTTTGATAATCAGGACATGTAGCTCCACTTCACCAAGTTTTGACTTACCCATATTACAGAGCCGCAGGCCCGTAGGAAGAGCATGGAGGCAAAATGCTGAATTATAATGCTTAGTTTGTGTTGCTACTATAATTCCTATCCACTAAATGAACACTTTTTTTTTTTTATTCCACTTAAAAGGTTACAATACATACATATAATAACGAGTAGTACGATACCACGAGGAGCAAAAAACATGTCTACCTCGTGGCCATTACAAAAACCACACATAATAAACTTAAAGAAAAAGAAAGAAAGAATAAATAACAGTATATAATTAAATTTCATTAAATAAGACAAGATATTATGGTGGTTGAATGACTTGTAGACAATTATATTTTTTAATCAAATCGACCAGTATCATGGATAAAACGCAGAGTTAGTAGGATTATTTGTTTATTTACTTATTATTTGTTTATTACTTATAAACAAATAAATGAACACTTAAAATTAAGGGACTATTAAGGAACTTTTAGAATTCTAAGTAGTCAAAAGGGGTATCATAATAACTTAAAGAACTAGGCCCTAAGCTTTGTTCCTTATAAAAAAAGCATGTATGTGCCAAAGTGCTTGAAATAACAACTCTGACCACATCTACATATAAAATCCCCCCTAAAGGCACCCTTCTTTAGCACTGGCAATGTTGGCCGTAGGTCCCCTTTTCTAGTATCCTTGACTTGTTCCCAATGTTTCAGATACTGAATTGCCAGCCTGAAACGTTATACCAATCAAAATCAATTAAAGATTCCCTAAATAGATACGTATTTTGCTTGGGACGCCCGGTACATAAGCACCCCAGAAGATGTGCAAGATAAAAACAAATCATAACACTCAACAAATTACTTACAATTTTGATTCAGCAAGAAAAAGCTACTCTTTCCAATAATTGCAACATCGCAAGATAAGTTCTTCATGCTTTAAGCTGTGTTGTCAGCCTGTAGGCCCAGCTTCTTTCGAGTGATGTTGCCAGTAGAATATATATGCGCTGTTTGGCAAGCTGTGCAAAGTTTTAATTTAGGCCCTGCGCCATCCTGGATAAAGACAGTGGAAAAAGAAAGTTCGAGCCACTCAAAACCGGTATTAGTTTTTCCTTGAAACAGAAACTTATTGCATTATAAATTGAGTAATTTCTGAAGCTATTAAAATAATTCTATTGCATGAGATTCAACAGTAACACGAACCACTACTTTCACTTGTGAGAAATCAGCTTCCATCAACACAATTCACTTTCATAATGAACAAAAATATCGCAACTTATTTATAGGATTCCAGTACGAGTTTTTATACTGAATTCAAATAACTTTGATTCAGCCAATAGAATCAATCGATTGAAAAACCCCGTGCCGGAATCTGTAAAGAAACCATGATATTATTTTATTGTTTAATCTGGGTCACGCGAATATTGACTGGTAAAACCCGGAGCTTTGAAACTAGACCTTTGGATCTTAAAATTAGACCATCGGGAACTAGAGCCGTGGACTTAAAATCCAATCCTAGGTAGGGTTACCGGAAACACTTATTTTCCAGTAACACTTGTTTTCTCCAGCAAGCAAGCAACCTACCCTACACCCTAAACTAATCCAAGAATATGAAAATATTTTGAGATCCATGCCAAAATATCCTGTGTTGCAATTCATGGGTTCTTAGGAAAAATAGAGATATATATAGAGATATTAATGTCTATGACCTACGCATTCAAAAACGTTTTCAGTATTTTCTATGATTACTAATCTAGAAACAATTTGGATAAAAAGAAATAGATTTTTTGGATAAATACAAGATGGATCTGCTTTTGTCTTCGTAAAAGAAAGTACTCTTTGTCGGTTCAGTTTTTTAAGTAGAAAGAAGCCAAGATTACACTTGTTGGTCATGAGACCAAAATATAAACTCTTGTGCAATATTGAAACAGAGGTCATCCAGTAATTCTTCTTTTGTGATTGTTATTACTCTACTTGGGCCATGGATTAGTTTGGCAAGAAAGGGTCTAATTTCTTCGCGGTGTGCCAATGTATCAAATACATTTTGAGAAATAAAGTAACACGAAGAAAAAAATTCATTGAAAATTAGAGAAATCAGTGAAAGGGGGAAATAAAGGGGTCAATTGCTATAATAAACATTGTTATTCTTTTGGTTTCATTTTCGTTCAATTTCATACGGACTTCTCTGGTGAGCGTCAGATGCAAAACTCAGCAGTTATTATGTTTCACTATATTTCTGATTTTCCTTACCATCCTCAAGTTCTGTACTTATCAAATACTGTTCTGACGGACTTCTCTGATGAGTGTCAGACGCAAAGCTTCAGTACTTATTATGTTTCGCTGTGTTTCCGATTTTTCCTAAAATCCTCAAGTCCTGTACTGATGTAAGACTGAACACAAATCTGCTGGAGAGCCCCATGAGTAAGTTTCGTTTCAATAAAAACCTGCTGAGGCTAACCGAAAAAATCTAGTACAGTACATCCTCGATTGTCCGAACCTCGATTATCCGAACCTCGATTATCCGAACGCCAATATACTAGTTGTTCCCAAACTAATTTTCGATTAACTAAATAAATAATCTGTTGTCTGTTTTACTTTTCACATAAATTTAGAGGTTAAAATCAAAGAAACATCAATGTCACACATCAGTTTTCAATTTGGTAAATTGGTATAAGAATTACAACAGATAACCTTTGACTATCATTCTCAGCTGAGGCATGCGTTTGTCTATTTCCCTAATCTTTTCAATTGGTATTTCATTTGAGCACTCTACGATGCTTTGGGTAGGTAATAATGAGTTGCTCAGCAAGATTAATGGGTGAAATTGTCTTCCTCGATTATCCGAATTTTTCGCGTATCCGAATGAACCAGCAAAAATTGATTTCAACCCGTTCGGATAATCGAGGATGTACTGTATCTTACAAGTGGGCCTTTATTCATTTCCTTTTAGACTTCTTATTTACGGATCCACGTCAAATTTATTAAGTTGAAATTTTGACCTATATTATCAAATAAATAATGTATGTATAGTTTGTTAAAGTAACAGCAGAATAAAAACAGATTTCATCAATAATAGATTCATCATGTGTAATCTAAAACTACTCTAAGATATATATTTCCATTCACAACAATCACATTTAAAAAGTAAACTATTCTTTATTACTAAGCTTCAGACTGAGCAGAAATCCTTTTTTACAATTGAAAATATAAAGCAAATGAACAAAAATAGTCATATGATATGATATACGCCCAAACACACCATAGTTAATGGAGGAATGGTCTAGAAACTAGTTGCGTCTGGTTTTAACTTTTTATGCCGAAAATCTTTCTTATATCATTGATTATTTTTGCAAGTGTGCACTTTCCTTCTCCTCTACTAGCAAATCAGTCACGCGACTTGATGCAGTTTTCTATTTTTTTTCTTTTATTAGATGCACTTTCGATCTACTTTTCAAATTGTCTGGCTGAAGTAAAAGTGAAATTAAGTGTAATAATTCACTATTACAGCTGCTAGCGAGCTTAAAATTTAACTTTGATGACCCCTTACTTGATATCTTTATAGACTAATATAATCGATTTTCCAGGCAATTTTCATGCTATCAAAGACTTGATGCCATGAATTGAACAGCGCTAAAAATAAAACTAATAGGATATTTACAATCAACAGCTAGAAAGGGGGTCATATCTAAATAAAATACCCCTTAGCATAAACTAAATCAGAATTGTGTAGAAAATATTTTGAGAAAAGTTTAACCCTGGACAAGACCAGCAACAACACCAGATTCGATTCCACACTCATCTTGACCTCGGAGAATCTTGAAGAATCCTTTGAAAGCAAAAATAAGACAAAATATACCATGGATCTTAAGGAATACTTTAAAAGCAAAAATAGGATAGATATATCATGGATGTTGAAGAATCCTTTGAAAGCAAAAATAAAATGAAATACATTATTGATCTTAAAGAACCAAATAAGGATTCTTGACGCTAGAGAATGCCAGATGCCCTACTTAGGTAGGGTCTACTAGGGTAAAATGGGTAACATGGGGTTAAGTGAGAAGTTCCAAAATCTTGCAAGCTTAACCGAATATTGAAATATCTCGTTTTTTCAGCTTTTATTTGTTATCTCGGATCCTCTAAAAACCTATTAGTACAAGCATAAAAAGTCAAAATGAGTGCCATTGGGCTATCTATACTATTTTGTTCCACCCAGTAAATAATTTTTAAAAATAATGGTTTACCTTTGTCTCCCCAGTCTTCATTCCACGAGTTTGCAACAAGCCTGCAAAAAAAGAAAAATATCAAAAATGGTTGAAAGATATACATCTGTTTATTTACAGAAAGAGTTACCAAGGGCCTGTTAATATGGACATAATTATCCCTTCTTCCAGCCCTTTCAGTGGAGAGGTAAGATCTCACCTTCAAATTCAAAACTTTGTATTCCTTATGCTCTGTTTACTCTCTGCTCTCTTATAGACAGGGGGTTGGAATAGTAGGGGGGGGGGAGGGTCAGAGAAATCTTGAAAAAATTGATTAGCGGGAGGGCTGGAATAAGAATGTCCTGGGTGGAAAAGTTTTTAAAAATTCCAATTAAGGGGCATCTGTGAGAGACAGAATGTAGCGACAGTGAGACGTTCAAAATACGGTGCAATAACTTCACTGATTTCACTTGAAATTCTCAATCTCATAGATTCCTGTAGTGTAAATCTTGTTTTGCTTGCAACTCGTTACCAGAATTAATTATTTAATTTGCGGCGGGGCGGGGGCGGGGGGGGGGTTTTGGTTGGAATAAAAATGTCCTAGCTGGAGACTTTTCTAAAAATTAATAAGCAGGGGGGGACGCCTATTAGAGACCAGAGAGTATACAAGAAATATCATATCCTTATCAAGTGAGATCTTACTCGTTTATAGATGGGATTGGGTCGTGGAGAGTACTGAACAATGTTTTCCACTCAGTATTTGGTATTCTACAAATAAAATCTAATCTAATAGTTTGAAAATAGTTTAATACCAGTATGGTGTTCCCTCTTCAACTCCCCAGCCTAGGATCTTGATTGCGTGTCCACCCAAGGCACTGCCAGCGGTATGTTGGTAGACACCTGCAGATAAAAAGACATAATTGAGTGAAATACTTCTACCTGTGTGTAAATACTTACAAACTTATAGTCTAGTATATAAACAGGGCTCTGAAGAAGGATTAAATCAGATTAATGAATCAATGCCTCTAATATGGATAAGCCCGTAGCTCAGCTGGATAGACCAGAAGGTTTTTGTGCTAATTTATTATCCTGGTTTAGGACAGTGGAAAGTGCACTCCTCTTTGATGGGTAAAGCCTGGGTTTGAGACCTGGTGTTGGCATACTAATACTATGGTAGCACATGGGTAAGGTTAAAGTGCTAGATGATAAAGTTAAGTTACAGATTTATGAGAACAGATCTGACGATGTGAATTGAGTAATAATTCCATTTTAAGCTTTTAAAAGCAAATTTTGTTTCCCACTATTTCTAGTTTTGAATCAGCCCCCTCTGGAATATACCCCTCCCAAATAATCGTCCCCGTCTTTGCTTTAAGTTTTGAATAAGCCCCTCCAACTATCACATTAGATACAACATTTCTAATAATAATACAGAATCAAAATGAGATTTCATTACCAGATTTGTAAGTCGGGAAGTCAGCATAAACAGTGAATGCTCCCTCAACAGGACCGTGCTGATAAATCTCATTCTGGATTTGTTCCATTGAGCTGGATACTCGGTAGGCACGTCCTCCATGATGCTTGTCAGCTTTGTATGTGGTATTGTAACCTGCAAAATATGTCAAATGTAACAACCTGTGGCGGGGATGGCCGAGTGGTTAGATCACTTGATCCTTGTTCAAAGGGTTCCAGGTTGGAAACCACCTTTGGACTGTCACAAGGTGTGAGGAGAGAATTAGCCAGCTCTCTGTAATTCCAGGCAAAAAGACAAAAGGAATCATGTGGTGTGGTCACATCGAGAGGAAGGACCAGGGTCGCACTGCTCGATTAGTTTACCTATTCAGTGGGCCCTTTGGGCTTAGCACATAAACCAATACCTTGCGAAGATAGTAAGCGTATGTGTCTATCTACCATCAACCCAAACTTCCCATTGGAATAACCAGCCATAGCTTACCATTTAATTCTTCTCTTAAGTATCTAATAGTAGAACAGTCTCTCATGGAAACAGAGCTTAAAGATGGCAAGGATAATAGGAAACAAAGCCAAACATAATAACTAATGAAGCTTTGCGTCTGACACTCATCAGAGTAGTTTGTCAGAAAGAGAATGGCAAACAGTAGAATTGTAAGTGTCATTCATGGTGGGGACCAGATGACCTTGTGTCTTTCGCCACCATGAATGTCATATTAATACTTTACCATATACATTAGGTTCTATTGTTATAAAAAAAGGTTATTTCAATGTTATTAGTCTTACCCGCTTCACATTTCTTTTCACAGCGTGGAGTTGGTTTGATTCCTGTGCATGCCGGGTATTTTCCAGTCACGTGATGATCGCAGTGGGCAAGGGAGTAAGGCCTACATCCTTCTTTGGATCCGGCTTGTCCTCCTGTTACCAGACCAGAACGTTGGAAAAACTCCCTGCAAAGCAAAATACCAAATTTCATCAATTGGTTTGTCTCTGCACATGGAAATATCAAAGTTTGTATCGTGAAAAGACTTCAAATTACAATGCTTTCACATACGCAATGCAGATCTGGCCATTTGAGACGCGCAATTGCCTGGATCCATCTCAATGCTCTGCTCAGCTACTTCAGCTTAGCAATGAGTTGCCCTCCTTAGGCCCGTCCACCTGTATACGGATATTTTTGAAAAAGCATATTCATTTATCCGTTTTGGCCTTACGTCCACACGTAGCCAGAGTTTTTGGGTTATGAAAACGGCGCTTTTTGAAAACGGTGTCCAGGGTTGAGATTTTTGAAAACTACACTTTTATGTTGTCGTGTGGATGGCGAAAACGTATCTTTTCGAAAAGAATGACGTCAACAGCTTAGTTTTGCACAGTCAATTAAAAGACCAAAACCTTTTTGTTAGTGATTCCTCCGTATCTGTGTGGACGGAGATTTTTTGAAAACGCTCATTGAGTGGATGCTGATTTTTTTCTAAAACGGATAAATAAATATCCGCTTTCGAAAATATCATGATATCTGTGGACAAGGCCTTATTCATAAACTTAGAAGGGAATCACCTATCTCAATGTGCACTTTTAAGATTTAAGGAAAGCCAACTTGAGACCAGTGAGGACAGCGATTCACTGCCGCCAACTAAACGTCTCATGGTCAGGTTGGTATAGGCAGTCTTATTATCTTTACGATAGATGTAAAACTGTAATTAGATTTTGAATAAATACTGAAGTTTTCTTACCAAGCAGCCTCTGGGAATCCACCATTGCATCTAAGAGTGAAAGAAGAAAAAATGAAACCACAAATCTTTAACAAGTTTCTGTATTTCTGGTAAGATTTCAACCAAAACTGTTTAGGTATATCCTATTCAAACATCTATTTTTGCATTCAGAGTAAAGGCATAAAATGCTCATTATTCATCAAATATTGGCCTTTGAAAGAGACGTTAAACTAAGAGTCCTGTGCCTCTGCTGAAAATAAGGCCTTTGGAGAGAGTCTAAGATCAATTTTGGTACAAAATTATAGGTTACTTTTATGTGAATGAAAATTACCCGAGAACTTGAACCCAAGACCTCTAGATTAGTACTTTAGGGCAATACTGCTGCCAACTACCCCACAAATCATCTAAATATATTTTCAAAATCCTGCTTCTTCTCAAGAAAGTATTATGCTTTAGTTTCAAGAAAAAATTGTAGAGTAGAATAAAATCTTACCCCATTCCACAGCTGTAGCAACAGGACAATAAATCTTCAGCTGAGATGTGGAAGTTGTGTTTTCCCATAGAAGAAATGCAGATACGATCAGTCATGGCTTCCACAGCACCAAATGCCTAAATGCAAAATCAACCTTCAATCAATTTCACATTTGAAATAACTACAGCGACCAGGTTATTGGCAACCTTCTAGGCAAGTCGATATTTTTACAGACACTAATTTTTCCAGATATTGGTTGCTTGAAAGCTCTCACGAATTAAGGGTATGATCATATGAGGTGAGCTGACCTGGGCTGGGTCAAAATACTGAGTTGTGTCTGGAAGGTATTTTAGCCAGATAATTCTACTTAGCTTGACCTGGGTTAGCAAAGCGGGTTGACAAGGCTAGCTAAGTAGACTGTGGTCAGCTTTTCTCATGCAATCATGGACAACATGTTAAGTTGTTCGGTTCATAAATACTTCTTGTCATAGATGGTGCTATCCTGGGTTTCAAATGAGCTGATCCAGAGCTGGCCCGCTTTCATCTTTCAATATAACCACTCAGGAAAATTGAAACGAGCCAACAAGGCATATTGGCCCTAAGCAGTAGTGTATCCTGATGTTATCAGTATCTTGAATCCAAAAATCTACCAAGTCTATTTAAAACCTCAAGGGTCTATAAGAAGAACATGTTTTATTGCGTTCATTTTCCCCTTAAGCTAAAAATTCCATAAAACGGTGTGAATACATACCCAACAACTACCGCATGATCCTTGGTCCCTGACTTCTTTTACAGACGGGCATTTTGATCCCCATTTCTCTCTTGCGTCAAAACTCTCTGGAAGTTGCTCCATTCCAAAGACAGGTTTTTTCACTAAAAGTAAAATGAATATCTTGGTGAAATCTAGTCAGTGATCCAGCCCAAAGAAAGCTGAGAGAGGGGGGTACATCTTTACTCATGGATTACTTAACCCCTTAAATCAGGAAAGAAAAAAAGTCAGGAATATGCCATTCCTCTTAATGATACCCATCATCATTCTTTCTTCAGTGCAGAGGTTACCAATCTCTAAAAGTAAGCAGTGTCCCCTATTTGCAACTATTATGATTTTACCCCCCTTATTTATTTAAACATTGCTCCTGTAAGCCTGGCAGAAGCTGTCTATAGTTGGTCTGTTTCGAGCTAAACTTAAGGGGCCCAGAGGCATACTGCTGAAAGTTTTGAAATTTAAGTTCCCAGAGATGGTGTTTTTAGAAATGATTTGGTGGATTTTAGAAAGTCAAAAATGATCCATAAGTAGCCGTAAAAGTCGTAATGTTTTCAAATTTCAAAAGTAATGTCAAAAATGGGCCAGCTGCTGTCGCACCAACCAGACTAGTTCCGTCGTGCCTGTCTGCAAGTAAGTAGATCCTCCAAGGGCTGCAAGTAGGGAAGGTTGGGGCAGCACTCTTCTAAGGCCCTTTATTTAATGGGGATTTGCCCAACAATAGACGGAAATTCTTCTTTCTCAGCAGGATGGTCTCATATACCACTTTCAGTGTTTAAATTTTTGGAGAGGCAAATCAGACTCTTTTGAAATGGTAAATAGGACAACATTAAAAGGTTACACCTTATGACAATTAATTCAATGCCAATAGTCCAGTAAACAAAGAAAGCATAAGGCATAAAATGTAAACATTGAAAGTGGTCTATTACATAACCTAGTATTTCTAATGCTAGTGACACAGTAGAAGCCAAAAATTGAATCTTATTTCCCAATCTAGGACATTTTTGAAGCCTGGCATATGTTCCTCTCCCTCCCCCACCCCAGGGGTCCCCGCCCACTCAGCGCATTTGGGCAGTGATTTCCTAAGCTTTCACTAAGTCTGAATTGATTATACCTTCGAGCCTGTGGCCATTGGGGTCTTCAATAACACCGAGCAATCCCTTCACATAATGAACATCGACACCCTCGAAGCTGCGTCCTGCTTTCCATGTCGTCCGGATTCCGTTGACGAAGTCGATCATTTCTTGTGTCAGCGGCTGGAATTCGGTTGGAATGTAACCTTTCTTTATTCTTCCTGCTGTAACAGCGAGGGCAAGGAGGAGGATACCAAAGAAGACCTTCATTTTTGCAGTTTTTAAACAGTACTTCGTCCTCAGAAGCTGTTCAGAATGCAAAGAATTGCTACAAAGTTTCAGTTTTATTTTAGGCCTGTAGTACTTCCACCTACAGTAGCTTATTGACATACACCTACAGCGCGGGCAATTTTCCCTACAGTTAAGGATTTTTTTGCATGATCTTTTTATATACACGTATCTTTTTTTATAAGAAACTAAAAAATTTGCCCAGTACTGAAAGTTTCTTAAATTTTTGGGATTTTGAGCACTGAAAGTTTCTTAAGAGTTTCTTGAATTTGAAAATGGGTTTAGACCATCTAAACAATGCTGATAATTTTTTGTTTTTAGAGTCTAGAAGGTTAAGCAAAAACGGGTTTGAAGGCTGAATGAGATGACAAAAACGCTAAAAACGAGTGCCCCTGTCCAAAACTATTTCTACACCACACTAAAACAAAACAGAACACAGAAAATAGCAGCTCTTATATTTCACCAAAAATATAAAAGTTTCTTAGTAATTTTTTTCCAGTACTGGAGTTTCTTAAATTTTTGGCCATTCGAGAGTCTGGGTTTCTTATAACGAGTTTCTTATAAAAAAAAATACGTGTAGCTATACAAATGATTTTAAAAATTGTTTGATCCTCGTGTTCCTAGAGAGAAAAGTTAAACTTAAATATTTCCATTTGACGACCTTTCTGAATAATAACCTTAAGGTCCTCCTTGGGTTATTTTCATTCACACTGACCATCTCCATTGATTTCCCAATTCCTCCCTCTCAACCCTATCCAGTAATGGTTGGCCGTTGTGGTCCCCTCTGTTAAGGGAAATCACCCTTCATCAAGTCCAGTGTAGTTGCTACAGACCCCAGATAGGTTTGTCTCCACATTTGGTGAGTGTCGTGCAATTTGTGTGATTGAAATTGCTGTATTTGCTCGAGTATGCCTAGAACCAGTAAAATTGATTTGAAGCTGGCTGTTCTTAAATATTCCTCTATTTTCAGCCGGAAATTTTCTTAACTTTTTCTTACTTTTACAATGGTTGGGAAGGCTTTTTTGCTATCCGTAGTGTTTATTGTTGCAAAGTTTGACTCTCTTGACCATCTGATATTATCTGTGTGCTGCCAATCTGCTTTTATTGTAATTATTTCTGTGTCTTATATATGATTATTTCATAAAATTTTCATATTGATTCAAAAATGGTCAGCTTCGGTTTGTTCTTTGCTTGTTTTGGCCAAGTTTGAGGCTAGTGTTCTTACAAAATTGTTCTTATAAAAAAAGAGTGTAATTCAGAGATCGTCGTATCGTGTCGTGCACGGATCACTTTCATTCACCAAAACTATCTTTCAATATTAAACATAAACCTCATAAGCATTCGGTAGAAAAGCTTCTTATAAAAAAGAGTGTTTTCATAAACTGGGCCAAAAGTTTTCTCCTGCAGTAGATATTCCCCTACATGTGGCAGCTCTAGACTCAGCATTGCCTCTTGCCCATGCGAGTCACCTGATCTGGATCACGTGCGTGCTGGCCATCCACAAATGATCATGTGACTGTGGTCACGGAACTCAAGGAAACAAGGACACTGTGAGGAGGTAGAACGTTTACCACATGCAGCACGAGGGTACATGATGTCTGCAGTCTGTTAACGCCATTTATTACATAATGAAATGTCGATCAAACTAAAACTTGGCTTTAGCTACTTGTTTCTTTTAGAAAATAAGTTTTTTCTCTATAAGAAAGTTAAGTTCTATTACTTATTATTCTGGACGAGACCATAAAGGAATTCGTTAACTTCATTGTGAAGAATATGAATCATAAAGATTACACAGTTATATTCCTTTGACGCACTTTCTCAATTAGTTATTTAACGATTTTCAAGATTCAGCCATACCTGGCCCTATTCATAATCGTGCGTCAAAGGAATATAACTGTGTAATCTTTATGATTCATATTCTTCACAATGAAGAAAGTAAAGTTCGTTCAGGTATTAAGTTTTTGCAGATTTGCGTTGTCTTGGATCGAAAAATTGTAATATCGAAAAAAATAATAAAGAAATAATAAGCTGCAATATTTCAAGGTAAAATTTACTAAGAAAAGGTTTTGAGCTTCGTGTACAAAAATAAAAATTATTTTCAAGTAAATCTAGCTATTTAAATAGAAATCTTACATTTATCTTGGTTTAATTCAGAAGCCTTACTGAACAGGCCGTTTCGAGTTGTAAACCTTGTTGCCAATAGCATCTGTAGAGCAGCGGGCATGTTTCAATAGCAAGGCATCCATCGAGCTCTTTGGTCCACATAGTTCACTAAAAGATTTTAAAACAGTCTTTGATCAATAACGAACTTCAAAATGGCATGAACATTGGAAATGAGGAAACATAATATCAGACACTCATAAAACTCTTAGTCCATGATTGTTAAGATATCGAAACATATATTTTACACATATCATATAACATTACTAAGAATTGTTTGAAAAAAGAGGCAAAGAAATACAATTTCAACATATTTGAGGAGAAGCAGGATTTGGAAAATCAATCGAAATAATTTGTGAGAATGAAAATGACCTGAGTAGAATTCGAGCGCATGACCTCTAGATTCGTACTCTAGAGCGCTACCACTGCGAAATTCTCACAGATTATCTCGATTGATTTTCCAAATCCTGCTTCTCCTCAAGTTTACTCCTGCAACTCTATCAAGTGATGGGACTGCGATGGTCTCCCTGGTGCGAGAAAGTTGTCGCCCTTCGGAAGGTCCAGTGTATTGTTAAAGAGCCCGGATAGGCTCGTCTCTGCATTCGGTGAGTGGTGGTGCGATTTGTGTGAATGAAATGACCTGGGTTTCTTGAGGCCCCGGTAGCTATGTGGTAGCGCTCTAGAGTACGAATCTGGAAGTCGTGGGCTCGAGTTCTACTCGGGTCATTTTCGTTCTCACAAATTATCTCGATTTATTTTAATACAGCACACTTAGGCCTTTCGGACTTATGTCCTCCTCAGAGTGTGTCTCATGATTTCATGTGTTTCTTTGGCTCTTTTTTCCTACCAATTTTTAGTATACACATAAGTGCAGACATTACGAAGTCTTTTTTTCGCCTTTCCCTGAGATAGTGCTGATACACAAATTTAGCGCATTGTAGGTAGAGAAAAGATTCAAGAGGCTAAACTCTGCATCTCTTCAGGACGGTTCCTTGGTTTCTCACTCATCAGGGGATGTACTTATATAGAATACACATTAAAAGTATGTGATCAAGAGACCCAATATGCCTGCCCGGTTATCACCACACTGTGACTGTAAACTTTGGCATACGATATACGGTTACACATTGTTGGTATTCAAGAACCAAAGAGTGCTCAAATTACTACAACTACAAGAGCAATAAGCCAAAAATGAAATGGCAAAAGAATGTGGCTCAAGATATACAAAGAGTGCTCAAAAAGTTGCAAGAACAACGAGTTTCTTTGTATGTGATCAACAGACCAAATATGCCTTCCCGGTTATCACCACACTGGCTGTGCAGCAACTCGTAAACTTGGGCAAACGATAGTACAGACATAATATACCAAAGCTTTACGTTAAAAAGGTCCAAAAGCATAAATTTGTTGTTGTTTTTGTACTGGGATTAATAATCATTATCTACAACAGATTTGTTTAAATGGAGGAAGCAACTCCTTCTGTCTAAACAATATGGGACATTTCGATTTTAGGTGGACAGATTCGGACAAAAAGTAAGATACCTGATGTATGGTTCAATATCAAGTCTGGTCCACCTTGATCTCACTCTGAAGAGCGTGTTGAATCTGAAAAACGAAATGCAATTCAATATTATTGAGTGCAAATAAACAGGCTAGGGAGCAAATACTGCCGCAACAGCAACGAACGAAACGAAATGTAGTAGAATATGGCTCGAGAAAGCCGTACCGAGAACGAAGGACAGAGGAAGAGGTACCAATCTTGGAGATTCTTTCAGCTCTAAATGAAGCATGGCCTTTGGTGCCTAATTCATCTATGTAGTTATGTACGGCTTTTAAGAAATGTTTAATCCAAGACCTGAATGAATGAAAGCCTTAACTGTGGGTAGACCTGAAGCTGGATCCATCAGGGAGATATGTACAGATTCAGAGTTATTGGCGGGGTTTGCCGAGTGGTTATATCACTCGACCCTTGCTCAAAGAATCCAAGAATAGAAACCACCTCCAGACCTACCACAAAGTGTTAGGAGAGAGTCAGTCGCCTCTCTGTGATTTCAGGAGAAAAGGTAAAAGCAATGACGAGGTGTGTTCACAAGAGAAAAGGACCAGGGTCGCACTGCTCGATTAGTCTACCTATTCGGTAGGCCTTTTGTGCCTAGCACATAAACCTAAACCTTACGAAGATAGTAAGCGTATTTACCTATCAACTATCTAGTTCAACATCATAATGAAGTGTATTTCTATCCCTAAATGGCTCTTCGTGGTGCATCATATGAAAAGCCTCTTGGTCCAAATACAGATTTTGAATTAATTATGAATGGTATTCCGGAAGTTAGATTAGTGTATGCTGTTCTCGTTGTTGTTGTTGTTTCGTTTTATGATTAATCTTAAACACAATTTATACCTATATGGCTGGAGCTTTGTATGTTTATTGCACCATACATGTTTTTCTTGTTTGATTGCAGTGGGATGAAAACATTTTTCATTAACCGATCACGAATAATAAGTGTCTACCCCTGTCATTAAAGATAAAAACATACCTTTCTGCTGGATCTTCTGGTAAGTTTGATGCTGGAAAATACCAGATCACGGGGGGAAGAGAGGCTGTATCTTCTAGTGCTATTCCCTGAAAATCAAAATAAGGATCAAAGCTATGGCTATGTATCACCTCAGAACATGATAACTAATTTCTATTTACAGTTTTTGTTTAACACTTAATTTTTTCTATTTCATTTGTGTGAATGAAATTAAATTCAGGCAGAACTCGAACCAACACAAACACAAACAAAATTTATATCCGGCCGTTTACCCAGCTAGCAGGGGTTGACAGTTCCATGCATTCATCTCCAGACAAATCCATGATTTCGGTTATGGGATAAAGTTTTATGCCTGTGAAGAACAAACCATGCTATGAGACGTTTCGATTATATCTTCTTCAGTAACGTTTCTTACAATGAATCGGGGATCTACTTAAATACCGAATTAACAAATTATAGGGATTACAAACAACTTACCCTATGGGGAACCTACTTAATACATGTGTTATAGCTAAGGTTGAAAAAAACTGGGCTGAGAGTGATAGAACAAATGTAGCAGAGAAAGAGTCATTTTATCTAGTTTATATGTGTGAATCAAAATGGCCTGAACAGAACTCGAACCTACGACCCAAACAGAACTCGAACCAACATCCTCTCATTTTCAAGAAAATAAGGATAGCATCTTGATTTTCAAATTTTACGATTTTTGTAAGTTTAGCAATGGATAAATTGGCAGGAAACCAAAGTTTCAAAATGAATTTGAGTACTAGAACTACGACGATAATGCTCATATTTGCAGGACGACATCAAGAAGAAGACACTTTAATATGCTTTTTCAATATATGACAAATCCATAAATTTTAAGACAAGTCCGAATAGCTTAGCCTATGACGAGTCCATTATTATAATAATCTTTAAATTATTGTAATAATCTTATTAGCATAATCTTTTGTAACCAATTAGTATATAAACCGTCTTTCCACTGTATTTTTTTGAGTTCTGAAGATGGTATATGTCATGAAACGTTAACTAATATGTCGTAACGAATCAACTCAAATAATGGACTTGTCTTAAATTTTCTAGATTAGTCATGCATTGAAGAACCATTGCCTCTTGATGTCGTCCTTCAAAAATACGAGCATTATCGGCGCAGTTTTAGTAAACAAATTTTATAAGTTTACCTGTTCCAAGCATAATCTAAACATTTAGCTTTATACGCGAGTTGGATTTCAGAAAATTCACATTTTATTCCAAAAGAACGAAATGGTGTATGACCGTGTCGTCTCGTGTTGCTCTCGCCCTAGTGAGAGTACTTCGGGGCAAAACGGGTCAGGGGGTAAAATGGTTCATTCTGTATGAAATGCTTCAGAACTACCGCAGGCTATGCTGGGGAAGCAAAATAGAGTTACCCCATCTTGTTTATTATTCAGCAGTCTAATGGAGGCATGATAGTCTTTCTTCGTGGAGCTGTGTTCTGCAACATTTTATACAGAATAACCCATTTTACCCTTTGACCCGTTTTACACCGAATTACTCTACTTAACGATTCAATTATAAGATGTAATATGATTGAAAGTTGATGCTAAATTGGGTCAAATGATGCAACACACCTTCAACTGTTCAATTTTGGTGATCATTCCATCCGGAACACTTTCTTTCCAAGCTTCAAAAAACTCATGATGATTGAACTGACACGAGAAAAAATGATAGACAATCATTGAAACTAAATAAATGAAATAAACAAGGGAGAAAATTCAATGACGTTGGTTACTCGTTAAAATTTCTGTCTAGAAGGCGAAGGTATCACGAAGTGCGGTCACATCTAGAGCAAGGACTAGGATCCCACAAGTTGATAATTCTACCTATTCAGTGGGCCCTTTGTGCTTTGTATATATACCAATACTTCACGACGATAGCAGCCATATACCTATCAATTATCAATGTATTGCTTTTATTAGTCTAAGTATTCAGTGGGCCCTTTGTACTTTCCACATAAACCGATACTTCACAACGATCGTATTTTCCTATCAACTTTGAACAATTGAATTGAAACAAACGGTAGAAGTTTACGTTTCTAGAGGAATACTGTCAGTCAACCAGAAAGGAGCACAATGTTTACCTTCTCTGCGCCTCTCAAAATACATTCTGCGAAGAACTGGCAAACTTTATCCTCTTCCAAACTGAAAACATCTCCTGCATGGTCTGCAACATAAAATGTAAATTTCATTCAAAGATAATTTAAACAACATTATGAACCAGCCTTTCCACGCCTGAATAATTTCCTACTCAGAGGAATTTCCTACTCAGAGGGGTACATCATCTCATTCCTTAATTTTATCTTTTTCTCATTTTTGTTATATGCAATAACCTTCAGCTTGTTGAAGTTTGCATCATTTGGTAGATAGATAGATAGATAGATGAATAATTTTGTGACAAGAAGATGTCCCTAAATTTGTAGGTATTGGCCATTTAAGAGAAGGTTGATTAATGATAGATAGTTGTTATTGTTAGGCAAATGTGCTTACTATCTTAAGTATCTAAAGTATCGGTTTATGCACAAAGCACAAAGCACCCACTAAATAAGTAGACTAATCGAAGCAGTTGATAGAAAAATACGCTTACTATCTTCGTAAAGTATTGGTTTATGCACAAAGCACAATTGGCAACTTACCATCATTTTCTGCTCTTTTTTCATACAAATGAAGATAGAGTTCACCTGAGCCATTTACCTGACCAACCCTATCAATCTCACAAATTGAACCACCACTCCAGAATTGCACCGCTACTCAGAGGTTCAATAGAAAAAATGAGACGACAATTAGTAAAAAGTAAATGATTGCTACTAATTGGTAACCTACCGTCGTTTTCTGCTCTTTTGCCATACAAATGAAGACAGTGTTCGATTATTTCCCTTCCAAATAAAGAAATAAAAACATATATCATCGTATAAGGGATTGGTTAATTGCTTACACTAGGGTAGATACAAGGAGGGGTGGATATGGATACAAGCAGGTCCGCAGCCATGCATTTGGAGCTGGGATGGCAAAAGTTTAATACGCCTAGGTTAAGAGTTTCATAGTGAAAACAGTTTTACATCGGAAAGAAAACGAAAATTGAATTTTGGCATATGCCTGAATGTCCAATGAATTATTTCTGTCCGATATGATATTGTCTTAACAATTACAGAAGCTATCCAATCGAATCTCGTCTTATTCAATTCATTCTAATTTGAACTGTCTAATGATAAACATAACATCAAAGGCTATTGACTAAGGCTTCGCATAAATAATTCAATAAAAGAACTAATCAACATTCCCATAGGAAAAATCAAATAACAAATCTTATTTTGAATATCACTGGTTGTACAATTATCAACTTTGGCAATATGCTACCTGTATAGGATATGACAAGAATAGAATATGCTTAAGGATGCTTCGATAATTATATCTTCATCAGTGAATTTTAAAGAGATTATTGAAGAAGATTGAAAGTTACTGAAGAAGATAGAATTATCGAAACGCCAAAAAGCATGCTTTATTCTTGCCTTGTCTTTTATAATCAGCAAACTTAGGTAAATTAGCTCTCGTATTTGTAGTACCTGTATGAATGTAGACAGGGAAAACACTTCGTTTAGATATTTTACTTAACAGCCTTATCAACAATAGTACCTGTATATATTCATGGTAGCCATTGGAGACTAAATGAGGTGTTTGCTGTTTTAATAAGTTATCTCTATATGGAGTATTCACCATAGTGGATGCTGTTGCTAAACTCCGCTTATTTTGTATAGCTTTCCTATCATAAATTGAATTGAAATGAATGATGAAAAATTGAATTTCCGGGGGAGCTCATCAACTTGACAAGTATATACATGAAGAAATAAAGATTTTACACGCAAATGAAGTTAACCAAATTATTGCTTCATAATACTTCAAGTTGATATCAATGATATCCCTCAACATTACTACACACCCTTAACATTGCTGAGTTACATTCTACAACTTTACTGATAATATCCCTCTACATTACTGAACACCCTACACATTACTGAAAGATATCCCTCCACATTACTGAACACCCTACACATTACTGATGATATTCCTCCACATTACTGAATACCCTCCACATTAAGAAGGATATCCATTCCAAATTACTGAACACCCTCCACATTATTGCAAGATATCCCTCCACTTTACTAATGATATCCCTCCACATTAATGAGGATATCCATTCCAAATTACTGAACACCCTACACATTACTGCAAGATATCCCTCCACATTACTGAACACCCTACACATTACTGATGATATCCCTCCACATTACTGCAAGATATCCCTCCACATTACTGAACACCCTCCACATTACTGCAAGATATCCCTCCACATTACTGAACACCCTACACATTACTGATGATATCCCTCCACATTACTGAATACCCTCCACATTAATGAGGATATCCATTCCAAATTACTGAACACCCTACACATTACTGCAAGATATCCCTCCACATTACTAAACACCCTACACATTACTGATGATATCCCTCCACATTACTGAATACCCTCCACATTAAGAAGGATATCCATTCCAAATTACTGAACACCCTCCACATTACTGCAAGATATCCTTCCACATTAACACAAGATATTATAATAATAAAATAATAATAATAATAATATGAATTTTTATACAGGATTGACACTTCAACGTTTCTGCTGTTATCAATGTGTGTCCTGATTAACGTAAGAAGAAAAGTAAACATAAAACTACTAAAACTCTACATAACTACTACTAAAAACTACTAAAAAAATATGAATAAAAGTATACTTACTTATACATTACTCCACATTACTGCAAGATATCCCCCACATTACTGCAAGATATCCCTTCACATTACTGAACCCCCTCCACATCAATGCAAGATATCCCTCTACCTTACTGAACCCCCTTCACATCAATGCAAGATATCCCTCTACCTTACTGAACCCCCTCCACATCAATGCAAGATATCCCTCTACCTTACTGAACACCCTCCAAATCAATGCAAGATATCCCTCCACATTACTGATGAACACCATCCACATTACTGAACACCCTCCATATAACTGCAAGATATCCCTCGACCTTACTGAACCCCCTCCACATTACTGCAAGATATCCCTCGACCTTACTGAACCCCCTCCACATCAATGCAAGATATCCTTCCACATAACTGATGAACACCATCCACATTACTGAACACCCTCCATATAACTGCGCACTACTAACTAAGTTGAAATTACCGTGGCTGGTAAACAGTCCAGTCTTAACTCGGGCAATCACGTTCAACATTCTACTACTTGATTTACTAATCCCCCGTGCAGATTGCAACTGGTAGCAGCGCATTCTGTTTGTAACTTTTGGGGTTGACATGTGGTAAGTTCGATTATAACTTCTAAATGAGCTGCCTGAATAGTCAGATCTGACAAAAATGGCATCAATACGCCATGGGAGTGTTTCAGTGTTCACAAGCAAACTACTAAGTAACAAACAAACTACTAACATCGAAGATGAGTTGTATATTCTCGAAGATATGGACTTCGAACATATAATAGTAACAATATTTTCAGATATAAACAGCTTGATTATAGTTCTATGGAAAGAGGGGACACGTACATGAGACTGTATGATAAAGGCATCGGTAAGTTTCTCAAATTTATACTTTATAATTAGGAGAAATAAGGGAACTCTGAAAGGCAATCTTATCTATACTATAAAAGGGTGGATGCGCAATCAATTGCTCGAGGTCAAGGTACCTCTAATGCATTGCTCAAGGTACCTCTCTTTCCAATGAAACCTCGGTCTTCGCTAACAATTACCTCTCTTCCGTGGTCTATCACTTAACACTTTCTACATTGCATCAAGGTATCCTTCCAAATTACAGAACACCGTCAACATTACTGCAAGGTAGCCCTCCCCATTACTGATGATATCCCTCCACATTACTAAGAACCCTTAAAGTTACTGCAAGATATCCGTACACGTTACTGAACGCCTTTCACATTATTTCAAGATATCTATTTACGTTGCTGATAATATCCCTCAACATTATTTAACATCGCCCATATTAAGATATCCTTCCAAGTTATTAGTGAAAACCTTCATAATACTGCGAATCCTCGACATTACTGCAAGATATCCCTCTACATCTAACATTACTGAAGATATCCCTACACATTACTGCAAGGTATCCCTCCCCTTTACTGATGATATCCCTCCACATTGCTAAGAACCCTTGAAATTACTGCAAGATATCCGCACACGTTACTGAACACCCTCCACATTATTTCAAGATATCTATTCACGTTGCTGATAATATCCCTCAACATTATTTAACATCGCCCATATTAAGATATCCTTCCAAGTCATTAGTGAAATCCTTCATAATACGGGGCATCCTCGACATTACTGCAAGATATCCCTCTACATCTAACATTACTGAAGATATCCCTACACATTACTGCAAGGTATCCCTCCCCATTACTGATGATATCCCTCCACATTACTAAGAACCCTTAAAGTTACTGCAAGATATCCGTACACGTTACTGAACGCCTTTCACATTATTTCAAGATATCTATTTACGTTGCTGATAATATCCCTCAACATTATTTAACATCGCCCATATTAAGATATCCTTCCAAGTTATTAGTGAAATCCTTCATAATACTGCGCATCCTCGACATTACTGCAAGATATCCCTCTACATCTAACATTACTGAAGATATCCCTACACATTACTGCAAGGTATCCCTCCCCATTACTGATGATATCCCTCCACATTGCTAAGAACCCTTAAAATTACTGCAAGATATCCGCACACGTTACTGAACACCCTCCACATTATTTCAAGATATCTATTCACATTGCTGATAATATCCCTCAACATTATTGAACATCGCCCATATTAAGATATCCTTCCAAGTTATTAGTGAAATCCTTCATAATACGGGGCATCCTCGACATTACTGCAAGATATCCCTCTACATTTAACATTACTGATGATATCCTTCCGCATTACTGCAAGATATTCTCCCAAGTTACTGGTGAAATCCTTCATAATACTGAGCATCCTCCACATTACTGTAAGATATCCCTACACATTACTGCAAGATATCCCTTCACATTACTGCAAGATATGGGTGCTTATCCTCTATCAACTAGTGGCGGGGATGGCCAAGTGGTTCGATCACTGGACCCTTGCTCAAAGGGTCCCGGGTTCGAAACCACCTTCAGACCTGTCATTAAGTGTGAGGAGAGAATTAGCCAGCTCTCTGTAATTCCAGGCAAAAAGGCAAAAGGAATCATGAGGTGTGGTCACATCGAGAGGAAGGACCAGGGTCGCACTGCTCGATTAGTTTACCTATTCAGTGGGCCCTTTGTGCTTAGCACATAAACCCATACCTTGCGAAGATAGCGAGCGTATGTGCCTATCAACTATCAACTATCAACTATCAACCTTTCCTGTCTCTTGCCTATCTTTCATAGAATCATTGGATAACTATGTTAACTCTTTATAATTCACAGAAATCGCAACAACAACAACCAGGCATCAAAGCCCCTAACAGAATGACATCACTATATAGCCTCGCAATAGCCTTCCTAATATCATGCCTCGAGTGCAGTGCTGACCTGGACAAATGGCAATACAATTACAAAGGACATAGCTTAAAACACGTGGCAGTTAACTACAAAACAGTATACGCCATTGGAAGCTTCAACAACCTCCACGCACTCGAAGAAACCGGATGGCGGCTGTTTTTCAACAATGTATTGCACGCAGCCATCAACGACGACTGGGGATTGTGGGTAATCACAACAGATAAAAACATCTACTTCCGGCAAGGCCTTTCGTCAACGAATTTCATTGGTACCGCCAATGTCCACGTTTCAGGCTTACTAACAACCATAGCCACAGGGCGCAAAGGACTCGTATTTGCATCGAACCATTATAACAACATCTTCAGACGTACAGGGATTTCGTACAGTAATCCACAGGGGGTTGATTGGCCGCTGCTTGCTGGGGGAAATGTGATTGACACAGCCTGCGCGCGCAGAGTCTGTTTCTGTATTTCAACTGGCGGTGCTTTATGGACCAGTGAGCAACTATCAAATAGTTATTCGCCTGCCTTTCCGTCCCAATGGACCAACAAGCAAGAAAAGGTAGTTTCCATTTTCAATTTCTATAATATTTGAGTCTTTAGCCTAAATGTCAGCTGCAGGACTGGGAAACCAAAGCTCTAAATCGGGAGACATGACGCTCCACGCTTCATAGGGACCCCTTTTTTTACACTGAAGGGTACGAAGGGGGGCCTGGGCCCGTTATCCCGATAAAAGTGATTATCCCGTTTCCCGATAACTTTCCTCCAATGTGCCCCTATTATTATTTTTTCAACTTCTCAAACCTCCGTCACCTCCACAAAACGAACTAATAACTAACTAACCTTTGATACTAAGTTATCGACTAATATGTTAGCAACTTAGGTACCTTGATAGCACATTGAATTCAGCGTCGTTCTAGCATCCCAACATTCATCCTTATTCGTCATTAAAAAACTGAATTAGCACTTTCGGCTGAATCGTCCTCTGAATCGAAAAGCCTGAAGGAACCTCCGCCATTATGAGCGTAGCAGTGCAGCATGTTCTTACTACTTTCCCCCTTGTTCCCCTCCGCTCTTTCAACAAAGTTGATGTCGCGTTCTCAACCCAATGGGCCTTAAAATGAAAGATTCCCGATAATTATTGCTTCTAAAATCCCGAATCCCAATGATTTTTGAGCAAATTCGAAAATCCCGATAGAGAAAAAAGTTGAATCCCACGTCCCGATAAACCTCTTTACACGAAATCGTTTCTAAAGAAAACGGTACGAAGTCGTACCGGATTGGCTTTTCGTTTACACTACAACGTTTTCCTAAATACAATAAAATGAAACCGAATTCGAAAACGGTACGAATTGCTTCATCGTAAACTGGTGAAAAAGCAACGATTTCATTCCGGATTCAAAGAGAGGCACAAAAGTATCTCATAACAGAATGAAATCGCTGCGTTTTCACTCGGTGAATCTTGAATGATTCATGTCGTTTCCCAATCATACTGTTTTCAAAACCGTTTCATACCGGTTAGGAAAAAGTTTCAGTATAAACGGAGAGCCAATCCTGTGCGACATTGTACCGGTTTTCGTTAAGAAACGGTATTGTGTAAACAAAGTCTTGGTGGCCAATACAATGTAAACTTGAGGAGAAGCAGAATTTGAAAAATCAATCGAGATAATTTGTGAGAATGAGAATGACCCGAGTAGGACTGGAACCCACGACCTCCAGATTTGTACTCTAGGACACTAAACAACGTCGTAGAGTACAAATACAATGTACAAGGATACAGAACCCTATTTTCGGTTTCTCTTTGAATGGGCATCATTTTGTGCTATATATTGGGGATGAAGAAACTGCTTAGTTAAACTGTCAAAAGTTATCAGTGCAATTTTGTGGCTTTAGAAAGAACAGAGAGTTATCGCAGAGCAAAAATGAAAGGGACCAAACCACCACAAAAATGTTTTTTTCCTGGTCTTATTTTCGTAGTTAGGAAGAGAGGGGTTGAATATGACTGAATAGGTGAATGGGATGCCCCTGTTTTAGAGATTATCTACGGCAGGGATTTACGGCACTTTTGGCGGGGATTGGTTTGAGTTACAATTTACACCAAAAGTAGTCGGAACAACCTTGTTTTTCTTAACAAATAACTACTCTTTTAGCTTTCCTTCCATTTTATTCCCCATTAAACCCCCCTAAAACTCCTTGTTTAAAAAGGAATCTTTTCAAACTACACCAAACACTAGCTGAATGTTATTGGGCTAATTTCTTACCAAAACAACATTATCAAGGGGGGAGGGGAAGGGCAACATTTAGGAAACTGTAAAAAACATGCAAGTGGTCCAAGACTTTTGGCGGGCATTGTAGATAGATAAATAGTTGAATTGAATTGAATCCACTAAAAATACAAGTTTCAACATGTCCCCTTGTCTTTCAATCAGGTAAAAGACATATCTGCGCATGGTGAAAATACCCTGTGGAAAATCGATCCAAGCGGGCACGCATGGGAGTCTGTGACGCCCATGGATCCTCACATGATCAAAACGAGGTGGGTAAGACGAGGCTACCAAGCCGAAAAATTCAAATCAATCGCAGTAACAGAGGACAACGCCTTCGCATTGTCAGAGGACGGCCGACTGCATGTCCGATTAGGGTGTCCCATATTTGACTTCGAGGATGACGACATCTCCAAATGGACAAAGACTGGGACGGCGTTCGACGTACAACCGGTTGTGAGCCATACTTGGTCGTCAGGTATGAAAGTACTGGGGAAAGTTGGAGAAAGGATGATCGACACATATTCGAAGCGTAAGTACGACTCCCAGCCTAAAGACAGCTCCATGATGGTGGGGGACACTCCCCAGGGAACTCTGACATCTCCCGTGTTCCAAATCAGAAGCAAATACCTTCATTTTATGCTGGGTGGGGGTTCACATCCGAATAACTATGTGGCACTGATAGTAGGCGGCAGTCAGGTGCGGTCCAGAACTGCAAATAGTAGGACACAGGGCAGCGCGTATGGAGAATCAGCCATGAGCAACTTTTGGTGGGGAGTCAGCAGATATCTAAACAAATGTGCCCAGCTTAGGATAGTGGACACGTCCAGCTCAGCTTGGGGGTATACCCTGTTCGACGACCTACGGGCTTCACCCCCTTGTTTCAGAGGTATGAAGGCCATATTGACGCCAAGCGACCACAGCTTGAGAATCGGACAGCAGATAACCGAAATAATAAAGCTCAAAGGTTTCAGCACTTCCAAACTACGACCGCTGACCATAACAATTTCACTTCCGGTCGTCCAAGCAATCCCATTGGTTTATATCGAGAGTGTAGAAATCACGGGACGGCATTGTCAGTCATCCCTCAACGTCAGCAAAGATTTTTCAGGGAAGAATGAACGACGGTTTAAAGTTACAGTGCAGTTGACCGACCTATTATTCGACGCTGTTTTTCAAATGGTTGCCAGGGTGAATGACCATGATGCTTTGCAGTCACCAGCTGATAACATAAGCTCAAACATGCAAATTAATGTTAATTATGCAGACGAATTCATCCAAAGAACGAAAAAGAGAGTTACAGTTACCAGACATGGAAACGAGGCGGCGAAATTAGATGCTAAAAGTTGGATCACAGATTCTCGCAACTATGTTATTGGTGAAACGGTGAAGCTCACAGTGGAAATTCGCCACAATTTAACAAACTCGCTACAAAGGGCCTTTAACATCAATATAAAGTTATACGCACCCAGTTACATGACGTGGAAAGCAACACGTGGCCTCAATGCGGGCAATGGAGAAACATTCCACATGTCAGATATATCAGAACACGTGGTCAACATTCCCCAGTTGTTGCGTGGTTACACCAAAACAATAACATTCGATTTAAGTATAGCTGGCGATACCAAATGGAACAGAAAACCGAAGGAGATGATGATTGGTGACGTCATCTTAGATGTGACGTATTGCCAACGCAACAACTGCAGAAACCATGATAATAGTGACGTCGAAGTCACGTGGCTGATAAAAAGTGAGAGCCTCAGTTTCAACTTCTCATATAACGAGATGGAGACGAACAAGTTGAAAGCGTTTACAGCCATAGTCGACAAAACAGGATCTTATGTATTTGTGTGCGGAAAATACAATTCACACAATCCGAATTGCTATTTCAAGAACATGACGTCATCCATCTGGAGAGGACTGGGGACTATTTTAACGAATATCACGTGGAATGATTCTGCTAATAAAGTGCTCTATGGCTCGAATCAAGATGGGAAGTTCATGAAGTTATCTGGATGGGGTTTTCAAGATAAAGAAATGTTGGGGGCAGAGGATAAGAACGCATTGTTTGCATCTAGTGCTCAGTTTGACAAAGCCGTGAATTTTCTTGCTCCGCTCAACAACAACTTGCAGTTTGATAAGAACATCACAATCTCAGATGGGAAAGGTGGGAAATATGCCATCAGCTCGGATGGAATAAATTCATTGCTGAGTGGCGTAGCATCGTGGAAACCTCAGTTGAAATGGCGATGTTGTTCTTGAATGTGATTACAAGAGCAATCTTGCATTTTTTTTTTGAAAAATCCGAAACTTTGTAAAATGGAAGATATTAGCTGAGAGCACAGTTTATAGAAGTAGATGGTTAGGCAGCCTCTTTGTTTCATATTTGATGTTGAACAATAGCTGAAAGTGCACGACGTATGTCCATAGTTTATCTAAGTAGATGGTTAGGAAACCTATAGTTGGACGCCTTTATTTCACATTTGATGTTGAACAGTACCTGAGAGTGAACAAACCATTCTACATTCTCCTCTGATAGTTGTAATTGTACATAGACACATTGTCTACATAGTGGCAGAAAACAGAGGCAAAGAAACAAAACTTTTATACAGCACTCTTAAGCCTTTCGGACTCATGTCCTCCTCACAGTGTGACTTGTGATTTTATAAATGGAAATTATAAGATTAAATGTGCTGTATAAAAGTTGTCTTTCTAATGAACTTGTTGCCTGAGACAAAGGCAAAATATCATATCCAACCATACCAAGCCTTGGAGTAGAAATAATTTCAGCTTGCACAGCTTTGACAAATCTACATAACATTGCCTTAGCTGTGTCATTATTTCACTTATGTGATATAATGCTTACAGACAAATATAAGGAGATATCTATCTCTATAGTAATTGCGTTGACGAAGACCGCATCATAGTGCTCGATGTACGAAGGTACAGAGCGATTTAAAGGAGAAACAAGAAACACTGGCTCTTTCTGTTACTTTGAACTTGCGGCCAGTAAAAGAGAGCCAGTTTCCTTTCTTGTCTCTAACAAGAAGAGTTAATAGATCTGTATAGCAATGCATTGTTCATATCTGCATCATAGTGCTCAAAGAAATAGGACTGACTCTTTTAATTAAAGTGTCATGCTTTCCTAATAATCAGTCAGACTATCAAGATGATTGGGAGAGCATGAAACTTTAAGTGACAGAGAGCCAGTTTCCTTTCTTGTTTCTTATTTATATCAATCTGTACCTTTGCATAACGAGTACTACGATACGGTCTTAGACAACGCCGTTGTTGTAGAGATAAGGAGATGTAAATATATCAGTCTTTGAATGGTACAAAACTTCAAAATAGCCAGAAATATCGGAAACAGCGAAACGAACACATGGATTACTTAAGCTTTTCGTCTGACACTCAACAGAGTAATACGTCAGAAACAGAACGAAACAGAAAACTGACGGATTTATATACGCAGACGTGGATCGAAATAGGCCAATTGGTGAGCTTACAGTATCGTGGTTGTTGATTGGTTTTCCTACACCATACCAATCATTCACCTCTTTCCTGATTGGCCTATTCCGATCCACATCTGGGAATATAAATCAGTTGGGTTTCTGTTTGGTTCTCTTTCTGACGTATTACTCCATTGCGTGTTAGACGAAAAGCTTAAGTAGTCCATGTAATCGTTTTGCTATGTTTCCAATATTTCGGGCTATTTATACATATATATATATATATGAATAACTATCGTAAAGATAACGAGATTGCCTATACCTTTCATAGTGCTCAACTTGCGGAGCTTTTAGTATCAGAACTAAGAAGAAAGAAAGACTATTTCACACCACTCTGAGTTTCATGTTTTCACAATCATCAGGTGTATAAGAATCAACTCAGAGTGGTGTGAAATAGACTTTCTTTCTTCTTAGTTCTGATATATATGAATTTAGTTCTGATATATATGAATAAATGTATTAAGTGTTATTGCAACGCCCTTCTATATTGCATAGTAGACAGCACCATTAGATTTGGGCACCTGAAATCCTACCAATGGAAGCGTTGCTTGCTTCTTTTAGTGTTTAAAAACTCAGTGAATATTCTGAGATCAGTGTAATTGGAATGGCTCTATCGCCACTCGAGTGCCCTAAGGAGTTTGTGCTAAATAGTAAATCCAGATGTCTTTGGTTCGAGTCCTACTCGGGTAATACCATTTACGTGCCAGTATCTCTGCAATCATCCCCTTGGGGTATTTTAGACCGTTGTCACAATAAAATAGATTTTTAACGACCAGATCTTATCTGTAATTAAGAACAATTTATTATTTTCAGTTGCATAAAAAACTTTAATCAAAAATATTATGAAAACTGTTTGTCTGTTACAACCCGAAAACTTCTAATAGAGCCAATGGAGAACTGCATATGAGAATACAAAAAGTTTTTGTGTTTGTGATTGGTGTTGACGCGTAGCACGCTTGTATGTAGCCCCTTCCAATTCCAAGCAATGCTGTCTCTAGATTTTTCTTTCTGAACAAAACAGAACCAAACAACATTGACCGAGGAGGAGCATTATTATTTATCTTGTGAAGGCGCTGTTCTCTAGAATTCAATTTTTCTGGGAATCTTCTACCATGCTATCGAATATCTCTTGTTTTCAAATGAGCTCTCCCTGCAACTAAGGAGGGCTGAAGAAGGATTTTACATTCCATACAGGGGGTCTATGTCAATATTCGAGGTCTGAAATATTTTAGTTAAATCAAAATTTGGGGTGGGTGAATTGCAACATGGAAGAAATTTGACATTTGGGGTCTAAAAATCAGGAGAAAGGGACAATCGTAGAATTTGGTGCATTTCTTTAGTGACCTATCCAAAGACAAGGACCTCCCATTAACAATATTTTGGTTCTCTGAAAGATCCTAGATTAAATATCTGGGGTTCCCAAATCATCAGACTAAATATCCAGGGGTCAGTAAAGAAAGGATGACAAAGACCCCCATATTGAAAGATAGGGAGTACCCCCTCAGAATAAGAGAGCAGATATGTTCAAGAAGTCTTACCTTGGGTAAAGCTCTTCCAATATCTCACAAGTTGTTTTCAACGGAATCTCCCAATAATTCCAACTTTCTTCATCTAGGAGCTTTAGAATTTGCGCAAATACTTTTTCTTTGTATGATACGCCAAGCAACCTCCAACAACCTGGCAGAGCGAAAAAAGATGTTAGTGCTTACCAATCCTAACCCAAAATCCCAACCCTAACAATGATCAGACTCAATATACCAAATGCGCTATGCTCATTGCAGGGAAGCAGGGTAGAGCCGTGTCAGCACTTGGATGGGTGACTACCTGTAACCCATGATGTTGTAGCCTATCTCGTCCTCTAGGATGTTGTAGCCTTTCTCCTTCATCGAGTATACAAATGTGCATAACAACAAACTACTTCATCTTCATTAAAATATACTTTGCGTAGTCCTTTACCTATGATCACTATACCCTCGCCTCAGTGCATTGGTTCTCGTCTAATCACTGCAGTCAAGCAGGGTGAGGACGAGTCAGTACTAGAATGGGTGACTGCCTCATCTTTTTCTCGTACTCTAGACTATCTTTTTTATCGAGTATAGAAAATGGACAACCAAAAACTTTATCACCACCAATAACTAATACTTTGGGTAGTCCTTTGCCTATGACCATACAACCATAATTAGACCAGTTCTTGTCTGATCCCTTTAGTCAAGCAGGGTAGGGTTCGTGTCAGTAATTGGATGGGTGGTAAGAAATGTTGTTGTTACCCACCGACAATCGTATATAACCTAAATAAACCTAACCCTAGCCCTGACCCTCATCCTTACCCTAACCTACAACCCTAGCCTTAACAATAACAACAATAATAACACTATTCTCAGTAAACTTGTTAGCAGGGTAGAGCTGTGTTATCAATAAAAGTATTTCGATGGGTGACTGTCTAGAAATACGTGGTGTTGTAACACACCCACAATCTCAACCAAAACTCTAATCTCAATCATTACCCCAAATCCAATATTCTAGGTATGAAGTGAAATCAAATGAAGTTACCCCGCAACTGAAACGCTCCAATATTTTCCAGTCCATGTTGGATTTCTGTTTCACTTGCTTGCACCATGTTTTTCAAATCATCAAATGAAAGCTAGAAAAATAATAGATAAATATCAATGTGCTATCATAATATTTGTTCTTATCGTGACTTCATTGCCGATGCTTGGCTGCGACTTTGAAAAAGTGCAATTAGTTCGAAAAAATTCAGCTTTGAGGGGCTGAATTAACTTTATCATTTGTCATAAAGACAAACCAAATTTTGTTTCTGACCGAAAATTGAGAAAGTTTTGATTTAAAAATATAAATTTTCTTCTTCAGAAGAACTCTAAAACGTATTAAATCTAAAAAAATTATAATTTTGTGTTGCTTCCTTCTTTATATTGGATGAGTTTCATTTGAAATTGCCTCTTAAAGATAAGTCTGGGTTTAATGGACAGAAATTTTCCTGAGAACTATGAATCAAAACAGGATCAATTCAGTCCCAAAGAATTTCACTATTATTGACAAAAATCCTTAATTTACCTTTTGAGGAGGAAAAGTAGCCTCAAAAAGAAAATATTTGCTCATAAAGATTCGTTGAATCAATATACTGTTTTTAGATGAGAAGGGTATCAAGCAAACACTTGTTGTTTGTAGGACGGTTGAGATGTTTTTGCAACTATGTGCATGATAAAATAAAAACACTTACAGTTTTGCCATTATTTTGTTCTTCATTCTCCGGTCCAGTATATTGTGTTTGCTCAAGTAAGTATCTCAGTCTTTGCAGTTTTGGTCGTATTTTCTTTAACTCATAATACGAGAACAGACTCTCCACGATCTGAAAAAAATTTATAACTGTTCAAAATCAAAGGAGTCTAGAAAAGAGACGTGATTGGGCATAGTTTGAATACTCACAACAAAACACTGATACTAATCACACTACCGATAACATTTAAAACTACATGACACAATTATAAAATTATTTTTAAGTAATCCCCTAATGTAGAGACAAACCAATATCCCTTGATAGGGAAGGCTCAAATTGAATGGAGGAATGGAGTGTGGGAGCAAAAAACTCTGGAACCGCTGATTCCTATGCATGGAAAGAGGATGGATAGATTTTGGATAAGACCAATCATATACAGAACATATGCCTGTCATTCAAATCTGACCAGGAGACAAGGCTCAGAACATATGATTGGTATTTAGAAAATATCAAGCCAAGACATTGACATCTAGAAGGTAAACTCATGCAATCTACCCTAGGCAATGCCAACCAAGCCATGCACACGATCTGCCCAAGGCTTTAACTCTAAATAAGCAAAAGGTAGGCCAACCCTCAAGCAATTCAGCTTATTTGCAATCCACCCTAAGATATACATTAAGGACAGGCCTTGATGTAACAAAAAATTTCATAGTTAGAAAACAACTAGCTATTTACTTCTCAAGAACTCTTTGGGCATCTTGAGTCATCTTCTGACCATTTCAGACCTGGCCATAAGACTTTTAATAGATGAACAGTGAATCTCCCTTCTCACTGCTCTGATGTGGGCTATCTTCAGTAGTAAAACTGCACATTGAGGCAGACAATTCCCTTCAAATTTAATAAATGAGAACGGTAACTCATAGCCTACCTCAAGTGCCTGAGGAAGACAATAAGGTGAAGCAGGGGGATCTATAAAACTATAAAAAAGAGGAACTAGTCATTCAAGACTTCACCTATTAATTGTTGAAGAATGTTATGATAGTTATGTAGGATGCACCACAACTTTTATGAACATGCATTAGAATCTGATCTACAACTCTCCTCATGTTCGATTACTGTGAATGCTTTGTTATGTTTGATCTACTTTTATACTTTACAAGAGTACAGTCGTATTTTCTCATGTTTCTTTGATACGTTTTACTAAATGTGGTCCTATCGTAGTAATATATAATCGAACAGTCTTTGGATGGTACAGAACTTCAGTATAGCCAGAAATATCGGAAACATAATGAAACGAACACATAGATTACTTAAGCTTTTCGTCTGACACTCAACAGAGTAATACGTTAGAAAGAGAACGAAACAGAAACCTAACTGATTTATATACCCAGATGTGGATCGAAATAGGCCAATCAGAAAAGAGGTGAATGATTGGTATGGTGTAGGAAAACCAATCAACACCCAAAATACAGTGAGCTGACCAATAAGATTACTTCAAGAGTCCTAAGGCGAAAACGAACTCCTTCTGTCTACACAATAGGGGATCCCTGGTTTTTATGTAGACTGATTCCAAAATAGCTAAGTGAAAGGTAGATCTTGCTCTGCCAATTATTCGAAAGCAATTCTCACTGTAGGCTTTAGCACACTCTGGGTTGTCAAGCAAATGTTGACCTATAGCAGAGTCATGTTTTAGTGACGTATTACTCTGTTGAGTGTCAGACGAAAAGCTTAAGTAATCTATGTGTTCGTTTCATTATGTTTCCGATATTTCTGGCTATAATATATAATCCCAAAATTAATGTTCAAGAAATCTTTCAAGAAGAGGGGGATAGTTGCAAAAACATTTTGGCAGAGGAGGGCTTATTCTGGGGGTTGGTAGATATCAAAATACCAACCTCCACATTTTGGAGTGTTCTTTCTTTATCAAAATCTAAAAAGTCAAAAAATTAATATAATTTCATTTCCTTTCTCCATTCTTAAATATGAAATATCAAATCTACAGAAAATCTTGCCTGTTACAGTTTATTAATAAAATTCAACTGAACACGAAAAAAAGGTTTAGTAGGGTAAGAACATATCCTACTATATCCCCAAAAATATTATTCCAATGAAGTCTCATTAAAAAATAATTTAGGAAAGCATGATCAATCCCCTGTGGTTGTGTGTCAGAATTCATCCACTGTATTCATATGTGTCCTAAGAGGCGGCTAAATACATTGGTGCAAGGAAGGGCATCAGGCCATAAAACTTTGCCCCATAACGGAATCATGGATATATCTGGATGCTGATCCAAATGCAGATGTTGGGTCAAATCTGAGTCATATCCGGGTGCTGAGTCAAATCAAAAATTTTTCTGGACGGGTCCAGTGGCATAGCCAGGGAGGTGGCAAATGGGGCAATGTCTCACTTTTGAGATTCTCTGCCCCACTTTCAATGTTGACCCTCCCAAAGAACTTTCTTGCGCTTAAAGGGAAACACGAATAAAACGTATACTTAAGGGGGTCTCAAAGTCGTTCTTGGGACCCAAAATAACCCAAATTTTCAAAAATCACAGTAGATCGGTTGGCTTTGCTTGCTTACCTTCTCTAATATCACATACCCCACTTTCTAACATATCTTGGCTATACCATTAAACAGGTCAAATCCTACAAGCAGGGAAACAGTCAGAATATAAATGATGCTTGCATTATTGAAACAGTAAATCAATAAACCACTCTAACCTGAAGATTTTGGAGTTTTGAGTTCTGGAAGGAGTATTAACAAATTAGAAGTATCTGCTGCCTTTACTTCATATGATCCAGTTTCGGTACATAAGACTGCTTCGTCACTACCGTCACCACGTATAACAACACTATGATGAAAATAAATAGGAAAAAATCCAAAGTATATACACCGGATTTCCCTAACAAAATGCTTGATGCATGAAATTATAGCATAATGAGCTTACTACATCTTCTTATTAGCAGGCAATCACAAAATAAGCTTGAAGAGACTAGCAGAGTGAAAGAAAAGAAGAATTGAAGCTTTTCTTGTATTGGCAAATATTTTAGCATATTGGTTTTTCCTGCCCAAGCAATTTAAGAGCAATTTTGAAGCTTTTCTTGTATTGGCAAGCGCAACATAGACAGAGAATTGGGGCACAAGGGGTAATACCATGGAAAATATTTGCGGCCACCAAAACAGCCCCTAATCCACTGTATACCAAATTTCATCCAATCAAGCTCAAAAGGATAGAACATAACATAAATTTGGTGCATAAATTGGCAAGTGCAGTCAAGCAAGTTCTGAGTCTTGAGAGAGTAAACAACATTATTTGTACTTCTCAGGGATACCATTGGCAAAGAAGGGCAAATTTTTGGTAAAGGTAAAATAGACCAGGAATTGGGGGATCCATGGGCAATGCAACAGAAAAACTTGGCAGCCATGCCCTCTAGATTGTCCTTTCAAGCAGATAATTCAAAGCTCTCCAATTATGGCTCACCTCTCTCCCTCCTTCATTGAGCCGAGAACATCCTTTGAGAGTTCAAGCAATTTGAATTCCGAATCTCCCAAATCAGAAGAGAAACTGAGAGTCTGAACCATTCCCGTTCTTCTTGATAATCCTGCTATATTCGCAATGTTCTCCACTTTTTCCATTGTTCTAAAAAGATTTATCAAAATGAGTGAGCTGGCAAAAACAGGCCTAAAGTTCAGGTTAAAGATCTTTCTCTAAGATAGTTGGACTATGATAAACACTATGATAAAAAATGAAAAGGAAAAATTCCAAAGTCTGTATATACAAGATTTCCCTAAGACATTGCTTGATTCATAAAAGCAGAGCATAATGAGCTTAGTACATCTTCTTATAAGCAGGCAATTGCAAAAAAGGTTGTAGGGTAGCAGAGTAGAGAAAAATAAGAGTTTTTCTCGTATTGGCAAGTATTTTCTCATAGAGGCTTTTCTCGCCCTAGAAACTTTAAGAGCCATATTTTGGCAAGGGCAACATAGACAGAGAATCGGGCGAACAACAGGTTATACCATGGATATAATACCATAATTTCCAGAAGGGGCAAAGGACCCCTTACAATGAATTTATCCAGATATCTCACAAGGGTTGGTATCACAACAGCCAGCATTGCAGATAGAATACACTTAGCAATAAGAAAGTAAGTAAGTAGGTAAGTTTATGTTTTACGTGCTAGCTTGAAAAAGTCAGAGGCCATATTTCCAGTAAGGGCACTGAGCCCCACGTTAAACCCCTTTTTGGGGGACAGTGGCATGACTTGTTAAGTCAACACCCCTAATGTCACATATCCTTTGACCAAACACGACCAAGTTTAACTTTTACTTTTAGGCTACTTTTAATTTTTACTTTAATTAATTTCTATCTTATTTTGTTTCCTTTTTGTTTCTGATTATTCCTTATATCTTATATCTGTTACTAATGCTGTTGTTATTCAAACTTAAAATTGAAATGTAATTAAAGACATCAAACTGGACGCATGGCTTGATAGTTCATTTTAAGCTTTCTCTAAGTGTCCATCCATCAACTTGAAATCGTAATTCTTCCTTTTAAATCAATACTTGTATATTGTAATTAGCCTCTTTTGAGTTTGAGTTTGAAGATGCACAGAACTGCAAGCTGGAGGGCGAGGGGTGTTTAAAGCATTAAATCAGTATGGGGATGTGCGGCTCATATAGATGGTATTAAGTCTCTAAGCATGAGTATGATTTTCTGTTCCAACTCCTATAGTTAAATGGGAAAAATCTAATAGAAAGCTTTTTTCATAGAGATGGGTCTCTCATGTTTGCCATAATATCAAAGTAAAAAGTAAAACTAATAATAATGGGTATAATTTTTGGATGATTTCCGTTTAGCGGAAAGCAACCAAAGAGCCTACACCATCATCACCTTCCTAATTAGTGAATAGATCCATCTATTCAAAGTTGATAAAGCTATGCAGATTCTCGTAACAAATTTAGTTATATGTTGTATATTGCACCATGAAACAAGGAAATGGTAGCAAATTTTGCTCTAAATATCAAATTTCAACCTTGTGCAACTTAGAAGTCCTGCATTGTTAAGCACTAGAATTTTGAAAGTATGCTCCTTAAATAGCCACCAACTAGGTAATCAGGAATCAGCCAAAGATGAAAAGTTCTCAAAATTACCCCTTTTGGCACAAAGTGTTGTCCATTATTTAAATGAGAACACAAATCTGTTTTCTGTGGACTGCGTAACTGCGGAGGGGGCTGCCCGCTTAACTGCAACATGGCCATGATTTCTATGAAAATTGTATCATATAAGTATATGCTTATTACATGCGAATCCATAATAGCTGACTGAGCATCCCCATCCAATAAAAATATGCCACAGCCCCTTTAGGCCAGATAGCTAAACGAAACCTTCAGCTTAAATTCCTTATGTGGCCCTCTAAATTTTTAAAAGTGTGTTAGTGTCTGTTTGTCTATAGGGGGCTTTTAACGTTCCCGCAACTCCCCACACCGAACAGGGCACCGCCAGTAGTAAAGTAGGCTTCTCTAGAGCTAGGAGGCCTAATCACATTTTGACCACTCATTTGTTAGGCATACGAGAAAAATTTAGATAGCTGTAAGAAATCAATAACTTTGAGATACTAGTACAAACGATCATCACCTTACACTCTCTTCGTCACTTTCTTCAACTTCCATTTTGACTTTTGAATTAGAAAATCGTGATTAACTTGAAGCCATGATGTATTTCTTTATTTCTTGGCCTTCTCAGCTCGACCGTACCTTCCGCATTTCCCGCCAACTTACCCTACTTCCCAGGCCCCGATTATTTTGACTTTAGTTCCCAGGCTTCTGTAGTTCACAGGTATTAATCATGTAGCTGTAGCAAACAGAGATACAGTACATCCTAGATTATCCGAACAGGTTGAACTCAAATTTTTGTTGGGCTGTTCGGATACGCAAAAAATTCGGATAATCGAGGAAGAACATTTTACCTACTAAACTTGCTATAAAGGTTAATATCATCGTCCTGAACAGTCACAGGATGCTCAAACTGAATGCAAATTGAAAAGCTTGGCAAAGGGAAAGACCAACAACAAAACTGAGGCAACTGTTTTTTGTAAATTTCAACAACGATTTGTAATAACGTGTTATCGAAGCTCCTGGATTTTCCTGTTTGATTTCCTTTTAACGGTTTGGTTACATGTAAACACGAACGTAAAAATAAATGTGTTATTTTAAATAACACATTTATTTTTACGTTCGCGTTTATTGTGCTTCCGTTGGATATAACTTTCACATTGGGCAACAGTTTGAGCATAAAACGGATATTTCGATTGGTTTCTCAAGAACTAGTTTGCAAAAAACATTTTAATGAAAACTTTTGGCGTTCGGATAATCGAGGTTCGGATAATCGAGAATGTACTGTAATAGCATTTTTCAACGTTTTTCTCGTTTTTTTTTAAAGATTTTATTTAGGGAAGGACTCCGCAATTGACAAATGATCATCGCGAATCTTTTCATTAAATTTTCCATCTCACGTATCAAATTTTTTTATTGTTTCACCCAAATCAATTGGCCATCTAAAGATAGATAAATGGTCTAACTTCAATTAAAAGTAAGAACTAAAGAGTTTCAAATCAAGTCAATTCAAATCAAGGATAAACCCACTGAATAGGTAAACTAATCGAGCTGTCTGACCTTGGTCCTTCCTTTCAATAGGACTACACCACTTTTGCCTTTTTGACTGGAATTACAGAGAGCTGGCAAATTCTCTCCTTAAAGTTTGTGTCAGGTCTGGAGGTGATTTCGAACCCGGGACCGTATGAACATGGGTCAAGTGATTCAACCACTCGGCAATCCCCGCCGATTAAGCATAGGTAATTAGATAAATGAGAAACTGTAATTGTGAAATGCAAAATGTCCGAAAAACTCTTTAAAAACAGGCTGGAGCGAGTTTGACTTGATAATTGACCCCTTATTGACCATCTACTCACAATCCAACAAAGGACAGAATTTGATATTTCCCTAAAACAAAAATTATTTCATCAGAAAGCAAAACTGTTCCAACTAGTCTACGTGCACCTTCCGTGATCCGTGTACTCATTGTGTTTGGTCTTCGATTGGGAAAATTCCAGGGCTTGGTCTATTCGCATAGGGATACCAACGGAAATCTTTATCACCTTATTAGGGAGCTTCAGAAATTTCCTATTGGCTGAATCAGAACATTGATTATCGAAATCCCTGTGGTTTCCTGTGAGGCCAGATGGTCCTGAATTTTCATGAGATTCTATTGGCTGAAAAATTGAATGTTCCCAGACTATCATGACGTCACATCCGTTCGAGTAAAACTTGTCAAACTTGAAAATTCGGTCTGTGACGGTCTTGGGAACGACCAATGCTGTTCATCCATTCTTGTCTGGGACGGCCTCGTAACGTGCTGTTTCATTGTCATTATCTATGTTATTTGATGTTTTACAAATAAAGTCAGCAAATTCCTGCAAAGTCTGAGTTAGTAAATAGTGGAAGGAGTATATTGTTGGTTAAATCACTCGAAGTAACGATTGAAGTATTGATTCAGCCTGTTACTGAAAAGCACCTGGGATGTGAAGATTTTTGAGGTTAGGCTTGTTGAATTTTGCCTGTGTTCCTCGCTATTAATCTTATTCAATTTCTTTCAAAATCACTTTCAATATCAGGCCTAAACCATGCGTGACTCGCAGCAAGGCACGGCATCGAAATTTCTGCCTAACACCACATTTCAACAATGTATTCTTGAATTTTCGGCGACGGCAATCTGCTAATTGCTACGTTTACTTTGAGTTGAAGTTTTAGGCTAGGCCATAGAAGACCGACTCTTTGCTTTGAACAATGCATTGCCAATATCTCAAGCCAAACTTACTGTCTGAAGAATCACAGCTTTCACAGTGGTTTAGCAAGGACTGCATATCAATTTAATAGTTTTGTTGTTAAATTGAATCAGTGGTGTCTTAAAATGTTTGAATATAAACAGATTTAAGACCTTTTTGGCTAGGCCCGAAATTGATCAATGACGCAATGTAAGGGTGCTATTTCTGGAACTGGAATTGCCCTGCTGTGCTGTTTATTTCCTGGTTAAGTTGCTATAATTTCCTAGACAGTTTGGGGATGCAGATGGATATTAGTCAACTACCTATATGAGACCAAGAGCCGTCTTCATAGCAAAAGGCCTTCAACCTTGCAGATACACCAAGAATTTTGTATGCCCTGTTGATTTTCATAAAATGTTGCCCTACCACACCCCCTACTTGGCCCTGAATTGCTCCTTCTACAAGAGTGGTGCATTTTTTGGCTCAAGTCCCCTATATAGTTTATGACAATGAGGACGCAATCACTGGCCTTTCTAGGTCAAACAATCAAATCTAATGATGAAATCGATATCAGATTTTTTTCAAGAAAACTGAGACAAGAACAGTTTCAGTTTTATTGGCAAGCCGCAAAACAAATACTCGATTCAATGAATAGCCATTCTGGTTATCTGGAAAATGCTCATTGATTGAATATAATTTCTTCTCAAGTGTGTTTTCAACTTGGATTGTATGCTTTGGTTTCTATTTTCATAGAAAGTATTTCCTATGACGGAGCTTTTCATAAAAAATTGATGATTAATCTGCAAACTCTCCTGATAGTCTTGTGATTTGATTTAGGATTTCAATCCTCAACAAATTTATGCATCCAGTGGCCTTATGCAAGAGGGGAATAGGTCAACCCTTTCTTTTATCAAAAGAGAACCCTTGAAAGTTTTGCAAAAATGTAGTAACATTTGTACCCCAAGGGGGTTGCGGGGCCTGGTATTTCAAAATTCCCCAAGAAAACGCCCAGGACCAACCAACTTTTCAGGGGCTCCTCACTATATACCTCACTTTATACATGCATCCTGGCAAAATATCACTTAATTCATCCTAGACCTGGCCTAGAGGTGGCAATAACATTGCCCAACCTTGATGGATGTTATCCTAAAAACGACAATAAACTGCAAAATCTTAGCTTGTTCTATATCTTATTGTAAAATAGACCTTAATTTGTTATGAATCCACAAAAATAGGGGGCTTATCCCCCCTTATGCCCCTCCTGTCACTGGTTATGAACAAGGAGGACATTTTACTGTGTACCTGCTAGAATTATCAGGACCAGGAAGTGTTATGAAGGCTAACAAAGAATCTTTACATAATCTGATTACCTGCTGAAGACTTTTAAAGAACAATATCTCCTTTGTTTTCACTCATTGAACCAGAAAATTAATAGGATATAAAGGAGATTGTCTCATTAACCCATCTAGGAGGGGAGAGACACAAGTAAGTCAGGGCTAGCAGGACCGATCAAGTTAATAAGGCCTTTGGGGCACACACTTTTGGGCCGAAACCTTCTTTTTATCAAAAAATGATATTTTGCTCTTTAAAAGAATAGATTTTAACAGTGACTTACCCTTCATTTTAACTTGAATTACTTCTTAAAAATGCCCATCTATGAGAACCTAAATTTCAAAATTTTCTGGGATTATGCCCTGTGCCCTAAATGTTTAGCTAGAACCAGACCAACTATGGACAGCTTGCGTCTGGCCTGTAAGTGATAGTAACACCAGCAATACTAGGCCAAATTCAAGAGGGGTTGGTTAATTCATAGCTGTGTTACATTATTGGTCATTTATTTAGAGGCAATTCATCTATGATTTAAATTTAATTTAATACTCATTTCTCGCTTCTCTTTTATTTATCTAGGAATTGTGCAAAACTTTGGTAAGATGTGAACCAATTCAACCCCAAAACTATGGAAGATGACAAAACTACCGTTCCACTTCAAACATATGTGGTCCCTCCATCTTCTATTGTACCACAGCCACACGTGCCTTTGGTTGTCAGCAATGTGAGTGGTGCGGTGATTGGGAAGTTCGTCTCTGGAATAAATGGTGTTCCAGGAGCCAGCCAAACTGTGGCCGTCATACCAGCTTCTGGTACACCTCAGCTACCTATTTTCGATGGTTCTGCCACCGCAGGTATTTGTTTTTGTTTCTAATCATCAAAAAAAATTGTGTAAATGAAAATTACCTGAGTAGGATTGACCCCTAAATTAATAGTCAAGTACGCTACTGCGCCTTTTTGAGGCCCTTAAGACACCTATTAAGCTATTTCAACCTCACAAATTGCACCACCATGAACAGAATGTGGAGAAAAACATTTCTTGGTTCTTTAAGAAGAGACTAAAACTTTCCCAAACCATGCTGATCCGCTATAAACAAACATGACTGAAACATTCAAGAAGAGTTGTGCCCCACAAGATATTTATCCAAATAATTTGTGTGAATGAAAATGTCCCGAGTAGCACTCGAGCCCATGATCTCTAGATTGATACTATAGTGCACCAACCACTGTGTTTTTTGGGGCCTTCAAGCAACCCGAGCCTTATTATTGACACTCACTTTCTGAATGTCAGGGTAAACCTTTCCTAGTTATACCTACACAGGACCTGCCATAGCCAAAGGGTAGCAACTTCCCCACACCAGCTTGTTTACTATTTCCAAACATGACTGAAATGCTTTAGCAAGAAGTTTGGTGCTCCATAATATTTACATTTTTATCAAAGTAATATGTGTGAATGAAAATGACCCATGTAGGACTCAAGCCTATGATCTCTAGATTGATACTACAGCGCACCACTGTGCCTTCAGGGACTTTAAGCTACCTAAACAATATCAATGACACAAATTGCACTAAAACTCAATCACCAAAAGAAAAGAAAAACCTACTCTTGGTTGTTTATGAACTACACAAGACCTGTCAAAGCACAAAAACTTTCCTACACCATGCTTACCCGCTATTAATAAACACAACCGAAACGTTTTAGCAAGATAGTTGTGCTCTACAGTGTTTACGTATTGATCAAATTTATTTTTGTGAATGAGAATTATCCGATTAATTTTCCAAATCCTGGGTCATAATTTTATGTTTTTCTTATCCAGCGCTTAAATAATGCAGCACGACCTAATTGGCTAAAACAATAGGGAAGTAAAATGAAAGAGTTCATACATTGGAAATAATGAAATTAAGATTAGCAGCCTTAGTTGTGTGAGAGAGTAATGAATTTTTTGATTTCTAAAAGTTAAAATCCGGATCATCCACCAGTTGTAAGAAGGATGATTCCTCTGGTTTATAAACTTTCTATTGAGAAGGTCAATGCGGAGAAAAAGGAACTAAATTTTTGTTTTTTAATTTTTCGCATGTATAAAATACCTTTTCCTAACTCTAACACAGTTGTTGCAAAAAATTTAAAACTCAATCATATCACGGGCTGAACACAACCCTGCTTTTCAACCCATACCAAGATTTCAACACAAGCTGAAATTCTCACAGAATCTCATGTAAACGCAAATATTTTTCAACTCGGGGAGTTTCAAAAATAAAGCCGGTACACAAACAAAAGAATTCTATCACGTGAACTAATTCCCACCTCATCTCAGCCCTTGTTGAGTTTTCATATAAATGTAAAGCTATGTTCAACATGGGCTGATATTTTTAATTTAAAGCTTCTCTTAGAACAAACTCTGATAGAAACCAAGCGTGACAAGTGCTGCAAGCTGCTTTTCGTTATCAAGATAAAAAAGATAAATCTGAAAGGCTTTGACTGCCCTAAGTAAACTTGCATAAAAGGAACAGCTAACCCATTGTACAATTAATATGGACTTGTGTATTTTGTATGGAATAATTGTTTTATACTTTTTGGTTGGTTTATCCCTAAACCAATCTCTTATTTGTCAAAGTATTGGTTTTCGAAGCATGCCAAGTATTAAGCTCATTAGAATCACAAAAGAAGTGGTCCAACGATGAAATATCTTGTGACATACTTATTCTTAGTGCTTTTTAAAGTTTGGAATTAAAATGAGTTGGCATGCCTTTGTTGTTCTTTTAAAGATCTTCAGTTAAAAAAGTCTACAGTTATTAAAACTTTATCAAATGGTAAGTGACTATTATTTCCCTCAACTCAAATATTTTTTCAAAAACATTAATAGATTTTAATAAATTACAATATACTGTTTAAAAGACTAGATGATATGCTGATGGGCACATCAAAAAGAACTCTTCCCTCATTAATTTTTAATATCTAGAAATACATCGTTTGTATTAACCTTGTTCTACCAGGTTTATATCTGTTTGCATCTAGAATGGGTGAAGCAAGGTTTTGTTTGTGTGTCGTTTTAATTTGTTACTTTAAGCAGGATTAACTAAGAACAGGAATCACTTGAATTAGCACTGATCTCCCAATATTCAGAAGGAATAGAAATGAGGAACGACAGGGACAATGACAGGGATGGAAAATAACAGGTAGTGACAGGGACAAGCAGTAACAGGGACAGAGAGTAATGAGTAGTGACAGGGACAAGCAGTAACAGGGACAGAGAGTAATGAGTAGTGACAGGGATAAGCAGTAACAGGGACAGAGAGTAATAGGTAGTGACAGGGACAAGCAGTAACAGGGACAGAGAGTAATACGTAGTGACAGGGACAAGCAGTAACAGGGAGAGAGAGTAATAGGTAGTGACAGGGACAAGCAGTAAGAGTAACCCCAACCCTACCCCTAACCTCTTGCAATCGCACTCGCACGCATCAAAATAGGAAGACTGTCTAATGATTTATTAATGTCTATTTCCTGCTGATAACTGCCTATTATACAACCCCTATACCCCCCACCCCCAACCAGCCTGTGTCTAATCTTTATTTCCAATTCCAGGAGACCCAATGCCGTATGGAGGACCTGGAGTGATTTATGCGTTGTCCCAGTACTCGCCATTCATCAGCATCCCAAGATACCAGAACAGCAGCCTCGCTTGCAGTCTACCCCAGATCGAGGATGAAAGCAGTAATCAGGGTATGGGAGACAGTGACATGCAAATTGTTGGAACTTCTACTTCCAATATCTCCCCTTCTGTCCAGGATCAAACTGTCTGCAATGAACCAGGTATTTCTAGAACTATTTCTAATTCAGAATCATCTTTAATGTTTATCTTTTGTTGTTATGGCTGGTATAAGGGAAACCACATTAGCATAAGTGAGGAGTGGCTATTTGAGTCCTTATGAAGAACATTTGAATTGAACGTTTTACAATGGTAGTGAGTTCTTTGAAGTATGGTGCTGAGCTCCCCTTTATCTTCACTGCATATGGCGATAGATAAAGAGATAAACTTGCTGCGTTCTAGAGCTTGAGATTTTCAAATGTAACATGATAACTTGTACGCTTCTCTTGAACGTCATAAGCAGCCTCCTTGTCGATCCTTGACGTCATAAGTAGTCTCGTAACCATCACGTACGTCATAGCCTTGTTATTGAATGTATGACACTTTATTTTCCTCCCTATTGTTTGTGATTGTATTTAGCCTGTGTTATTGTAATAATCTAAGTCACTAATATGTGAATGTCGTAAGAGCACATGTCTATTCTTGGCTTTGTGTCTTCAGATCTTGTCAGGTAACATATAGAAGCAGAATTGTGAGGATTGATTCCGCTTACACAAATCAATGGACAGTCTTTTGATGATACAAAACTTCAATATAGCCAGAAATATCGGAAACATAGCGAAACGGACACATAGATTACTAAAGCTTTTCGCCTGACACTCAACAGAGTAATACGTCTGTGTGCTAAAGCCTACTGTGAGAATTGTTTTCGAATAATTGGCAGAGCAAGATCTACATTTCACTTAGGTATTTTGGAATCAGTCTACCTAAAAACCAGGGATCCCCTATTGTGTAGACAGAAGGAGTTCGTTTTCGCCTTAGGACTCTTGAAGTAATCTTATCGACCAGCTCACTGTATCGTGGGTGTTGATTGGTTTTCCTACACCATACCAATCATTCAACTCTTTACTGAAAGGCCTATTTCGATCCACACCTGGGTATATAAATCAGTTAGGTTTCTGTTTCGTTCTCTTTCTGACGTATTACTCTGTTGAGTATCAGACGTAAAGCTTAAGTAATCTATGGGATCGTTTCGCTATGTTTCCCATGTTTCTGGCCATAAATCATCTGATGACGCATCAAGTGATACGTTTGAATTTTCTGACTCCAGAAAGAAAGAAGGCACAGAAAGCAATTCATTAAAGAAAGGGAAAAGTGTTTTTCTTAATGATGACCCATTTACCCAATATGCTCTGAATTTTAGGTAAATGCCAGGCTGGTGGCGAAGTGAGACTCAGCTATTTATCCGACCAGCTCGCAGGTCTGAATCTCCCCGACGGGTTTGTGTTAGTCGGTGCCAAATCTCCAATGCTGATCGGCATGACGCTAGTTGCTGCTGTAGATAAACGATACCTCCCTAGTGAAGGCAGCTCTGTAGCAATGCTTGGTTTCAGTGGCAACTGCATTGGATGTGGAGCAGCTGGGTTTCGGTACTTCACAGAGTTTTCAACTCATATTAATTTGAAGCTGGCCACACAGCCTAAGAAGCAGAAGCATCTCAAGTATTATATTCTCAAGGATAAAGATGGGAAGTGGACGAAAGGGGCTTTGATACCCTGGAAAGGCACTGGTTAGTAATACTTCTGTATTGGTACTTTCCTACTTTCATCAATCATAAGATATAGATAGCAGTGCCGTTATATATTATGATTAAAGAACATATGTCACGCGTGCTATTGGCTTAAAATTAACAATAACAGTGTTTTGATTCGTTGAAATAACAACAATTGAGGCGCAAGGCTATTGGTCAATATCTTCAGACGCAGTTTGAAAACGAGGGTGTTTTTTCATTGCAATGAAAAATCAAAATTGAAAGCCAGTCGCAAGCCTGACATATGTCCTTTAAGCCCCCCTCTTTGATAGGTCCTTCCTTTTTTGTGTGATTTTTTGAATTAAGATATGATGAATACCTAACAATCTCATTTTTCAATAAAAATATGAAATATTCATATTTTGATAAAGCACCATTCCCCCCCCCTCTTGGATAAGCCCTTTCTTTTTAGTGCGAAGTTTTGAATTTAAATATAACAAAAACCAATCATATTTCAGAAACAAGGAAAAGAAACCTTCCAATGTACAATTTAGCGACAACTTCAGCCGTTGGTAGAACGCCAGAATTAGTTCCACCCTACACAATGCACTCTTCAAGAGGTAAACTTTTGTTGTTATTATATTCAACTATTTTCTGGTGAATCTCTATTACTTCTTTGATCGGTTCAGAACTTCAATATAGCTATCAAAATCTGAAGGATAGTGAAGTCAAAAATGGATTACTAAAGCTTTTCGTCTGACACTCAACAGAATAATACGTCTAAAAGACAACAAAGCAAAAGCCTAACAAATTATTTTACCCACAATCCTTGCCATGAGGTATGAGACAGTGCTTGATTGCCACTTGATATATACTAATTGTCGAAGAGAGACCCCCATCCCCCCTAAACAATGTTGTTTCAGATGTTGCTTTGGTGCGGAAATGCATCTGCAACATCCTCCGATGACATCCAGACCTAGTATCAACATTGGTTTGAGGGAAGAGGGACCTCCAACATCTACTTCCATGTTCAAAGCTCCATGTTTAAGAGAATGATAAAATCGGGATTATGTCTTAAGACCTTATGGCGAGGATTGCAGATGTAGATCAAATAGGCCAATCAAAAAAGAGGTGAATGGTTGGTATAGTGTGGGTACTGTAGGAAAACCAATCAACACGTGTAGTACAGCAAGCTTACCTATGAGATTACTTCAAGAGTTCCCAGGCAAAAACAATTTTTCAATGTTTTTGCTATGCTTCCGACCTTTCTGGCTACTTCGTTATTGTTCTTGCTCCTAGAAGATATCAGCTAAGAGAGCTTGATAAGTATTTTTGCCCTCCAAGTCTAAAGTAATATTACGAGAGCAAATTTACCTAATTTTATAAATTACGTAAAAGATACGATAAGATTAAACCATGCTTATAGAACGTTTCTAAACCTAAAGTAGATATCTTGATATTTGACTTCAGTGGTCTCCTTCATTTTTTATGTTGAAATTCAATTTCTCTCTTTCTTTGATCAGCTTTGAAAAAAAAAACCTAATTACATTAAGTGCTTTGATACCTAAATAAGAAAAACGTAAGATATTTTTTTATCTAAAAACAAATAATATAAGAAGATAATTTTAGTCATTGTAAAGTATTTCTATCAAATCATGCCAAATCTAAAAATCTAATGAAAAAAACAAAGGCCTTGAATGAATAAGATACCTAGTTGAAATTGTTTATTCAAAATCCTTGATTAGTATAAATGCTGGGAATAGGGTTGAATTAATCAGTGCTGTGAGTGTGGTCTTTCAGTTTCAGACCACTACTCCCCCTCACCGCAGTCAAAATACCTGATTTCATACAATACATGAAACCATCTTTTATTGACCCTTCCGCGAGCATTATCAAACAGCCGACAGCGAAGGTTCTTATACAAAGGAGTAACTGACTTTAACAAACTTCCGAACAACATCAGAAGCGAGGTAAATTACAAAAAATACAAAACTGCTGAACTACAAAACTATCTGAATTTTCTTGCTCAAAAAGTTTATCATAGATTTTGTTTGTTTCTTTTTTGCAGACAACAGAACACCGATGCTGTTCACCTCCCAACAAGTGATGCTTCAGCCAGCCTCACATCCAGCAGCTAAGAAGCAGCGATTCAGCCTCGATATGAATGTTGATATTTCATCTGATCCAAGTGCTACTGTCGTTAAGTCATCAAACGCAGCATTCAGTAGCGCTCAGGGTAAGCTCAACAGATCTTTGACATTCAAACAACATCAGTGTGTGGTGGTACCAGGTCTTCAATCGACCAGGGGGCTAGGATCTCCAACAGAGGGGGTTTTACTCATAAAAATTCAAAACATTTACACCAAGGCCATGAAAATTGAGTATTATCCATAGTCCGATCGGGGGGCTATTCACCCTCTTTATTACCATCACTGAACACATGTTATTTCAAATCATTCATGGAATCACCCAAACCAAAACGGTGTAAAACTCCTATGATCCATATTTCTATATTTGGATAAAACCCCTAGCTAGTATTCCATTTACTATATTTTCCATGCCAGTATTCCGAATTCCATGTTTTTGAGATAGCCATCATTGATTTACCTTACATTCTAGGAACCATGCCACTTACATCACCGAAACCCGACACAGACATCTTTCTATCATTCAAAATGTCAATATCAGCAATATGTGGCGTCCGGCCTGTCTTGCTCCTCTGCCAGAACAACAACTTCAAACTCCCAAACAACGTTAATGACATTATCATCAGCGACATGCTTCACGGTTGCTTCGAATCGTTGTCCTCACTCGAAAACAACCCGGCCGCCACCGAATCCACATACATCAACAAGGGATCCATAATGGCCACTGGAACAGTTGTTAAAACCGAGGCTGACAAATCATCGCATACACACGTGGAACAGAACGCAGCTAGTACATTGATTAGTATGAGCTCAGCCACTAACACAGTCTCGACTACTAATTCCACTGTTGTGACGACGTCGTCTAGGCCGCATTCATTACACGTGCAGACATCATCCGCTAACACGTCTGGTAACACACAATTCCAATCAATTGAGAATAACGCACAGAAATTACCGATGGCAGCGTCAGTGCTTGTTCTAATACAATACCTCGCTGCTTTAGAGGAGTATAATAATATATCAAGAGAGGAACTCGAAGGGCTGCTGCAGAAGGCCCGTATGAACATGTCTACTTCTAAAAATCAGATGGTTCTTGCACAGCTAGCTGCAACATCATCAGGGCAGCTGCCAGTATTAGCCAATCTCTTATCAAGCTCTTCAAAGGGTAGGGTCAAGGTGATCATATCTAACTATTCGTTCCAGAATGGGATTTTCAAGGCCTTGCGATGGGTGCATGATACGTTTGTGCAGACGAAATCAGGCAAGGCGAAGAAGATGATGATACCGAATTTCATTGTTGTGTTGTCAACACCCAGTCAAGGGCAAACTGAGTTCTGTGTGCTTGTCACTGGAATCACACACGCAAAGCTATTAGCTGAATCGCTTGGTTTACAAGGGATTGTTAATTCACCGTTTGAAGAGGATATTAAGAAATTAAAGTTTCATTTCCAACAGACGGAAAATGCGTTATCTTTGCTGCTTGCAGCGTTCGAGAAAACATCAAGCGACAAATGCTTCTACCCCTTCAAGTCATACTCCAGACGGCAGCTATCTATCAAAACAGCTGCCGATATAACGCCTACAAACGCACCACCCAACACCACCCCTGTCATCACTAGAGGTATATTTGCCAATCAGGCGTCAATGGCGCAGCAGTTGTTATCACAGCTATGCACGATTGCAGAGGATACTGACGTCCTCGAGCTACCATCATTTGCACGTGTAGAACTTCTCATTGTTGTTCCACATAATATCTCACTATACCGGCAAACCATCAAGCGACTCTGCGAGTCCGGTATTCTTGTGGACCTCGGTCTGGAATCTGAGGAATCCACATTGGATCACAGTATTGGGGAGAAATACGTTCTTACGTACTCGGACTGGAATACCAGTATCAAGAAATGGGATGTTTTCGTGAAGCGGACTGCCAAACAGACCCACACTTTGTTCCTCCTGATATTCGATCAGGCCCAGTCTTATTGCCTTCCACAGGGAATGCCTGATGTTCTGCCAAGTCTGAAAGAAGTGTTCGAGTCCACTAACGTTATTCCGGTTTTCGTGACTGCCGTTCCGTACATGTTTCATACCAGACAGTCGTTTATTGATCCGGATAATGAAGTGTACTGGACTGATGCTAGGAATATATCTGGTAAGTGAAAACAACGATTTTTTTATAACAATTATAATGGAAAAGAATACAAGTACTGTACCAGTCATGGCGGAAGTAGACACTAGGTCACCGGACTCCCACCATGAAAGACACTTACAATTCAAATTTACAGCATTCCGAATAAGAAAAAAAAGAAATAAGACACATTACAAATGGTACGAAACTTCTGTCTCACAACTGATATCACGACCAGAATTACAGAATTCTGGAAGATACGGGGAGTACCAAAGCAGGATTAGGGTCAACCACAACAACAGAAACCTGCTTCCTCCAGTTGGAATAATGCAAGGGAAACGGAAGCAGCCACCCACCAAACACAATGGAAACCCACCATTTAGTCGATAAGAGTTTTTGCAAAAAAACCTAACATTAGTTGCAATTTTTCTTGAAACAGTTATTTATCTAGCCAGGAAGGGGTCCGGCCATAAATATTTGCTCTAAAATCATGGATTTGGTTGTTATCCGGAGCAGGGAAATATAGACTCCCCTACTGGCCGGAAAATACAAATTCTGTCTTTGTGTGTGAGAGAGATAATTCGTGAAATCACAGAGAACAGCATCAATTCTCTGTTATTTGGCTGTGTGCCCTGGCTATTTTTTCTATTTGTAAGAGTCAGTAAACTAGACTCAATACACTAAAGCTTCATTTGTATTCATATATGATATCATTGTTTGCTGAAAAATAAATATTTTTGCAGGCAATACCTCGCACTCGCATATATTAGACGACAACTGCATCAAAGTAAGCGATCTGGACATGCTTTACTTTGGCATCAGAGAATACACGCATTCCACAAGATGGTTTCAGCAATATCCTTTGATCAGGCATGAAGAGACGTTTGATCGAGCTGTACCCAGAGCAAGCAGGTAGTTTTTTTATCTCAATTTGCAATGTTTGTTTTCTACTTCAAGTCACATTACTATACTCTTAGTAAGCTTACGTTCAATAAAAACCCGCACATAAGAACCTTCCTTTGTTAAGAACCTACATTCTGAAATTAGACATTTTGTACCCAATGAATAAAAACCATTTCAGCCTAATATCCTAACTAGGTTCTTAAAAAAGGGTTTCATACATTCTTCGTTGGGAAATAAATGGAAACTTTGTGCCAATAAATCTCTTTAATGGACTGAAAAAGAATTGCAGAATTCACCACATTTTTTGAAAAAACTGGTTGTCTAATGACTGTGGATGGGTCAGGAGACGAGAAGATACAACCCCAAGGACTAAAGGACTACCTTTTTTAAATCAAAGCTTTGTGTTGCTGGCTACATTGCTTTCATATTGCAATGCTAAACCTTCAACGACCATTTTTTCTGCTTGCTTTAAACCCAATGTTAAGAACCTACACTCTGATTACTGGATGTACCTCATTATATAAGAACCTAAACAGGCTGAGTTCAAAAAGTTAGGTTCTTATGTGATGGTTTTTACTGTATTGCATTCACAAATAAGTTTTCATGGTACAAAATGCGTAAAAATGTAAGATCAGAAACAAGAAAGGAGACTGGCTCTCTCTTACTCGAAGTTTCATGCTTTCCCAATCATCAGACAGACAATAATCATGAATTTATTATAGTCTGTCTGATGATAACAAGAGCATGAAAATTTGAGTAACAGAGAGCCAATATCCTTTCTTGTTTTTAATCTATATCGCTCTGTACTTCTTTAAATCGAGCACTTTGATGCAGTTATAGACTAAGCAATGATATAGAGATGAATTATTTTTTAGTTTCTGATCTATATCGCTCTGTGCTTCTGCAAATCGAGCACTTTGATGCAGTTATAGACTAAACAATGCTACAGAGATAAGAAAAAGCAGCATGACTTTCTTTCCAAGAGGATAATAACTGAAGTCTATTCAGATCTGCTTCTTTATTTATTCTCACCATAGTCCTAAGAGAGTAGTAAGAGAGTAGTAGTCTAGTAACTTAACGAGTCTTTTGTTTTATCTTTTTGTGCTGAAAATCGTACTAATTTTCATCGTCTCCTTTTGTTAGTTTGCACTCTCGTTCTGCTCTACTGCCGAATCAATCAAATGAGTTGATGCTATTTTGCATTGTTTTCTTTTGTTAGTGTGCACTCTCGTCATGCTCCACAAGATCTCTCATTGATCCAATGAGAATACAATGCCTATTGTCTTGGTTTCTAGACTACCTTATGACTATGTTCTCACCACTATATAAGGCCTAAATTCACTTTTGTTTTCTAGAATCAATGATACTCCGTATAACATCGTGCATGGCTTCCTACTGATCCGCTTGTACCGCGCGGCAATAATGACTGCAGGTGGCATTAATCCAGCGGAACAATATTGCGTGCTGTCGCTGATTCAAACTGTCAGAGACATCGTAGACACGCCGCTGAAGAATGACGACGGATCGGGGTACATGTTGCTGATCAGAGTACCTAACGCTGAGTTGGGGAAATATTGTTATGATGTTCTGAAAAAAACCAGGGACAGGTACGTGAGACAGTGACGTAGCAATGGGGCTGGTAAATGGGGCAATGCCCCACTTTTGAGATTTTCTGCCCCTCTTTTGAAGTTGACCCTCCTAAAGAACTTTCCCGCGCTCAAAGGGAAACTCCCAGAGAACGTATATTAAGGGGGCCGTTACAAGGACCTAAAATAACGCGAATTTTCACAAATCTTAATAAATTGCTTCCTTACCCTCTCTAAGGTCATCATGCCCCACTTTCCAACATATCCTGACTACGTCACTGACGTGAAAAGCCTTTTTATTTGCTACCAAAATATTTCATTATACTGGGTAGAAGAGATATGTAGAATCATCCCTTACAAAGTGGGCCAGTAATTTTGGGGATGTGCAGTAGGGTAGGGGATTGTTCAGCAGTGTGGAAGATTATTCAGTAGTGTGGAAGATATACATTTGTCACGAGGGATAACTGTGGTACTTGGGTCATGTTGTTCAATTTATGAAACACTTTCCTACTGGATAGTAAACATGATCTCCTTGGGCTATTTTGTTTAGTTGGTATTCCCTGAAGCACTGTGTTTTCGAATATATATATTATGACGACTTCACTGCAGCCTATTTCATAAAAGTTGATATTAAGAATGGCTGAACTATTTCAGCCTATCATGTTACTGGTTAATAAACTTTTACGCGTTTTAACATTTGTATTGTAATGTGAAAATTATTGTAATGCTTTGAATTCATTTGATTCATTTTCAGTGTTGGCTTTCAATATCGATTTGATGTGGTATACGACGATGGACAAAATGATTTTGAGCTTGATGAACACTTCCTGACTAGAATGAGGAAGTGGAGAGAGATTAATGGTTAGTTTCACTAATAATCTCTGTTAGTTTGTTAGTTTACCTTCATCTGGATTGGTTTACCTTCCATGTCTGCTAGTTTACCTTTCATTATCAGTTAGTTTACCTTGCATCTTCTTAGTTGCTAAATTACCCAAAGCCAAATTATTGGAGAAAACTATGATGAAAAAAGATGAGAGATAAGATCAAAGTAAGGAGACTGGCTCTCTTGAAGTTTTCTTTCAAGTAACAGAGAACCAGTCTCCTTTCTTATTTCTTATCTATATCGCTCTGTATTTTCGTACAGTAAGCACTGTGATGCAGGTAAGCAACGCTATAGAGATGAGATGATAAGTTATGTTATATATAAATAAAACGGAGAGGATATCTCTTTTCTTGGTTCTTATCTATCATCGCACTGTTCTTCTTCAAAGCGTGATACTGGTAAAAACCAAGCAATGCCTAATGATAAAGATGACAAATACTTTTATTGCAGGTGATAAGAACGCCCAGACTTGGTACCCAAGGTGTTTGGAAGAACTTCTTGATCTACCCTGCATATTTATTTACGCCGGTAAAGATCGTGCTGGGCAAACATTTCCAAGGTTAGTTTACATTTAGAATTTACGTAAGAGCAGCATGAAGTATCTAGCTAAGGGCAAGTTTATTTCATGCTGAAAGGTTAGGGACTCCATTCCTAGAGGATTTGCCTCTCAGAAAAAATATCTGGATTGGCATTTTTTGGGTTTTTGGCTCTTGGTCAGTGGCGGACACTTTGGGGGAGGGTGATCACCCCCTAGATATTTTGAGAAACAATAGCCTTTTGTTGTAAAATGATGGGACAAGTCTCATTGTTTATTTTCAGCAATGGGTTTTCCTCCTAAATGATCCTCCCCCCCCCCCCCCCAATAAAGAGTTCCCCCAAAGAGTCTGCCACTGCTTTTAGTTACAACAAATTGAGGCCAATAGATAAAGCTCTCCTTCTTTAGTCATCCTACCATGAGTGTTTACATAGCTTAAAGCAACAAAATGCTGGCCTCCCTAGGAAGGTTAACCCTACCTGGTTGATAGGGTGGTCCTACCTGACATTTAATGTGGACCAGGAAAAGCAATATAGGAGGGCGATGCTGCACATTTAGAGACCTAATGGTAAAAAGAAATGGGTAAATCAAATATTGTATACTTTGAAAATCTTTCTAATTAAGCGTATGAATAAATAATTCTCCCAAGGAGCCTAAACTATCATCTCCCTAATGAGTGGAACTATGCTTTGATGGATGCACAATATCTACACGGTCAAACCTAACTTATTTTTTAAGTTTCTACTATCGGTCATTTGTACTTTACTACAAATTCAGCGCAAATGTTTACTGCGCATGTCAATATGCTTCCGAGCATCTACGGTTTCTAAAGAAGCGGCTACGCTCATAGGATGATGATAAACTCTTTAAACACAAATGCACACAATCTTAATGGCCTAATTTGACTATACTTGTTTTCCTATTTTTCTGACCATAACCTAATGTTTCATTCTCAATAGATCCTTGAAATACATCGACCTACGTTTGATCGATAACGGCTACTTCCATCGTTCAGTATTGGAGACTGAGATTGGTTCAGTTGCATGTTATTTGAGTGTGGATGCAACAACAAACAAATCGATTGCAAGTAAACAAGTGGTTATTAACAGTGTGAGAGGCAGTACTGGAATGACGTATCTGGAAGTACCCCTTCTTCGTACTGAAGATCAAGAGTTGCCTAATGGGGAGGTTCTAGGTATCTATGAACTTTTGCTTCTATTGGGTTGTCAGTTTGTTTGATTGTTACTTAAATAAAACTACTCTGAAACTGCAACAAGCACCTGGGTGAGCCTATTGTTAAAGATAAAATCATGTGACTTGTTTTGTTGTTTTAGGCCTTGTCCACACTTATCCGGATATTTTTGAGAACGCCTATTTATTTATCCGTTTTGAAAAGATCTGCGTCCACACGATGAGCTTTTTCGAAAAAATCTCCGTCCACACGGGAACGGAGGAATCACTATTAACAAAAAAAATTTGTTTGTTAAATTGGCTGCGCCAAACTTAACTGATGACGTCATCGTTTTCGAAAAGATACGTTTTTGCCGTCCACGCGACAACATGAAAACGGAGTTTTCAAAAATCTTCACCCTGGACACCGTTTTCGAAAAGCTCCGTTTTCATCATCGAAAACTCATCGCTACGTGTGGACGGAATGCCAAAACGGATAAATAAATATGCGTTTTCAAAAATATCCGTATACGTGTGGACGGGGCCTTAGACCATTCTCAAGATTTTTGCTCTTTTTGTTCTAGTTGGAATAGAATCGTTGATTAGAGCCCATCACACCCTAGAAAATTTATAAGCGCATATACCTACCAGATGTTTAAGAACGTAGTCAGCCCTTTTGACTGAAATCAATGTAAGTCAGTATAGAGAATTCCCTTCGAATCGTTGTTGATAGTTGATAAGCAAGTAGACTTACTATCTTCGTAAGTTATTGGTTTATGTACTAAGCACAAAGGGCCCACTGAATAGGAAGACTAATCGAGCAGTGCGACCCTGGTCCTTCCTCTCTTTGTGACCACACCTTGTGATTCCTTTTGCCTTTTTGCCTGGAATTACAGAGAGCTGGCTAATTCTCCCCACGCACTTTTTGACAGGTTTGGAGGTGGTTTTGAACCCGGCACCCTTTGAGTAAGGGTCAAATGATCTAACCACTCGGCAATCCCAGCCATCATTTCTTTTTCACCATCGTTACTTTTTCTCTTTTTGTAACATTTGAATCCTGTAAATGATCTAAAACTGTCAGGAATATTTCGACCAGCATTCTCGAAACGTTTTTGAAATACCTTTGTTTGATTTCAGTTTCAGAATCGAAATCTCCTGAATCCAAACCTTTAGAGTTGAAACCACTGGAAATAAAACCCATCGAAGATCAGAAAGAAGACAAACCAACACCGGTTGACGACAACAGCAACCACTTCTCATCCAAATACCCCTTACCAATCCTCACGGCATCCAAGACGGTATGGCAGATTATTCACTCGAATGGGGGACAGAGCGGGGGTCAGCCGAGGTTGATTAATCTGAATTCGGATCCCAACACGAGATGGATTGATAGCAATCGACCGATGCTTGTTAAGAGCAATCCAGATCACCAATCCAGATATTACAGGTTAATGTTATATTCGATTCTACTTTTAATCAGATTAGATTAGATTGTTGATTCTTTTGAATGGGGCGTGTAGCGGCCAAACGTCTGAAAACACTTGCTACAGATTTATTGTCCAAACTCGTCAAAAAACACACAGCACTACTCAACTTGAAGGTTTGCTATAAATTAAGTAAATTAAACACAATTACAATCAATTAACTACAGAAATTAGGCCTAATAAATCGAAAGTATAACAGCAGCATTAATATAGAAAATAATAATTTAAGAAAATAAACGAATGTTATAAACAGCAAAATAAACTTACAAACTATAAATCCTTTACAAGAGTAGCCAAACACAGCAAAGACTTGGGCTAAACAGCAAAGTTTCCCGAAAATCAGCTCCACCCAACGCGATGAAAATACGAATAATAACAAATACGTTGTACATAGAATAGATATACTAATCATTTGCAAAATAATACACGCATTGTTCTATATTTATTTAAAACAATTAATTCAACCATGCACAGCTATAAGGTTCAACAGTTCAAATGTCCAAGAGTCACAATTCACGCTCACACGGGAGTTGTGAATTAAACAAACTACAAAATTCAAAGTGCAAAAGTAAACTTTTGACTTCAGAGTGGTGAAAACGAGGCCACAAAATTTTGCATATCATAAAGGTGATTTTGCAGCTTCTACAGGGCGTATATACTGTGGTGGAAGTCAGCCGAGGTTGATTAATCTGCATTCGGATCCCATTACGAGATTGATTGATAGCAATCGACTGATGCTTGTCAAGAGCAATCTGGATCACCAGTCCAAATATTACAGGTTAATGTTAGTTGGTCAGATTAGATCAGATTTTTTCCCATTTTTTCAAGGCTTTGAGGATATCATTAACTACATCATTCAACAATCTGTAAGAACTTCAAGATAGATTTGATTATTGCAGCAATGTTGAATAAGTTGATCTAGCTCAATTTTTTGAAAGTTAGTTAATCATGGCATTGTTCGACTTCACATCAGCCTCAGCACGTTTTCAAACCCAACACATTAAATTAGATTTGATCAGATCATTTTTTGAAATATCAGCTTCAATCTGAAGATGGTCGTTTGTTTATACGACCGAATATATAGTATAGGAGAATATTAACATCGTCTTTTTCCTAACATGAAGCTTCTAGTGATATTATTTATAATTAGATTAGATTATTGATTTGAATGAAGACACAGTGTCAAATGTGATCAGTGACTTGCAATTGAACAACAGCTAGTGTTGAGAACCTGGCTTAGGCTAAGCTGGGCTAACTGTTATTGTGAGCGAAGTATCAGTAATTCTATATAATCAATTTTACCATATTTGTTTCAGGCGTTGGACTGTCGCCCGTCAAGCTCGGAAAGTACTGACTACACCAGGTACTTCATCGCCACCCTCTCCGACTGCCTCAGGTAACCTAATTCTTTTGATGACTAAAATCGTAGCTAAAAACCGGACCATATCTACCCATTTGAAAAAGTGTAAATGAATACTTTCCTCATATCTTTCAAGACAATTTGACAAGATATGTTAAGAATTAGACGGGGATGGCCGAGTGGTTAGATCACTTGAGCCTTGTTCAAAGGGTCCCGGGTTCAAAACCACCTTCAGACCTGTCACAAAGTGTGAGGAGAGAATTAGCCAGCTCTCTGTAATTCCACGCAAAAAGGCAAAAGGAATCACGAGGTGTGGTCACATCGAGAGGAAGGACCAGGGTCGCACTGCTCGATTAGTCTTCCTATTCAGTGGGCCCTTTGTGCTTAGCACGTAAACCCATACCTTGCGAAGATAGTAAGCGTATGTGCCCATGAACTATCATCAATTATGATCATATAAAAGAACCCTGTCATTTAATTAGTTGGCAAAGTATAGATCTAAATTGATAGAACTTTTTAGCAATTTCGAAGAAATTTGAAATGTCTGTTTTATTTTTCAGATAACCAGCAGTATACTTTTAGTCCATTGAGCAAGGATATTGGAAAGAAAACAACACAAGGTAAATTTCACTGTTTGCTATTCGATTTCATAAGTATATGATAAAGAGACCCAATATGTCCCATAGTTATTACCACCAGACTGGCTGCGTATTAACTAATAAACTAGGTTTTTCGTAATGAATGAAATAACCAGAAGCTTCATTTTGATTAGTTTTCTAAATCTTCGATTGTACGATCGAACGATCATTATCGAACATTGATAATGATCGTTTTATCATACGATCGAAAATTTAGAAAAGTAATCAAAATGACGCTTCTGGTTATTTCATTCATTAATATGATCCTTGCCCGAATAGATATTTCCAAACAAGGGTTTGTCGAGTTGGGTTCACCGTCAGTGTTCAAGAATAAAAGAGCGTTCGAATTAATACAAGAGGCAATGAGCCAAAATAAATAGATAGAATGTGGCTAAAGATAAACTAAGAGTGCTTAAAGAAGCTGCAAGAGTAAAATATAAGTATGTGTGGGATAAACGATGGATTTTCTCCCCACTAGGATACTACCACTCGACAGCTTGTGTAGCAATTCGTAAACTTGGGTTTATGTTGCTATTGGATTTCAGAAATATCGCATCTGTTGGTGACAGTTAGGAGCTTATAGAATATAGATGTGTGGATTTATGTTATGTGAGGATTTAGGCCCTTAAATGGCTGTCCTGTCTTCTTCAGGGTTTAAAATCTGTAGAAGTATTATTGAAAATGACATCATATAATAGTAGCCTCTTGGCTCTACCTCTTTCGATGAATATCTAGAACTTTTAACAAATATTAGGCAAAACTCCGATTGCTCAATCTTTAATTGTGCCATTGCTTTAATCATAAACGTTATGTAAATGTATTTGATAAGAAGCTTTGTTATGACGTTTTGAAAATCCATATCAATAAAAAGATACCCCTGGTTGAAAAAGTATGGATTATGGCTTATGGTTCACCACTAATAATTGTTATTCTTTGTCAGGTGGAAATGTGTTTTTATCTGAAACTTCGAATGATGATGCATCGGATGAAGATGACAATGATAAAGAACAATATCACCCAAGATGCTTGCTTCTTTCTGGGCCTCCCCAGGTAAATAAATCTGCATTTATATATGGTACAAAACTTGTAACCTTGGATGGTACAAAACTTCAAAATAGCCAGAAATACCGCAAACATAACGAAACGAAAACATAGAGTTAGGTTTCTGTCTCGTTCTCTTTCTGACGTATTACTCTGTTGAGTGTCAGACGAAAAGTTTAAGTAATCTATGTGTTCGTTTCGCTATGTTTCCGGTATTTCTGGCTATTTTAATGTTTATCCATTATATTTTCTTAATAGCCTAATTGTTCAGTCCTAAGGGCTGTTAAAACCAACCAATTAAAATATTGCAAGTGTTCAGTTCAGCCAAGACATCTTTTCAACTCTACTCCGAGCACAATCATGAGTTTAGTAAATTTCAGGTTTTCAGAATGAGAGTGCGTATTATGAATTATTGAAGCTGATATTTTTTGCTGTTCTATTATTCATAAATAAGTAGTGAGTAGCCTGGTGCAAGTAGCAGTTTTTACATTATTGATTATTTTCATAGGTTGGCAAGACTGGTGCATACCTCCACTTTGCACGTCTCTTACACTCAATGCTGATGCGCCTAAAACGCGTGGACGTATTTGACAACCGTGTGTCGTACGCCCCTGCCTTAGACCCAACTGAAATCTGTGGCATCGTGGCCCTACACCACCCTCAATGGCCTGACATCAACAAAGTATCAGAGACAGAATTCATCACAGAATTTCTCGACAGCGAATTCAAGAACTACAGTCGAGTACACATATCATCTGTTAGCAAGGACATTAAGCCTGATAAGAAACAAGAGGTGAGGATGGTGAAGAGGACGTCAGATATCACGGATATAGGAGGGCAGCAGATTGTGCCGGTTATCTTGGCCGATTGTGCGACGCATGACACGTTACATCATTGTGACAGTTGCAAGTTTTATCGAGAAGGGATTGGTGGGGATACGACTAAGGTTCTGGATTATCAACTGACTACGTTTGGGGATGAGAAAACTGAGGTAGGGTGTTTTATCTATCCTAGGCAAATACGAGTCCGTCAAGAGAGCGGGTAACCAGGGTTGTTACCAGGGGACCCAGGGATTTCAAAGGCATGTAAGAAATTATTAATGTATTCTTTATCAACTATAAGGTTTCTTTCGGTGAAAACTAGGCCATCGTTTGTCATTCCCTTTTGGCCCCGCCTGTCTCTCGACGGCCCTATAGGTATTTATTTCATATAGCATTTCACCCAAAAGGAGAAGGGTTTTTATCTATCTTAGTCATACATTTCATTTGGCATGGTGTACACATGGAGAAATATATTCTGTAAGAGGACTACTACAATAATGATCTACCACATTAAAGTCTCTAGTCCGGAATCTTTCTCTCAAAAGGAGAAGGGTTTTTATCTATCTTAGTCGTGTATTTCATATGGCATGGTGTACACATGGAGAAATATATTCTGTAAGAGGACTACTACAATAATGATCTGCCCATTTAAGTCTCTAGTCCGGGAACTTTTGGGACTGGGACTGGGAATTTATGTACAATAAGTTAAGTAGTTTAAAGAATAACGGACTTCAAAAGGTATGCGTGTGCCACAATTTTGTTATATAACCCACATCTTATTGTCAGGTCAGGTTAGGTCAGGTCAGGTTTATCCATAACCGTAGCCGTTGGGGTACATAGATGTCACAGTCCTTCTCTGCCAACACGTTCTGTCCATAGCCAAACCCATAGTTTCAATTAAGGAAAGTCCCGACCATTTCTTAATATCGTCTAGCCTAATCGCTTTAGGTCTTCCTCGTCCTCTTTTTCCTTCCACAGACCCATGCATAACTGTGTGTGCTAAAGTGCCAACTCTTCTGGTCGAGTAGCCAAACCATTGCAACTTGCACCTTTTTGCTGTCACCAAAAGAGGAACATACTCTCCAATATGTTTTTCACTCTTCTCAACACTTCTTCGTTTCTTATTCCGTTTCTCCAAGTAATACCTAGAAGCCTTCTAAAGCATCTACGCTCAAATATTTCTAATCTTGTTTCAATATTCTTACTGTAAGTCCTTGTTTCACAGCCGTATAACGCAATTGATGTGATGAGTGACCACATCAACTTGGCTTTAGTTTTCATATTGATATTTGTTGTCTTCCATATCTTATCACATTTGGCCAGCTGTGCTGTCGCAATGGCTAATCTCTTCTTTACTTCAGTAATAGAGGTCATTTCTGAGTTGAGTGTTGAACCAAGGTACTCAAACGTGTTTACTTCTTGTAATTTCTCACCCCTTACTTCAATCTCTATTTGCTCGTCATCTTCATTAACCCTTGAAGTAAACATCATCTTACTTTTGCGATCAAGTCAATATCATCTGCAAATCATGATATGCAAATCATCTGCAATATCATTGCTCTTCTGTACTTCTGCCTGTTCTGAACCCAGCTTGTTCTTCAGCTAGAATTCTTTCTGCTCGTTGCTGTAATCTATTTTCAATAACTGTTAATAGAACTTTACTGAAATGCCTGATTATATCGTTCTGTAGTTATTACATTTTCGTAGGCTTCCTTTTTTGGTAGCGCAATGATTTGAGATTGTCTCCATTTGGTTGGCCACTTCTTACTACGCCAGACTACATTGCAGCTTTTTAATGAAACATTGACTATGCTACCACCACTGCGTCATCACAGTAGCTATCGTAATTTACTGTGCCTACCTTACAAAATATCTTAAGCAAAACCAGGATGTGTATTTGATAAAAGTTTTGCTCAATATCTCGTTACCATGATTACTAAAGTCGCAATGTTATTTTTTGTATATGTTCTTGATATTTATCAGTCCACTGCCTCCATCCCCCGGCATTATAATTTAGTATTCCTCTACTACCCCCTACTATTTTCTTTGTAAACCTGGCGAGCCCCCGTTACTAACTTTACCCCGTTTACCCGTTACCCCGTTACTCACTGCGAATAGAATTAAAAGTGGTTATCCAATCTGATCACTTCTATTTAGCACCTGGGAGTAAGTGAAATGTGTCTTGAATTCGTTGTTCTCTTAGATTACTTAAACGGGTGATTTTTCCAGAGAGCAATAGCTGACAATAACTCCTATTTGCCATAATAGGTTGATATACAGTTCATAATTCCTGTGATGCACATGAAGTACTTCATTATCGACGAAGAGGCTCAAGTGGTGAAGGGCATGCTCCTCCCTAGAATCAACGTCAGTACCCCGTTTCCGAAGATTGTCAAGACCGATGAAGAAGCGTTGTTGGGAAGGAAAATTAAAACCCCGATTTTGATGGCCAGTTCTGAAGGCCAGGAAGAAGGTAAGTCTCACAATTTGTTCATCTGACTTTATTTTGTTTTCGAAAGATGAAAGATGGAAGAAGGATAGTGTTCCAGTCCATCCGTTATGTGTAATTGCTATGAACATCTTTCCACAGTATTACGAATTATTCCACATTATTGGGCAATAGGCCAGGAAACCCAACCAACCATATGACCGAGCGGTCACTGCAAATTTTCAATTCTGTCGTGGCTACAGGAAATTTCCCCTGATTAATGATATTGGAGGGTTGGAAGTTTCCTTTACCCATTCTAGAAATTCTACACATCTACTAAAGCTAACCATCCATTTTTGCAGGAAACTTTTACAAAATTTTCCACGGGTTGCAAGATCAAATTAAAGTTTTCCAGCTCTGTTAGGCAAGCCTACCTGGGCTTGCTCTGGCTGTACTGCATTCACAATGAAAAAAAGACAAGGATACTCTTTTTGGGACCGTCCAAATAGTTGGCAAACTTTTCAGCGATTGTGTTTTTAGATAGCTGCAAATGAAATGGCATTTGAAGCATTGCTTATTTAACTTTTCAATGAAAAATCTACCTCTTATTTACGCTCTGTCATAGCTTATTTTGATCTTTAATCTTTATAGATAAACGATTTTTAGCGATTTGGACGACCTCTTATGAATCTCATCATTTTCTTTCAGGCCTGTTGAATTTATTTCATGCCATGGAAGAGACTGATTATGTTCACATTACGTTCGTCAAACAAAGTGAAATGGCGACCTATCAGAAAAACTGGCCTAATCATGTTTTCGCCATCTTGCCACAAGAATTTGATGAAGCAAGCTTCGGAGCTGTCAAACAAGTTATGAAGGTAGGAAGCTCGGTTTTATTTTTTCTTGACTTTGTTTGTTGTTTTTATCGTACTGTTCTGTCCCGCTTGTTAGAGACATTGTTTTAAAACACAACATTGTATTTTACATTTTCCTGACACCTTAAAAGCTGTATTTCATTTCTATTTGACTTCATTTGTTTTTATCCTGCAGTTCTGTGCTGCATAAGGGAGAGATAAGTAGTGTTTGAAAACAACATCAAGCTAGAGGTTTTTCTGGGACCTATAAGGTACCTGCAGCTTGTGCCCCGATATTGAATATTCTAGAACGAACATCCTTGGAACTTGACTTCGGAAACATTTACAGCTGTGTTGGCTGACGGCTTGTAATTTATGATTTCGACTGTCCCTTGGCTTGAAGTGAACGCCAATAAAAGTCTGGTTTAAGATGGTAGGGAAGCAAGCAAACAAGCAAGGATATTCATTTGTTAACGAAAGTTCGGAGTATGGCTGAGTAAAGCTAATGAGGACGTGTACCTTTCGCTTTACCATACAGCCAGGGGTTTGTGTATCAATTTAGTTTCAACAGTTTGTTGAAGACCAGTCTCTTATCTTACAGCCATTTGCCTTGCAGAATTATTACTTTGAAGTTAACTTCAAAAAATAAATAACTAAGATCTATCTAGCCTCACATTTGTTCATAATAGCCAAATTTTGCGACATGAAACCACTGATCTCAAAGTAAAGACTGGATTGAGCATTCTGTTGTTCCTTGATTCAGATGTTGAAGCCAATTGCCTCCCAATATGGCTGCCATTGACTTCATTTGAGAACGTCAGATGCTCGATCCAGTCTTTATTTGGAGATCAGTGCATGAAACCGGTTTCTTTATCAAGATTGATACTTTTCAGTATCAGGCAAGAAATATTCAAGTATTGTGTCATATCCCATACTCGTGCACATTCTTTGACATGGGATTGAATGGGAACTTTCTCATCAAATCTCTTTTCACCTTTTTTTCCTTCAGTAATTTGCCAGGCAGAACTATGTCTTTGAAGTTGAGCGTCAAAAAATCGCGACAGAGAATGACAAAGATTTATATGATGATATAAATGATGAGGACCAACTTTTGCGTCATGAACTTGTTTTTTATTGACAAATTTTGCTTACAATATCAGACAAGAATTACTATTCTTAATGTTTCATACAGCATGTACTTTGGCAAGGGATAGCATTGGGATTTTCCTATCAAATTTCTTTTCACCTCTTTAAGACTAGTCTTTTCCTTTAGTCGTTTGCCAGACAGAATTACGACTTCGAAGTCGAGCGTCAGAAAATAGCAGCAGAGAATAACGAAGACATTTGGCCTCTGATTTTGATGATGGCTGACAATGTCGTCATGTGGCAACAAGCTGGCAAAGACAACGAGGCTGTTGGGTAAGTGTGATATTTCATGTGATCACTTTATACAAATATGGGTGTTCCATGTGGCCACTGTAAACAAATAGGGATATTTCATGTGATCACTTAATACAAATATGGGTGTTCCATGTGATCGTCCTTATAGCACTAGATTTACATAGGACACAAGAAAGGAGACTGATATCCGGGTAAAGTCTGTCTGATGATTGCGAGAGCATGAAACTTTGATTGAGTTACAGAGAGCAATTTTCCTTTCTTGCCTCTTATCTATATCGATCTATGATGCCCCCACCGGGTTTCAAACATTAATTTGTGATAGACCATGCCTTATGAAATAATGTTAATATAACATGGCTCTGAAGAAGGATTTAACCCGAAACACGAATTAATGCATCACCGTGGATAACCCTGGAGTTGTGAACATATCATGGTTACTGTGCTAACTTATTGTCCTGGTTTAGGACAGTGGTTAGCGCGCTCGCCTGTATCCGCAAAAAACCCAGTTTGAGACCCGGTGGAGGCATATGTCAATTGCAGCAGCGTGCTCTTGTATAATTGAATTACCCGTGTTAGACCATGCCTTATGAATTAATGCTCTGTACCTATGATGGAGATATAGACAACACAATACTATAGCACTTGATTTAGACTATTTTTGTAAGGAAAAGCTCAACCGTAGCATAGAAAGGTATCCGTGATCCTGGATTCGAATATCTCTCAGGTCAATATTTCATTTCTCACAAATCGATTTGAAAGAAGTGTGTTTTGAAAGCACAGATCTCAAAATAAAGACTGGATCGAGAATCTGTCATTCTCAAATGAAGTCATTCGCGGCCATATTGGTAGGTCCAATTCAATACATTGAAATTACACAGGGACTGCTTTTTTCTTTCATGATTGTTGGAATGTTATGAATGCTCAGCACTAGTCTGAATAATCTAGCAGCTATTGTTTGCAAAGAATACAGGCAGTACAATTTCTTTGGCAGCCATATTGGGAGGTCAAGTGAAAGCCGGAGCGATTGGCTGCAACATCTGAATCTAGAAACAACAGAATGCTCGATCCAGATTTTATTTTGAGATCAGTGTTTGAAAGTAGTAAAAACAACAATGACATTGCCTACTTTGATTGTCTGTTCAGTCCAGTTTTACTTGTTATACATGTGATGAATTATATGTTTCATGTGATAATCTCAGGTAACATATGATACTCGAAATATACATATTATGTACAATGGTAACTTAATCATCAAAACTTCATTAGTTAATTCTAATTTCTCGAAGTTGTTTCATTGTAATAGTTTTCAAGATAACTTGTTAAACCCAAAGATAGATTGATATTTTCCAATCAGAAAAAGTGGATATATAGATAAATAGATATATTAAAACAGTCTTTGGATGGTACAGAACTTCAGTATAGCCAGAAATATCGGAAACATAATGAAAGGAACACATAGATTACTTGAGCTTTTCGTCTGACACTCAAAAGAGTAATAAGTCAGATATATTAAAGCAATGTGTTAGACCATGCCTCATGAATTAATGTTAAAGCAATGGGTTCATTCCTACATCAATGGAGTTCCGTAATAACTCCTGCTGTTTTCAGAAGGTTTCTTTATGCGTCAAACATTTCGTTCTCGTAGTATTCTGTGCGTGAAGAGCTGAGATTTGTATGTATTCAGTCTCAGAATAACGCTTATAACTCTCACTGACTTTGCTGACCTACTCTCGATTTGAAACTTCATAGATCTCTTGATGACTCAACCCGGCTTGATCCCAACCAGAACATTTCTGTCAACTCGCACGTCTTTCTGAACTTCTGGTCATGTAGATTCTGAATATTTGAACTCCTGTCTTTATTTACTGGTGCTGTCATTATGTGTGGTTTTGTTAAACTGTATCAATGTTTGCTAGATTCTAAAGTGCATTTATTCAGGTTCTAATGTTCACGTTTTTCGTCCACTTTTGATTTGGCTCGAATCATATCTAAGATCTGTTGATGTAGGTCAGAATCGTGCTTCTTGGAACGTTATGTAGCAAATATAGTGAGACGAAATCTGTTAAAGCCCGATAGTGCTCCGGCTGATCAGTCTTGAGTTGATTTAAAGCCTATTTGCGACAATCTATGTTGGGCCAATTTTTTCCAAAAACCATGGGCTAACCATTATTTTTAGCTGATGTTGAAGTGAACTTTTTGATTTGTAGAGAAAAGTGTTTATTCAATCCTTAAGTGGGTTATAGGTAATAACTCGCCATGGATAATTGCTTTTACATCCCCCAAAACGTATATAGAATATTTTGGGGATGTTAATTAGTGTGGGGTGTTCTGTAATATGGGAATCACCTTTGAGTAGTGTGAGGATTTTATTGACTAGGCCCAACACTGCTTAAGGGAATGAAGGGGGGATGGGGCTGAGACAAACTAAAATTTGCCAAGGTGTTCATCACTTTTTGTTTGGGTTCAAGCATCCATCATTGCAAATGAGGCTATTGTTTTATAACACTCAGAAATATTCTCCTTTTCAGTGACAACGAAGATGACAGCGATTCCCTGGACCCAGACGCCCTGTCCCCATCCGCTGACACCACGTCACTGTTCGAAATCATGAAACTCGTCGAATCAACACCCCACGTGCTCAATTACGGCATCATAGGCCTTCGCCCTTGGAGCTCCACGCAATTCGACGTGCCCACGCATGGCTTCATTCGAACGTTTATTCACTCGTGCATATTCCTAAACGTTAAAGAAACGCAGAACGTCTGCTTCAATAACACCAAATATGTCGGTGAAAACATCGATTTTCAACTACGGCTTGTCGAGAGCAACATCCTAACGTGCAGATTCGAACATTTGAGTTTCATGTGCAAGCTCACCGCGCGGCCTGGATGGAGAGTGCCGCTGCGGACGCAAAGCTGGGAGCAGTTAGAAGAAAACAAAGACGGTATGTCGTTCTCGCATCTCGTCGCACCGCCTGATCGCGAAGAATTAAAGACTATAAACGCGCCTCCGCATTTAGTGATGCAGAAATATCTCGCACTTGGTGGTAGGATTTTATTCGCCGCAGCTGTTGCGAAGGAGGAGCATCCAGTACTTGTTATTGGTGGGTATACAGACTTAGGCCATGATATAAGCGTTTGTGTTGTTAATGGCAGTACCAAAGGAGAGCTGAATGATGCTACCAACAATCAACTCGAGAAGGTATACGGTGGTTTGTTGTTGTATGACTATCCTTCGTGTCTGAACAAGGAGTTTTTGTCGAAGTTCAAATTCATCGAGGATGCGAGACTTTGTGTCGTTTCTAATGATAGATACACGATACGAGAAGAAGTGACCCGGTTAGATCTCGAAGAAAACTGGAAATTCAGGTTTAGGGATGAGTATCAGACTGCAACGACGACTGAAGGGGATAAAAAACCGGTTTTCTTTCTTACTGGGATGATAAGCCTGTAGGCTGATTGTTTAGCCCTGGAAGGAAACTTGAAACTCCGGTTTACAGATCAATGCAGCAAAGGAAACTGAAGGCGAAATAAACTGGTTATCTTTTCAAATGAGATGATAAGCTTGGATGCCTAAGCCTGAAAGAAAACTGGAAATTCTGGTTGCAAGATGGGTACCTGATAGCAAAGATGAATGGTGAAGGTGGTAAAACTGGTTTTCTGGACGGGAATGATACGGCTGTTTGGAGTTAGAAGAAAACCAGAAATTCTGGTTTAGACATCAGTACAACAAAGACAACTGGTTTCTCATACAAGTATGATGATCTGGTATGGATATTTAGGCACTTAGTGTGTGAATCGAAGACAATCAATGCAGTGCAATATTTGTTTCAGAGAAGAGAGCGAGATAGTAGGTGTATTAGGAAGAGGTGCTGTTTTTTATTTAAAATAAATAAAGATGTTCAGATCTAGAAGAAATTGTAGAGCTGATGATTGACTAAGTTATTCTTGGGTAACATGTATTGCCTATCGATCAATGCAATGGGTTTGGTTTGTTCAGGGTTGCACACGTAAAAAACTGTTGTTTTGATTGCAGTGAAATTTCGATAGCTAGTGATAAACTGAGCCTTCCGAACTAAGGGCCAATTTAAATGGGTGGAAATACTCCACTTATCAGACGTAGGATGTTTGAGCAGTCACCAAACCGACAAATTTTCTGCTTGTCAATTCAATGATGTTTTCAACTGTTTTCAACTGAAGGCACTATAACCTAGTTTATTCCACTCCTAAGGTCAGATCATTCCATTATTTGCGCCATGATTCGACTGTTCACGCCATGATTCGATTGTGACGCCATGGTTCGATTGCTGACACCAGATTCGATGATCACGTCAGTGCAGCAATTTCCCCACACTTTCGATTCGTTTTTTGTGAATTTACTAAATTGAATTTTATTCAAGGTTAAAACTGTGATATATTGATGAAACTAGCCGTCAATGTTTTTGCTAATCAAAGCACCTAATTTTTTTCTCTCAAGTGCTCTGCCTCACTAATGGTACTCTTGAACAAACTTTCTGTGTATTGATACCTACTCTCAGTGTTTGCTATATCGTTATTTAATAGCACGAGTATAGTCCATGTGCAGAAAAGTAGACATGCAGCTTTTTATACTAAACCTTGTTGGCACAAAAACGTATTTTTGAGTCTTTGTTTTGAAGTGTTTTCGTTGCATTGTATAGTTTATGAACCAGAGTGAAACAACAGGGAATCAATGTAACAAGTATGAGCCAACATGTCTACTTTTCTGATGCTTTTGGTAATAACTGGGTCCATCGAATGGCCAGTTTGCATTATTTATGACCCCTCTATCCCCCAAAGGTCCGGAGTCCCGTTTCAAGAGGACATGATCCAAGTAGATGAATTTGGCATGCTAATATTTTGGACAATTATGGCTGGTAGTTTTGATTTTATAAAGTTCGAACTTTAAATTATTTAATGTTGCAAGATTTTAGCTGTAATAAGAATGAGATTTCGCAAATTGCATGTAGTCTAGTGACACAGAATTGGGAGTTATTCCATCGTCCTGTTTACTCCCCCTGAAAGTTTTGCTTTAGTGGTAGAACATGTTGACATCAAAGGCTGGATTAGAACGTCACGTAAGAAGTACAGGCCTTTATAAAAGTATCTTAGGCTTCACAGCTTCTTATAAAAAAGCGTGCCTCGATTTTCATTCAGCAACTCTCAATTAAGTCATCAAAAACATTTTTAAGGAGAACCGAGAACATCGTTTTCACCCCCCCCCCCCAAACAAACTCAGTCCCTCTTTCTAAATATTGATGTTTTAGGTGTCCCAAAAGTATTCCGGACATTGATAATTGATTAGCGTAGGAATCTAACCATTGATAAGGCGGAATATTACACACCTCCAAAACAAGATCCACCAATCAAAGACATTCATTTCCAAGTCATTATCCAATATAAATTCTGAATGAATTAATAATTTAGTGCTATGCCGTTCTATCATATTGTTCTGCCGTTCTATTATATTGTCCTATCCTTTTATTCCATTGTTTACGCCTCTATTTTGATCATATTTTTTTGTCATAGCCAATCAGAACAAAGTCCATGATTGAGCACATGTCTTTCGTAGAACATGTTCATGTTCACATGATAGCTCGAATCTGATTGGTCTGAATATTTCATGTACTCGCCGCTGATTGGTCAAACCCATTTCCCACCCCTTATGAACTACGTCCTTTCGAATGGTGGTCTAGCCTCCAAAACAATTCAAAATATGATCAAAGGTTTCTCATCAAAGCAAAGCAAAGTTTATTTTCCAATACATGAGGAATCCAAGAAGAACTTCGCTGAATTTATGCAATTTTTGATATTTCAAAGATGGCTGAAATCATCCCGTCACCTCCTAATTCTCCGTATTCTGAAACTACCCAAGAGGTGAGTGAAATATTTAAGTTAGGCCCTTTTCGCTGGTTTAACATCAGCGGAACACCTCGTATCTTATTTTCCTTATCGTTTGTTTGTAACAAACAAATCTAACTATCTGATTTTATATTTTCTAAATCCATAACATTTTTATATTTCAGAATATCCTGACAAGGGATGCTGACATTAATTCCAGCTCAACACTAACAGATCTCGAGGCAGTTCATTCCCTCCTGGCGATGAGTCAGACGCAATGGTCTCCTCCTAGCCCTCCCAACTCTGAAGCCCCATCGCAAATGTCTGACATGATCGAACCAGCCAAAAGCTTACAGGCTAACGTTGAATACCCAAGCAAAACGAATCAGCTTGAGATGATGGAAAGATTAGTGAAAGAATCTCAATTTGGAAGTGACAAGGTAATTTACTCTGACCTTTTTTGTGCTGTTTTACTAAGCATCGACAGGGTCGAAGGTTTTAAGGAAAGTAAACGTAACGTATTATATTAGTGGAATACGCTGATGTACAATGATGTAATAGCAAACAATTTATCCTTACTACTATAAGCTTGATAACCTATTACTTTTGAGCACTGCAAGTATTGTGTATCGACATTTCTCCACTTAAATTATTAATGTCTATGTCTTCTATGTTTTTGTTTTACATTTTAAGTCTAACAAAATATTATCCTAAGAAAGAAAAAAATAGTCTATCGTAAATCCTCAATAATATACACGCTTTTTATAAGATTAAATAAATTTTTACTGGAGCTAATATCCTTTTGTTTCAAACAAAAGTGAACACCAGGCAATTTTGTCCTTCAATTGTTCTCCATCCATTTACATCCAAACACTACCAACTATCATGATAATAATCTCAATAAAGCTCTCCATCAGAACAGTGTCTATTTTAAATGATGTGTTGAAAGTAATTAAATATAGCTGTGCCCTACCCTGCCCTACAAAGTAGTATTTTACTTTTAAACTTGTCTTAACTTAAACATCCGATAAGTGGCTTATGATATGAGATCAAGGTCTGAAATCTGCAAACCCACTTACACCTGGAGAGCTTAGCTTTGAAATGCATTCCAAATGAATAAATCCTCATGTTTCAAATAGCACAAGTGAATTCCTGTAAGATTTCTTGACTTAAAATTCTCAGGCATCTGGCTATGTTTACAGAGGACTTTTAGTAGCATAGTTTAGGTTCTCTGTTGTTTGATCTTTCTACTAACTTAGATCTTTCTTCAAGATACCCCGATACCCAAATCAAAAATTATTTTCTAATTTAGAAAGAATCCATCTAAATCTTTGACCTCAACCCTGTTTTTACCCTTCAAGCAACTTGGTTTGGTTTTAGTTTATTTCAAACGTTCCTATCAAATGGTCAACTACGCCCTGAATTTGATACTTTCTCTCAACATATTTGAAATTTGATCAGGAATTTTTGTATTTTCTAAACTTCCCTTGTCAAATTGTCCTTACTGTAGTATCAAATAACTATATGCTATCTATTCTTTCTTATTTTGTGCTCTGATGGCCTATTTATCTTTGTTTCCCTACTAATTCAAATCTATTTGAACTTTCTGCAAATATTTCTTATTTTCTTTATAATCCCTGCCTTCTCAATTTACAACATCAATATGGACAAGATGTGTTATTTGAAACAACTCTGTTTTGAACCTGCCCTGACGGATTTCTATCAAAGTCACGAGTTTTTCCCTTGGAAATAATTTTGAACACCTACGGTGATTCCTCGGATTTCATTTCATCACGTTCTTCGTTTCTTAAAATCACATGACTTAGTTCTTTTAATTCCGAAAGTAATTTGGGATGTCACATAACGTTGTTATTGCGGATTTTACGCACAAAGGAATCGTTAAGAACAATCAGACTTAAAAGTTATTTTAGTGAATTATTTCTGAGAAACATCTGTGGGCAATTATGTCATAATGACAAGTGGTGACAGTATGCCATAGGGTGTCCATTTATAGAAAGTAGTTTATACCAACGTGACTGGTGAATTTCTGGGTTGTCACCCTGTAGAATTCATGTGATCAGTCACCATGTACATTCTTTTTTATAAGAATGATTCTACAACATCACAAGCCTGAAACTTGACTGAGGCTAACCATTTTTGCTTAGTATAAGAATTTTAAGGAATAACTACGAAACTTAGAAATGATAAAGCTGGCAGATTAGCTGCTGATTCATTCATTCATTCATTTTCAATATTTAACTAATGGGAGGGCAGGCCTATCAACACGAGTGCTGATTTTCAAGGGGCCCTCCCTTAAAGATAAATACTGTAATGATCTAAAACAATAGATATCTAAGAGATGGCCTAAAATCCTATTTACAATTTATAATACAGTTTAAAAACTGTTATACAATTAAAACACTGTTAAGAATTTACAAATTAAAGATTTAGAAATAAAAGAAACAACCCTAGCCTAAATACTTTGTTTGAAAGAATTTATTTAAGATGCCAGCTTTGACCCAGTTGAGAGCCCATTCCACAACAGATAGGACAGGATAGTCAAAATTTGGAATAATTAACCAAACCCATTGCAAAAAAGTGAGAACAATTTAAGGAACAATTCAACTCGTAAACAGAGGAACGTTATAGAAAAGCTAGCCTCAAAAATGTTTTACTGGTTCCAACAAACAAAGAAACCCTCAAAATCTAAAAACTGCCTTCTTTTTCAGGCTCTTTCAAATGGAAAACTATACAATGACTTCATGACACCCTCGCCTTCACCTTGCACCTCACCAAAACTACCCTTACCTCGAACGTGGCTTCCTAAGACAGCAGATCAGAACATTGCACCAGCTATTTTAATCCTCTGCCCCATACCTTCAAACAATACAAAGTCCTGCGGACAGTCTTCGAATCAAACAAACAATCAAGTTAAAGAAAAAGTAATTGAAAGCTCACAAAGCCGTCAGAGGAATCATAAATGTACGTTTAACGATTGTGGGAAATCCTACCTTAAAAGTTCACATCTTAAAGCACACATCAGAACACACACAGGTATGGTACCATTGATTGTATTTTCATGCCTTTCTCGATTAGCCTCCTCTCTAATTACCATCCTCTCTGATTAACTCCCTCTCTAATTCACTCCCTCTCTAATTAACAACCCCCTTTAATTTACTCTCTCTCTCTCAAATTTACTCCCTCTTCCATTTACTCCCTTCCTAATAAGTTCCAATTTTGAAGAGCAAATTTTCATAAGCCCCTATCTCCTTTGAGTCCCCCCTCTCCCCTTCCAAAATAGTTTAATTCTGCAAAAGTAAGGGAGAGTTTGAAATTGATGATCAACAGGTAGAAAATAAAAGAGTTCAAGTTTATAGTCACAAACATCCAAACTCCATTGATGTCAGGCCATTAAAGGCGGGCAGTTTTCCTGCTTCACCTCAATGCCTTCCCTTTGAATTCTCATTGGTAGCTCTGCAAATGTTTGCAGATTCAACAGGACAAACCTCTGATTGGATAATTGAAATTCACTGAAGTACAGTGAAAAACAGCACACCAGACCACCTGTTAAAGTGTTCAGCTTGAGTTTCTTCCTTTAAATTTTGATTGGTTTTAAGAGGAGTCTGATGGAGAGGATGTAAAATTTCTTCCTAATACAAACACTACAAGACTGCACCTACTCAAAATTTGTGAGATAAAGTTGAAATACTCATTTTTGAGATGGTACTTAATTGGGTTGACATAACCTGGTGATTTTTGGAGATTTATTTGTCACAGTTTTGTCTGGTGCTCTTTTAACTAAATTCATTTCGAATGTTTTTAATCTGATATATTTCTAGTGCTTTTTCTTGAAATATACTTTTATCAAAATTGTCACTGGGTTTCAACTGTTCTATTTAGGTAAAAGTCTGTCTGATTATGCAACATGCAGGAACTCTGAGTAACAGATAACTTATCCCCTTTCTTGCTTCTATTCTATTACCGCTATGTACTTCTGTGTACTAAGTACTATAGACTATAGTGCCAGTTTAGACTGCTATACTAATTGTTCTTTTTTTATTTTTCCATTACATGATAATGATGGGTTTTGTGTGCATTTTATGATATTTCCCCTAATTCTTTCCTTCTCTTCCAAAGGTGAAAAGCCATTCAAATGCGAATGGGAAAATTGCATTCGATCATTCGCAAGATCTGATGAGCTCGCAAGGCACAAACGCACCCACACAGGTGAAAAACGATTTGGCTGTCCTCTTTGCGGCAGAAGGTTTATGAGGTCGGACCACCTAACGAAACATGCCAAAAGACATTTTGCTGCAAAGAAAATACCTGGCTGGCAACAGGAGCTGAACAAGTTAAAAGAAGTTGCACGGTCAGTAACCTTTCAATATCCAACGTTGATAGAAGATAAAACTGTTCAAAATGACACTGTTAATAAAAAGATGGTAAAGATTATTAAGCCAGGACAATGTGTAACAAGGGACTAGTTACCTTGGTTTGTTGATGGTTCCATTGTACGTTTGTATATCATATTGATAACTCCGAAATCGCAAGGCACAAGTACACTTACACAGCCAGAAGCCGATAAAGATGTCATTAAAGTTCAGAATTTTGTGAGATCAGAGAATTTTGCTGCTGCAAAGAACCGTGCCGGTCACAACATGACATAAACAAATTAAATGGTAAGTTAAAAGAGGTACACATGCACTGTAGGAGAAATTTCAATGCCAAAGATGACAAAGAAGAAAAAGCATTTCCATATGATACTTTTTTAATAAAAAGTTTATTAGAAGAGGGCAATAACTCCGGATTAATTGCCTTCATTAAATGATGGCTTAGTTCTAATTTTTGTATACATCATATTGATAACTAGAAAAATCATTTATGAAAATTAACCATTTACCCAGTACTAGTTAGTATTCAGGGGCGTGCTTGCAACCTAGTATACCGGGAAATATTCTGGTTGGCCCCTGGAAAATACTTGTGTCTACTTCCATCCCTAAGACACAACCAGAAATTGGGCCCTTAACCTAATCTTCCTCAGACTCTTTTTTGCTCTAAGCACGCCCCAGTTAGTAACATCAAGGCCCTCCCTACCTTCGTTTTTCTTTGCTCAAGCCATTTGTTGAGATCTTTGCCTTCTCTGCTTAGGGTATAGGATGTCATAAAAGCAAGCTTTTGTTTCCAAGGACGATTTTCTAACCCTTGCGATGCGAAATGGATAGCAATAAAGAGAACCCTCCAAAACAGTTTCCATGAGTAATTAACTGCCCTGGTGGCAAAAGTTTCTTGGAAAGGCCTGGTGAAGCTGCTATTCTATGTTTTGATAAATAACCTTGCATGATTTTATTGCCTACTGATTCATTTAGATTTCAGTTTTTCAAGGGCTGATTCATGTATCTAATGAGTGATGAATAATTTTATTGCTTATTTGAAAAACCCATCCCTTATTTTGTATCTTGATAAATGATTGTGAATAAGTAAATTTCCAGCAATCCATGCAAATGTCCCCATGCAATCATCATTGGCCTGCCAGTTTACACGATTTTCAAAAATGAAATAGGCCTAATCTTATATTATATGTAGATAGACTTTGAATGCATAATGCATCATGATTATATTACTATTGTAAATTTAACTACTACTTTACTATTACTATTGTAAATCTAACTCTTCTGTAACTCATGTATTGTAACTCGATCTTTACGATTTGAACCAGAGCTGCAAACAAGGTTTACTTCTGGCTACCTGACAAAGGTTCTTGTGATAAATATAAAGGGATAATTCATTGCCCTGGTTTAGGTCAGTGGTTAGCACACTTTGGTGGGTAAAACCTGGGTTGGAGACCTGTTGATGGCATGTGAACATTGCTGCAGCCCGCTATGAAAAAAAGTAAGGGAGAATGCAATACACGAATTACCTTTGTCTTGCTGTCTGATTATTAGAAATGAAAATTTTGTTTCAAGGCATCAACAAGAATGCAGCCATGGTTCAAATTATGATGATAGATATGAATTATCATACATTATCTTAACTAAAGATTTCCTTGCATAATGCACTTTAAAACAAATCATAATTTATCGTAGATTCAACCTTTATCGTTGATTTTCAACATTTAGATACATATTTTCTTGCTGCTCATTCATTGTATAATTTAGGTGCATTTAAATCTTGATTGGAGTTAGCAAAATGGAAATATGATAGAATTTTAGATGAAAACGGACACAGATTTTCAATATGTTGATCTTTCTTGCTACCTGCTCTCTCTATTACTCAGTGCATTTCAGGGATGATCTAGATTTTCATGGAAATAATACTGCTTAAATTCTGACATGGTTAACCTAGCTTTATTTACTTGAGGTTCCTTGAACAGCCAATCAAAAGCTCTCGAATCATCGAATCGACCAATCAGAATCTTCCATTTAGAACGTGGATTTACTTCAGGTGGTTAACTACCACAGGCCTGGCGGAATCGGTCCGGTTGGTGCGGAGCCGGCCGGACCAACTTTTGGGCCAAAACCCTCTTTTATATCAAAAAATATATTGTTTTTAAAAATAACATTTATTTTTACGTAAATTACTTTCTGAAAATGCACGAAATTGCATCACTGAGAACCTAAAATGTAAAAATTTTCAGGGGTATGCCCCGGGCATCACAAGTTTATTTTGAACATGACCAACTATGAACAGCTTCCGCCGGGACTATACCAAATGTAAAGTAAGCCAAACTGAACAGTGAATGGGTTTCAATACCGAATTTTGAACCTTGTATTAGCCTTGTGGTACTTGGCTCAAAACCGCAGAGGAAGTTGTTGGGCTCAATCCATAGCCAAGTCGATAATTTTTAAAAACGTTGCCCTTTCCTTCTCTTCTTAGCACTCACAAAAGAGTTAGATTGGGGGTAAAGGGCTTGCGAGAACACAGGCTACCAGGGAGAATTGTTGAAACTTTTGAGGGAAAGGGAGACTTTACGAGGGAGAAAGAAGAAACTGCTTTCCATGTGGAAAAAGGGACCAAATTTTGAAGGGGAGACGGGAGATTTAGATTCCTGTCCTACCCCCTATTTGAAGGAAAAGGAGTTATCCCTTGAAAAAGCCTTTAGTAACATGTCGATAGTTGATAGGCACATACGCTTACTGTCTTCGCAAGGTACTATGGGTTTATGTGCAAAGCACAAAGGGCCCACTGAATAGGTAAACTAATTGAACAGTGGGACCCTGGTCCTTCCTCTCGATGTGACCACACCTAGTGATTCCTTTTCGCATTGAATTACAGAGAGCTGGTTAATTCTCTCCTCACATTTTGTGACAGGTCTGAAGGTGGTTTCGAACCCGGGACCCTTTGAACATGGGTCAAGTGATCTAACCACTCGGCAGTCTCGCCTTCCACTACGGTCTCGTGAATTTTTTGTTATAAATAAGCACATACACTGCTGTCTAATCACTTCACTTAATTAGTTGCAGATCCATTTGCCAAGGTTGGAGAAAGAAAATGAAAAATAAGAAAATTTTGAATTTAATACAGGAATTTATTTTTTAATTATCTGAATGAATACAATAAGTTTTCTAATACAATTTTGTCATGTGGAAGTTTACAAGTGCCAGTCTATGTCTTGTTCTTGGGATGTGTTGGACCTAGAAATGAATTTTTCAGTTAGAATAGAGTTATATGATATAAACAAATGCTGCATAAAATTTACAGCGGTGGTGTAGCCTAGTGGTTAAGGTGCTAGACTCCGTATCCTTGATAGGGCAACCGTTCATGGGTTCGATTCCACATAAGGTCTGAAACATAAACTGCAAGCCGTCAGCCAATTCAGCTGTCCATCCTTCTGAGGTTGGTAAAGGGGAACCCAGACGTTTTGTGTGTGTTTTGCACAGCTTGAATTCATTTCCCCTGGTACGTGCCTCTGTCGATAACTTAAAAAACTTTATTTAGATAGATTAATGATTATATATATTAGTCATATTAAATAGACAGGACCAAGATTTATTTAAAATCATTATTATGAATCAAACGAAACTCATAAAGACAACTCACTTGATCAAACCATCTGGAAAGATGAATAAATTTCTCTTTTTCTGCAAATGTCTGAGATGCCTAGAATCAAAAGTTGAACTTGGTGCAGGCTGATGTAAAAAAACACTAGGCTTCCCTAAAGCCTTTTTCAAGAAAACTCGTGTCGGGCTGTTATTATAGGACAGCATGAAAGGAATGTCAAAACCTATATTATGATGGGAGGGAATTTCATTGCTGAAAAAGTACTCTCATTGCATCTTCAGTTTTTTCTGTATGAAGCTTAAACGTATTTTTGTTCTCAAGCAACTTCTTTAAAGCAAGTCAGTACTCAACAAGATAAAAACTTAAGCAATTGCAGCACTGGATAGAGGAATGCTAAGCAATTTGAAAATTTTCGTTCTGATCCAATTGGCAATGAAAATCGTGCAGCAGCTATACGAAGTCGGTTGCAGTGGATATTAATACTCCGGCACACTTTTGTTTGCAAGGTACTATTGACATTTATGGTAAAAAAACTTGTGAGATAATATTCTAAGAAAAAAATCTTCAAGTATGAAAAGCTAAGCAATTTTGAGTACTCAAATTTGGCTTCTAGCTAAGCAATTCTTAGTACTGAGCTCGGGCTGATATTGCTTATAAAAAATGCAGCTTATAGCAATATGTTTTCCTTACTGTGTAAATATTTTTCATTGGTCTTGAATTATTAGATGCGTGTTGTACCGTTAATAAGTAAGGCAAATAGATGAATCACATGTATAAGTAGCACAATGTACTTCACAGAAACTTTCTATGAATAACATGGTACTTCTTATTCAATATGTTGATTCATTTCCAGTGGTGATGACTAAAAAACTAGAGACTTGAGGCTAGAAAATATACAGATGCTAAAAATATAACATTGAATATTTACCATATATGGATGTAAGGATTGGAACAACATCAGGTCAGCCAAAGTGAAGTAATTTCCAACAAAGAATGCTTTGTCAGCCAGGTAGTCATTCAGCCACTAAAAGTGAAAGATAAAAGCATATAGCAAAAAGTATTAAAGAGCGAATATATAAAGGTCTTACCTGCATGTTGACTCCAACTAAAGTTAGCACCACACCACTGAGCTGTCATGTGATTTCTATTCTCAGGTTGACCCGCGGGTACACGTGGGATGCCGTACATCTAACAAAAAGCTCCGACCACATTTTCTTAGGTATAGTTAGAGCATAAATACAGTTTTCCATTACAATTATGTGCACTGAAAGTGACAATTCAGCATCGGCTCAAAAAGTTGATTCCAGCAGCATGCAGCTTGTTGGGTTATTTTGGCACAAACATGGAAAATAGTTTAAGCTTAAGCTTTTTTCACTTTTTGGTTCCTAAAACATGTGGCAACCCTCCCTATGAATTAACTTGAAAATGCTAGCACCTTGATTTTTCCTCAAATTTTGCAACTTTTGGTAGGAGCTTTTTGCTATTGGCTTAAAACAAAATTTGGGGATATCATCAGTGCCGTGTGGGGTGATACCCACCAGTACATTGGAGGGTGTTCAGTACAGCGGAGGGGGAATACCAAGATACAATCAGTTCTGTGGAGGAATAACATTCAGTACCGTGGAGGATGCATAGTATTGTGGAGGGCTACAATCAATCGTAGCTACGGACTGCATATTCCCCAAATTCTTTTCAATTTGGGACTATAATTCACCTAGAAACTTTCAGGATCCCTAATTGATAGATCAATTGCTGAAATTGACCACATTTGTATTCTAGTTCAACTTAGATTTATATAATATCTTTTTAATATGTGCTATGTTTTTGGGAGGATCAATCTACTATAGCTGCAAAAGCTACCATCAGTACTGTGGAGTGGAGGATGTTAAGTATTATGAAGGGATGCCATCAGTACTTCTAAGGATATTCAGTACTATGGGGAATGCCACCAGCGCTAAGAAAATAATACCTAAGGTGCTTCATTTTCATTTCATTTCATTTCATTTATTTAAGGAGGGTAGCCCTTTCAGCTAATGCTGGTTTAACAAGGGGCCCTCCAATAAAAACATAAATTACAATTATAAAATACTCTAAAGCTAATTATTAAATATAGACTACAGTTAAATACTTAATTGGCAAAAATAAATAAATAGACAAATTAAAGAGAAGAAACTCTAAATATCAATTGATTTTTTAAAGATATTTAGAGAGGATGCCTTTTTCGACTCAGCTGAGAGGCTATTCCACAATGTTGCTCCCCTAAAAGAAAAACATTTCTGCCCATTGGCTGATGTTTTCTTTGGCAGCCTCAGATCAGTCTCTGTGTTTCTGAGGCAACGGGAGGAACATTGTGAATTTCTGTTGAAAAGACTACCCAAGTATTGTGGAGCCAGCTCATTTAGTGACTTGAAGACCATTGTTTTAGACTCAATGTTGATGAGTTGGCTGATGGTCTTCCAGCCCAATTTTTCAATAAGTGGCCCACCTGGGGCATCAAAGCTGCTATTTGTCAAAATTCGAGCAGCTCGGTTCTGAAGTTTCTGTAGCTGGTTAATCCCAGTGACGCCACAGCAGCCCCAAACAGAACAACAGTATCGAAAGTGAGGCTCAACAATGCTTGTGTAGAGAGTCTTCAAAGTTTCCATTGGAAGGTACTTTTTTGCATGTTTTAAAAAGGCAATTGCTCTAGAAGCTTTGGTAGAAATAGCTTTAATTTGCTCTTTCCAGTCTTGTCGTATTCCCTTGCAATACTGAACACCCTTCAATGGCTACCACCCACCCCCTCACAGTAACAGAACATACTGAAAAAAGGCTCTCTGGATGAAAGCAAGTACCAAAATCTACAGACCTCAGCTTCAGTATGTAATAAATTCAAATTTTCTGGACAGCAAGGCTTAACATGTGTTTCACAATAATGCAACCACTGTTGAATTTCTGCCTTCTCAAATGAGCTTGATCCAGCAAACGGTTTTTCGTCTGATGATGATGATGATAATTCTTCTGAGATTCTTGCAAGATGTTTTGCGACTGTTGCTGAACCAGAAACGTTCACATCAGAGCATCTGAGGACAGGACCCTATAAATCAAGTTATGAATGTATTTGAAAGTTTTCTATTTAGTATCTTTATTCTTTATGATTAAAAAGTAATTAGAATAAATAATGGGGCCTACGCCTAGCAAAAAAAGGCTGAGGATAAAACTTCAATCAATTTCATGCTGAGAAACCCAACTAGAATGCAAAATATAGGAAGATAATACCTTGACAGTCAAGCATCCTTGCTTTTTTTTCTTGCTGATCTCTATTGATTTTGGTGGAAATTGCAAATAGCCAAGTAACAAATCAAGCTCTTTGGAATTGTTCAAAAACAATGTTCCGTTCGCCATTTTGTTTCTTGAACTACCTCCTTGTGCTAAAACGAGGCAATTTTCAAAACGATATTGATCTAGAGGGATTCCCAAGCCCTTAGCTCACGTATTACATGCTCAGTTGCCCACTGCGCGTATCTCTTACTTCTCTAAAAAAAACTGCGTGCTTTTAGTAATTGCAATGGCGGCCACAGCTTGTGCCACGAAGCGATGGAAAGAACTACCCAAAATATTAAAACGCATGACTGCAATGGACTTGGAAGTTATTTACAAAAAAGATGGGATGCTTGCCATTTCAAAACCAGCCGGCATGCCTGTTCACTCAGGGCCTGGGATGGGAAAGAGCGTGTTAGACTTTATGGACGAATTTCAAGAAATTCACAGCTTAGGCCAGGCCCCAAAACTTGTCCACAGGTTGGATAAGACGTCGTCTGGGTTGCTACTTCTAGCATATTCTGATGACATGGCAAAAAAACTATCAGAGTTGTTTACAGATAGGAAGATCAATAAAACGTATTATGGGGTAACCAGAGGTGTCCCGAGTACCGTGAGTGGGGTTATTGCAGATCCAATTTGTGAAGCCGTCATTGGTCACGACAAAAGGCATAGAATGGCAACTGTTTCTGATTTAGAAAATGAAAGCAGTATGGTATGTTTTTTTAACTAACACTCCATTTCTCCTAAGGGACAGGTGCTTCACTTTTTTAGTGTACAATGATGTGGCAGCGCTAGGGGATGAATAGTTGCCAAAAGACTGCTAAAGATGATCCTTGGTTTTCCACTAAATGCAATGAAATTTTTTTTAGGGGGATAAGGGCACAGTCTTGGTCCTAAAGCCTTGACCACGCCCACTTTTTCAAGGCTGGTGTTGCCACTGTTTTCTGAAACAAAAGAACTTCCAGAAATTTTCAGGGTGTTTTCATTAGAGCAATATGATTTTGAGCCAGGGCCCATTCCATGTTGAGTCCACGCAAAATATTTCGCGATATACGCCAAAAATACAAAAGATATTATATTGTCCCAAGGATGTTGTATGCCGAAGATCTTTTGGCCATAGTACATCAGATGCACCCTTAATTTTGAGGAAAATGGTTTTTTAGAGTGATTTGTCCTTTACATTCACCTTATTGTGCTCCAGCTGTCCTGCAAAGTAAGGCAATTCAAATTTTCAAAATATATATGCCCAATTGCAGTCAATTTGGGATAAAGTATTTTCTTACACTCGCAGATTGTTTATGTGCCATTTTGACCGCGTTGGAATCCTAGAGATGGAGCTTAAAGGTCTGCAATGTTTTGCATTAAAAATTGTGAAAATTGAGCACCAAAATATTGGCTACTTCTTCGTACATAAAATCAATCTTTTACACCTTTTTTTCACAAACTGTACTTTATAAAAATCAAAAGGAAACTAGATTTTTCAATGTCTGATGTTTGGAGAAAGGACCAGTGGTGGACACTTGGGCAGGCCAGGGGGGGCGGTCGCCCCCCAATAATTTCAGAAACAATAGCCTTTTGTTCTGAAACAATAGGCAATGTCACATGGTTTTATTTTAAACAATGGGTTCGCCCCCCCAATAATTTCCAAAGTGTCCGCCACTGGAAAGGACCCTCTGCGTCTGTTGACTAACAAATAACAAAAGCTAGTCAAGATGATATCTGTTTCCTATCAGGTCTAGAAAGCCTTTATATAAAATGTTAGGGGGATTTAGTTCTTTCCAAAACCAATAAACCCCTTTCACACTGACATAGAATGTGTTTGAAAGTGAGGCAAGAGATGTAATTCCTTCCTGTGCAAGAATTCTTCATCGTATCATTTTTCTTTAAGTGCAACTACAAAACAACTCTATACGTTGCTAAGAGCAATGCACGCCTTTGAGATATGGATCCACATGATATCAAGGATAGTGATGTTTCTACAAATATTTCAAAAGAATTGACGTCATTGTGAAAGTGGTATATTCCCAATTCCTAGCGATTCTTTTTGGCATCCTAGAGGTAAATCTTGGTCCTCATTATGTAAATATTTCTCTGTTCTAGTTTCCTGCACCGAATCGTCAGCCCAAAAAAGCCTACACTGGATATAGGGTATTGGATAATAATAAAAACAGTTGTGCACTGGTAGAGTTTGTTGCAAAGACTGGCCTGAAACATCAAATCCGTTTACATTCCGCAAGCTCTCTTGGCTGCCCCATCTTAGGTGACCACAAGTTCTCATCAATATCTGAGGGAGTACAAGTCTTACCATTGCGACTCATGCAGATGCTCAACATTAGAGGTAAATCATATTTTCTTTTTATTGCTTTCTTTTTTAAAGCCTGGTCCACACTGCTCCATATTCATTTATCTCTGTTTTTGAAGACAAGAAAAGGCTGATAGGCAAATACGCTTACTATCTTCGTAAGGTATTGGTTTCTGGGCAAGCAAAAAGGGCCCACTGAATAGGTTGACTAATCGAGCAGTGGGACCCTGGTCCTTCCTCTCGATGTGACCACACCTTGTGATTCCTTTTTCCTATTAGCCTGGAATCACAGAGAGCTGGCAATTTCTCTCCTCACTCTTTGTGATAGGTCTGAAGGTGGCTTTGAACCCAGGACCCTTTGAACAAGGGTTGTGTGATCTAACCTCTTGGCCATCCCTGTAACAATTCTAACACTGCATTGTTTGAGCAAATCTGCTTTGAATACGGTGAAGTGCTCACACTGCTCTAGGCATATATGATGCTCCTAGATGTGAAAGATTATTCTTGCTAAATACTTCTGTCTTGAAATTGCACTTTTTTCAAACTTTCCCCCTCTAAAGTATGAATAATTTCTTTTCAGCTTTGAAGCCCAAAAACCCCAAACAAAAACCCCACATTCAAGTATGGCAGCGAGCGTTGATACCTTTGCATCTTTTCGCCCAAAGCGTGGAAATACCGGAGATCAGGAAAAACGGCAAAGTCTTGCAGATCAAAGCACCGATGCCAGAATATTTCGCAGACACTCTTATGAAATGTAATCTACACCCAAAAAGACAGTTTATGATTGAACAAGAAGAAAAAAGATATTCGCAAAGATAAGTGGTGATTTTGTGATTTTTCTAGCTTTTGAATCGCTGATCCTTTCTGAGTTATATTTTATTAATACAGTTTGTTAGAATGGCTTGAATATTTCAGGAAATGTTGCAGGAAATTTTGCAAGACTTTCTCCATCCACATGAACTTTCAAATACTTATGGGCAAATATTGCATAAAATATTGCAAGCTTTTGGACTTCTGCATGAAAACAAACATGAGCTTTCATATATTTGGGGGAAAATGTTGGATAAGATGTTGATATTAATATTGATATGTTGATGTTGATAGGCACATACACTTACTATCTTCGCAAGGTATGGGTTTATGTGCTAAGCACAAAAGGGCCACTGATTAGGTAAACTAATTGAGCAGTGCGACCCTGGTCCTTCCTCTCGATGTGACCACACCACACCTCGTGATTCCTTTTGCCTTTTTGCCTGGAATTACAGAGAGCTGGCTAATTCTCTCCTCACACTTTGTGACAGGTCTGAAGGTGGTTTCGAACAAGGGTCTAGTGATCTAACCACTTGGCCATCCCCGCCGAGAGACGATAATATAAGATGAGATGTGGCAAGCCTTTTACTCTACCTTTACAAAGGATGAGAAAGTTCTTATGTTTTTGCAATGACGAAGGTGCAATGACCTTTCATGGATTCAATTCCAATCAATTTGATGATTCAAGACTTGGCATAGAATATCCGGTGCTTGAGGTCAAGGAGGATAAGGAGCACTGCAATTATTGTTTTGCATGGAAGAAGCTGCTTTTTATGCTTAGGGAATGGCAAATGCTTTATTGGAGATACACACTCACAAACAGTATTTTTCATTCTGGCCGCTTTCAACACTAGCAGGGGTAGACTGCTCCTTTCAGTCGTCTCCTACACGTCTCTCTATCGCTTGCCATACCCTTCTCCAGCCCCAATACCCTTCTCCAGCCCCAATACCCTCATGTCATTCTCAACAACATTCTTCCATTGCCTCGCTAGTCATCCCTCGTTCGCGTCTCTACCAATTTCATTGTTAAAACTCTACCCACTTCTGTATCCTCCCCTTTTCTCAACACGTGCTATTACCACCTCAAACGTGATCTGCTTAACCACCCTTCCATCGACTGCTACCCACTCTTTCTGCAACCTCCAAGCTAGTAACCATGTCCCTCAATGTAACTCAACCAGTCATCATCAACATTATCATCGTGGGAGATACTCGATCGTAAAATTTCAGACTATATTGAGTTACCTATTCTGAAACTGCTTTAAACCAGATTTTAACACACTCAACAGTTGACAAACCGCTATGAAACTGTGGTTGGTGCTAGGCCCAACTTGCTAATTGATTGCTGATTTTTAAGATCAATCAATGCATAAAATAAAACTTGTTAACCGTTTGGGAACTCTGTTCCCTATTTCATTTCACCATATTTTATAGCATTATTCCAAAATGATTTGGAAAACAACGCTTTTAGTTTGCCAATATCGGAGTTTCCAAATGGCTCAAATTGTTGACCTGCTCAATTCAATGTGGAATAGATAAGTAAATTTCTAAATAAGAAACAACAAAGGATACTGGCTCTCTGCTACTCAAAGTTTCATTCTTTTGCAATCATCAGACAGACTACAAAGTTAATTTCTAAACGCATAGAAATTTTAGAGATTAGGTTTTTTGTCGATATCATTGTATTCAAATCATCCAAAATTCACTTCTTTAATTCCTTCTTTGTTTTGGTAGTTTTGAATAATTCAAAACAAAAGGGATTTGAAACCGATTCAAAAATAAGTTTGCTCTCCGTCCATGCAAAACAAGAATTGTTTCCCATAAAAACTAGGAAACTAATTTTGTTGTGATGTCCAATGTTGTGATCCGACAAGTAGAAATATTTTCTTGCTGGCAACAAGATATGTAGAGGCTTCAGTTTTTAAATGGAGCCTAGTGAATGATTTTTACTGTTGCTGTAGTAGGATCGTGGGAAAACTTTAAAGACGAAGTTTGCCAAAATATTTTGCAAATTAAGGAACTGCTTTGGCTCGGATATCTACAGCCCGTTATGGATCTCTAGTTTGCTATCGGGAGTTCGTTTCTCGTGAGTTCTTCGTGATATGTTTGGATTGTTAGCTACATGTTGTCTAGAAAAAGTTTTTGTCAGAGCTTGGAAGGTCTAAAATGAAAGTTTTGAAATCGAAACTATTTCCAAAGAGTGTGTACTACTGTTTAGCAGCTTAAATAGAAAATCATGGACTAACCTGGGAGTTTAACCCCAAATCAAATATTTTCAAAAGTGAAAAGATTTGGAAAGTTGCTATATGTTCTGAACTGAAAGTTTTGAGGTAATTATTTTTTGACTATTACTAGAAAAGTACTAAGTAAAAAGTTATGAACTCATTTAGAGGTTTATACTCATTGGTTGAAACATGAATTGAAGCTACCCTTAATCTACACAGATTCATTATAAATTTGTTGCTTTAGTCCAATCGACTAATTTGGAAGTTAAAGCATTCTTTTCACTTGGTTAGTTCATTTACATTTTGTATTTTGGAAAGAATTTTCAACAAAGCCTTGAAGTTGTTAACCTAAAGTCATGGACTAATTTTAAAGATTTTCAGCTTAATGTGGAAAACCATCAGCTAATTTGGAAGTTTATACCCAATGGTTGGAATCATGAATTCAAGCTACCCTTAATCCACACAGATTTCTTATACATTTGTTGCTTTGGTGAGGTTAACAAACAAAGGTAGAATTATATTGGTTATTTCGTTTACATCTTTTATCGTGGAAAGAATTTTCAACAGAGTCTTGATGTTGTTAATCTAAAGTCATGGACTAATTTGGAATATTTCAGTTTAATGTGAAAAATCGTCGACTAATTGGAAATTAAAGCACTCATTTCTTTTGGTTAGTGCATTTACATCTTGTAGTGTGGAAATAGTTTTGAATAGAGCCTTGAAGTTGTCAACCTGAAGTTGTGAAATAAGCTGTCCTTTTGAAATACTTGGATTTTTGCCATGGCTTGTTGAAAGAATTCAGCACAGAGAAGTTGTAAATCTGAAAGTTAGAAATACAAACATCATTTTGCAAAAAAGTCCAGCTTTATATGGAAACTATTGACTAATTAGGAACTATGTACATTCAAACCTGCCTAGATTCCATCAATTCTTCATCTTCACAAAATCATCATCATTAATTTATTGCTCTGGTCTAAGTATAGGATACTCAGATTTGAAAAGTGGTTTTCGCCCGTCAACTTAACAGTGAAAAACGATTCTTCGCGAAATTTCGGATTATTTTTCCTTTCAACGCTGTTTTGAAACATTATCCCTTCAGACCACATAAATTGTCATTTGATTCGAAATATCCTGTTTCTTTTGTCTGAGTTTGGACATCCTAGACTTTAACTTATATTCAAATTATCAGTTTGCCTTCATCATTCAAGGAATTATAATGTTTACTCAACTTACATTAGTATAAACTTGCTCATTGATCAGTCTGGAGAGGTTCGTCCCTTGTAAGGCCCTCGTTACTCACGTTGACAACAAAACAGATTGGTTTGATTCGAAGAAATTCCTCCAGATTTCTAGAAGAACTGATTGAGTCTAGAAGTGTACCACGCGGAGATGGGGTTCGTGCGAAAAGTGCTGATTGCTCTAACTTCATTGATATGGGTATGTAGATGTTTTTGAAATATTTATACAGCTTTCTGATGTTTATGACTGTGTCAATAAAGAGTATTGAATTTCACAGTTTTCATTGATGAGAGCTCGAGCTGGGCTGAAATTTTCCTTTCTTCCTTTAGTTAACTAGAATTATGTCTTAATTGTTCGTGTAAATTAGTTGAGCACTGTTTGTAAATTGAGTCACATTCACCCGTAATACATTTGGATCTTTACTCCTCGATCTGAGCCACCATTTCCTTTGTCTGTACGAATTGCTAGACAGCTGACATGACGGTAATCGGAGGCCATATTGGAATTCTTGATCATCATTTAAAGCTCGTTGTTTTTGTTAATTCTTGTGCAATCTTTGAGTATTTTGTGGGACATATTCTCCTATTTCACGTCTTGCTTTTACTTCTTGATCTTGTGGGGGCTTATGAGATGAAATACGTTCTTCTTATGGACGATTTTAAAATCGCACTCTACTTTTAGGGAAAGTTACGATAACCCTTATTCAAGGAGTCTTCATAGGAGTTTTTAAAACCTGAAGATTTATAAATATTAATGTGGCCACGTATCGAGAAAGATTCGTCTCCTTTCATGCGGCATTAGAAATTTAGGCTTTTTCCCTCTGCATGATGGGATGATAGTTTCTAATAGATTGTTGCCCTACTAAATATCAAACTCTTGTCATGATAAGTAGTGACTGAAATATTGTGTCAGAAACAGCCTCTATAAGACTGAGTGTTTTACTTAAAACCAATGCGTTTTATGGAAAAAACTTCAGGGCTAACTCAAGGTGATACTCATTACCCTAAGCCTAAGCGAAGCCAATTTTTTGTACAGGAAACGACTTTTTCACTGGATTTTATCAATTTACTCAAGATATTTTATTGTTTTATTCTAAATCGTTTTAGATTTATCAGATAAACTTCAAGGGAAATATTTTAATTAAATTGAGCATAACCCATTAAAGTTTTGCCTCGCGAAATCTATTTTGCTGTGCACAAAGTGAGCTTCACTTTATCTTAGAAGGACCCCTTCCAGTGTTTCTGTAACTCCTTGCTTAAAACTATTCTGATGTTTTTTCTTTGTTAGTTGATTGGAGCAGTGTTTGTTGGGCTGGCTGGCTATATCATGGTTCAAGATATGAAGTTCAAAGGGTTCACAGGAAATAAGGTTAGTGATCACCTAGTTTATTAACACACCTGGAAATATCTGTGCAGTACTTTAGAGGATGTTCAGTACTGTGGAAGATGTTCAGTACTGTGGGGGATGTTCAATACTGTGGAAGATGTTCAGTACTTTGGAAGATGTTCAGTACTGTGGAGGATGTTCGGTACTGTGGAAGATGTTCATTACTGTGGAGGATGTTCAGTACTGTGGAGGATATTCAGTACTGTGGAAGATGTTCAATACTGAAGAGGATGTTCAGTACTGTGGAGGATGTTCAGTACTGTGGAAGATGTTCTGTACTGTGGAAGATGTTCTGTACTGTGGAAGATGTTCAGTACTGTGGAGGATGTTCAGTACTGTGGAAGATGTTCATTACTGTGGAGGATGTTCAGCACTGTGGAGGATATTCAGTACTGTGGAAGATGTTCAGTACTGAAGAGGATGTTCAGTACTGTGGAGGATGTTCAGTACTGTGGAAGATGTTCAGTACTGTGGAGGATGTTCAGTACTGTCGAAGATGTTTATTACTGTGGAGGATGTTCAGTACTGTGGAGGATGTTCAGTACTGTGGAAGATGTTCAGTACTGTGGAGGATGCTCAGTACTGTGGAGGTTGTTCAGTACTGTAGAGGGTGTTCAGTACTGTGGAGGATGTTCAGTACTGTCGAAGATGTTTAGTACTGTGGAGGATGTTCATTGCTGTGGAGGATGTTCAGTACTGTGGAGGATGTTCAGTACTGTGGAAGATGTTCAGTACTGTGGAGGATGCTCAGTACTGTGGAGGTTGTTCAGTACTGTAGAGGCTGTTCAGTACTGTGGAGGATGTTCAGTACTGTCGAAGATGTTTAGTACTGTGGAGGATGTTCATTGCTGTGGAGGATGTTCAGTACTGTGGAGGATTTTCAATACTGTGGAGGATGTTCATTGCTGTGGAGGATGTTCAGTACTGTGGAAGATGTTCAGTACTGTGGAAGATGTTCAGTACTGTGGAGGATTTTCAGTACTGTGGAGGATGTTCAGTACTGTGGAAGATGTTCAGTACAGTGGAGGTTGTTCAGTACTTTGGAGGATGTTCATTACTGTGGAAGATGTTCATTGCTGTGGAGGAGGCTCAATACTGTAGAGGATGTTCAGTACTGTGGAAGATGTTCAATACTGTTGGGGATGTTTAGTACTGTGGAAGATGTTCAGTACTGTGGAAGATGTTAAGTACAGTGGAGGGTGTTCAGTACTTTGGAGGATGTTCATTACTGTGGAAGATGTTCATTGCTGTGGAGGAGGTTCAATACTATAGAGGATGTTCAGTACTGTGGAGGATGTTCAATACTGTGGAGGATGTTCAGTACTGTGGAAGATGTTCAGTACTGTGGAAGATGTTCATTGCTGTGGAGGATGTTCAGTACTGTGGAGGATTTTCAATACTGTGGAGGATGTTCATTGCTATGGAGGATGTTCAGTACTGTGGAAGATGTTCAGTACTGTGGAAGATGTTCATTGCTGTGGGGGATGTTCGGTACTGTGGAGGATTTTCAATACTGTGGAGGATGTTCAGTACTGTGGAAGATGTTCAGTACTGTGGAAGATGTTCAGTACAGTTGAGGATGTTCAGTACTTTGGAGGATGCTCATTACTGTGGAAGATGTTCATTGCTGTGGAGGAGGTTCAATACTGTAGAGGATGTTCAGTACTGTGGAGGATGTTCAATACTGTGGAGGATATTCAGTACTGTGGAAGATGTTCAGTACTTTGGAAGATGTTCAGTACTGTTGAAGATGTTCAGTACTGTGGAAGATGGTCAGTACTGTGGAGGATGTTCAATACTGTGGAGGATGTTCAATACTTTGGAGGATGCTCATTACTGTGGAAGATGTTCATTGCTGTGGAGGATGTTCAGTACTGTGGAAGATGTTCATTACTGTGGAGGGTGTTCAATACTGTGGAGGATGTTTAATACTGTGGAAGATGTTCAGTACTTTGGAAGATGTTCAGTACTGTGGAGGATGTTCAGTCCTGTGGAAGATGTTCAGTACTGTGGAAGATGTTCAGTACTGTGGAGGATGTTTGATGCTGTGGATGATGTTCAGTACTGCGGAAGATGTTGAGTACTGTGGAGGATGTTCAATACTGTGGAGGATGTTCAATACTGTGGAGGATGTTCAATACTGTGGAGGAAGTTCAATACTGTGGAGGATGTTTAATACTGTGGAAGATGTTCAGTACTTTGGAAGATGTTCAGTACTGTGGAGGATGTTCAGTCCTGTGGAAGATGTTCAGTCCTGTGGAAGATGTTCAGTACTGTGGAAGATGTTCAGTACTTTGGAAGATGTTCAGTACTGTTGAAGATGTTCAGTACTGTGGAAGATGTTCAGTACTGTGGAGGATGTTCAATACTGTGGAGGATGTTCAATACTGTGGAGGATGTTCAATACTGTGGCGGATGTTCAGTACTGTGGAAGATGTTTAGTACTGTGGAAGATGTTCAGTACTGTGGAAGATGTGCAGTACTGTGGAAGATGTTAAGTACTGTGGAGGATGTTCAGTACTGTAAAAGATGTTCAGTACTTTGGGGGATGTTCAGAACTGTGGAAGATGTTCAGTGCTGTGGAGGGTGTTCGATACTGTTGAGGATGTTCAGTACTGTGGGAGATGTTCAGTACTTTGTAGGATGCTCAGTTCTTTGAAGGGTGTTAAATTCTGTGGAAGATGTTTAGTACTGTGGAGGGTGTTCCATACTGTGGAGGGTGTTCAGTATTGTGGAAGATGTTCAGCACTTTAGAGGATGTTCAATACTGTGGAGGATGATCAGTACTGTGGAGGGTGTTCAATTCTGTGGGAGATGTTTAGTACTTTAGAGGATGTTCAGTACTATGGGGTTTGTTCAGTACTGTGGAGGATGTTCAGTACTGCAGAGTATGTTCCAGCTCTGCAGGGAAGTCGTCAGTACTGTTGGGCGTTATCATCAGTAATACTTGGGGTGTTTGGTACTATGGGGATACCATCATGATAGTGGAGGATATGTAATACTGTGAAAGGAAACCACAAGCACCTTTCACAGTACTGATGGTTCCCCACACTGTAGAGGATCTTAAGTACTGTAGGGGATGCCATCAGCATTGTGGGGGGATACCATTAGAACAACGGAGGATATTCAGTACTGTTAGAGGACCATAACGGAACTGTATTACTTCAAACTTTTACGTATTATAATAGAAATTGTTTATAATTCTAACTGTGGTTAAACATCGCTTCTTCTTAATCATTTCATTTTAGGTTCTGGATATTGTCATTCTTGGCTTGGCCTGTTTCATCTTTGTGGTTGGTAAGTAAAAATATGTAAATTTAGATATTTATAGAATTTTTATCTATCAAATATTCTCTAGTGTGTCGTTGTACAAGAAATGCCATAGACAGAGCTAACCGTCTGATGATTGCGTGAGCAAGAAACTTGAAGTAACGGTATATACTTGTTTGTCTTTGTTCGGATATCTATCTATCAAGTATATTCTCTAGTGTGTCGTTGTACAAGAAAAGTGCTCAACGCCATAGACAGAGCTAACCGTCTGATGATTGCGTGAGCAAGAAACTTGAAGTAACGGTATATACTTGTTTGTCTTTGTTCGGATATCCATCTATCAAGTATATTCTCTAGTGTGTCGTTGTACAAGAAAAGTGCTCAACGCCATAGACAGAGCTAACCGTCTGATGATTGCGTGAGCAAGAAACTTGAAGTAACGGTATATACTTGTTTGTCTTTGTTCGGATATCCATCTATCAAGTATATTCTCTAGTGTGTCGTTGTACAAGAAAAGTGCTCAACGCCATAGACAGAGCTAACCGTCTGATGATTGCGTGAGCAAGAAACTTGAAGTAACGGTATATACTTGTTTGTCTTTGTTCGGATATCCATCTATCAAATATTCTCTAGTGTGTCGTTGTACAAGAAAAGTGCTCAATGCCATAGACAGAGCTAACCGTCTGGTGATTGCGTGAGCAAGAAACTTGAAGTAACGGTATATACTTGTTTGTCTTTGTTCGGATATCTATCTATCAAGTATATTCTCTAGTGTGTTCTTGTACAAGAAAAGTGCTCAATGCCATAGACAGAGCTAACCGTCTGATGATTGCGTGAGCAAGAAACTTGAAGTAACGGTATATACTTGTTTGTCTTTGTTCGGATATCTATCTATCAAGTATATTCTCTAGTGTGTCGTTGTACAAGAAAAGTGCTCAACGCCATAGACAGAGCTAACCGTCTGATGATTGCGTGAGCAAGAAACTTGAAGTAACGGTATATACTTGTTTGTCTTTGTTCGGATATCTATCTATCAAGTATATTCTCTAGTGTGTTCTTGTACAAGAAAAGTGCTCAACGCCATAGACAGAGCTAACCGTCTGATGATTGCGTGAGCAAGAAACTTGAAGTAACGGTATATACTTGTTTGTCTTTGTTCGGATATCTATCTATCAAGTATATTCTCTAGTGTGTCGTTGTACAAGAAAAGTGCTCAACGCCATAGACAGAGCTAACCGTCTGATGATTGCGTGAGCAAGAAACTTGAAGTAACGGTATATACTTGTTTGTCTTTGTTCGGATATCTATCTATCAAGTATATTCTCTAGTGTGTCGTTGTACAAGAAAAGTGCTCAACGCCATAGACAGAGCTAACCGTCTGATGATTGCGTGAGCAAGAAACTTGAAGTAACGGTATATACTTGTTTGTCTTTGTTCGGATATCCATCTATCAAGTATATTCTCTAGTGTGTCGTTGTACAAGAAAAGTGCTCAACGCCATAGACAGAGCTAACCGTCTGATGATTGCGTGAGCAAGAAACTTGAAGTAACGGTATATACTTGTTTGTCTTTGTTCGGATATCTATCTATCAAGTATATTCTCTAGTGTGTCGTTGTACAAGAAAAGTGCTCAACGCCATAGACAGAGCTAACCGTCTGATGATTGCGTGAGCAAGAAACTTGAAGTAACGGTATATACTTGTTTGTCTTTGTTCGGATATCTATCTATCAAGTATATTCTCTAGTGTGTTCTTGTACAAGAAAAGTGCTCAACGCCATAGACAGAGCTAACCGTCTGATGATTGCGTGAGCAAGAAACTTGAAGTAACGGTATATACTTGTTTGTCTTTGTTCGGATATCTATCTATCAAGTATATTCTCTAGTGTGTTGTTGTACAAGAAAAGTGCTCAATGCCATAGACAGAGCTAACCGTCTGATGATTGCGTGAGCAAGAAACTTGAAGTAACGGTATATACTTGTTTGTCTTTGTTCGGATATCTATCTATCAAGTATATTCTCTAGTGTGTCGTTGTACAAGAAAAGTGCTCAACGCCATAGACAGAGCTAACCGTCTGATGATTGCGTGAGCAAGAAACTTGAAGTAACGGTATATACTTGTTTGTCTTTGTTCGGATATCTATCTATCAAGTATATTCTCTAGTGTGTCGTTGTACAAGAAAAGTGCTCAACGCCATAGACAGAGCTAACCGTCTGATGATTGCGTGAGCAAGAAACTTGAAGTAACGGTATATACTTGTTTGTCTTTGCTCGGATATCTATCTATCAAGTATATTCTCTAGTGTGTCGTTGTACAAGGAAAGTGCTCAACGCCATAGACAGAGCTAACCGTCTGATGATTGCGTGAGCAAGAAACTTGAAGTAACGGTATATACTTGTTTGTCTTTGTTCGGATATCTATCTATCAAGTATATTCTCTAGTGTGTCGTTGTACAAGAAAAGTGCTCAACGCCATAGACAGAGCTAACCGTCTGATGATTGCGTGAGCAAGAAACTTGAAGTAACGGTATATACTTGTTTGTCTTTGTTCGGATATCTATCTATCAAGTATATTCTCTAGTGTGTCGTTGTACAAGAAAAGTGCTCAACGCCATAGACAGAGCTAACCGTCTGATGATTGCGTGAGCAAGAAACTTGAAGTAACGGTATATACTTGTTTGTCTTTGTTCGGATATCCATCTATCAAGTATATTCTCTAGTGTGTCGTTGTACAAGAAAAGTGCTCAACGCCATAGACAGAGCTAACCGTCTGATGATTGCGTGAGCAAGAAACTTGAAGTAACGGTATATACTTGTTTGTCTTTGTTCGGATATCTATCTATCAAGTATATTCTCTAGTGTGTCGTTGTACAAGAAAAGTGCTCAACGCCATAGACAGAGCTAACCGTCTGATGATTGCGTGAGCAAGAAACTTGAAGTAACGGTATATACTTGTTTGTCTTTGTTCGGATATCTATCTATCAAGTATATTCTCTAGTGTGTTCTTGTACAAGAAAAGTGCTCAACGCCATAGACAGAGCTAACCGTCTGATGATTGCGTGAGCAAGAAACTTGAAGTAACGGTATATACTTGTTTGTCTTTGTTCGGATATCTATCTATCAAGTATATTCTCTAGTGTGTTGTTGTACAAGAAAAGTGCTCAATGCCATAGACAGAGCTAACCGTCTGATGATTGCGTGAGCAAGAAACTTGAAGTAACGGTATATACTTGTTTGTCTTTGTTCGGATATCTATCTATCAAGTATATTCTCTAGTGTGTCGTTGTACAAGAAAAGTGCTCAACGCCATAGACAGAGCTAACCGTCTGATGATTGCGTGAGCAAGAAACTTGAAGTAACGGTATATACTTGTTTGTCTTTGTTCGGATATCTATCTATCAAGTATATTCTCTAGTGTGTCGTTGTACAAGAAAAGTGCTCAACGCCATAGACAGAGCTAACCGTCTGATGATTGCGTGAGCAAGAAACTTGAAGTAACGGTATATACTTGTTTGTCTTTGCTCGGATATCTATCTATCAAGTATATTCTCTAGTGTGTCGTTGTACAAGGAAAGTGCTCAACGCCATAGACAGAGCTAACCGTCTGATGATTGCGTGAGCAAGAAACTTGAAGTAACGGTATATACTTGTTTGTCTTTGTTCGGATATCTATCTATCAAGTATATTCTCTAGTGTGTCGTTGTACAAGAAAAGTGCTCAACGCCATAGACAGAGCTAACCGTCTGATGATTGCGTGAGCAAGAAACTTGAAGTAACGGTATATACTTGTTTGTCTTTGCTCGGATATCTATCTATCAAGTATATTCTCTAGTGTGTCGTTGTACAAGGAAAGTGCTCAACGCCATAGACAGAGCTAACCGTCTGATGATTGCGTGAGCAAGAAACTTGAAGTAACGGTATATACTTGTTTGTCTTTGTTCGGATATCTATCTATCAATTATATTCTCTAGCTGCTACAAAAAAAGCAAATATTTTTATAAATTCTATATTTGAGTACTAGAACTGCGACGATAATGCTCATATTTGCAGGACGACATCTAGAGGAAGACACTTCAATAATATGCTTTTATCATCAATTCAATTCAATTCAATTTTGTTCATAGCATACAACCCTAATACAAGGTTACAAAATATTGTATACTAAACGACCCCAGAAAAGCAATGCTTATCATGCTTGGGCCGTTAAATTAAAAATAAAAGAAATTAAGTATAACAGTAACAAGAATACAAAACTACAAATTTTGAAAATACGTTAAAGTCTATAAACTAATATAATGATAAAATTGTTCAGATATTTTTAAGATCAAATTATATGAAATAGGCTGCAATGAAGTTTTCCTTCACTTTGCAATTGAATGTCTTTTTGTTTGATATTGATTTTAGAGGTGTCTTTAGATTATTCCATATGCAAGCCCCTGAATTTTGGACCGTATATTCACCCCATCCCCTGCTAGATTCTCTTTTTCTGTAAATTTGGTTTTTGTCTAGTTTCGTATCTATGCAATTTTTTATTAGTTTTAAAATAATGCTCAAATACTTCTAGCAGATGATGTTTATTATAGTGCACATTATGTATCAGCTTCGGAATATTGTAATCATCGCAGTTCTTGTACTCAAATTCGTTTGAAACTTCGGTTTCCTGCCAATTCATCAATTACTAAAATTCTATATTGTGTAAGCATGAAACTTTAAGTAACAGAGAGCCAGTCTTCTCTCTTGTTTGTCATCTATCACCCCTGTGTACTTGTGTACATCAAGCTCTGTGATGAAGATATAGACAACAGAGAAGAGATTGCTATAGAGATATATCAACTCTTATATGAAGTCTGGGAGTCGGTTTGCCATGAAAGTGCTCGATACAAGGAGTAAAGCTGTATATTAAGAAGAAGAAGACTCAAAAGACAAAACTCTCATCTCATGGAGAGTTGGATGGAACCTTTTGTTGGATGGAGAGTTTTGTCTTTTGAGTTTTTTTCTTGTGTTTCAAGTGCATTAACTCTTATAGATAGAAACAAGAAAGGACTATTGCTCCCAGTTACTAACTCCAAGTTAAAAGAAAGAGAGCCAGTCTCCTTTTTTCTTATCTATCATAGTCGTTATATACCTCTGTTCATCGAGCTCTGTGTAGGGTAGGTGCAGGCCACAGAATGCTATAGAGATGGTGCTACATGTAAGATCATGCATAGAAAACATTGCTAATTACGAACACACTTGCTAACAAATCTGCTAGCAAACAAACAAGCAGATTAATTTGATAACAAGGTTCAGAGTATGGCAGCTTGCAGCTGATGTGGACCTGCAGCTTGTGCCCCCAGAATTAATGTTCTAAAACGAATATCCTGGCTACTCATTCATCGAACCCGAAAGGATTGTCTGCTGAATTGGCTTACGATTAGTAGTTTATGATTCCAACCGCTTGTGGTTTCGAACCCAGGAATATTGTCCTTCAAGTATTAGAAATCCAGTGCCTTAACCACTAGGCTACACCGCTGCTATTTTTGAATGTTATGATGGTAAATAAGACGTTCTTTTTCTTTTCAGGACTCATCGGATGCCTTGGTGTCACTCTCCAAAAGCGATGTTTTCTGAAAATGGTAAGTTTGAATAGATCCCATATGAACTTTGTTGAACTAAAATCTAGCAGTGTTAGTTGAAGAATGCATCCTTGAAAATAAGGTAGAAGTTCTGTCTGCTGCGGAAACGAGGTCGTCCGAAATGAACATTTAATACAAAAGAATCAGATGAGATAAGACGATCAACAATAGAGCTGATGAGGTGTCCTTTGATTGGTCCTTGGCTTTATTGCCAAACTGATTCTCATTGGACAGGTATCTATCAAAAATTGGATTCAGAAAATGACGTCATATGACCAATTCAGCAGTTTCTATTCTCGCAATATTAGACATGAAATTCAACACTTATCAGTTATCACAAGCCTTTGATATTTAGAAGGGCAACGTTCAGTTATAACTTATCATGACAAGCCTTTGATATTTAATTGGGCAACATTTCGTTTCCACTCATCATGGCAAGCCTTTTATACTTAATTGGCCAGTTTTTTCATCATTGCAGTTTCAGTTGAAAAACCATCTCTAATTCTTTTCTAGTTTTTCGTTCTTTTGCTGATTTTCCTGTTCATTCAAGTTGGCATCGTGGTTGTATATATTATCCAGAAGAGCCAGGTGAACAATCATTTTTCCATTTCGAGAATTAGCAATTCATAGGTTTGGAAGACATTTTTAAACAAACAACATTTGCTTTATAAGCAGAAGCTTTTCGATATCATATATCATCATCAATGGTTTGCGATAATATTGTATTGTTTCGTAAGGCAAGAACAGCGATAAGAAAGGACATTTTGATTTGATTTGGAGACCAACCTGTTGAATTATGAACAGGAAATAATTTTGTACTTTCACTGTCACTTCAATTATGTGAAGAATCGTTGCTTAGCAGGGAATCACATCCCTTGCCTTGCCTTCAAACACATTCTACGTCATTGTGAAAGAGGTCTGTCGATTCACGAGGGAATCTTTCATTCCTTATTGACTCCTGTGTTTATTTCAGAAGGCCTACATTATCTTGGTTGTTTTAAACTTTGCTGAACGCTTTATTTAATGGTTTGAATTTTCCTTCAAGATTCAGAATTTGTGGAAAGCTAACTGGAGCGAGATGGACGACGTTGGGAGAATCGTCATTCAGAAAGAGGTAAATGTTACCTTCAATTTCAGTAGATATTCCTATCATCCAAATTTTAGGTTAGTTGTTGCATGTGGCCGGTGTAGCCTTGTGGTTAAGATGCTTGATTTATAATCCTTGAAGGGCAACCTTCGTGGGTTTGGATCTATGAACGGTCGGAATAATGAACTACAAGTTGTCAGCCAACTCAGCAGTCCATCCTTCCGAGTTCGGTTAATGAGTACCCAGGATATTCGTTCTAGAATATGAAATCTTGGGGCACAAGCTGCAGGTCTACAACAGCTGTAAGCTACCATATATCGACCCTCGTTAACAAATAAATCTGCTAGCTTTCTGTAGTGGCTCAAACCAAAAGAGAACCAACATCAACATGATGAGTGGGAAATCTTTTTGATTTTTGTATCAGTAGGTACAAGGGAAAGATGCTGGGATAATTTTCCTAAAGATTGCTTTTTGAATATATTTGGCTTCACATACTATCAATGGAAATAATCTGTGCGAATAGAATTGACCCCAATCCTGCCTCTTCATACGTTTATTCTCACCCCTATCCAGTAGTGGGGCCAAGGGAATTTTTAAGGTTTTTACACTGGTGGGGTAAACATGAAAAGGGGCTTTCAAATTTCAATTATTTGTCTTTTAAAATATTCATGAACTAGGTAAAACAATAAATGTTTGCAAAGGTACAAATAATGAAAGGGCTCCATTTTCACTCAGGCCACTGGGGTAAAATGGCATTTTCTTCCACTGCTAGGGCAAGCCCAGATGTCTACTGGGCGAATTGGGTAGCCAGTCATTTCCTTAAAAAACTCCCTGAATCGGGCTGCAATAGTCCTACTCATATAATATTGTCAGCCTTTAGTTGGTCCTGAGGCTATGACCTGTGATGGTATGTATTACATGAAGTACTAACCAGACCACATGAAGTATGTATTACATTAAGTATTACCAGACTACAAGGTGGTTCACAATGGCCTTCCTTTTCTGTCATTCATGTCCTACACCACTAGTAAATAATATGAAATGATCTTTGTTGCTGCCTATTCTTGCCTACTTTTTTGTGGCGAAACCCCCAGATGGGATAAGGTGGCGGAGGGGAAAGGGTAAGGAGGGATAAGGTAAGGTAACAGGATGAGATGTTTATGATGATGTGATATATCTTCTGAATAATCTTGTCATATTGTTTCCAATTTCAGCTGAAATGTTGTGGCCTGTCTGCTTCTGACGTAAACAACCAACCATCTTATAACGACACTTCATGCTTCTCTTCAGCTGACCTAACGAAAAGAAGAGACGTAAGCCGTTTTACGAATTCTAACCCATTTAAACCCAATCAACTGAGTAATACGTCAGAAAGACACCGAAAAAAAGGCCTAACGAAATCATTCGTATAACTCTGTTGAGTGTCAGACGAAAAACTCGAGTAATTCATGTTTTGCTTCACTATGCTTCTGATTTTTCTGGCTATATTGAAGTTTGTACCGATCAAAGACTGTTCTTTAAATAAATACTTTCACTTTATCTAGTAGTAATCTTATTTAGTTACTATTCAATCTTTCTGCGTAATTTTACCAGACAGGTTTCTGTCTTTAACCAAATACGTTTACTGTACCTACTGGATTAAAATCTTGATTTGATTCATCCATCTTTGTTCTTACCCCTCCCCTCATATGACAGTATCTTCATTTAGCTTGACAAACTTGAGGGAGCAGGGTGAAATAAGGGGGCTTTGAACAAGTCAGGGGGCACCAAAGTGGGGCTTTGAAAAGGGAGTTTTTAATGGGGTATTTATTGTAGCATGTATTCACTGGTGTATGTGAAAATTATAATTGTTTTCTTCTTATTATTTAAGCCGTGTTTCAGTATGTTGAAGAAATGGGTAGACGATAACATTGTGATTCTAGCTGTTTGTGGAGGTCTCATTGCTCTTTTGGAGGTATTTTGAATATTTCACTTTTGTATGATTTTCAATTTTATTCTAATGAGCTGCGGTACAAGGGATGCTGTGTGCGTGTCTCAATGTTTCTACGATATTTTAGGTTTATTTATAGTTTTTATGAAGTATGGCGCTGACATTTCTTGATATCATCCCCAATTATAACATTTTCTAACATCTCACAAGCGTCAAGGACCTAAGAAAATTGGTGGGTTGCTTTAATATAGAGTTGACCCATTCGCATGACCGAATTTTCCTCATAGTCAACTACAAAATATCTAGTTGGCCTAAGCTTCCAGCGTGGTAAATTTATAGTCTAGTGACCCTGTGTCGCAACCTCGTTTCCAATATTGATCGAAACTATTTTTCTTCTTACAGATGGTAGTGATGATAATCACGTGTTTGTATATCCGCGAAGTGGGAAGACAAACTACCGTTGTTCCGCTCAAGCTTCATCCTACACACCCATCCTACCGCTCAAGCCAGCCGCGCGGTAAGAACTCTTATTTCTGAATCTATAAACACAGCCTATGTTAGCAAATCAGTTGACCCAAAGCTGTGGTTGGTCTGGGCTAGGCTTCTAGTCTGGCCAACTTATAGTCCTATGTCCCTGTGTCTAAACCTCGTTCTCAGATCGAAGCCCCTGTGATTAGGGGTCAGAATTCATCCACCATATCTCTGCTCATGTTGATTAAACTCTAACCATTTTCGTATCCTCACATCTTCTCAACACATGCCTAAAAATGCTATCTCCTTAACCACGTCTGACTCCACACCCCCGCAACCTCGGTGCCAGTAATCCTGTCCCTCAACAGTGGCGGTTTTAGATGGTTTTAGGCACGCTTGATATAGATGAAAAGGGGCCTGCGAAATAAAGAAAAAAATATGATGTAATGTAATATGAAATTCGGTGAAATCAACGTGTTTCCCTCGGGCGCTACAGTCTCTGAAACTGCAAGTGTTGTGGAGAATGCATAAACAAGAGAAAGAGTATGATCGATTAACTCAACTATATACAAACATATTTTACCTATTTACTAAGAACTGATATAAACTTGTGAGCGTAAGCTGAAGGTAGAACGGATTCGAATGATAACATAACAATTTTGAACTAAAGATTAAGGAGTCTGGAAACTAGAGAGTTGTAATGTCACGTGTCATGGCTTGTCACTCAGAATGGTTGACAAGTGTTCCTCAATGTAAATCCAAGAATCATCCTCGGCATTACCCCCTCTGTCGAAACTAATTTTCGAATGAGTTTGTGTTTCACGTGCTAGCCTAGCCAGCTTTGTTCAAGTTTGTTACTGAATCCATTTGACTGTCCGCTTTATGTTTCAGGTGGTCACCCACCCCGACAACAACAACAACAACATGCTCCAATGCCAATGACAGATGCGTATTATGATGATGATGACTATCCGATACCGATGGAACACACCCGCCGAGATTGGGCCAAACAGAACCATCGACAGGATTGGCGCAATGAAATGAGAGGGAAGCGATAGACACATGTTTATAGGACAGTGTAGTAACACTAGTAGGTAGGTGTAGGAACCAGCGTGTTGTAAGGGGCATACGAGCTGCAATTTTTTCAGATACCCCTTTGTAACGGCTATCGATGATCTCTAAGTTTAAAAATCTTCTTTGTTGCTTTTCTCTACTTGAATTGAACTTAACCTCGATGAAGCTTACTGAAAACTGCTATTTCCAGCTATACTGATGGGCACCCCTAAAGAAGATAGTCTAGCAACCAAAGGGGGAAAACAATTGTTTTAACATCTTGCCTAGAAATTCATTTTCATTGCTTAATTTTGTAAGTGTGCACTTTCGTTTTGCTCCTACTAGTTATTCATTCACAAGCTTTTTCCAATACTTTTTTCAATATTTCTCGATGCTATCACCAGTTGATGCCGAGAGGTCTTTCTATTTATCAATCTAGATGCACAAATTTGAGACGCCATCTTGCCTCCATCCATTTGGTGCTTGCGCCTAGTTTGTTTGTTTTACCCTGAGTAAGTTATCAGACACATCAGAAAAGGACGCGACTTCTACTTCCCTCCCGCCCTGTTTCTCTCATTATTTCTTTGGCTAGTTCTATATACTGGAACCGGGAATATTGGAATATGGAACTTGGGAATATGAGAACCAGGAAACGTAACATCTCTAGAAAAGGGAACATCGCTATGGCACTTCCTATTGCAATGGCATTTACACCAATGGAAAGGGCGGCCCTCCTACAACTCCCAAACCAAGCTCTTAGGTTCCCTGAGTGTGCAAAATAGCCCTAATCAAAGTTTCATCAGAACGTGGATTTCTCCTGCAGTCTGACTTTCGCAAAAGTCTCAAACATTTTGCAGTGGGATTTTTTTAGGCCTTTTAGTAAGTTAATTTGTAGTACACGCATTTTTTTATAAGTAATTTCAGCTTGAGCTCAGTACTGAAAATTGCTTAGCTAGAGGGCGAATTTGAGTACTAAAAATTGCTTAGCAATTGCTTAGCTTTTCATACTTGAAGATTTGTTTCTTAGAATACTATCTCACAAGTTTTTGTACGACAAATGTAAATGGTATCTTGCATAAAAAAGTGTACCAGGGTACTAATATCCACTAAACCTACTTTTCTATAGCTTGCTGCACGATTTTCATTGCCAATAGGATCTTAACAATAATTTTCAAATTGCTTAGCATTCCTCGATCCAGTACTCGAATTGCTAAAAATTTTGTCTTGTCGAGTACTGACTTGCTTATAAAGCTATTGCTTATAAAAGAAATGCGTTTATTTTCCTTAGTTAGGCTATTTAGAACAGAATGGTCATTCAGGTCGGTTTTGGTAACATCGGCTAGAGCTCAGTACTAAAATTGCTTAGCTGGAGGGCACAAGATGTTGTACAACAAATGTTTTCGCTGCAAACCCAGGGTACTAATATCCACTGTAACCCACTCTCCTATAGCTGCTGCAAGATTTTCTTTGCTAATTGGATCAGAACTAAAACATACATTGCCTTACAATCTGCTATCCAGTACTGGAATTGCTTAAGTTCTTTGTCTTGTCGAGTACTGCCTTGCACATAAAGCAATTGCTTATAGAAAATAACGCGTGTGGGGCAGGTCACTTTCTTAAAAACGATTAACAAACGTTCTGTGTGGTCATCGAGACATATGTAAAATCCCCTGACGTCCACAGCCAATAGAAAACCAATCAAGGTGATTTGACTGTGGCATTTAGAAATTCGCTTCGATACATTTCCACACAGTGTTTTTGTAAAAAGCCGTTTATTAAGAAACCGTATGGCAAGATTTTCAAACTTAAGAAACTTTGGTCGGACATTTCGTGTAAACCAAACAAGTTGAGAAACTTTTCAGATTTCTCGACGTTAGCCTGGATCGTGCTCGTCTTTGTTCCTTGTTCAGATTGGTTACATTTTATAGGATATTTAGCTGTCAGTAGGGAAATTTGCTTTCGTTTATGCTTCTCTATATCAAATCCATGTTCAGTAGCGAGGTATGCCTATATAAAGGAAAATTAGGTTTTTATGTCTAAAAACTTTTCGTACCCTCATCGGGGTTCAGCCCAAGAAACTCTGGTACGAAGATTTAGCATAGTTGTTGAATGTTGCAATTGTTCAGCCCCAGCTCTACTCTCGATGATCATTCACTGACAGCATGTCTTGTTGAACTGGGTGGTAGGGGGAGCATATGGCCCATAAACGCCAGACAAAACTGTTACGTTACTGGACACACTAATGCTTCACTGGACAAAACTGTTACTTCAGTGGACAAAACTTTTACTTCACTTGGCAAAACTTGTTGTCCAGTGAAGTAAAAGCTTTGTCCACTGAAGTAAAAGTTTTGTCCAGTGAGGTAAAAGTTTTATCCAGTGAGGCTTTTCGATTACTTAAGTTCTTTAAGTAATCCATGTGTTCATTTCGCCATGTTTCCGATATTTCTGGCTATTTTGAAGTTTTGTACCATCCAATGGCTGTTCTAGTACTGAATATCCTCAACAGTAGTGCACAGAAGTTCCCCAGAGTTATTTTGGTAACGTTGATGTTGCAAAGTAAGAGAAAATCAGTTTTAATTTGTGAATAATTTTTCAAATTTTATCTAAAGATTCAGAGCTATAGAAAAAGTGAACAATTCAACTTTTTATTTTCTTTGCCTATGCCTTTTTCCCGTAGAGGTAGTTCCTCTGGCACGTAATCCGTTAGTATCATTGATCAGAAATAAGTGCCATGTGTATCATGTGCTAGCCTATGAAAGGCTAAAGGCCTTATTTCCAGCAGGGGTATGGACTTCGCAATGCATTCTGGGATTAGACGTCCCTTCTGAAGTTCACTGGAGTGAGTTGTTTAGTCAACACTTTTAAGGTCACCCATCCATATCTTGACTCCCCCAAAGCCCCCAGCTCTCTCGGACTAGGTTCTTGGCCCTAAAGAAATTCTAGCAAGTGGTTAAAAAGTCTATGTAGAGGCAACAATGTAGAGGCAAAAATGTACAGGCAACAATGTTCTAATTGATGATATCAAAGATCCAAAAACGCAATGCATTGTGGGAGCATACAGGAAATAATCTTCACGCCAACAGACTTTTCATCGATTTCTTACAATAACAACGATGTAGGCTGGAATATTTTTCCCCGATATTCTCCCAGAATACCTTGCACTGCATCCTGGGATCTTTGATATCGTCCATCGTTTTCAAATAATTTTTGCCCCTCTAAAGCTTTTACTCAGCTTTATTGTTTTTTTGGCACGCATCATCAACAGAAAATACAAGGGAATTCTGGAAAAAGGACAAGACAGAGACTTACAGCCTTTAACACTGACATTGCTAACCCATCCACTCAATTACCCCTTTGTTTGCTTATGTATACCTGTTGTGAAACAACAGTAGCCATTGCATGACTATGAACATTCGTGTCTGTGTCTCTCGTGACGCTTGATTTTTCACAGCTTCGGCGCAGCTGTGCCATCACGGTAAAACAATTGATCCCTCGCTAGCAAGTCAGTCGTTATCAGAAAGCCGTAAGAATCAGTCGAACATTTTTAAAGGACGTATTTTCATGTTATAAACTGTTGTATGAACTCGTAGAGCCGAACTGCTCTTGTGTTGAATAGAGCCGAACTGCTCTTGTTACGTATAGAGCCGAACTGCTCTTGTTAAGAATAGAGCCGAACTGCTCTTGTCTTTGAAAAGTTAAGATTTTTATAGTTTAAATAAATTGAGTTTCTTATAATTTGAGTTTCATTTATTTTCGTCGTCTGTTGCTGAACCGGCTGAACCCACAAAGTAAAACCCCCTTGGAAAGTGGTTTTACATACCCCCTCCACTGCCCTTATGTCACCCAACGCATTATACCTTCATAAATATCTCCGAACGATTCCATATTTCCTCGGCAATGTAATCCGTAAGAGTAATTCCTAATAAATTATTCATGTGACAACTTTTCATGAAAACCAGAAATCGAAAACGAAAAACGAAACAAATTTGTCACAAATTGTAAAAAAGGAAAATAGAAAATAGAAAAATCGATTGCACAGGCTAGTTCTGGTACTAGTGCATCATGGGATATACCCGGGGTGTGTTCTTGTTCCCGAATTTCCGCCATGCACGTACAAAGGTCTTCTCCACTGCTAAAAGTCTGAGACGGGAATTGTTGCAGGAAGGCCAATAACTTCATCTAAAACCACAAAATTAACAAGTAATCAGGACATTATTGCTGTGAGCTGTTGTATCAAACAATCGCAAGCCAGAACAGTTGAGTACCGCCTGATTTGCAGCGGTCTGCGCTGGGCCGATACCAAACTTCCCGTTCTCGATTCGCCTTGGTGGGCCTAAATTTCATGGATTGTTAGGTGAGATATGAAACGTAATTTTACCTTTTGATTGATCAGAAATCGCTTAGTTATGAATCCAAGATGATTTGTCTAGATTCCCAATATATTTCATTACAAGGATTTGCATCCATTCTTAGAACAAGCCGTGCGTAATATGAGCCGAAGTGTCTGAGGCTTCCTAAACCAGAGACTTGGGTAGTTAGTTAGGCCCCTGCTCTATTTTCGTCATACGATTAAATAAGAGTCATCTATGGTTGTTGGGCAATCATGCCAAATCTTCTTGTTATCGAATGGATATGTATTGCTAATCATTCATTTGCGTCGGACTTCCTGTTTATTGTTTTGTCTGGGTTATCAAATTCAAATGGGTTATTTTTACAAAGCGAAAAAGGGGGAGACTCCCCCACAGCCCAAAGTAAGTGATGGGTAGGGTAGGTTCAGACACTCAAGATGCGCAGAATTTGGCCTCAATAGATATACTTATTACTACAGATTTAATGAAACTAAATGTGTGGCAAGAGAATCGCTCAGCTAAGGACTGATTTATCAGATCTTATCAGGACCAAACCTCAAAAATATACTTATTATACTCAAAATACTATAGGCAAAGGCATCTTTTCCCAAACCAAACAAATTTCTGAACCCAGGTCACTTACTCGGGGGAGACCTTTCTGCAGAGTAGATTTTGAACAAGTCTAAAAAACTTTAAATTTATTTCACTGATGATGTGGTTTAATCATATTTCACTTATGTACTATGTATTATGTATTTCTTTTGCCAAACATGCTAAGTCATCCCTGAAACTTTGGACTCAATGGAAAGTATGGCATTTTACACCTGAGATGAACAATACACGCTTTTTTTTATAAAGAATCTAGCTCAGAGCATAGTTCTTTAAGTTCCTTATTTTGAGACCTCTTTTGACCACTTTGTAGTTCTAAAAGTTCCTTAGTAGTTCCTTAATTTTAAGTGTTTAGTTAGTAGATAGAAATAAGTATGGACGCAAGAAAAGCATTAGAATTCAATATTTTGCAATAAACTCATGATAAGGAAACATGAAACATATTATAACACAAAGAAGCTTAGGCTTGGCCTATAAAACGTAAAAGTTAGTTACATAGTCATTAGAGAAGTTGCATATCTACACCAAATGAATATATGTTAAATTATAAAGTTCCTTAGTGATTTGACCTTTAGTAGTTAAAGTTCCTTAAGTTTTTCGACTTTTGACATTTAGTTTCCTTATAAAAGGTTCTTTATAAAAAAAAGCGTGTAGGCTAGAACAATCATTATAGTAGACCTTTTGAGTATAGCTATAGACTGGTACTTTACAAGGATATTCAGCATATTTGCTTATCAACCAACCAAGGGATATCTGCCATCACATATTGGACTAAATTTCCTGTCATACACCATGTTAGAGCCAATTGTTTCCAAAATAAAAACAATTGTTTTCCAAATAGATATATTTTCATTGCTTAATTCGTGTCATTATATTTTCCAAGCATGCCCAGCCCTTTCCTATTTCTCCTGGCTATTTTCTTTTACTAAACATTATCTTATGTTTTAGGTTCTGAAATAGGAATGTTTCTCTAAACTTTCCCATACTTCAGCATAACTCGTTATTTTACCAGGCAGGTAGGAACTGGGGGCAACAGAGATACCTACCCCTCCCCAAGATTTTGCAAAAAACCATGAAGTGCCCTTTTTACTTTCAGAAATGCCTCTCTTTCTTAATAAAAAGTGACCTGGAAGTGTTGTGCCCCCCAAGTTTGAAATCCTACCTGCGTTCCTGTTTGTCATGTTACTCTAACTATTTGCTTTGCATTTCTGTTGCATAATAGGTTTTAGAATATCTTTAGCCAACTTTTTCTGCTCAAAGCACTATCATTTTTAAGATCAACAACAGAAGACTGATCATGCATGACAGTTCTTGTGCCAGGGGGAATTCCCAATATTACTGGTTCAAAGATAACATGCAAAGTTGAGTTGTGGAGGCAACCCTCCTCATGTAAATTTATTTGAGATGAGCAGGATTTTGAGAATCGACCGTGGGGTTCATGTCCTACTGGGGACACCTAGCCCCGATTTGGCAGTGGATAAGTATACTTAGAATCTCTAGGTTTGAGTACAAATTGGTTCACTTCCATGCTCACAAATTGTCATGATTTAATTTATTGGAACAAGCTTTCCTACACAATGCAAGTCAGACGTATCATGACATATTGGTTCCACCCGGGTCAGATCCCCTCACATAAATAGACAGAACCTAAGGAGGGCATCAAGGTAGACTGCCTACCTCAATCGCCAAGTCTGGCAATGTCTTGTTTTGACATTGTCAATTTTGTTTCAGATTCTTCCAATGGTGGAATGGGTAACCTTTTGAAAGTTCTAACCAGACAGTCTGAGCCTGGCAGTGCTGATATATTTATTGACTTTGAAAATGCTAATCCAACTGAATCGGAGAAGGAGGTGTTTGAAGTTGTAAGGGAAGTCCTGAAAGTTGCACCGGATGTTCTCTCACAGCTAGATGAGTATAGTGGAGCGAGTGAAAAGATCAGAGAGGTACGTAATATTTGGTTTTCATTACTGATCTCAAAATGAAGACTGGATTGAGGATCTGATGTTCTAAAATGAAGTCGTCTGCGGCCATATTGGGAGGTCCAATTCAATACATTGAGATTCCACTGTGGCGTGCTTTTTTCTTTGACGAATACTGGAATGTTATGAATGATCAACATGAGACTGATCAATCGTGCAGCTATTGCTAACAAACAATCAAGTCAATATCATTTCTGTAGCAGCCATATTGGGAGGCCAAATAAAAGCTGAAGTAATTGGCTTTAAGCATTTGACTCCAGAAACTAAAGAACACTCAATCAAATTTTTGTATTGAGATCTGTGGTTTTTGTCAACCTTTCATATGTATTTTAGCTCATTCACAGCCACATAATATTTGCGCCGAAAGTGCACAACAGCCGCACAATGAAAACAAATATTTCTCAGAACAGCCGGACAAAATGGTGGAGAATTCAAGAAATTAGTACCACTCATATTTTTCAAAATAATGGTCAAACTAAACAGAAAAATGTATAATTCATAATATGAAACATTTAGACTATATATTTATGCTTCAGTTGAGCTATAGGAGAAGTTAATCAAGGTTTCAAATTAATAAATACAACTTAAAATGTCCGACTTTGTGCGATGAAACTCGTTAAAATTGTTTATAGGTCCTACTTTTCTTTCATGATACTTTTGAAAGCAAGCTGGATACAAGTGATTTTGTGTATCATCATGTTTCTTACTTTGTTCAGTGCATTTCAAGCAGATGTATCGGGGTTTTTTCGCTCTTCATGACGTGAAAAGTTTTGACAACTGCTCTTGAAATTTTTAAGAAACTTAGGCCAGCCTCCGCCAGTCCCTCCTTCTTGCTCAGCTGGTAGATCAACATTTGCAGCTCTCTTTCCCTTCTATGCACAGACATTGTTTAAGCAAATCAATTTTGGGCTTTCAAAGGTGATTTCTGAAGCTGGCTACTTCTAGGTCGTCATGTCAATCTAGGCCACCATCCCTTCTCCTTGCGTTTCCTTCGTCACTCTCGTTCTTCCTCCTCGCCCGCTTCTGAAATTTCTCCCAGGTCAAAATCGCTTTCAATAGCTATTTCTCATTTACAAAAATTATGAAAATGCCTTGGATTTGTTCCATGTTCCAAGAAACTAAAAATATATAGGCATAATACGCATAATAAGCTGCAATTTCCAAAGCAGCAAGAAAGGCAGGCAGAGAAAAAATGGCGGACGAAGTAGAAACTCAACGATCAAAAAGTTTGCACGCGGTTTATTCAAAATTTTGGTACTGCACCCTATTGTGTTCTTCACACCAAAACAAAGCCCAGTCATCCATCCCTTTGTTCTAAGAATTGTTTTTAGCCAATCAGATTGCAAGTAGCTTAAAGACAATCGAGAACAAAGGCACTTCCAACGACGACTGTAGTCGTTCTGGTCATACAACACGTGTTTTGTTGCGACGACTACAGTCGGTTTGGCTGTTTGAGCCTTGAATCCCTGTGACGACTACAGTCGCTACGGCTGTGAATGAGTTAGGAATATTTGGCTACGTTATTGGGCTGCTACTTTGCAAATCATTACGTCTCTGTTGTTTTTGACCCTCTCAATTAAATTCCCGTATTCTACTTATTCTTTTAGGCCATTGCAAACCCAAGAAATGAGGAGCTACAAGATAGTGCGTGGATTGCTGTTCTTCCTTTGGTTGGGAGATTGAAGAATTTTTATGAATTTTCCATTCAACTGGGTAAGTGGAGTATTTTTATTTGTAAAGCGTGTTCCAATCTCAAGACAGCATGATAAGGCAAAAGAGAATTGATAAGGCAAAGTCTAATAGTTGCATTGCTCCTACGCAGAGCATCCTAATTCCCTGTAAACCCATCAGCGGTTTTAGATACTAAGGGGCCTAGGCAAAGGGAACTTGTCTTTGGACCCTTGATTTGACGGAACTTGATGTTTTCAGCATGATTTTGACATTTTTTTCGGTTATTTTGTCCTTGTTGCCTAAATGAAGTGCAGGGCAAAGAACCAAATCCCTGGTATTATTTTTCTTCGAGTTTATAAAGCTGACATATCACTTGTCAAGCACACTACTGTTAGCCAATTTGTCATTGTGTTGGAAGGCAGCCAGGGAACAGGGATAGAAAGATACAAAAATGGTTTTAGTTCATAGCCCAATATACAAATATTTTAGTTATTTGTACTTTGAACAAGGGCAGTAGGAAGAGAGTAGAGTAGGCCCACAAAAATTTAGGCTTAATCAAGTTAACTGCTACACGCTGTTGAAGCTGCGAGATGAGGTAACCACTACTAGGGTAACCCAGGATTTCTATCCTGGCCATTTTCCCCGCTAGAGGGGGTTGACCCGTCCATAGATTCGCCATCTCCAAGTTCCCCTGTCCATTGCCATTCCCTTCTCCAACCCCATCACCCTCCTATCATACTCAACATCATCCTTCCATCGCCTTGCTGGTCTTCCCCTCCCTAGCGCCCAGGGCTACCACCTCCATTGTCAATACCCTACCCGCTTCTGTATCTTCACCTCTTCTGAATACATGCCCAAACCACCTCAAATGCTGCTCAAACCACCATAGCAGGCCTTTTTGTTTGACTACACAGATCACTCATGACTCTTAGCATTCTACGGAATTCAATTTTCAAACAAAAATACCTTATTTTATCGAATTCAGCTGCATCTTATAGAATTAACCCCATAAAATTTATATCAGGCATAAAATCAGACTGTGGGTATTAAATCATTTCTTTTTATTTTTCATACAGAAAATGTTCTACCCCAGCTACTTTATTCGTTATGTGGAAGTGGAAACGAACCTCTGATTCAACTCGATAGTCATCAAGCTCTCGCCAAGCAGTTCGCTGAAATCTTACATTACACTTTAAAGTTTGATGATCTGAAGGTGTGTATTTTATTTTGTTTTGCACATTTGGAATGTTCACACTACTTATGAAATGATAGTGCCATCACAGCTGATGCAGGACTATGAAAACCTTGAACATATTTTGACTGATAGTTTTGTTGATCCCACTCTCTTATGTATTAGGCAATAACTCAATTACAGTTTGGTGTTGTCAACCATAAGACATGGTTTACATTCTGGTGTGTTTTCTGTGATGTCTCAACCTTATTGGTGCAGGGAAAAATCTAGTTGATTGTTACATATCACTCCTTTGAAATTGCTTACTTGGATGATTTAAGATCCAACAAAGCAAAAATAGACTATCAGCAAGGGAATGATTTTTATTGAGGAATGAAATAAGCAATGCTTTCAATGTCTTTAAAGTGACTGCATTTTCAGCAATTAAAAATAGAATCACTTACAAAATTATATCAATTGGTTTGGCCCCGAAGTAAACCCTGTTAAGCTCAAACCCCCGTGGATTTATAATAAAAAAAACAATTTCATGGCAGATACACACTTTGAACTGTATTTCACAAAGACGAATCAAGCTAGTACATAATTAGCTTTCTAAAGCCCTCTTTTCCCTTATTCAACCTCTCGGGTATTTTTTGCTTCTCCTACTCCTAACTTCAAAATGTTTATTCTCAGATGGCAAACCCTTCAATACAGAATGACTTTAGTTACTACAGAAGAACATTAAATCGGAAGCGTATGGTAAGATATTCATTTACAATATTAGAGAGACTTGCAAGTAAATCGGGACTAACTTACTCACTAAAAGGGGAATAGGACCCCCTTTTACCGTGGGTTATTGTTGTTGTTGCTACCAGGCCTTGCGTTAGTCAGGCTAACTGTGAAACCAATATACACTTTCTTAGAAATGGGTACCGTAGTTAGGGGTGAATAGGGACAGAAAGGTGAATAGGGACAAAAACGGATAAAAGATTTTGACATTGAAGATTAGGTTACAGGTTTCTGATTGTGACCTAACAATGTCACGTAGAGAGATTGATTATACGCTAGAGCATATTTTAGAGAATGACTTGAAGGTGATGGGCTTGGAGAAGAGGATGGCAAGCTGGATCTGCTAGTACATAGCATATCTGCTAGTATCCCTCTAATATATAGCTAAAACCAGTTCCAATGTGGTCTAGTTGTTAGGATCCGGCGTTTTTACTGTTGTGGTCAGGGTTCGATTCCCCTTACATGAGATGCATTTTGCCAAGCTGATCCTTATTTAAACTAATTTCTAATTTGTTCAGACAATGTAAGCATTCTTAGTTGCAAATTCCTTCAAGGGAGATTCCTTTTGCCAAGCTCTGCAAGCCACTTTCCAATATATTATGGCAATGTGAGGATTGAATCATTCTGTTATACACCTAAATCATGTTCCCATATGCTCTATTGGTAAGGATCCGGTGCACTCACCGACGTAGCCGGGGCCCGATTCCCCGCACGGAAGATGCCTTTTTACAAGTTATGCAAGCAATTTTCGAATTAATTAAAGTAATGTAAAAATCTTTTAGCTATACACCTATTTATTCTCTTAACTATACATAAGAACCCGGTGCTCTCACCACAATGGCCAGGGTATAGATATGCTAAAGAGACGTTGAGCAGACTAATCCATTGCCGGAAAATAGCTGGAGTTTCAATGCTGTTTGTGTGTATGTGAAATTTTGCTTTGTACACATTTGCATGTTTTAGTTACATTAAATTGATGTGGTGCGGTGTTGATGAGACAAGGCTCAATATAGATGCTTGCTTCCTTTTTTCAGGATGGGTCAGACGAAAATGCGTTACAAGTTTCAACAGAAATGGCCAATCGGATGTCCCTGTTTTATGCTTACCCAACTCCTTTTCTAAAAACACTCAGCGATGCAACCGGAAAGTTCTTCTCTGATGTAAGATATTATTATATTATTACTATCTGTTTAGTTCAGTTCAATTTATTACTATTCTATAATAAACATAAGAACTTCAAAATAGCAAGAAATCTTGATAATTGTGAGTATTATGTTAGATTTTCTAAATGTTTTCAATTTTCCTTCCCTTTTTTAGAATAAAAGTTTACCCATTGAAAACACAACAGACATGCTGGGGACGCTGGCAAAACTTTGTAGGGAAATGATAGAAAATCCGTGAGTTTTGTTATATTTTCATTTATCATTTATTCATCTCCTATTTATTCTTTATTGTTCTTGGTTTTGTATATCTTATTCTGTTTCTTGGATTATCTTTTAGTCCAGATTCCCAATAAGTAAGTTGTTGTTGTTCGTCAATTCGACTCGAATATGACCATGACAACTTAGTTGTTGTGTGTCCGGAGGTGGCTGACAAGTCCGATCCGGACATGAAAGCCTCTTCCGCAGGTTGGGCACCAGTGGGTGAAGGCGGTGTCGGTAGCATTTGCAATAAGTAAGTAAGTTTATGTTAACTAGTTAGCCTACCAAAGGCCAAAAGGCCTATTTCCAGCAGGGGATGGGATGCCCTAATTTGATGTACCTTTCAGGAGGATGCAAAATTAGCCCCCTCTTATAAAAGCCCCTTCCTGTTTCAAGAGCCTACTTTTATAAGTTGTAACGATAATTCTAGAAAACTATCAAGCCCTTTGTTTCTTTTCATCTGTTTGATTAAACCCCCGCCCTAGCTAGGGGCTGGATAAAGAATTTACGTTATGATATTTTAGGCTGTCGAAAGATATTTACTATTTTCATTTGTTTTTTTCCAGGGCTATTGTATGCCGATTTCAAAGCGAAGAAACGAAATTATTTTGTTTAAGAGTAATGGTGAGAAAATCATTTATCACTTAATTGTTTCATTGGAGTCTTTGTTTGAAGGAACAGTTGCATATTATTGTTGTGAAATGGTTTACTAGTGGTAGATCCAGGGCTACCTTGAATGACATACGGTAGCGAGACGTGGACGTTGACAATGAAAATGGAACACAAGCTACAAACAACTCAGAGAAGCATGGAGAGAATGATGACTGGGTTCAGTGGGAGAGACAGAATAACGAACATTCGGATCAGAGAGCAAAGTTGAGTTACAAATTATCACAACTGCAAAATTGATCAAAGATAGGCTGGTCGTGTAGTTTGCTTGGACAATGAACGCTTGACACAACTGACAACCGAATGGCAACTGATCCACAGTAAATCGGCCTGGGGAAGCCCAAAGACAAGATGGAGAGAGGAATTTGTGACCACGATAAACTGAAATTTGAAATGAATGAAACTTGACAAAAACGATTGCATGGAAGAGAATTACAAAAAAGCAGAGCGAGTGGTAAAGTTTGGGAGAGGTTTTTGCCCTGCAGCGGGATGTCACAGAGTTACGATGATGATGATGATGATGTTGATGTTCCAGGGCTATAGATCGAAGGGTGTAAAACAATGAGGGGTTGATGGCAAAGCTTGAAAGTAATTTCATGCATCAAAATCTATCTAATTGAAATTCGAAAAATGTCGTGGCACCCTTTGCACCCCCCTTGATCTGCCCCTGTTTTTAATGGCAATTTGAAGATGTTCCATAAGCTTGTAGACCATCCCTTTTTCTAAGTCTTTGTAATTAATTTATGTATTCTACTGATAATCAGGCCTTTTCAGGAAGCAAATTGCACGAGAGTAGCGAATCACTCTGGTCATTTGGTTTACAAGCTCTACTGGTTACTTTACCAGTGTGCTGACAAAAGCAAAGAGTGATCACTCTGGTCAGAAGAAAAGGCCTGGATAATAAAAAATTGTTTAGCTCTGCATTTGAGATTAATTCTTACAATTCATTCAATTCAATTTTATTCAAAGCATGAAATCCTAATACAAGGTTACAAAATACTGTATACTAAATGACCCAAAAAGCTATGTTTATAATTCTTAGGCAGTTGAATCAAGAATAAACAAGAGTTTACACAATCTTTTGTTTTGTAGGTTGGAGTGATTATTTTGTATGATCACGTTCATCCTGTCGGTGCTTTTTCAAAAACTTCAGCAATCGATGTGAGTTTCCTTTATATAGTATGGCAAATTGTGATAAAAACAATGAACCTATCCCATTGATGGTCTAAAAAGTCTCATATTTACTGGAAGAAAAAGGCTCTCTATATTTGAAAAGTGCCAAACTATGCGTGATGAGCTGCTTGTCTGACGTCTGACACTTGTCAAATCAAACTAGATAGTAGGTCGGAAATAAAAGAAAAAACTTTGCTTGACCCAGAGACAGATTCTAAAGCTTTACCAATCAAAGACAAGAATATCATGAAGACCTGGCCATTTAAGGTGGGTGATCGCCTACTCCACCTCAATGCCCTTCTCAAGCGCTTGAGGTGGGTGATGAGTTGCTCTCCTCATTTATCAAATTTGAAGGGAATCACCCACCTAATGTGCACTTTTACTAAGGGATATCACACCTGAGAACAGTGAGGAGAGCGATTCACTGCCCACCTCAATGCCCTTCTCAAGCACTTGAGGTGGGTGATGAGTTGTCCTCCTCATTTATTAGATTTGAAGGGACCGCCCACTTCAATGTTCACTTTTACTAAGAGATATCACACCAGAACAGTGAGGAGAGCGATTCACTGCCCACCTCAATGCCTTCTCAAGCACTTGAGGTGGGTGATGAGTTGCTCTCCTTATTCATTGAATTGGAAGGGAATCACCCACCTCAATGTGCTTCTTTACTAAGGGATAGCCCACCTGAGAGCAGTGAGGATGGCAATTCGCTGCCCTTCTCAAGCACTTGAGGTGGGTGATGAGTTGCCCTCCTCATTTATTAGATTTGAAGAGAATCACCCACCTAATGTGCACTTACTAAGGGATATCACACCTGAGAACAGTGAGGAGAGCGATTCACTGCCCACCTCAATGCCCTACTCAAGCACTTGAGGTGGGTGATGAGTTGTCCTCCTCATTCATTGAAATGGAAGGGAATTTCCCACCTCAATGTGCACTTTTACCAAGGGATAGCCCGCCTGAGAGTAGTGAGGAGAGCGATTCACTGCCCGAATACCAAAAGTCACATGGCCTGGTCTGACTATGATGGTAAACAGTGGCTAGACAAATTAGTAAATCACGGCATCGATAATCAGAAATATTTTAGGGTTTGAGGAATGAAAAGAAACTAATTCAACGACACACCATCTTCTGTAGACCCCCTTTATCTGAATTTTGAACATTTCCCGTTATTTCTGTTTATACCAGACCTACCCACTAAGGAACTTTATAATTTCGCATATATATTTTTTCTAGTGTAGATATGCAACTTCTCTAATGACTATGTTACTAACTTTTAAGTTTTATAGGCCTAGCCTAAGCTTCTTTGTGTTATAACATGTTTCATGTTTCCTTATCACGAGTTTATTGCAAAATGTTGAATTTTAATGCTTTTCTTGCGTCCATACTTATTCCTATCTACAAGGTAAACACTTGAAATTAAGGAACTACTATGGAACTTTTAGAACTAGAAAGTGGTCAAAAGAGGTCTCAAAATAAGGAACTTAAAGAACTAGGCCCTGAGCTTGGTTCTTTATGAAAAAAAAGCGTGTAGATGATTAGACCTCGATTCATAGGAATTTTTGTTTGTGCTCTGCAAGGTTACCTCTTAAGATATTAGCGTATTGGATCGATGATTATGTAGCCATATGGTATTTATTTGTTTTGTTATTAATTTAGCCAGAAATATCGGAAACATAGTGAAACAAACACATTGATACTAGCGCTTTTCATCTGACACTCAACAGAGTAATATGTCAGAAAGAGAACGAAATAGAAACCTAACTGATCTTTCTGACGTATTACTCTGTTGAGTGTCAGACGAAAAGCTTAAGTAATCTATGTGTTCGTTTCATTATGTTACCGATATTTCTGGCTATGCTGAAGTTCTGTACCATCTAAAGACTGTTTTGTTGTTAATGTTTAAAATATGTTTCTCTGCAGATGAGAGCTTCAGTAAAATTATTAAAAGATCAGCCACATGGCACTGTAGATGGTTTGCTCAACGCATTAAGGTAATATATATTTCAGTTTGTTAAATATGTAAGCAGTAAATACTCATTTTGTAAATGCAGCTATATATAATCACTTCATCATCGTAGGCCGACATCACAGACACACGTTTCATCCACTACAACTACAACAACACTCGTTCGTTCCCAGTCCATACAACATACAACAACAACACATAACACAGTTCATACTCATTATGTGAAAAATAAAATGAATCCATTGTTCCATGATTTTTTCTAATGTTATATTATTAGTGTCGTTATTATTACAAGATTAAACGATAAATTATCACAAGGATTGTCACTTGAATTTTTATCCCTTGAAAATTATACAATTTTTATCATATCATTTAAAGAGTTACTATAGGTCTCCTGATGATAGGGAAACCATGAAACAGGCTTGTCAGATAAAGAGTTTATATTTTTTACTATTTCCTTCTTAGCACGTAATACCCCTCTACTTGAATTTATCGACCACTGTTACAGGAAACCAAAATACAGACTTAATAGTTATGCGAAATATGCATATGGCTTTTTAGCATGGCTTAACACAACTATGTATCTATATTGCCAGAATTCATGGTTCACTATGATGTATATTGATTTGTAAGGCATGGTCTAATATAGTTATTTAATTTTAGCAGAGCAGGCTACTGAAATTAACTAAGAATCGGGAAAGAATAATTCTTTTCCGATTCTTTGTACAATTATTGAATTATTTATAAAAAATTTATTGAATTACTCATTATATCAATGTACTACACGCTCAACGAATTTTTTACTACTGAAATTTACATATGCTACCACTATGTCTCGAACACAGGTTGGTCCGACTAAAGGCAAGCGTGATAACCACTGTCCTAAACCAGGACAATAAGTTAGCACAGTAGCCTTGATGTGTTCACAACTCCAGGCTTACTCACAGTGAGGCAATCATTTGTGGTTCTGATTAAATCCTTCTTCAGAGCCATGTTATATTAACATCAATTCATAAGACATGGCCTCGCATCGAAAATTGAATTTTACTAGAGCAGGCTACTGCAATTGTCATATGCTACCACTAGGTCTCGAACACAGGTTGGTCCGACTAAAGACAAGCGTGATAACCACTGTCCTAAACCAGGACGATAAGTTAGTACAGTACCCTTGATGTGTTCACAACTTTTCTATAACATTAATTCATCAAGCATGGTCAAACACGGGAGATCAAATTATACCAGAGTAGGCTACTGCAATTGACATATGCTACCACCGGGTCTCGAACCCGGGTTTTTGCAGACACAGGCGAGCGCGCTAACCCCTGTCCTAAAATCAGGACAATAAGTTAGCACAGTAACCTTGATATGTACCACTTCCAGGCTTATCCACAGTGAGGCATAAATTCATGTTTCGGATTAAATCCTTCTTCAGAGCCATTTTAATTAACATTAATTCATAAGGCATGGTCTAGCATGGTGGTGGCATATATCAATTGCAGTCATGATAACATTTGATGTATATGAATATTGTTTCTTAAATCTCAGGTATACAACAAAACATTTGAACGACGAATCAACCCCAAAGAACGTAAAAGCAATGCTGACGCAATAAACTCCAATTGAAGACAATGAACGACATTTTCGAATGGCAAATGTGAGCATTTTTCAACATTAATTTTTTTACCAGATCAGAACCTTTTATTTCCTGCCATTCTTCGTTTATAAGTAAAGAACAAAGCTTTAAGTTTATGTATTATATTAAATTTCAATATTTCTTAGTTGATTTTGAAAATCATGGAAATTTAAAGATCTTTGTTCCTTATTCTTAGGTATTTCTTATGTTTAATCGAAATGAATTGTGGAAATTTGATAACCCGGTTAGGATCTTACAGGCTAGGATAGGTAGCTCAGCGAGGAAAATCGGAAACATAGCGTCTAACACTCATATGCTAACAAGAGGGTGCTTGGTATGTAATTTTACAAGGGGTGGAAATTCTTACGAGGGAGTGGTATGTAATCTTGCAAGGGGGTGGAAATGCTTACAAGGGGGTGGTATACAATTTTACAGGGGGGTGGTATGTATATAATTTTACAGGGGGTTGGTATATAATTTTACAAGGGGTTGGTATGTATATAATTTTACAGGGGGTTGGTATATAATTTTACAAGGGGTGGAAATTCTTACGAGGGGATAGTATATAATCTTGCAAGGGGTGGACATGCTTACAAGGGGGTGGTATACAATTTTACAAGGGGGTGGTATGTATGTAATTTTACAAGGGATTGGGATATGATTTTACAAGGGGCTTGTATGTATATAATTTTACAAGGGACTGGTAAATAATTTTACAAGGGATGGATATGTTAACAAGAGGGTGCTTGGTATGTAATTTTACAAGGGGTGGAAATTCTTACGAGGGAGTGGTATATAATTTTACAAGGGGGTGGTATGTATATAATTTTACAGGGGGTTGGTATGTATATAATTTTACAAGGGACTGGTATATAATTTTACAAGGGATGGATATGCTAACAAAAGGGTGCTTGGTATGTAATTTTACAAGGGGTGGAAATTCTTACGAGGGAGTGGTATACAATTTTACAAGGGGGTGGTATGTATATAATTTTACAGGGGGTTGGTATATAGTTTTACAAGGGGCTGGTATGTATATAATTTTACAAGGGACTGGTATATAATTTTACAAGGGATGGATATGCTAACAAAAGGGTGCTTGGTATGTAATTTTACAAGGGGTGGAAATTCTTACGAGGGAGTGGTATACAATTTTACAAGGGGGTGGTATGTATATAATTTTACAGGGGGTTGGTATATAGTTTTACAAGGGGCTGGTATGTATATAATTTTACAAGGGACTGGTATATAATTTTACAAGGGATGGATATGCTTACAAGAGGGTGCTTGGTATGTAATCTTACAAGGGGTTGATATGCTTACAAGGGGGGTGGTATACAAATTTACAAGGGGATGGTTTACAATTTTGTAAGGAGGTGGTATATGATTTTATAAAGGGTTGGAATAAAATCTTACAAATGGGTGGATATGCTTACAAGGGGGATGGTATACAAATTTACAACGGGGTGGTATGTATACAATTTTACAAGGGGGGCGTAATATATAATCTTACAAGGAGTGGATATGCTTGAAAGGGGATGGTATCTATATCATGTTACAAGGGGGCGGATAAGCTTAGTAGGGGTGGCATATCAACTTGCCAGGGGTTGATATGCTCTCAAGGGGAAGTATGTCATCTTACCAGGGGTATTGTAGGATATCATACTTCTTCAGGTGTTCACTCCATGTAAGATGATCTGCCACCCCTTGTTAAGTATCCACCTGCTTGTAAGATAATATGGACCAAATAGATGGGGGCTATAAGCTCATCCCCTTCAGGTAGAGCCTAGGTTTGCTAGCATGAGCACAGAGTGACTAAGAAAGAAAGAAAGACATTTCTTACATGTCAGATTCCATTATTCACTATCACCTAGTTGTGTTTGACATTAGGCAGTAATACGAATAGAAGGTTGATTTGACAGCAAATTTAAACCATTCTATAGCAATACAAATGCAAAGTTATTATATTACATGTAATCAAGTGACTGAATATGCTCTCCTGGGCAAGTTGACGAAGGTAAACAAAGGCAATTATATTAGATCATGATATTTATGTGCTCATTGTACGTTAAGTGCAGACTATCAAAAGAAAACAATTCAGATTTAGATAAATTTGACGGCAAAAAGTTAATGGTCATTTTTAGTTCCCAGACAATCTATATCCTATAACTATGCTTATGAAGCTCTCCTTGGATATCCAAAAATTAATTCAGTATAGCAAAATACTCATTGAAATTTCAGCCCTTTATTTGATGTCTCTTATAAGTGGGGCTTCTTCAAAAATTCATACTTGAGGGGTATGGGGGTTATTCGATAGGAGGGGGCTTCATCTTGTAATTACGGTAATGGACTAACCAATTAATTGTTTTCCACAGGACTGTTTTGTTAGATCGCATAATTGCGCATTTCCATGCATTTCAGCTTCCTTCAAAAAGGTTTCCCAGGTAAACATATTCGGGGTTAAAGACGTCCCATCCTTGGAAAATGCACAGGGGTCTCTCATATACCGATAAATATCATTTTTAAGCAAATTAAAATCCCACATCTCCACTTGTGTTATACTCCCTTTCAGTGCTGTGCTCTTGTTGAAGGCCGTTCTCGTGCAACGGTCATCGTACATCTGTCCCAATATAATGTGCCCCCCTCCCTTAATCTTGTACCATCCTTGCACCGAGTCCTTTTTCGAGGTTATTTTCAAGTTGCTACTAATTTCATGAAGCGTCAGTTTTCTGAGTTTCCTTCTCCAAGTGAGGCACGCATGATAACGAGACTTGTTTGATCTCACTTGCAAATCCATTACTGCATGATTCATGGTGATGTTTTTTGTTGTCATGACGACTCTAGCACACGTTCCATCAGGCCCCCAGTAGCCAATCACAGCAGCTGTATCGTCTGACTGGATTTCTGCCTTGAAGCAGAGCGTAAAAGCAACGAAGTCGGTGGTTGTTTTGAGTTGGAATTTCACGAAGTCCTCTGACGAGTTTCCGTGGAAAATGTATTTCTTTGATGCTGTAAGGAGATACGAAGAGGGGGTGAATTTTGCGAATGTTTTCCCTGAAGGTTAGAGCAAAAGCGTAATAAGGGGCAATTTCTTGTTCCTAAAAACTATCCCTTTAGGCCCTGGTACCAATGTTCTAGGGGTCTTATTGATTTGCGTTGGTCTAATTGAGATTTTCCCATTGAAATTTAACAAGAAGTGGGGGCACGATCAATCATTGCAGCAATAAGAAAGATTTTGCCTAAGAAAATGTTACAGAGATGAGAAACGTTAAAATGTGATGAAAATCAAAGCATTGCAATGATAGTTGATACACGTACTATCTTCGTAAGGTATTGGTTTATTTGCAAAACACAAAGGACCTGCTGAATAGGTAGCCTAATCGAGCAGTGTATTGTTAGTAGATAAGCAAATACGCTTACTATCTTCGTAAGGTATTGGTTTAATGTGCGAAATACAAACGGCCCACTGAATAGGTAGACCAATTGAAGCAGTGTATTGTTAGTAGATAAGCAAATACGCTTACTATCTTCGTATGGTATTGGTTTATGTCAAAATCAAAAAGTACCCACTGAATAAGTAGACTAGGCAAAGCTGTACATTGATAGTTGATAGGCAAATACGCTTAATATATTTGTTAGGTATTGGTTTATGTGCAAAACAGAAAGGACGTACTAAATAGGTAAACTAATCGAGTAATGCGTCCCCAACCCTTCTTCTCGTCTTGACCACACCTCATGATTCTTTTTGCTTTTCTTACTGGAATTATAGATTGCTGGATGATTCTCTCGTCACACTTTATATGACAGGTTCCCAGTTGGGCTCGAACCTACGACAATTTGAACAAGGGTATATGATTTAACCACATAGCCCTCCCCGTCTATAAAATATAGATTCAGGCAAACTTTAGGAATGGACTATCAGCTTTTCAGAGAAGACCTGTAATAGCGATGAAAACTTTTGATTATATCTTACTTTTATTGTCTATACCATTCTGATCTTCATTTTGTTCATCAGGCTTGTATGGCATCTGAAAACAATTCATGACATCAGAACATTTAGAATCAACTTGCTTAATATAAAGATGGTGAGAGAGCTATCTACTGAGCCCAAGTCTAGCATTGTTGCAATTTGAAGCCCCTTCACACTGAAAAATAAGGAATGCCTAGATAACTAACCCTAGCCCTTAGCCAAACCAAAAGCCAAAATAAAAAGCCAGGGTGAGATCCTAATCCTTACCGTAAGCCAAACCAAAAGCCAAACTAACAGCTAAAGACTAACTCTAATCCTAACCCTCATTTTAATCCAAACCAAAAGCTAAAGCCGAATTCAAATCAAAAGCCAAACCAAAAGCCATTGTCCATACCAAAGGCAAAGCCAAACAAACCCTAACAAACCCTGGGCCATAACAAAAGCCAAATCTAAAGCCAAATCCAAAGCGTAAACCTAATCCTAACACTAACCATTTATTTTGGAAGTGCTGGATGATCTGTTTACATCTTATAACAGCTCACTAGTATTAGGGGTGCTCTTCCCAAGCAATAGGGGTGCTCACCTGTACTAAAAGTGAGGGGCTGTAATTGTATATTGTATCAATTCTATTTTACCTTATTGTGGCTTCCTCATACTAAAATACGAAACAGGTTTCTTTCTTGGCAGAAATAAATCTCTGATTGCTCTGATATTTAGAATTCAAATTGCATTACTAAAAAAGTAGGTTAGCCTTAACGAGAAAACTTGTATAAAGAGTTAAAAGAAAAGGTTTGCAGACCATTTTCATCCATCATACAGAACTTGGCGTCGTTTAACAATACCTTTTAAGTATCATAGGTGATTTGCGAGTTTACATACCGTAAAAGCTCTATTCAGCCCCGGGGGGCTTATTTAATTTTTGAAGCTCTAGAAGGGGGCTTATTAGATTGCTTTTTAAAGAGGGTTCAGAGAAGAAATTCTTCACTCTTGCATACTAAGTTAGAAATTCAAAATATTACGATGGAATACATCCATTAGCTATAACTCATCACATTAAGTCTTCTTTGGGGGGGCTTAATAGTGCAGGTGCTTTTTAAGAGGGTTCAGAGAAGAAATTCTTCACTCTCAAGCATGTAAAGTTAGAAATTCGCAATATTACGATGGAATACTATCTAATAGCTATAACTCATCACATTAAGTCTTCTTTTGGGGGGGCTTAATAGTGCAGATGCTTTTTAAGAGGGTTCAGAGAAGAAATTCTTCACTCTCAAGCATGTAAAGTTAGAAATTCGCAATATTACGATGGAATACTATCTATTAGCTATCCCTAACTTATTAAATTTTACTCTTTTGTGTTTCTTGTATGAAGGGAGGGGCTTAAAAGAGAGGGGGCGGGGCTTAATCGAGCTTTTTCATATGTATCTTTCTCATGGAGAAGACAAGGTAATCCCCACCAAAATTGTTAAAAGGCAGGAATATTATTATCATTCTTTTTTCTTTCATTGTGTTGATATGCAGAATTTCTTTTCTTTCTTTCAAAGTGTCCCTACAGCAACCGTTTCTTTTACAAGATATTTAATTAAAGTGCCTCTTCACCTTTTTTTTGACTTCACGTCATTCGATAGATCTAAATGCGCTAATTTCGAGAATGAAAAACTTTTTGCAATCAGAGGTGTATTTGTTGAGCTAGGGGCAGTTTTGTGCCCCATCCTGGTGTTACACGAGCAGTCTGGGAACGAGCGAATCTCTGATGTCATAGTGGTAAGGCGCATGCCGACCACAATCACATGATCAAATGTCTCGCAGGCGCTGCCCCGCAATGTTTTCACTCTCTTTCGACGATTATCAGGTCTGTCAACTGCTAGGCCTATCTTTTTCGCGATGTCTTCCTCTGAAGAAAACAACTTTTAGGATTCGAGCAACTCAGAATATGCTGTAGAAGCGTAGGAAGAAGGAAGAGAGTTTCTTCGCGCAAATAATTCAACCAAGAGCGCTGTTGAAAGCAGTAGTTGTGCCGATGATGATGGCCTACATCAGTTCGACCTCATCGCAATTCGCAGACGAGCAGTCCATCGTCAATTACGAAAGGGAAGTGGAGAAAGAGTTAGAAAAAGACAATGAATTGAACAGGCGATTTAAGGAGATAGCGCCTGTGGCGTCTTGGTAAGTAGGCTAAGGCCTTTTAATAGGCCAGTCTTTTTTCTTGGTTTCTGATATAATTAATTTCTTCACCAATAAACAATTCATCAACTAAGTAGGTCACAGCTGTTACGCCACATTGTATTCGCGGAAGTCAAGTCCTTCGAATTTCGGGCCACAACAGACCGCAAGCATCAATTTCGAAAATTTCGATTTTTTTCAAATAAATATTTCTGCTCTCAAATTAACACCAGCTAAACCGAATTTGCTTAATTCAATGCAGAAAATATTACTCTACTTACCAAGACAAACAAAACAGTTTGTAATGTTCTACTTAATTAATCAAAGATTTAAATCGAAGTTGCGTTTTGAGGAATTATTTTCATTCGCGGCCATTTAGGCCAAAACATGAGCCCAAACTTTTACGTTTCCGCGCTCTTCGGTAAGAGATAATTCTTCCATTCTTTTTGCATGTCTCACTTTGAATATGAGACAGTCCTAAAATGGAGGGGCACACAATTTCCATCGCGATCCTGCGGTGCCCTACCCGCTTTTAGTACTTCAGCATGAGTTTCGTGACCTTTCCTTGATTTGAAAACTTTGTGCCCCAAGATGTAAGTATTATTCAACTCTTATTACGTGTATTCCAAGTATTTTTTACTCTAAAGAGCCTCCAGGGGCCTGCGGAATTAAGTTTTTGTTTGACTACCTAGGCCAAAACTATTCCATTCACGTGCGGTTTCGGGATTTTCCTGCGCAGCGGCTCGCAGCGTCAGACAAGAAAAACAGCGCCGAGAAAATTTAAAAACCTTATATTTGTTTCTTTCAACGATTTTACTGATAAAATCAGGTTTAATTAATCTAAAAAACTTAAAAATGATATTAACTAAGGTATTTAGAATATTTCTAAATGATTTTCTAAACAAATTTAAGTTTTTTTATATTGTTTTGTTGAGTTTCAAAATTTTCACTCCACGAAAAATTCTGTTGCATGTTGTCTCGCAAACAGCGATATCGATATTAAAAAAAATTTGGAAACAAGGCAAAAGCTTTATTGTTCTATTGGTTTCAACAAATTTGTTCAGAATTTATTCAGGAATCGAATGATATAATTTGTTTTTGAATGTCTTATGTAATATGAGAGATATTTAGCAAATAATGCAACAAGGTAAAAAATAGGCCGCGCGGAACTTCACTTCCCGCTCGTAACAGCTGTGAGGTAGAGATAAGAAAGTGTAAGGCAGGTACAAATTAGAATTCGAAACTTTTGAAGGAGCTTCAGTTATCAAACTGGAGTTAAGAAGCACTTTTTAGAACCAACTATCTTCTCTGCAACCTTCCTATATGTTATTTGTTAAAAACGCCATGAAAGACAGTAAGTACCAACCATCACGCTAGCCTAACATAATCATTTAACTGCCCTTATCATACATTCTTGAATTACAAATTTAGAATTGTCTTCAGGCTAGTGCCAACCATAAAATTTATGTTCATCTGCCTCTTCCAGGCCTGGCAGAATCGGTCCGGTTGGTGCAGTGTTGGCTCGACCAACTTTTGGGCCAAAACATCCCTTTTTTCAAAAATGATATTGGTTTTTAGAACATTAGATTTTTACGGTAGCTTTTGGAATATTCACGGGGTATGGCCCCGGGCACAAGAGGTTTAGCTTGAACCGGACCAACTCTGAAGAGCCCCTGTGCCGGGCCTGTCTTCTATAAGTTTCAGGAATCATTTGCTAACTTGTTACCATTTTTTGATTTTCCAAATAAACTTTTACCTTTTTTTCTCTAGGGCAAGCAATATGTATTTTAGATTCACTGCACTAGTTTATCAAATATCAATCTATCATTATAGATTTCTACAAAGTGTATCCTATCGTGAATTCATCCGCCTGATGCATGGATACTTGGGAAGGAATAAAAGAATCCCACTATCCCCTGTGCATATACAGCGATTCGAATAGCACTTCCAGTTGAAGCAGGCAAACTGACTGGTTATATCAAGGAAGCAGCAATTGACTCAGATTAAATGTATTATTTCTATGCAGTAATAAATGAATTAGTGGACTTTATTTTTACTTAGTATTATTTATTCTTTAGACAATCTATAACTATTCAGTTGTATCTCATTGCTAAGCAAAGTAATAGTCATTACTTCAGGGACCTGGGAACTAGTACCCCATTCTAAAAATAGCAATAGGGGGCACAGCTTGAAGAGGGCTGAGAGTTAATCTTTTTCTGGGCATGACGTTGCATCTAAATATCAAGTTTCATTGCTGTATCTCATTGCTAAGCAAAGATACAGAATCATTACTTTAGGGACCTGGAAACTAATAGTACCCCATTCTAAAAATAGCAATAGGGGGCGCAGCTTGAAGAGGGCAGAGAGTTCATCTTTTTCTGGGCATTGTGTTGCGCATAGATACCAAGTTTCATTGCTGTATCTCATTGCTAAGCAAAGTTACAGAGTCATTACTTCAGGGACCTGGGAACTAGTACCCCATTCTAAGAATAGCAATAGGGGGCACAGCTTGAAGAGGGTTGAAAGTTCATCTATTTCTGGTTGTCGTGTTGCGCCAAAATACCAAGTTTCATTGCTGTATCTCATTGCTAAGCAAAGTTACAGAGTCATTACTTCAGGGACCTGGGAACTAGTACCCCATTCTAAGAATAGCAATAGGGGGCACAGCTTGAAGAGGGTTGAAAGTTCATCTATTTCTGGTTGTCGTGTTGCGCCAAAATACCAAGTTTCATTGCTGTATCTCATTGCTTAGCAAAGTTACAGAGTCATTATTTCAGGGACCTGGGAACTAGTACCCCATTCTAAAGATAGCAATAGGGGGCACAGCTTGAAGAGGGCAGAGAGTTCATCTTTTTCTGGTCATTGTGTTGCGCATAGATACCATGTTTCATTGCTGTATCTCATTGCTAAGCAAAGTTACCGAGTCATTACTTCAGGGACCTGGGAACTAGAAGTACCCCATTCTAAAAATAGCAATAGGGGGCACAGCTTGAAGAGGGCAGAGAGTTCATCTTTTTCTGGGCATTGTGTTGCGCATAGATACCAAGTTTCATTGCTGTATCTCATTTCTAAGCAAAGTTACAGAGTCATTACTTCAGTGACCTGGGAACTAGTACCCCATTCTTAAAATAGCAATAGGGGGCACAGCTCGAAGATGAATGACAGATCATCTTTTTCTGCGCATCGCGTTGTGCGTAAAAACCAAGTTTTATTGTTGTGTCAATATGCTGAGCAAAGTTATAGCACTAAGAACTTTAGGGATATAGAACAATAGAGCATTGCACCCCATTCTAAAAATAGAATGGGGGCACATTTGAGAATGAAAAGTACCCTGTCGTCTTGAGCGCATCAAGCTGTCTATGTGAACAAATTTTCATGCATATATCTCTATTTTTACTATTTTTAAACTATTTTTTTATTATAAGGCTTCAGTATGGGAAAAAAAACTGGGTTCCTACTATGACGTCACGCCCCGCCCTCGGCCAACGCCTATATGTAACATCGTTTTTTACGAAAACCCCGAATTTCACGACTTAGAGAGATCATAACTCAGCAACCACAACTCTGATCGTAAATTTTTTTTTTGCTTCTGAATCAGCGCATCGAGCTCTATCAAATTACGCAAAGAAAATAAAAGGTGAAGAGGCACTTTAAAAGAAAACAGTTGAGTGGGAGCAAGTTATGCATAAAACAGCCTAGCAATTGTTGGCTGTCGTTTTGCAGGGAAGGTACTGTGTGTATGTGTACTTTCACAATCAGAAAACTTCTTAAGAGTTGTAGGAACCCGAGAACCATTTTAATCGATGAAACGTGGCATCATTTCGTTTCATTTAGTATTGATTACCTAACCCTAATCAGGCAAGGCTACTTTTCAGAAGTATGGTCATGTAACAATTACTCCAGAATACTAAAGTTGATCTGTGAATTTAATTATTTTGGAAATACAGTGGAATCTCGATATAACAAACCCTGGATATACACGCTTTTTTTTATAAGGAACCTAGCTCAGGGCCTAGTACTAAAAATTCCTTATTTTGAGACATTTTTTGACCACTTTTTAGTACTAAAAGTTCCTTAATAGTTCCTTAATTCTAAGTACTCATTTAGTAGATAAGAATAAGAACCAACGCAAGAAAAGCATTAAAATACAACATTTTGCAATAAACTGGTGATAAGGAAACATGAAACATATTATAACATAAATAAGCTAAGGCTAGACCTAGAAAACGTAAAAGTTAGTTACATAGTCATTAAAGAAGTTGCATATCTACACCAAATGAATACATGCAAAATTATAAAGTTCCTTAGAGATTTGAGCTTTAGTAGTAAAAGTTCCTTAATTTTTTCGACCTTTTACATGTAGGTTCCTTATAAAGGGTTCTTTATAAAAAAAGCTTGTAGCGAACTTCTTGGTCCAACGAACTAGACTTTAAGTCTGGTTCCTAGGAATTTTCTTCATCCAATAATAATCTCGGTATAACGAAATCCTGATGTAACGAGCAGTTGCTTCTTGGTCCAGTTAACATAAGAGTCCGGTATTCCACTATAATTGTCTCGGTACAGCGAACTCTTGATGTAACAAACAGTTTTTTGTTCCCTTCGGAGTTCGTTCTAACGGGATTCCACTATACCTTCTGAGTATTCATTTGCCAATTCAAATCAAATTACTGGAATATGGAAATGGAATAAGACTGATAATTGAATTAGGCAAGTTATAAGGCAAGTTACAGAAATGAAAAGAATATATAAACACCAGAAGACAGAATAAACTTGGGTATCAAAAACACATCTAACTACGGTGGCCGGGATAGCAATAAAAACGTCATCGGGTCCTTATTTCCATAATGGTCCTTCTAGAGGCGTTTATAAAGAATTCAATGTAAGGGAGCAGAAATATAAAATAATGCCATGAAATTACCAAAGATTACCTTGGCGTATAACATCTCGTCTTGTGCAGCATGAATTGGCCTATTGCATCTCCCTTTGCGATACAACCAACACTTGAAATGCGAACTTTCTTTTCTGGTTTTAACATAACGGCATTCATCAACCCTCAAGCAAACATGGGCGCACTGCATTTGCGATGCCTTCTGAGTCACGCCTCCGAAATTCTCTCCTTTGGGAGCATCGTCGCCTTCCAAGGGTTCGACCCATGTTGCCTGTTTTGACGAGTCTTGGCTTGTTATGTGGATGAGGACGAGTAGTATCTGTGCTGCTGTCGTTGGTGTAACAGCGATCGCACCCATATTTTTACCACTGCTGTGTTTTATGACCTTATAGTATCTAAGCAGCAGACGAGCTATATCTATCGAGTTACTGTTCCAGTCGTAGCTTCTTCAGACGATAACAACATTGCTGTTGCTTTACAGGGTGTATCTGCAAGCTTCAGCCGCAACAATTTATATCTATAACGCTGGCTGTATTTTAACGTTAATTTATGCTCAGGGGGGCTCTATCAATGCATAGGATATAGAAACCGGGGGTCTGTGATTTGGCTGTAAACAAAATCTGGTACTGACAAGGTTTTTGTAGTAAGTTTCTGCTCAGGGGGCTCCACCAAGGATGTCGTAACCGGGGGTCTGTGATTTGGCTGTAAACAAAATCTGGTTATTCTGTTAGCAAGGTTTGAGGGGTTTTGGCAGGGGTTGAAGACAATGCTAATATGGCAGGTTGTCAAACATTCGTCTGCGAGAAATTGAATTGAATGCTGAGCGAAGTTTGATCAGTATGCAGGAAAACAAACACTTTCAGACATGTGAAATGCACAAATATCACCAGAATAAAACATTTTCCATTTATTCCTGGTTGTTGCCCTAAGAAAGTTTACTGTGGAGGATATTCAGTGCTATTGAGGAAAAATTAAAAGTGATTTTGATGGATACCATTAGTTAGTGCTCTGGCGGATATTCAGTACTGTGGAGGAATACTATGTGAAGGGGAGGAGAGATACAATCAGTTCTATGGATGTTCTATTATACTGTGGGGGGATATCACAAGCACTGTGGTGATAATACCCAAAGTGCTTGTGGCGACTTGTGGTATCCCTCCACAGTACTGATGTTATTCCTCCACAGAACTGATGTTATCCCTCCACAGTACTGATGTTATCCCTCCACAGTACTGATGTTATCCCTCCAAAGTACTGATGTTATCCCTCCACAGTACTGATGTTATCCCTCCACAGAACTGATGTTATCCCTCCACAGTACTGATGTTATCCCTCCACAGTACTGATGTTATCCCTCCAAAGTACTGATGTTATCCCTCCACAGTACTGATGTTATTCCTCCACAGAACTGATGTTATCCCTCCACAGAACTGATGTTATCCCTCCACAGTACTGATGTTATCCCTCCAAAGTACTGATGTTATCCCTCCACAGTACTGATGTTATCCCTCCACAGTACTGATGTTATCCCTCCACAGTACTGATGTTATCCCTCCACAGTACTGATGTTATCCCTCCACAGTACTGATGTTATCCCTCCACAGTACTGATGTTATCCCTCCACAGTACTGATGTTATCCCTCCACAGTACTGATGTTATCCCTCCATAGTACTGATGTTATCCCTCCATAGTACTGATGTTATCCCTCCACAGTACTGATGTTATCCCTCCACAGTACTGATGATATCCCTCCACAGTACTGATGTTATCCCTCCACAGTACTGATGATATCCCTCCACAGTACTGATGTTATCCCTCCACAGCACTGATGTTATCCCTCCACAGTACTGATGTTATCCCTCCACAGCACTGATGTTATCCCTCCACAGTACTGATGATATCCCTCCACAGTACTGATGTTATCCCTCCACAGTACTGATGTTATCCCTCCACAGTACTGATGATATCCCTCCACAGTACTGATGTTATCCTTCAACAGTACTGATGGTATCCCTTTAAAGGTACTAGACACACTCCACAGTACTGATGTCATCCCTCAACAGTACTGATGGTATCCCTTCACAGTACCTGATGGTATCCCTTTAAAGGTACTAGACACACTCCACAGTACTGATCGTATCCCTTCACAGTACCTGATGGTATCCCTTTAAAGGTACTAGACACACTCCACAGTACTGATCGCATCCCTTTCACAGTACTGGACATCCTCCACAGTACTGATGGTACCCCTCTACAGTACTGAATATCCTCCACTTAACTGAACATCCTCGAGAGTACTGAGCACCCTGCATTGTCCTGCACAGACGTTCCCCAGTTAAAACGAGCGTCTATTCCTCTGGAAGTTCCGACTAGCTCAGTTTAATCAAATCTGTTTCCTTCATTCCGAATACAGATGGAATTATATGCTCTTTTTATACGAAATTCAATTAATTTTTTCATGCACTGTTCTTGTCATGTTTTTCGACCATCATTTTCTCATATGTATTAGTTATGTTTACCTATTTTGCACCTGTTCCTCGTTAACAGTGATCTATTAAAAGTTTTAAGTTATGAGTTTACAATAAGAAGAGAATATGTTTGAACACATGTCCTATCGGTTTCGTTCTTTGATAACGTTATTTACTCAGTTTCCAATCCTTACACACATCGTTATCAACAATACCTAATAAGGTTCCTTTCAGGTCTCGAGGTTCGGTTTTAAATATTCATAAAATTTATCTCTGTTTATATCGTAAAGATATCGAATGGCCTGCAAAGAAAAAAATCACAGAAGTTATCCCGTAAATCTTTAGGAACTTGTAGCCTCTCTACGAAATTGTGTGTAAATAATTTGCATATGACTTCGAAGAGAGGCTGTAGCGTGTGGAGTCAAAAAGGAAATGACAACTAATCTAAGTCACTCTGGCGAACGTCTTTCAAGTAAATATAAATGAGAAAATAAACATACTAAACGAATTTTTAGATTTATGTTCTAATCAGTGTTTGAAAAAAGGAAAACATACCCAAAATAATAAAGTTAAACTTAAGAAGAAGGCTCGTGATAATGACTGTTATGTGAAAAGAAAAGGGCTTGAAAGACCAGCCAAGCTAATACATAAATTCCCAAATAATGATTACATTAGAAAAGTTTATCACAAAAATAAAAAGGATTATGAATATACACTAAAAAAAAGACTAAAGGAAGAGAAAATCAAACAATTAAAAAAGTTAGAAGATATTGGTAACAAGAGTATAAAGGAAAAATGGAAGATCATTAAATCTTTTATAGGAGATGATAAGAGTAATAATAACAATGAACCATGTGAAAATATTTCTAATGATAAATGGGTAAGCTTTTTTAGGAATCTTTGTTTCAGTGATGATGTTAACAAAAGTCCATTGCCAACTTCCATGTTAGAATCTGTATAAAACCTCACAGAAGAAGATAAAACAAATATGACAAAGGATTTAAACAGAGAAATAACTGTTGAAGAAATTCTAGAAACTACTAATAAACTTAAGAACAATAAAGCAGTAGGTTTTGATAATATATCAAATGAAGTTATTAAAGTATTTATTAACCTAAAGCTTGGAAGTAAAATAATAACATCTCTGTTCAATTCATTGTTTGGTACCTACCCAGAATCTTGGAAACACGGCTTGGTAAAACCAATTTTCAAAAATGGAGACCAAACAAACCCAAAAAACTATAGGGGCATTACTCTCACATCTTGCTTAGGAAAACTTTTTAACCAAATATTAAATGCAAGGCTAGTAAAAAATTTTGAATATTATAATATATTTGCAGATAATCTTATGGGATTTAGGCCAGAAATGAGAACGTCAAATAATGTTTTTGTGTTAAAAAATTTAATTGACAAATCTTTTAGCAAAAAAGAAAAACTTTTCTGCTGTTTTGTAGATTTCTCAAAAGCGTTTGACAGAGTATGGCGAAAAGGTTTACTTCATAAACTAGAATGTTATGGAGTCAATGGTAAAATGCTAAGCACCATTAAAAACTTGTATACAAGTACTGAAAATCAGATCATCTTAAATAAAACTATTAGTGAAAAATTTGAAATTAATATGGGGGTGAAACAAGGAGACCCTTTAAGCTCATTTCTTTTTAATGTTGAAATGAATGAACTCTGTGCAGCATTAGCTATGAATCAATCAGTTGATGCCCCATCAATAAAGGATAAGAAAATCCCATGCCTATTGTGGGCTGATGATGTTGTATTAATTTCAAAATCAGAGGCAGGTCTCAAAAATAGTATTAAGAAACTTGAAGAGTATTGCAATCAATGGAAAATGTTAGTAAACACAGACAAAACGAAAGTTATGATATTCGATAGAGTTGGGAAAAAGTTTAAAAATTTAGAATTTATGTTAGGACATTCAAAAATTGACATTGTCAAAACTTACAGGTACTTAGGTTTCATGTTAGATTGTAATGGAAATTTTAATGAAACAATTAAAGACCTTGCAGCGAGAGCCAAAAGAGCACTTTTTAGCTTATATAAATTGTCGACAGTGGATTTCTTATCAATAAAGACTATTATTGAAGTGTTCAATGCAGTAGTGAAGCCAATTTTACTATATGGGTCAGAAATTTGGGGGTGCATATCAAAAAAAGATAATCCTATAGAAAAGGTACAACTAATTTTTGGCAAATTCCTTCTGGGAGTACATCGAAAAGCAGTCAATATGGCTGTTTTAGGAGAACTATATTTAAGACCCCTGAAAATAGACATGCGGCAAAATGCACTGAAATATTACGATTATATAGCACAAAATAATAATAAACTATTGCAAGATGTACTAGATGAATGTCAAGAAATGAACAGTGCGTGGTTTGATGACATTATTAAACTAATAAATGAATCAAATTTTAATGTTAACAAACGTTTGTTAAAAAACCACTCAGATAAGAAACAATGTAAAAATGTAAACTTGAAAAATAATAAAGTAATTAGAAAGCATTGTCAAGTAATTCTGAACAAAAAATTTGATCAAGAATGGCAGGAAGAAATAAGTAAAATGGAACGGCTAAAATTTTAAGAACCCATAGATCAGCTATCACAAGATTAATTATTAGTGCCCATAAATTAAAGATCGAGACTGGAAGGTACTCAAGTAAAGTAAATCGAGTTGAACAAACCATGAGGACTTGTGATTACTGTTCAAACAGTAATAACCCTATGGATGATGAAATTCATTTTATATTCGACTGTGAGAACAACGCAAATCTAAGAAAGATATATCTAGAAAAGGTTAACATAGAATTTCAACAATTACCCCTAATGTCTAAATTAGAAAAAATAGAGTTATTTAGAAACCTCCTCATGAAGCCAAATTCAAATGAAGATCTAAAATTTTTGGCAAAGTTTATTTTTGATTCTGAACAAAAAAGGAAACTCCATTTGACATAAAAGTAATTAAGTATTTTTAATTAATTGGTTAATTAACTTGCTTATTTCACCACTGTATTTTGTAACGTTATATTTTTAGAATTATTTTCCATGTTTTTGTTAGTAAATATAACTTGTATTAATACAACGAAATGTATCTAGGCTTTTATAACCTAATACGTATTTGTAGTATAATATATGAGTTATTAGGCCCCTTTGTGGGCGATTAAATTTATGAAATGAAAAAAAAAAGTAATCGAACACCCTCCACATCCAACTTGAAGGGTGTTCACTACTGTGGAGGGATACCATCAGTGCTGTGGAGAATGCTTTATACCGTGTAGATATAACTCTTTTACTGAGGGGGTACCATCAATACTGTAATGTGTCGATATTTAGTGGTGTAGAGAGATTCCATCAATATTGTGCGAGGGATACCATCCGTACTGTGGAGAATATTCAGTATAGTGGATTGAAACCCCAATCACTGTGGAGATTATACACAAAGTACTTGTGGTTTTCCACCACAGTACTGAAAATCCTCCACAGTACTGATTGTTTCCCCCCCCCCCCCCCCACTGTACTAAACTTCCTCCATGGTGCTGATGACATTGAAAATCAAGCATCGTTGCTTCTAACCACTTTTTGCCGGAGTGACGTCAACATATCAAAGAACGCAGGGAAACAAGGACCCGTGGAGCAAATGTAGATGCATTCAGACTCGAAGAGAAAATAATACCAAAACAACAATATCTTAAATGCCATTGAATGTTTACATTGTGCTGTGAGTATGATATTTTCTCTTTAATTGTTTTTCTAAACTGTATGCTAGGATGCCTTAGTCCTGGCTGCTTCCATAAATGTTGGCTATCTTTTCTTAGGCAAAGGGGCTTTCTAAATTAGCTCTTCACAGGGGGATATTTTCCCTAAAAGTTATAATTTTATTACAAGGGGGCTGATATCCTGTAAAAATCCCTTAAATTTGAATTAGAGCCCCCTCGAACAAATGCTCCCTCAAATACAGCTGATGTCCAACTACCCTGTACTCCTCCTGCCCAGTGGCGGCGCCAGCCGCCAAGAAGTGGGGGGGGGGGGGGGGACATGTGAAAGACGGGGGAGCGGGGGGTTGCCTGTCAAAACCAACGATCGAACGAGGCTGTGCAAATCTCAGAAGTCAGGAATGTATAGAAATTGATAAGAATTTATACAAAACAATACTGGGTAGCTATTACATTGAAATAATCTTGTGACACAATTCACAGGACGTAGGCCTACCCCCATCCCCATTTTCTCATCGGATTTGCATGGATCTCATATACCATCTTTCTGAAAAAGTGGGGGGGACTAGTCCCCCCCATTCCCCCCCTGGCGCCGCCACTGCTCCTGCCCCATTGGACCGGAACTGGAAAATCTTCCACTGGTGCATATATAGAAATACTAGATAATATATAGGAAACCTATTGTTGTATCTTTTTGTCCAAGTTTTTCAAAATTGAGAGTGCACAGTCTTTTGTTTCGCTATTGTTTCAGCAAACAAGGTCATGGTTAAGCGAAAAAACCAAAACGCTTCTTTTGGTTCCCTATCCACAAATTTTCGTTATTTAGAGAAGATTTTACAATATTCAGCATCGTTTTTATATAGGCAATATTTACATGTAAAGTTTTAACAGTAAAGAGAGATGATAAGACATAAGTTGGGAATTTTCAAGTAGTTCTTAACATCAACTGTGAAACAAGGACGTACAACAAGGGATTTCCTAACCATCTATTTATATAAACGATGGTGCAGCAAATAGACTAGTCTATTTTCGGAACACCCGGTTGAAAAATTAGGCCTGACTCGATCCAGACCTTTTTGTTGCATTCCTGTGACGCACTCTTGACTTGATTTGCCGCTTTTCGCGCTGTTTGAGGCTATAGCGCGGAAATTCTCCATTTTCCAACAGTTTAAAACTGGCAAAAAGACGTTTTAAGAGCTAGAATACACCGAAAAAGGTAAATATATGTTAGTTTAGTATTTACGCAAATAGATATGCATTATTTTTTGGTTTATCACTCGTATTTCAAACAAAATTAGGCATTAAAGTTGTGGCGATGCAGGCTAGGCCCATAATTAAACCTGATAAAGATATGCGCACTGCGCCTTTCGGCCTCTTCCTTTTCTTCTATGTTTTGAACTCACTTTCATTTTCCAGAGTCTTTTTTCTTTTTTATTTTTCAGGTTGGAATCTTAAGAAATGATCAAAGTAGAAGGAGCATGTAATTCTCGAAAGAAGAATAATTTTAAGGTTTGTGTGATGGCTGTGCGTGCCTTATTGAGATGGGCTAAGATGAGTGGCCAGACACGCAGGATCCAAGTTTTTTCCTTACAAAATAGGGTTGAATCTAGGGGTCGGCGCGTGTTAACCCCCATTTTTGTAGCCACAACCCTGAGATGATAAAGGAAACACCCCTCTTAAATATTTTAAGTTTTTTTTAAAGAATAGTTTGTTTCATACTCGATAATGGTCCGATATGATTGATACAAACTTTTCTCTAAGAGCCCTGTTATTATTTAGCCATGCCCCACTTTTTTCTCAAAAAATATTCTTTTGAGGTTTGGTCCCCCCACTTTTTTGGTCTGTCAGGCCCTGTCTCTTCTCAACATCTTACATCAATCAGTGCTGATATCTAAAAAATTAACAAGGGAGGCTCTTAAAGAAAAATCACCTGAGTGGGTGTGGTTTCTGTGACCATACCCATGTTTTCATTGGTGCAAAAATGAAACCAGTGGTGGCACAAACCATCAAAGTAAAAAAAATTGCAAACTCTTTAATCCTTATAAAAGATGACAAAACAGAGCAACAATTAAAACAAGAAAAAACTCGACTAATAGTTCATGCAAGTCCAATAAGGCAACATGCAAGTCCAATTTGATAAGTCCAATAAGACGAAGGTAACTTCAAGGTTATTTCATTCTTAACTGTGCTTTCTTAACAATAGTTTATAAGCCTTTTAGAAATGGATACCACGGAATATGACTCTGGACATGCGAGAATTGATATCTACAATCCTCGCCATAAGGTTTTGAGACACAATGACAATTTTAGCGTTATCTTAAAAATGGAACTATGAACCTGTAAGATGATGTTGGAGCCCCCCTCCCCCCCAAACCAATGTTGGTGATAGGTCTGGATGTCACCGGAGGATGTTGCAGATACATTTTCGCACTAAAGCAACATCTGAAACAACATTGTCTAGGGGGGATGGGGGTCTTTCTTTGACAATTAGTTTATATCGAGTGGCAATCAAGCACTGTCTCATACCTTTTGTCAAGGATATTCTTAGACTACACTTTTTTCAATCTTATCTCACAGGCAAGAAAATTTGAGGTTTACATAAAATCCAGTAGCTGAGCTCAATTATATGATCAAAATTGTTCTCAGTCCTTTCTGTAAACCTTTATTTGGCTATTTATGGTGAAAATAAAGCTGATTAATTGTGGGCCTGTATAGCCATTTTTTCGCTATTTTGAAACGTGTTATATTAGATTGTACAGTGAACGGAACGGTTGACACTTAACACTTTTAATGCCTCAGTACTAAGATCCTCACGATTAACACGGTTAACGGCTTTTATTTAAATGATAAGGCTATAATTTAACAAAAGCCGTTAACCGTGTTAATCGTGAGAATCTTAGTACTGAAGCCTTAAAAGTGCTAAGTGTTAACCGTTCTGTTAACCATGTTATCAAGAATAACGAAACTCAAAAAGCATGCCTTAAAAAACATGTTGGCCTAGTTCTTTCATTAAATTATCTACACATTTATTATGACACAATTATCGGGACGGTTAACTTTAAAGGGTTTTAAGGTTAACTTTTAAGAACTTTTCAGGCTTCAGTACTAAGATTCTCACGGTTAACGGCTTTTATTTAAATAATAAGGCTATTATTTAAATAAAAGCCGTTAATCGTGAGAATCTTAGTACTGAAGCATTAAAAGTGTCAAGTGTTAACCGTTCCGTTAACTGTGTTATCCAATATAACACCTAAAAACATAACATACAAAGTAGTCAAAGGGCCAAATAGCCTGAGATCCAAATCAGCCTCCTTTTCACTATAAATGACGTCACAACGTCACAATAGTATACAAAGCAGAGTGGTAACAATTTTGATACCAGAATCGAACTCAGCTAGTGAAATCCGTAATTTTCTTTTATGTACAATGAGTTTAAGAAAAGTTGGCTCAAAGACAATCCTCGCTATAAGGTTTTGAGACATAATGGCGATTTTAGCATTATCTTAAACATGGAGCTATGAACTTGTAAGATGATGTTTGAGCCCCCCCTCCCCCCAAACCAATGTTGATAATCGGTATGGATGTCACTGGAGGATGTTGCAGATACATTTTCGCACCAAAGAAAGATCTGAAACAACATTGTTAAGGGGGGATGGGGGTCTTTCTTCGACAATTAGTTTATATCGAGCACTGTCTCATACCTTTTGTCAAGGATTGTAACATGCAAATCACATGCAGCTGACACCAGAGTCGTTACAGTAGAAGCCTTTTAACTTGAACTTCTTGAAAACAGGACATTTTCCAAGGAATTAAAGCAGAAACTATTTGGGGGCCTACAACCCCCCAAATTCAGCATTATATTTTTAAAAGGGTAGCTCTGCCCCTGCACCCCCTTGAAATAACCACTGACATCAGAATTTTTCTATTTACCCCTACATTCCAAAGAGAAATTCAGGGGTTTGATGGAAATTTCCCAACATACCTCTGACTTATGCTTATTTAAACTATATTAAGCAAAACTCATATAAACTAAATTACTTTCTAGTTTACAGAAGACGATGATTTTATATCTCCATTTCTAAAAGATGAAATTGTAGATGAAATTGTGACAGTTCATCCAAAAGAGCCTACTAAAAAGTCCAAAGGTAACAAATTATTGCCCTTCTATACTTTGAAACTTCCATATTGCTTTGCATTGTATAGAGTTGAACCTCTAGAAGCGACCAGCGGTAGTGTAGCCTAGTGGTTAAGGCCCTGGTTACTAATCCTACAACTAGAAGGGTAACCTTTGTGGGTGCAAATCAACAAACGGTCGGAATCATGAACTACGAACTGTTAGCCAACTCAGCTGTCCATCCTTCCGAGGTCCGTTTATGAGTACCCAGGATATTCGTTCTAGAATATCAATCCTGGGGGCACAAGCTGCAGGTCCACATCAGCTGCAAGCTGCCATACTCTGAATGAACCTGTGTTAAAGAATGAATCTGCTTGTCTGCCTAGTTGCAAGGCCTAGCAAAATGCAAATCTTGAGGGGGGCACTATCTACCACTTTTGGATCCAAGATTAGGCGTCTATTGATTAGAGGTAGCCTCAAAACAGAGGTTAATTTGCTATTTTTAATGTCATTTTGGACTTTTAAGTTAGTCATCGTTTCTTGGAGGTGGCTTCTTTCGGTAGGTGGCTGTTTTTATACGGTCAGCAGTACTTTGATTAAGAATATGAAATACATTTATGTTTCCTTGCTCATTTTAGTCACCATGGATGATTATCTGTGACGACAATTTCATAGTCATAGATGGGGGTACTTTTGGACACCCACTAGAACTAGCCATGAAACTTTTAGTTAGTAAGTGGATAGTGAATTGCCTGCCTCGCTGCTCTCAGGTGGGCTATTCCTTAGTAAAGAAGCACATTGAGGTGAGTGATTCCCTTCAAATTTGATAAATGAGGAGAGCAACTCATCGCATGCCTCAAGTGGCTGGAAAGGCATCAGAGTGGAACAGGGCAATGTCCTACCTCAGATGGCCATGAGACTTCCTCCTCACTCCTCTCAGGCGGTCCATCCCTTAGTAAAAGTGCACATTGAGGTGGGTGATTCCCTTACAATTCAATAAATGAGGAGAGCAACTCATCACCCACCCCAAATGGCAGAAGAGGGCATTGAACTGGAGTAGGGCAATCAACAGTCTTGAGTGGCAAGGTTAGCAAAGCCACTTGAAATAATGATAACTGTGATATGATTCCTTTTTTCCACAGTTTATGTCATAAAAGATGAAACTGGCCTGACGGGCAGGAATTATGTCTACTGCTCTGGGTGTCAACACCGGGCATTCAAGCAATTTCGCAACGCAAATCGATCAACGGCTCCACAGCACTTGAAAAAACATTATGATTCCACTACTGAACTTCTGAAATTCTGTCGGAATTGTTGGTTTGAAACACACAGTGCACTACCTGAAAAGCAAGAACATCCAGCTATAGCTCCCAGTCCGTATTTTGAAAAGAGTTCTTTGGGTGTAACAGATCGGAGGGCTTGTTTCGGATGGCATTTTATACAAAGAGATTTAGTCCAGCAACGTTTAGGTAAAGTTCAAAAGTCAAGTGATAGAAAAATAAGTAAGACCAGTTCTCAAAATACGGACCATGAAGACATTTTGTTGCCTTTAGCAACAGTAGTCGTTAAAAGTGGGAGCGATTATATTATAAAACAAGATGGCGGCAATTTGTTTGATTCAAATGGCAGAGAGGCCTCGTTTTCGAGTAGGATTGAAAGCGAGGAAGACAATGATATAGAGATTACGACAACTACGGTGTCAGCTGAACGTCAGAAAGAAATTAGAATTGAGAAAAAGCGATCGGAAACTGTGAAACAGATAAGAAGAGACCATAGTTATGCGCCCAGCGTGCAAAAAGAAGTTGAAGTTGCCTCGTCCAGCTCGGGGTATGAAAAAATGACTGTTAGTATGACCAAAAATAACTCAAATTCACAAGTTCAGAGCAGGAAGAATTCAAGGACGAATAGTCATAAACTCAGTCAAAACAGTCAAAATGTTAAAAATGCAACAAAGAATTTCGTGAAGAATGCAGCCGAGATGGGAAGTAATGCTGGACCGAATCTTGCAATGAGGCTAGATATGCCAATTGACAAAGTTGAAGAGGAAGTGAAATTGAAAAGGGAGAAAGATGGAAGCCTTGATCCAAGTATGTAACCGCTTTTTCAGATGCCTTGAGAGCGTCCTTTGTTCTCGTTGCTTTTGAACATTCTAGCCAAAAGCTCTGAAAAGCCCTTCTTTTAAAAACCCCCTGTTTCATAAAAGCCTCTATTCTCTTTCATCCCTTTGCTATCATAGACCTGAAAGCAAATTTTCTAGAAGTTTTCTCTTGTTGGTGAAGTTGGATGTAGAACAGCTTTGATTCTCGATGTGCATTGAAATGTAGAAGGTTTTCAACTGGTGTTCTTTCGAAAAGCCCTAAACTCTACAATGTCCCTCTATCTGGGAGGTCCTCTCTCTCAAACACCCTCTGCTTAAAAGCTCCTTCTCTCTAAATGAAGCAGAAAATGCAGAACTCTTTCAGAGCTTCTAGCTATGTCCTCTTTTAGACCAGCCGTACCTTGTTAATAATTGCAATATTTTTTTTGTTTCAGCATATCTTGTTGGTTTGAAGGGGTCTTCGGACAGTGGAAAAGCCCTTCCAGGATTAATCTGCCCACTATGTGGCAAACACACCATCAAATCATACAGTGTTTGGCGGAAAGACAATGCACCACCTCAAATCTCAAACATGTTCAAAGACGGCATTTCTATAATCAGAGCATGTCGGAAATGCGTTCCATATCCTATAAATCGCGAAAAAGAGAAAGCAAAGCGAACAAAACATAATAGTAAGAAAATAAAGGATAACCATAAAGGCAATAAAAAGATAAGTAATAGAAAACAAGACACTGCAAAATCTAGTTGTAAAGCGACCAATAAGGAAGTTACCAGGAAAAGACAATTTGATAATACTGAAGATAATAAAACAGTCAAGGTCAAAGTTGAAAGGGTGAAAGATAATGTAAATGGATTATCACATGGCAAAGGTCGGAATTCGGTCAAAGGTGAGACCAAAGGTGATATGATACATGTTAGAGTAGAGGTTGTTAAAGGACCGAAGAATGGGTTAAGTGAGGGGGATGTATTGAATGGCGTGGAAGAGTCGGCCGCTAAACGGGTGAAGATTGAAGAGAAGAAGAGGAAACTGCAACTTGCCAGTGGGCAAGACTTGACTGGGTTAGAATGTTTCGAGATGCTACCTTCAGAGGATAACATGACTAGGGTTTCTAACTTGCGAAGGCGAGATGGTGAGAATGCCAGCGGATCGACTTCTGTACCTTTGAGAGGTAAGTTGTTCGTGTTTGGTTGCTGATCTTCATTTCTGCATTGTTTTATTCCAGATTTTTGAAAATGCCTCTCTGAATAATACTCTACTCTGAATAATACATTACTCTGAATAATACTCTACTCTGCTTAAAGAGGATATTTAGTATTGTGGAGGGAAACTAAAAGCACTGCAGAGATAATACCCAAAATGAATGTGGTTTCCCTCCACAATACTTAATACGATCCACAGTACTGAACATCCTCCACAGCAGTGATGGTATCTCCACAGGACTGATGATATCCCTCCACAGTAATGACAGTATCCTCCACAGTAATGAACATCCTCCGCAGTACTGAATATTCTCAACAGTACTGCATTGACGTTCCCAGGGTACTTGCCTTTCTTGAAGTGATAGGAGTAAGAGAAGGGATCATATTATTAATTTATTGTCACAAATTCTATGTTATGTTATTGAGTGAAATAAGGAAAAAGTTTAGTTGAGCTGAATCCTTCTTTCATAATAAAGAAATGAAGAAGGTTGAGAGCATAGCCTCTGGTTGGTTAGGATGTAAAGATATTTATTTTTGATTCTCTGATCAGTTTCACGTCCTGTTTCCCTGTTTTGATCAGAGTCCAAAAAAGTCCTCAACCTTTCTCCAGGTAAACTTTCCGGTAACCAAGGTTATTCCTCACTTAAGTTGGGTCTGAGTCTAGTTAGGTTATATTCTTGGAAGGCCAAGTTGTTATTTGCATACAGACAGTCAGAAAAGTTTTTTTAACCAGTAAGCTAGAATTCTTCAATCAACTATTAGCATTCTAAGACTTTGATGCAGCTATGCAGATGTGCGGGGAGAGCCGAATGGTTAGATCACTTGACCCTTGTTCGAAGGTCCCGGGTTCGAAACCATCTTCAGACCTGTCACAAAGTGTGAGGAGAGAATTAGCCATCTCTCTGTTATTCCAGGCAAAAAGGCAAAAGGAATCAGGAGGTGTGGTCACATCGAGAGGAAGGACAAGGGTCGCACTGCTCGATTAGTTTTAGCTATTCAGTCTTCAGTGGGTCCTTTGTGCTTAGCATTTAAACCCATACCTTACGAAGATAGTAAGCGTATGTGCCTATCAACTATTAGCTAAAATTTCTCACGTTACATTGCTATTCAACGGAACTGTCATACCGTTTAATTGGAAATGTTGGAATCCCTCCTCAATTTCTCCGTTTTTCTTTTACTTCCTCCGTTCAATGACCGTCTGACCGAGGGGCATTTCACTCCCTTTCAAAGATTTTCCAGTGATTTTCGAAAGATTTTCACTAGAACAATAGGATTTCCAGAATAAGCGTACGAGATTCTTATGGAGTGATTTGCCCCTCGCTTGTGACCGTATTTTTTTTCTTGAAACTGGTTTTGATTATTACTATCTGCTTCGTAGGTCGACCACCAAAGGCAAATGCCTCTTTTCCTGGTTGCTCGAAATGCCACAACGCATTGGACAAATCATTCAAAACACTGACGATTGCGAAATGCCCGAAACGACTCTTGCATCTTTTTGAGAATGGCTCATCTTCCAAGACGCTGAAACTTTGTACAAAGTGCCTGAAATAAATACAGGTGACACTGTTTTATATGACATTTGCATTCATCGCAAATTCATCTACTCACAAGGGAATATTAAGATCTTACAAGATCTTTGTTAATCTCATGATGTACTTCTATTCAGTTACCTTATGGGAAACGCAGGTTGGTTCTTAGGCTAGTGTAGGCCTAAATAGAACTTCTTGAATTTGGGAATTAATTGTGAGTTTTTGAGTTTTAAGATCTTTGTTGTTCTCGTGGTACAGTTAGGAAAGGCAGCTTGGTTCTTGGTTTTGCATAGGCTTAAATGAAATTTCTTGAATTTGAGAAATATTCTTGAATTTATCTTTCTCTGTTCATGGAAGAATGTTGAGATCTTTGTTGATCTCGAGATGCAGTAAGGAAAGGCAGCTGGGTTCTTGGTCTTGTATAGGCCTAAATGAAATTTCTTGAATTTGAGAATTATTCTTGAATTTATCTTTCTCTGTTCATGGAAGAATGTTGAGATCTTTGTTGATCTCGAGATGCAGTAAGGAAAGGCAGCTGGGTTCTTGGTCTTGTATAGGCCTAAATGAAATTTCTTGAATTTGAGAATTATTCTTGAATTTATCTTTCTCTGTTCATGGAAGAATGTTGAGATCTTTGTTGATCTCGAGATGCAGTAAGGAAAGGCAGCTGGGTTCTTGGTCTTGTATAGGCCTAAATGAAATTTACTTGAATTTGAGAATTATTCTTGAATTTATCTTTCTCGATTCATGGGAGTATATTAAGATCTTTGTTGATCTCGAGATGCAGTAAGGAAAGGCAGCTGGGTTCTTGGTCTTGTATAGGCCTAAATGAAATTTCTTGAATTTGAGAATTATTCTTGAATTTATCTTTCTCTGTTCATGGAAGAATGTTGAGATCTTTGTTGATCTCGAGATGCAGTAAGGAAAGGCAGCTGGGTTCTTGGTCTTGTATAGGCCTAAATGAAATTTCTTGAATTTGAGAATTATTCTTGAATTTATCTTTCTCGATTCATGGGAGTATATTAAGATCTTTGTTGATCTCGAGATGCAGTAAGGAAAGGCAGCTGGGTTCTTGGTCTTGTATAGGCCTAAATGAAATTTCTTGAATTTGAGAATTATTCTTGAATTTATCTTTCTCTGTTCATGGAAGAATGTTGAGATCTTTGTTGATCTCGAGATGCAGTAAGGAAAGGCAGCTGGGTTCTTGGTCTTGTATAGGCCTAAATGAAATTTCTTGAATTTGAGAATTATTCTTGAATTTATCTTTCTCGATTCATGGGAGTATATTAAGATCTTTGTTGATCTCGAGATGCAGTAAGGAAAGGCAGCTGGGTTCTTGGTCTTGTATAGGCCTAAATGAAATTTCTTGAATTTGAGAATTATTCTTGAATTTATCTTTCTCTGTTCATGGAAGAATGTTGAGATCTTTGTTGATCTCGAGATGCAGTAAGGAAAGGCAGCTGGGTTCTTGGTCTTGTATAGGCCTAAATGAAATTTCTTGAATTTGAGAATTATTCTTGAATTTATCTTTCTCTGTTCATGGAAGAATGTTGAGATCTTTGTTGATCTCGAGATGCAGTAAGGAAAGGCAGCTGGGTTCTTGGTCTTGTATAGGCCTAAATGAAATTTCTTGAATTTGAGAATTATTCTTGAATTTATCTTTCTCTGTTCATGGAAGAATGTTGAGATCTTTGTTGATCTCGAGATGCAGTAAGGAAAGGCAGCTGGGTTCTTGGTCTTGTATAGGCCTAAATGAAATTTCTTGAATTTGAGAATTATTCTTGAATTTATCTTTCTCGATTCATGGGAGTATATTAAGATCTTTGTTGATCTCGAGATGCAGTAAGGAAAGGCAGCTGGGTTCTTGGTCTTGTATAGGCCTAAATGAAATTTCTTGAATTTGAGAATTATTCTTGAATTTATCTTTCTCTGTTCATGGAAGAATGTTGAGATCTTTGTTGATCTCGAGATGCAGTAAGGAAAGGCAGCTGGGTTCTTGGTCTTGTATAGGCCTAAATGAAATTTCTTGAATTTGAGAATTATTCTTGAATTTATCTTTCTCTGTTCATGGAAGAATGTTGAGATCTTTGTTGATCTCGAGATGCAGTAAGGAAAGGCAGCTGGGTTCTTGGTCTTGTATAGGCCTAAATGAAATTTCTTGAATTTGAGAATTATTCTTGAATTTATCTTTCTCTGTTCATGGAAGAATGTTGAGATCTTTGTTGATCTCGAGATGCAGTAAGGAAAGGCAGCTGGGTTCTTGGTCTTGTATAGGCCTAAATGAAATTTCTTGAATTTGAGAATTATTCTTGAATTTATATTTCTCTGTTCATGGAAGAATGTTGAGATCTTTGTTGATCTCGAGATGCAGTAAGGAAAGGCAGCTGGGTTCTTGGTCTTGTATAGGCCTAAATGAAATTTCTTGAATTTGAGAATTATTCTTGAATTTATCTTTCTCGATTCATGGGAGTATATTAAGATCTTTGTTGATCTCGAGATGCAGTAAGGAAAGGCAGCTGGGTTCTTGGTCTTGTATAGGCCTAAATGAAATTTCTTGAATTTGAGAATTATTCTTGAATTTATCTTTCTCGATTCATGGGAGTATATTAAGATCTTTGTTGATCTCGAGATGCAGTAAGGAAAGGCAGCTGGGTTCTTGGTCTTGTATAGGCCTAAATGAAATTTCTTGAATTTGAGAATTATTCTTGAATTTATATTTCTCTGTTCATGGAAGAATGTTGAGATCTTTGTTGATCTCGAGATGCAGTAAGGAAAGGCAGCTGGGTTCTTGGTCTTGTATAGGCCTAAATGAAATTTCTTGAATTTGAGAATTATTCTTGAATTTATCTTTCTCGATTCATGGGAGTATATTAAGATCTTTGTTGATCTCGAGATGCAGTAAGGAAAGGCAGCTGGGTTCTTGGTCTTGTATAGGCCTAAATGAAATTTCTTGAATTTGAGAATTATTCTTGAATTTATCTTTCTCTGTTCATGGAAGAATGTTGAGATCTTTGTTGATCTCGAGATGCAGTAAGGAAAGGCAGCTGGGTTCTTGGTCTTGTATAGGCCTAAATGAAATTTCTTGAATTTGAGAATTATTCTTGAATTTATCTTTCTCTGTTCATGGAAGAATGTTGAGATCTTTGTTGATCTCGAGATGCAGTAAGGAAAGGCAGCTGGGTTCTTGGTCTTGTATAGGCCTAAATGAAATTTCTTGAATTTGAGAATTATTCTTGAATTTATATTTCTCTGTTCATGGAAGAATGTTGAGATCTTTGTTGATCTCGAGATGCAGTAAGGAAAGGCAGCTGGGTTCTTGGTCTTGTATAGGCCTAAATGAAATTTCTTGAATTTGAGAATTATTCTTGAATTTATCTTTCTCGATTCATGGGAGTATATTAAGATCTTTGTTGATCTCGAGATGCAGTAAGGAAAGGCAGCTGGGTTCTTGGTCTTGTATAGGCCTAAATGAAATTTCTTGAATTTGAGAATTATTCTTGAATTTATCTTTCTCTGTTCATGGAAGAATGTTGAGATCTTTGTTGATCTCGAGATGCAGTAAGGAAAGGCAGCTGGGTTCTTGGTCTTGTATAGGCCTAAATGAAATTTCTTGAATTTGAGAATTATTCTTGAATTTATCTTTCTCGATTCATGGGAGTATATTAAGATCTTTGTTGATCTCGAGATGCAGTAAGGAAAGGCAGCTGGGTTCTTGGTCTTGTATAGGCCTAAATGAAATTTCTTGAATTTGAGAATTATTCTTGAATTTATCTTTCTCTGTTCATGGAAGAATGTTGAGATCTTTGTTGATCTCGAGATGCAGTAAGGAAAGGCAGCTGGGTTCTTGGTCTTGTATAGGCCTAAATGAAATTTCTTGAATTTGAGAATTATTCTTGAATTTATATTTCTCTGTTCATGGAAGAATGTTGAGATCTTTGTTGATCTCGAGATGCAGTAAGGAAAGGCAGCTGGGTTCTTGGTCTTGTATAGGCCTAAATGAAATTTCTTGAATTTGAGAATTATTCTTGAATTTATCTTTCTCTGTTCATGGAAGAATGTTGAGATCTTTGTTGATCTCGAGATGCAGTAAGGAAAGGCAGCTGGGTTCTTGGTCTTGTATAGGCCTAAATGAAATTTCTTGAATTTGAGAATTATTCTTGAATTTATCTTTCTCGATTCATGGGAGTATATTAAGATCTTTGTTGATCTCGAGATGCAGTAAGGAAAGGCAGCTGGGTTCTTGGTCTTGTATAGGCCTAAATGAAATTTCTTGAATTTGAGAATTATTCTTGAATTTATCTTTCTCTGTTCATGGAAGAATGTTGAGATCTTTGTTGATCTCGAGATGCAGTAAGGAAAGGCAGCTGGGTTCTTGGTCTTGTATAGGCCTAAATGAAATTTCTTGAATTTGAGAATTATTCTTGAATTTATCTTTCTCTGTTCATGGAAGAATGTTGAGATCTTTGTTGATCTCGAGATGCAGTAAGGAAAGGCAGCTGGGTTCTTGGTCTTGTATAGGCCTAAATGAAATTTCTTGAATTTGAGAATTATTCTTGAATTTATCTTTCTCTGTTCATGGAAGAATGTTGAGATCTTTGTTGATCTCGAGATGCAGTAAGGAAAGGCAGCTGGGTTCTTGGTCTTGTATAGGCCTAAATGAAATTTCTTGAATTTGAGAATTATTCTTGAATTTATATTTCTCTGTTCATGGAAGAATGTTGAGATCTTTGTTGATCTCGAGATGCAGTAAGGAAAGGCAGCTGGGTTCTTGGTCTTGTATAGGCCTAAATGAAATTTCTTGAATTTGAGAATTATTCTTGAATTTATATTTCTCTGTTCATGGAAGAATGTTGAGATCTTTGTTGATCTCGAGATGCAGTAAGGAAAGGCAGCTGGGTTCTTGGTCTTGTATAGGCCTAAATGAAATTTCTTGAATTTGAGAATTATTCTTGAATTTATCTTTCTCGATTCATGGGAGTATATTAAGATCTTTGTTGATCTCGAGATGCAGTAAGGAAAGGCAGCTGGGTTCTTGGTCTTGTATAGGCCTAAATGAAATTTCTTGAATTTGAGAATTATTCTTGAATTTATCTTTCTCGATTCATGGGAGTATATTAAGATCTTTGTTGATCTCGAGATGCAGTAAGGAAAGGCAGCTGGGTTCTTGGTCTTGTATAGGCCTAAATGAAATTTCTTGAATTTGAGAATTATTCTTGAATTTATCTTTCTCTGTTCATGGAAGAATGTTGAGATCTTTGTTGATCTCGAGATGCAGTAAGGAAAGGCAGCTGGGTTCTTGGTCTTGTATAGGCCTAAATGAAATTTCTTGAATTTGAGAATTATTCTTGAATTTATCTTTCTCGATTCATGGGAGTATATTAAGATCTTTGTTGATCTCGAGATGCAGTAAGGAAAGGCAGCTGGGTTCTTGGTCTTGTATAGGCCTAAATGAAATTTCTTGAATTTGAGAATTATTCTTGAATTTATCTTTCTCTGTTCATGGAAGAATGTTGAGATCTTTGTTGATCTCGAGATGCAGTAAGGAAAGGCAGCTGGGTTCTTGGTCTTGTATAGGCCTAAATGAAATTTCTTGAATTTGAGAATTATTCTTGAATTTATCTTTCTCTGTTCATGGAAGAATGTTGAGATCTTTGTTGATCTCGAGATGCAGTAAGGAAAGGCAGCTGGGTTCTTGGTCTTGTATAGGCCTAAATGAAATTTCTTGAATTTGAGAATTATTCTTGAATTTATATTTCTCTGTTCATGGAAGAATGTTGAGATCTTTGTTGATCTCGAGATGCAGTAAGGAAAGGCAGCTGGGTTCTTGGTCTTGTATAGGCCTAAATGAAATTTCTTGAATTTGAGAATTATTCTTGAATTTATCTTTCTCGATTCATGGGAGTATATTAAGATCTTTGTTGATCTCGAGATGCAGTAAGGAAAGGCAGCTGGGTTCTTGGTCTTGTATAGGCCTAAATGAAATTTCTTGAATTTGAGAATTATTCTTGAATTTATCTTTCTCTGTTCATGGAAGAATGTTGAGATCTTTGTTGATCTCGAGATGCAGTAAGGAAAGGCAGCTGGGTTCTTGGTCTTGTATAGGCCTAAATGAAATTTCTTGAATTTGAGAATTATTCTTGAATTTATCTTTCTCGATTCATGGGAGTATATTAAGATCTTTGTTGATCTCGAGATGCAGTAAGGAAAGGCAGCTGGGTTCTTGGTCTTGTATAGGCCTAAATGAAATTTCTTGAATTTGAGAATTATTCTTGAATTTATCTTTCTCTGTTCATGGAAGAATGTTGAGATCTTTGTTGATCTCGAGATGCAGTAAGGAAAGGCAGCTGGGTTCTTGGTCTTGTATAGGCCTAAATGAAATTTCTTGAATTTGAGAATTATTCTTGAATTTATCTTTCTCGATTCATGGGAGTATATTAAGATCTTTGTTGATCTCGAGATGCAGTAAGGAAAGGCAGCTGGGTTCTTGGTCTTGTATAGGCCTAAATGAAATTTCTTGAATTTGAGAATTATTCTTGAATTTATCTTTCTCTGTTCATGGAAGAATGTTGAGATCTTTGTTGATCTCGAGATGCAGTAAGGAAAGGCAGCTGGGTTCTTGGTCTTGTATAGGCCTAAATGAAATTTCTTGAATTTGAGAATTATTCTTGAATTTATATTTCTCTGTTCATGGAAGAATGTTGAGATCTTTGTTGATCTCGAGATGCAGTAAGGAAAGGCAGCTGGGTTCTTGGTCTTGTATAGGCCTAAATGAAATTTCTTGAATTTGAGAATTATTCTTGAATTTATCTTTCTCTGTTCATGGAAGAATGTTGAGATCTTTGTTGATCTCGAGATGCAGTAAGGAAAGGCAGCTGGGTTCTTGGTCTTGTATAGGCCTAAATGAAATTTCTTGAATTTGAGAATTATTCTTGAATTTATCTTTCTCGATTCATGGGAGTATATTAAGATCTTTGTTGATCTCGAGATGCAGTAAGGAAAGGCAGCTGGGTTCTTGGTCTTGTATAGGCCTAAATGAAATTTCTTGAATTTGAGAATTATTCTTGAATTTATCTTTCTCTGTTCATGGAAGAATGTTGAGATCTTTGTTGATCTCGAGATGCAGTAAGGAAAGGCAGCTGGGTTCTTGGTCTTGTATAGGCCTAAATGAAATTTCTTGAATTTGAGAATTATTCTTGAATTTATCTTTCTCGATTCATGGGAGTATATTAAGATCTTTGTTGATCTCGAGATGCAGTAAGGAAAGGCAGCTGGGTTCTTGGTCTTGTATAGGCCTAAATGAAATTTCTTGAATTTGAGAATTATTCTTGAATTTATCTTTCTCTGTTCATGGAAGAATGTTGAGATCTTTGTTGATGTCGAGATGCAGTAAGGAAAGGCAGCTGGGTTCTTGGTCTTGTATAGGCCTAAATGAAAATTTCTTGAATTTGAGAATTATTCTTGAATTTATATTTCTCTGTTCATGGAAGAATGTTGAGATCTTTGTTGATCTCGAGATGCAGTAAGGAAAGGCAGCTGGGTTCTTGGTCTTGTATAGGCCTAAATGAAATTTCTTGAATTTGAGAATTATTCTTGAATTTATCTTTCTCTGTTCATGGAAGAATGTTGAGATCTTTGTTGATCTCGAGATGCAGTAAGGAAAGGCAGCTGGGTTCTTGGTCTTGTATAGGCCTAAATGAAATTTCTTGAATTTGAGAATTATTCTTGAATTTATCTTTCTCTGATTCATGGAGAATGTTAAGATCTTTGTTGATCTCGAGATGCAGTAAGGAAAGGCAGCTGGGTTCTTGGTCTTGTATAGGCCTAAATGAAATTTCTTGAATTTGAGAATTATTCTTGAATTTATCTTTCTCTGTTCATGGAAGAATGTTGAGATCTTTGTTGATCTCGAGATGCAGTAAGGAAAGGCAGCTGGGTTCTTGGTCTTGTATAGGCCTAAATGAAATTTCTTGAATTTGAGAATTATTCTTGAATTTATCTTTCTCTGTTCATGGAAGAATGTTGAGATCTTTGTTGATCTCGAGATGCAGTAAGGAAAGGCAGCTGGGTTCTTGGTCTTGTATAGGCCTAAATGAAATTTCTTGAATTTGAGAATTATTCTTGAATTTATCTTTCTCTGTTCATGGAAGAATGTTGAGATCTTTGTTGATCTCGAGATGCAGTAAGGAAAGGCAGCTGGGTTCTTGGTCTTGTATAGGCCTAAATGAAATTTCTTGAATTTGAGAATTATTCTTGAATTTATCTTTCTCTGTTCATGGAAGAATGTTGAGATCTTTGTTGATCTCGAGATGCAGTAAGGAAAGGCAGCTGGGTTCTTGGTCTTGTATAGGCCTAAATGAAATTTCTTGAATTTGAGAATTATTCTTGAATTTATCTTTCTCTGTTCATGGAAGAATGTTGAGATCTTTGTTGATCTCGAGATGCAGTAAGGAAAGGCAGCTGGGTTCTTGGTCTTGTATAGGCCTAAATGAAATTTCTTGAATTTGAGAATTATTCTTGAATTTATCTTTCTCGATTCATGGGAGTATATTAAGATCTTTGTTGATCTCGAGATGCAGTAAGGAAAGGCAGCTGGGTTCTTGGTCTTGTATAGGCCTAAATGAAATTTCTTGAATTTGAGAATTATTCTTGAATTTATCTTTCTCTGTTCATGGAAGAATGTTGAGATCTTTGTTGATCTCGAGATGCAGTAAGGAAAGGCAGCTGGGTTCTTGGTCTTGTATAGGCCTAAATGAAATTTCTTGAATTTGAGAATTATTCTTGAATTTATCTTTCTCTATTCATGGAAGAATATTAAGATCTTTGTTGATCTCGAGATGCAGTAAGGAAAGGCAGCTGGGTTCTTGGTCTTGTATAGGCCTAAATGAAATTTCTTGAATTTGAGAATTATTCTTGAATTTATCTTTCTCTGTTCATGGAAGAATGTTGAGATCTTTGTTGATCTCGAGATGCAGTAAGGAAAGGCAGCTGGGTTCTTGGTCTTGTATAGGCCTAAATGAAATTTCTTGAATTTGAGAATTATTCTTGAATTTATATTTCTCTGTTCATGGAAGAATGTTGAGATCTTTGTTGATCTCGAGATGCAGTAAGGAAAGGCAGCTGGGTTCTTGGTCTTGTATAGGCCTAAATGAAATTTCTTGAATTTGAGAATTATTCTTGAATTTATCTTTCTCGATTCATGGGAGTATATTAAGATCTTTGTTGATCTCGAGATGCAGTAAGGAAAGGCAGCTGGGTTCTTGGTCTTGTATAGGCCTAAATGAAATTTCTTGAATTTGAGAATTATTCTTGAATTTATCTTTCTCGATTCATGGGAGTATATTAAGATCTTTGTTGATCTCGAGATGCAGTAAGGAAAGGCAGCTGGGTTCTTGGTCTTGTATAGGCCTAAATGAAATTTCTTGAATTTGAGAATTATTCTTGAATTTATCTTTCTCGATTCATGGGAGTATATTAAGATCTTTGTTGATCTCGAGATGCAGTAAGGAAAGGCAGCTGGGTTCTTGGTCTTGTATAGGCCTAAATGAAATTTCTTGAATTTGAGAATTATTCTGGAATTTATCTTTCTCTGTTCATGGAAGAATGTTGAGATCTTTGTTGATGTCGAGATGCAGTAAGGAAAGGCAGCTGGGTTCTTGGTCTTGTATAGGCCTAAATGAAATTTCTTGAATTTGAGAATTATTCTTGAATTTATATTTCTCTGTTCATGGAAGAATGTTGAGATCTTTGTTGATCTCGAGATGCAGTAAGGAAAGGCAGCTGGGTTCTTGGTCTTGTATAGGCCTAAATGAAATTTCTTGAATTTGAGAATTATTCTTGAATTTATATTTCTCTGTTCATGGAAGAATGTTGAGATCTTTGTTGATCTCGAGATGCAGTAAGGAAAGGCAGCTGGGTTCTTGGTCTTGTATAGGCCTAAATGAAATTTCTTGAATTTGAGAATTATTCTTGAATTTATCTTTCTCTGTTCATGGAAGAATGTTGAGATCTTTGTTGATCTCGAGATGCAGTAAGGAAAGGCAGCTGGGTTCTTGGTCTTGTATAGGCCTAAATGAAATTTCTTGAATTTGAGAATTATTCTTGAATTTATCTTTCTCGATTCATGGGAGTATATTAAGATCTTTGTTGATCTCGAGATGCAGTAAGGAAAGGCAGCTGGGTTCTTGGTCTTGTATAGGCCTAAATGAAATTTCTTGAATTTGAGAATTATTCTTGAATTTATCTTTCTCTGTTCATGGAAGAATGTTGAGATCTTTGTTGATCTCGAGATGCAGTAAGGAAAGGCAGCTGGGTTCTTGGTCTTGTATAGGCCTAAATGAAATTTCTTGAATTTGAGAATTATTCTTGAATTTATCTTTCTCTGTTCATGGAAGAATGTTGAGATCTTTGTTGATCTCGAGATGCAGTAAGGAAAGGCAGCTGGGTTCTTGGTCTTGTATAGGCCTAAATGAAATTTCTTGAATTTGAGAATTATTCTTGAATTTATCTTTCTCTGTTCATGGAAGAATGTTGAGATCTTTGTTGATCTCGAGATGCAGTAAGGAAAGGCAGCTGGGTTCTTGGTCTTGTATAGGCCTAAATGAAATTTCTTGAATTTGAGAATTATTCTTGAATTTATCTTTCTCGATTCATGGGAGTATATTAAGATCTTTGTTGATCTCGAGATGCAGTAAGGAAAGGCAGCTGGGTTCTTGGTCTTGTATAGGCCTAAATGAAATTTCTTGAATTTGAGAATTATTCTTGAATTTATCTTTCTCTGTTCATGGAAGAATGTTGAGATCTTTGTTGATCTCGAGATGCAGTAAGGAAAGGCAGCTGGGTTCTTGGTCTTGTATAGGCCTAAATGAAATTTCTTGAATTTGAGAATTATTCTTGAATTTATCTTTCTCTGTTCATGGAAGAATGTTGAGATCTTTGTTGATCTCGAGATGCAGTAAGGAAAGGCAGCTGGGTTCTTGGTCTTGTATAGGCCTAAATGAAATTTCTTGAATTTGAGAATTATTCTTGAATTTATCTTTCTCTGTTCATGGAAGAATGTTGAGATCTTTGTTGATCTCGAGATGCAGTAAGGAAAGGCAGCTGGGTTCTTGGTCTTGTATAGGCCTAAATGAAATTTCTTGAATTTGAGAATTATTCTTGAATTTATATTTCTCTGTTCATGGAAGAATGTTGAGATCTTTGTTGATCTCGAGATGCAGTAAGGAAAGGCAGCTGGGTTCTTGGTCTTGTATAGGCCTAAATGAAATTTCTTGAATTTGAGAATTATTCTTGAATTTATATTTCTCTGTTCATGGAAGAATGTTGAGATCTTTGTTGATCTCGAGATGCAGTAAGGAAAGGCAGCTGGGTTCTTGGTCTTGTATAGGCCTAAATGAAATTTCTTGAATTTGAGAATTATTCTTGAATTTATCTTTCTCGATTCATGGGAGTATATTAAGATCTTTGTTGATCTCGAGATGCAGTAAGGAAAGGCAGCTGGGTTCTTGGTCTTGTATAGGCCTAAATGAAATTTCTTGAATTTGAGAATTATTCTTGAATTTATCTTTCTCGATTCATGGGAGTATATTAAGATCTTTGTTGATCTCGAGATGCAGTAAGGAAAGGCAGCTGGGTTCTTGGTCTTGTATAGGCCTAAATGAAATTTCTTGAATTTGAGAATTATTCTTGAATTTATCTTTCTCTGTTCATGGAAGAATGTTGAGATCTTTGTTGATCTCGAGATGCAGTAAGGAAAGGCAGCTGGGTTCTTGGTCTTGTATAGGCCTAAATGAAATTTCTTGAATTTGAGAATTATTCTTGAATTTATATTTCTCTGTTCATGGAAGAATGTTGAGATCTTTGTTGATCTCGAGATGCAGTAAGGAAAGGCAGCTGGGTTCTTGGTCTTGTATAGGCCTAACTGAAATTTCTTGAATTTGAGAATTATTCTTGAATTTATCTTTCTCGATTCATGGGAGTATATTAAGATCTTTGTTGATCTCGAGATGCAGTAAGGAAAGGCAGCTGGGTTCTTGGTCTTGTATAGGCCTAAATGAAATTTCTTGAATTTGAGAATTATTCTTGAATTTATCTTTCTCTGTTCATGGAAGAATGTTGAGATCTTTGTTGATCTCGAGATGCAGTAAGGAAAGGCAGCTGGGTTCTTGGTCTTGTATAGGCCTAAATGAAATTTCTTGAATTTGAGAATTATTCTTGAATTTATCTTTCTCTGTTCATGGAAGAATGTTGAGATCTTTGTTGATCTCGAGATGCAGTAAGGAAAGGCAGCTGGGTTCTTGGTCTTGTATAGGCCTAAATGAAATTTCTTGAATTTGAGAATTATTCTTGAATTTATATTTCTCTGTTCATGGAAGAATGTTGAGATCTTTGTTGATCTCGAGATGCAGTAAGGAAAGGCAGCTGGGTTCTTGGTCTTGTATAGGCCTAAATGAAATTTCTTGAATTTGAGAATTATTCTTGAATTTATCTTTCTCGATTCATGGGAGTATATTAAGATCTTTGTTGATCTCGAGATGCAGTAAGGAAAGGCAGCTGGGTTCTTGGTCTTGTATAGGCCTAAATGAAATTTCTTGAATTTGAGAATTATTCTTGAATTTATCTTTCTCTGTTCATGGAAGAATGTTGAGATCTTTGTTGATCTCGAGATGCAGTAAGGAAAGGCAGCTGGGTTCTTGGTCTTGTATAGGCCTAAATGAAATTTCTTGAATTTGAGAATTATTCTTGAATTTATCTTTCTCGATTCATGGGAGTATATTAAGATCTTTGTTGATCTCGAGATGCAGTAAGGAAAGGCAGCTGGGTTCTTGGTCTTGTATAGGCCTAAATGAAATTTCTTGAATTTGAGAATTATTCTTGAATTTATCTTTCTCTGTTCATGGAAGAATGTTGAGATCTTTGTTGATCTCGAGATGCAGTAAGGAAAGGCAGCTGGGTTCTTGGTCTTGTATAGGCCTAAATGAAATTTCTTGAATTTGAGAATTATTCTTGAATTTATCTTTCTCGATTCATGGGAGTATATTAAGATCTTTGTTGATCTCGAGATGCAGTAAGGAAAGGCAGCTGGGTTCTTGGTCTTGTATAGGCCTAAATGAAATTTCTTGAATTTGAGAATTATTCTTGAATTTATCTTTCTCTGTTCATGGAAGAATGTTGAGATCTTTGTTGATCTCGAGATGCAGTAAGGAAAGGCAGCTGGGTTCTTGGTCTTGTATAGGCCTAAATGAAATTTCTTGAATTTGAGAATTATTCTTGAATTTATATTTCTCTGTTCATGGAAGAATGTTGAGATCTTTGTTGATCTCGAGATGCAGTAAGGAAAGGCAGCTGGGTTCTTGGTCTTGTATAGGCCTAAATGAAATTTCTTGAATTTGAGAATTATTCTTGAATTTATCTTTCTCTGTTCATGGAAGAATGTTGAGATCTTTGTTGATCTCGAGATGCAGTAAGGAAAGGCAGCTGGGTTCTTGGTCTTGTATAGGCCTAAATGAAATTTCTTGAATTTGAGAATTATTCTTGAATTTATCTTTCTCGATTCATGGGAGTATATTAAGATCTTTGTTGATCTCGAGATGCAGTAAGGAAAGGCAGCTGGGTTCTTGGTCTTGTATAGGCCTAAATGAAATTTCTTGAATTTGAGAATTATTCTTGAATTTATCTTTCTCTGTTCATGGAAGAATGTTGAGATCTTTGTTGATCTCGAGATGCAGTAAGGAAAGGCAGCTGGGTTCTTGGTCTTGTATAGGCCTAAATGAAATTTCTTGAATTTGAGAATTATTCTTGAATTTATCTTTCTCGATTCATGGGAGTATATTAAGATCTTTGTTGATCTCGAGATGCAGTAAGGAAAGGCAGCTGGGTTCTTGGTCTTGTATAGGCCTAAATGAAATTTCTTGAATTTGAGAATTATTCTTGAATTTATCTTTCTCTGTTCATGGAAGAATGTTGAGATCTTTGTTGATGTCGAGATGCAGTAAGGAAAGGCAGCTGGGTTCTTGGTCTTGTATAGGCCTAAATGAAATTTCTTGAATTTGAGAATTATTCTTGAATTTATATTTCTCTGTTCATGGAAGAATGTTGAGATCTTTGTTGATCTCGAGATGCAGTAAGGAAAGGCAGCTGGGTTCTTGGTCTTGTATAGGCCTAAATGAAATTTCTTGAATTTGAGAATTATTCTTGAATTTATCTTTCTCTGTTCATGGAAGAATGTTGAGATCTTTGTTGATCTCGAGATGCAGTAAGGAAAGGCAGCTGGGTTCTTGGTCTTGTATAGGCCTAAATGAAATTTCTTGAATTTGAGAATTATTCTTGAATTTATCTTTCTCGATTCATGGGAGTATATTAAGATCCTTGTTGATCTCGAGATGCAGTAAGGAAAGGCAGCTGGGTTCTTGGTCTTGTATAGGCCTAAATGAAATTTCTTGAATTTGAGAATTATTCTTGAATTTATCTTTCTCTGTTCATGGAAGAATGTTGAGATCTTTGTTGATCTCGAGATGCAGTAAGGAAAGGCAGCTGGGTTCTTGGTCTTGTATAGGTCTAAATGAAATTTCTTGAATTTGAGAATTATTCTTGAATTTATATTTCTCTGTTCATGGAAGAATGTTGAGATCTTTGTTGATCTCGAGATGCAGTAAGGAAAGGCAGCTGGGTTCTTGGTCTTGTATAGGCCTAAATGAAATTTCTTGAATTTGAGAATTATTCTTGAATTTATATTTCTCTGTTCATGGAAGAATGTTGAGATCTTTGTTGATCTCGAGATGCAGTAAGGAAAGGCAGCTGGGTTCTTGGTCTTGTATAGGCCTAAATGAAATTTCTTGAATTTGAGAATTATTCTTGAATTTATATTTCTCTGTTCATGGAAGAATGTTGAGATCTTTGTTGATCTCGAGATGCAGTAAGGAAAGGCAGCTGGGTTCTTGGTCTTGTATAGGCCTAAATGAAATTTCTTGAATTTGAGAATTATTCTTGAATTTATCTTTCTCTGTTCATGGAAGAATGTTGAGATCTTTGTTGATCTCGAGATGCAGTAAGGAAAGGCAGCTGGGTTCTTGGTCTTGTATAGGCCTAAATGAAATTTCTTGAATTTGAGAATTATTCTTGAATTTATCTTTCTCTGTTCATGGAAGAATGTTGAGATCTTTGTTGATCTCGAGATGCAGTAAGGAAAGGCAGCTGGGTTCTTGGTCTTGTATAGGCCTAAATGAAATTTCTTGAATTTGAGAATTATTCTTGAATTTATCTTTCTCTGTTCATGGAAGAATGTTGAGATCTTTGTTGATCTCGAGATGCAGTAAGGAAAGGCAGCTGGGTTCTTGGTCTTGTATAGGCCTAAATGAAATTTCTTGAATTTGAGAATTATTCTTGAATTTATCTTTCTCTGTTCATGGAAGAATGTTGAGATCTTTGTTGATCTCGAGATGCAGTAAGGAAAGGCAGCTGGGTTCTTGGTCTTGTATAGGCCTAAATGAAATTTCTTGAATTTGAGAATTATTCTTGAATTTATCTTTCTCGATTCATGGGAGTATATTAAGATCTTTGTTGAACTCAAGATGCAGGTCCATATCGTGGTACAGTTAGGAAAGGCAGCTTGGTTCTTGGTCTTGCATAGGCTTAAATGAAATTTCTTGAATTTGAGAATTATTCTTGAATTTATCTTTCTCGATTCATGGGAGTATATTAAGATCTTTGTTGAACTAAAGAGCAGGTCCATATCGTGGTACAGTTAGGAAAGGCAGCTTGGTTCTTGGTCTTGAATAGGCCGAAATGAAATTTCTTGAATTTGAGAATTATTCTTGAATTTATCTTTCTCTGTTCATGGAAGAATGTTGAGATCTTTGTTGATCTCGAGATATTGTTCAATAACCTGGTACAGTTAGGAAAGGAAGCTACTATAGGCCTAAATGAATTTTCTTGAATTCGGGAATTAATCATGAATTTATCTTTCTTGATTCATGAGAGTATATTAAGATCTTTGTTGAACTCAAGATGCAGTTCCATATCGTGGTACAGTTAGGAAAGGCAGCTTGGTTCTTGGTCTTGCATAGGCTTAAATGAAATTTCTTGAATTTGAGAATTATTCTTGAATTTATCTTTCTCTGTTCATTGAAGAATATTAAGATCTTTGTTGTTCTCAAGACGTACTTTCCTCAAAGTGCTAGAATTGCCCAATCAGAAAGGCACTGGTTTCTTCATCTAGTATAGGCCTTGTGTGAAACTTCTTGAAATTTGGAATTTTTCTCAATGTTGTTGCTCGATTTGTAAAAAGTTTTACCAAAATGCAGCTCTCCAATTTTGTACAGTTGCACAAGCTATACTTTGCTTGTTATTTGAAAGAGACAAGATTTATTGGTCTTGAAAGGCCTTGATGGAATTCTTTGATATTTTGGATAACCGTGTCAGCCAATTCAAGTTTCAAATTCGCAATAGGTCAATTCTCCATCGCTTATGTTTTTTACCTGCTAGTCTGACTTAGACAAGGTCCTGTTTGGTTTACCTCGCTACATTTTGGTCTTAAGGTCTTGGTGCGTTAATTGAACCCATACGTTCTACCATACGTTCTACACGGATCACCCAGGGTGTTAAGTACTTTGAGGGGTATTCTCAGTACTATAGTGGATACCATCAGTACTGTGTAGGGGTTTTCAGTGCTATGGATATGTTCAGTATAGAGGCAACCATCTGTACTGTGGAGGGTGTCTAGTACTGTGGAGTATGTTCAGTAGGTACTTTGGAGGGTGTCCAGTACTGTGGAGAGAAACAACAAGCAGTTTAGGTATTACCCTCACAGTGCTTGGTTTCGCTCAACAGTTTTGAATATACTCCTCTGTACTGGTTGAACCTCCAAAGTACTGACGACATTTTCCAAAGTATTGGATATACACTCTTTTTTTATAAGAACAATTTTATAAGAACATCAGCCTCAAATTCGTCCAAAACTTAAGAACAAGCTAAGAACAAACCGAAGCTGACCATTTTTGGCTCAATATGAAAATTATATGTAATAACCACAAGACTGAGAAATAATTACAAAACAAGCAGATTGGCAGCACACAGATAATGTCAAATGGTCAAGAAAGTCAAACTTTGCAACAATTAACACTACTGATAGCAAAAAAGGCTCCCCAAACAATTGTAAAAGTAAGAACAATTTAAGGACATTTCAGGCTGAAAATTGAAGAATATTTTAGAACAGCCAGCTTCAAATCAATTTTACTGGTTCTTATAAAAAAAGAGTCTACCCCAAAGAACTGATGACATACCTAACAATACTTGAAATCCTCCACAGTACTACACAGACGTACCCCAGGATAGAAATCTCTAGTTTGAAAGTCACTGGCAAGTATAAACCTTATCCATTTAGTTTGAGACAAGTTGGTTGGTTTAGCCCCACTGCAGGGGCGGATGCAGACTACAGTTACTACTACTCGAGCTGTATTAAGATTTCCAGGCCTAGTATTTTTCTTTCTTCTAATTTAGGCTTAAAGGTAAAAAAATTTATAATTCTGTCACTAGATAGAGGAGTAGTTAGAATTTTTCCTGGAACTACTGCTTCAATTAGTCAAAGTGACAAAATTATCGTTTTTTATCTTTCAGCTTTAATTTGAAGAAGAAATATATTATGCCTTAAAATCTGATTACGGTTTGAGCAGTAGTAGTAGTAGTAGCCATATAGGCCCTAATATCGTCTTATGTTTTACGAGCAACGAAAAGGGATCTAATAATACATCGATTCTATTGTATATTGTACATTGTACATATTGTATACACTATTTTTTATAAGAGCAATTTTATAAGAACAAGAGCCTCAGATTTTGCCAAAACATAAGAACAAGCTAAGAACAAACCGGAGCTGACCATATTTTGCTCAATATAGGAATTTCAAGGAATAACCATACGACTGAGAAATAATCTCAAAATAAGTAGATTTTCTGCACACTGATATGTCAGATGGTCAAAGACATTCAAAATTTGCAACAATTAACACAACTTATAGCAAATACAGGTTTCTAAATCATTTTAAAGTAACAACAATTTAAGAACATTTCAGGCTGGAAATAGAGGAATATTTAAGAACAGCCAGCTTCAAAAAAGTTTACTGGTTCTTATATGGAAAAGAGTGTATTGTACATTCTATTGTATATACAACATGTATTATTCAACACTGAAATAAATCTTCAAGACAGGGTATCCATTACCATGCTCTAGAAGCATTACAGTGATCTATTTCTCCTTCAATATTTATTGGAGAATCAAAATGCTTTTCCAGTTTTAATAAATGTGACTGTCAGATGACTAACTGAGAAACACCCTCAATGGGCACTTAATATGGAGTGAAAAGGTTTGCGGCTACTCTGAGGGACTCTATGGATTAGTAGTATATCTCCATGATATGTGAGCATAGCATTCAGTCTAATGATGCTTTTTTGTATGTCTATTACACGGACCGAAAAGCGTGGATTTAGATTATGGATATATGGACGCTGGACTTGCCCTTCTGATTCGGTGTTCGAGTTCATCCACTGTATACCTGCGTGTCGGAAAGGGCAACGAGAAGTGTTAATATTAGGAAGAACTTCTGGCCTTGAAACTTCGCTGCACAATCAAAATCATGGTTATGCATATATATGCATTATAACATGGGTCAGGGAATGTGGAATGAGACTAGAGACTAGAGACGATACTTGTATCGTCTCTAGTCTCTCTAGAGACGATACTCAATCTATCAAGCAGACAGGTTGCGATTTTTTTGACCAAGTTATGAGCCAAAATGACTTAATTTGTTTTTCTGAAACTTGGAGAGATCCCAAAGATAATCTTTTACTGGATTTAGATGCTAATTTTACTGAATTTCATGAACCTGGTTTTAAAAATCATTTAGGGGGTAGACCATCAGGGGGTATGTCTCTTTTGGTTCGAAAATCATTAATTCAACATGTCTCTATTCTCTTTTCTGACAGTTATCACTTTTGGGTCAGGGTAGAAAAAGCTGCTTTTGGGTGGGAACAAGATTTATTCTTTTGCTGCCTATACATTCCTCCATCAACTTCAATTTTGCTTAGAACAGGACAGTCCTTATCTTTGGATACCCTTCAATCAGAATGTGCGTGCTATGAAAAACGGGGGTGGGTTCTATTGTGCGGTGATTTCAATGCTCGAACGAATGATGTAAATGACTTTATTGAAAATGATGAACTAGATGATTTTTTACCTGTAGATGAAAATTACTTACCAGATCAGCACTTAGACAAACGGTTAAATAAAGATGATAGCCCGCTCAATACAAGTGGAACCGCCTTCATTGAATTCTGTAAATCATCTGGTTATAGGATAATGAATGGCAGAATTGATAAGAATAATTCTTGCAATTATACATATTTCTCGCAAAATGGATGTTCGACTGTAGATTACTCGCTTTCGCTTCATCAAAACTTTTGCATGATTGATAAACTGTCTGTTGGTAAAATTTGTGAACTCTCAGATCATAGCCCAATGGAAATCTCAATTAAATGTCCAAAAAATAATAGATCTGAGCCTCCTGAACAATCTCCTTCTGATGTTGCAACTGATGATAACGAGCTCCTTCAAAATTATAAGAGGCAATTTTATATTAAAAACAACTCAACCCTAGAAAATTTATCTTCGGCAATGAGAAATACTGAGATTATAGATTTTCTGGACAATATATCAAATCATCTAGATGATGATGATTTTTATGTTGAAGATATTATTAAATCATTACGATTAAAAATGCTCGATTTATCTGAGGCTGGTCTTAACTCTAGAGGGATTTTTCCTAAAAATGATAACAGAACGACACCAAAGAAAAAATGTCCTTGGTTTGATAATGAATGTAAGAAAAACAAAACGTTATTGAATAATAAAAGAAAATCTTATCAAGCTGCCCTAAAATTTTCAACAAATTTCACAGTTGATCAAGTAAATAACCTTAAGTTGTTATACTTTCAACAGCGCAGGGTTTATAAGAAAATAATAAGATACAAACGTGATAGTTTTCTTGAAAACGAAAAACTAGAACTCTGGAAATTGAAAGGGGAAGCACCAAAGGAGTTTTGGAAAAGGTTGAAAAAAACTACAGAAAAAGCTAACTTAGAATTCTCCAATGATCACCTATCTAACTATTTTAGTAAACTTTTAAAATCTGATGGTTCTGCAGATAACAATGAGCTTGAATCACCTGCCTCATCTCTTGATACCATGACGCAAGAGTTAATTGATGACACGTTGAATAGTAAGATTTCTTTTGAGGAAGTCACAAAGATGGCAAAAAAACTAAAATATGGTAAGGCGTCTGGGCTTGATATGTTGAGCGCTGAGCTTCTGAAGAACGCTAATAATAAATTCTTTCACGTTTTCACAAAACTATTCAACAGATTGCTAGAATCAGGAAAATTTCCAGAAGAGTGGTCTATTGGAATAATTGTGGTACTTTTCAAAGGGGGTGATAAAACAGATCTGAATAATTATAGGGGCATTACATTATTAAGTATCTTTGGAAAATTTTTCCTAGGAGTTTTATTAGAAAGATTAAATAACATAATTTCTAGATTTGAAATTCTCGAGGAAAATCAGATCGGCTTTAGAAAAGAATATCAAACTTCGGACCATATCTTTACCCTTCGTGCTATAATTGAAAATTATTTTGAATGTAATAAAGGCCCTTTGCATGTATGTTTTGTGGATTTCAGAAAAGCCTTTGATTCTGTAGACCATAAATTGCTTTTACAAAAACTTGTTGTCTATGGAATCAAAGGAGGTTTCTTGAAAATAATCGAGTCACTTTACGAAAAAGTTAAATCATGTGTTAGGGGCAATGACAGCCTTACGGATATCTTTCCCTGCGAAAGGGGGGTTCGACAGGGCTGTCTTCTCAGTCCGGTCCTTTTTGCTCTGTATTTGAATGATCTTAATAATCATATCAAGGCATCTTCGCAGGGGGTACTAGTAGACGATTTACCAGTTCATTCATTATTATACGCTGATGACCTCGTTTTGATAGCGAGAAGCAAAACTGACCTACAATCTCAATTAGATGCTTTAGAAAATTTCTCCAAATCACTAAAAATGGAAGTGAATATGGATAAAACCAAAGTCATGGTAATTAGAAAAAACAAACAAAAAGCTCGTGCTCAATCAAAAAATAAGAAAATTTGGAAGATGGGGGATAAGGAAATAAAGGAATGTGATTCATATAAATACCTAGGGGTGACGTTGAAATCCAACGGTTCTTTTTCTGAACACGTAGATAAAATCAAAGAAAAAGCTCAAAAAGCCTATTTTTCCCTAATTTCTAAAAGTAAGGAATGGGGTGGTTTTCAGCCACGTCTATTTCTTTATTTATTTGAACACACAATTATTCCTATTTTAAATTATGCTTCTGAAGTTTGGGGTTTCGATGAATGGGCAAAGCTGGAAACTCTACATCTTAAAGCTTGCAAATATGCTTTGGGTGTGAGATCTAATACAACAACAGATGCTATTTATGCAGAACTGGGAAGTATGAGTCTTCAACGCTATCGACATATAAGCATATTAAAATTCTATACAAGAATTTCCCTATTGAGTTCCGAACGATATGCCAGTAAAGCTTTTAGTATGCTTGTAAAAGATACAGACTCTGGCTGCTCGAATTGGGTCTCCCAGGCTCGTGATTTACAAACACGCTATGAAATACAGCAATCAGATAACCGTTTAATAATTAAATCAAAAGTTAGGAAGAACTTTGAACAAGACATTTTACAAAAGTTAAATGAACACATTACAGAAGATAAAAAATTACATTTATATGCTTCTTTTAAGACCACTTTCAAATTTGAGGCATATCTTGACTTTCTGCCAAATTTTAAAGTCAGAAGCACATTGGCAAAACTTAGAGTTAGTGCTCATAATCTTCAAATTGAAACAGGTCGATTTAACAAAATCAAAACACCCCGAGAAGAAAGATTTTGCATATATTGTAAAACACAAAATGTATCTTCAGTTGAAAATGAAGTGCATTTTCTTTTGTCATGTCCCCTTTATAGAGATGAAAGAAAAAATTTCTTGGATACAATTCACAGAATTGCTCCAAGTACAATGTCACTAAATGACCAAAATATGTTTATCTGGCTAATGAGCCAGGAAGACTATAAGACAACAAAACTTTTAGGCAATTTCTGTAAAAAATTATTTGACAAAAGAACCAGATACTTCAATAACCCTGTTAATTCTTAACTACTAAAAGTTTTATTGATATATGGGATTATCAGAGCGATATTTGCCCTCATGTAATTAATTTCTTGTTTTATATTTAAACAAATTGTTGTATTTCATAAACTTATTCTTACATTAGTTACGTATTAAGTTGTGTTGTTAATTTTTTTTTTTTTTTAAAAAGCTGTAAAATTGTAAGCAGTTAAGGGCCATCTCGGCCTACACACTTGATTTTCAAAAAAAAAAAAAAAAAAAGTATGGACTGCACGGATTGAGTTGTGGCGAATGCATCACTGATGTTTGAGTTTCACTGACAATGGTTAAAGTACAAGATGATGCCATGGAGTTATTGACAAATGTAGGATATTGGTCTATGATATGTTGCCATTGTTGTGGTTCGCCTAAAGTTTTTATCTATAATTTACATGGACAAGGGAATGTGGATTTAGGCATTGGACCCTGAAATATTGAACATATGGAATATGGATAGAAGAACCCTAGATTTGTGGACTGTTATCTGTCATCAATTAACTCAATAACACAGACCTGGGAAATGAATTCAGATATGTGACCGTGAGGTATGGAATATATGGAATATGGACCCTGGACTTCTGGACTATGACCTGTCTTAAATTTACTAATTTACACGGACCAGGGAATGTGGGCTCTGATATTTGACCATGAATAATGGAACGTGTGGAATATGGACAAAGGACCCAAGACTCCTGGACTACTGTATGTTCTCTCATCAATAAACTCATTTACACGGACTAGGGAATGTAGATTCAGGGATCGGACCATGAAATATGGAACATGTGGAATATGGATAAAGGATCTTAGACTTCTAAAATGTGATCCCTCATGAATCATCTGACGCATGGCCATCTCCATACGCTGACTAAAGAACGTTGAACGAAATATTAGAGCTACTGGAATGGGTAAGGAAAACTTAAGATATATTCACCCCCCTGTCTATTGAGTATTGTTGAGGATGTTCAGTACAGTGAAGGGAAAATCATCAGGACTGTAGAGGTAATACCCAAAATGCTTGTGGTATCCCTCCAGAGTGCTGACTATCCACCAAGGTACTGATGGTATCCCTACACATTACTGAATATCCTCCACAGTAATGGATGATGTCCCTCCACAGAACTGATGGTTATTCCCCTTACAGTACTGAGTATCCTCCAATGTGCTGTATGGTATCTACCCCTCCATTGTACTTATTAAGATATACCCCCACAGTAACTACTTAGTTAATTGTCTTCCCCATAAAATGCATTTTTTTAGGATTTCACTTAGGCCATTTAGCCAGCAAAGAAACGAAAAGATACTTTCAAATTTCTGAGCAAAGCCTACTACTGGGTACCAGTCTCCACCAAACTATTCATAATTGTCCTTATGATCCAAATTAATCCAAATGAATGAATCCAAATTGGATCCAAATGATATTTTTTCCACTTTTGGTCCGGTTTTTATGCAGGGGTTATTATTGACTCACACTTTGCTTTCATTCAGGGAATACTGGCTACTTCCTAGTTTTCGGTAGCTGTAGCTAGAAGGTTAGAAGAAAGAAAGGACGGAACGTCTTCGATACTCGTCAAAATCAACTACTAGGTATGTTTTCTATCAATAATAAACTTTTTGCATTCTTGTATAGTTACATTAGCCGAGGGGCATATCACTCGAAAAATGCACGTACACTGTTTGAAAAAATCACAGAAAAAACTCAAAAATCACAGAAAAATCAGAAAAATAATCACAAAAAATCACCAAAATCACAAAAAATTTACTGTGATTTTCTTAATTACAAAAATCCCGTACACTTTTTTGTAAGTGATATGAGTGTTGTGTTTATTGTGCAATCTAATAGATTTGAAAGCGATACTTCCGCACTTTGGGGTCTTCTGTCAGCTCAGCTGTGGATTTATTGATTTGCTATTATCTATGTTGAAAGTGTTTGGCTAATAAATTTCTTGTGGAAAGTGTGACCAATTTTGAAAGCTCTTTTTATTTTGGGATATTTTCTGCCTAAATTTTGGTTACTTAATATGAAGTTTCTTAATATTTCCTTCATATGAAGCAAAATCTGTGAACTGCTCCGAACTGCTTTTTAATAATATATAATTTTATAAGCAACTCGTGCAAGAAACCTCTGTTGTCAACTGAACAAAAACTGAAGAAACTCCACAGCTTGAAAATGAATTTTTAAGAAACTTGTATGAAATATAAGAGCTTTTCTTTAAAAGATTGGCGAAAGGTTTTCAAAAAGGGTAACTCAATAACCTACACGCATCTTTTTTTATACACAATTGCTTTATAAGCAAGTCAGTACTCCACATGAGAAAAAACTTAAGCAACTCCAGTACTGGATAGATGAATGCTAAGCAATTTGAAATTTTTAGTTCTGATCCAATAGGCGATGAAAATCATGCAGTGGCTATGGAGAGATAGGTTACAGTGGATATCAGTACCCTGGCACACTTTTATATGTAAGACTAAGATATCATTGACATTTGTTGAGATAGTTTTCTATGAAACCAATTTTGTAAGTAAAAAAGCTAAGCAATTGCCAAGCAATTTTGAGTACTCAAATTTGCTTTTCAGCTAAAGCAATTTTTAGTACTGGGCTCGAGCTGAAATTGCTTTTAAAAAAATGCATGTTTAGTATACATAATGAAGTTTCCTTGCTAGAATTTTTCTAATACAAGAGTTTCCTAATCTTTTGGCGAATTTTGGCTTTCCTAAAACGAGTTTCTTATAAAAGGATACGTGTTGACCACTGATTGGTCTAAAGTAGCACAATGTGATACATTCGAAGAGCCAACTGTATAGCACTGTGCTGGACAAAAGAAATACTTTGCGTAGTGTAGGGACTATATTATGATCTACTCTTCTTAAAACTAACGCATTCTTAATACATTCTTAATGCCCTTTACGCTGTTTATTTACTAGTTATTGACAGAAGGACTAAATATATACAAAAGACAATGACTTGTCTATGTCTGTGTTGCACTGGCTTTTTAAACATTGCATAATGGATCTATGACATAACTGTGGGTATATCTGTTAATATCAGTGCATGACTGCACTGTGGGGTTTGGGTATACCAGTAGTACTGTGTAGGTATTCAGTTCTGTGGAGGAAAACCACAACCGGTAAGGGTATTACTTCCACTACACATAATATTTTCTACGGTATCGCTGGTATCCCCTCTACAGTGCTGATGGTAAACCCCACTACTGATGGTATCCCTCCACAGTACTGGACACCCTCCAATGTACTGATGGTATATATCCCCCACAGTCCCGCACTACTGATTAGATCCCCCTAAACCTCTGATTATCCTCCACAGAACATCCTATCCACAGTGTCTTGTGGGTCATCAATGCCCCTCCCAAGTCAGATACAAGTTCGCACACTCCAATTGAAATAATAGACTAATTTGAATATGATCCACTATTCTTAAAAGTAACGCATTTGTAATGCTTTTCAACCTCGAATAACTTGTTTATTTACCCAGGGTTTAACAGTATGACTTTGTGGCGAGTCTGAAGTATTTCTGAAGTTGCATCAAAAAGTCCGCGTCCACAGCCACTTTGTCAGTTCATACGCTGAGGTCACTGTAGCCAGGTGAGTCAAAATTGTCTTTTCTCTGCTGATTTTATCATCGATACACTCTTTTTTTTATAAGAACAATTTTATAAGAACACCAGCCTCAAATTTGGCCAAAACTTAAGAACAAGCTAAGGACAAACCGAAGCTCACCTTTTTTGGCTCAATATGAAAATTTTATGTAATAATCATAAGATTGAGAAATAATTACATTAGAAGCAGATTGGCAGCACACAGATAATGTCAGATGGTCAAGAGAGTCAAACTTTGCAACAATTAACACTACTGATAGCGAAAAAGGCTTCCAAACCATTGTAAAAGTAAGAACAAGTTAAGAACATTTCAGGCTGAAAATAGAGGAATATTTAAGAACAGCCAGCTTCAAATCAATTTTACCGGTTCTTATAAAAAAAGAGTTTAGTGATTTATGTAACTCCTTTTTAAGATAACCATTTTATAAGAACCCGAGCCTCGAATTTGAAATGATGTAACTAATGCAGATACTTTAATTTATACAAGAAACCGTTTATAAGAAACTGTAGGGCCAGAATTTTAGAATTTCAGAAACTTTGGTGGAAATTTTGTATGAATGAAAGGAGCTAAGAAGCTTTTCAAAAAGGCGTTTGTCTTCACAAAAAGGCGTTAAACTCTCTCAATGCCCTTCTTTGTCACAGGATCGTAGTAACGTATCTCATCTCATTCTCATATTGTAGAGTAATTCGGGGCAAAGCGGGTCAGGGAATGGGTCATTCTGTATACAATGTTGCAGAACACAGCTCCACGAAGAAAGACTATCATGCCTCCATTAGACTGCTGAATAACAAACAATATGGGTAACCCTATTTTGCTTCCCCAGCATAGTTCTGAAGTATTTTATACAGAATGACCCATTTTACCCCCTGACTTGTTTTGCCCCAAATTACTCTACTTTTATGGAATAATTCGCATGAGGTGGGATTTTATCAGGGTAAACCTCAAGCTCTTCATATGAACATGAAGTCAACGAAAAACAGGTTTTGATAAGGAGTATTTCGTACCATATTTAGAGTGAAAGCCAAGAAGCTATGATACCAAAATTGGGTAGTGTAATATACAGTTTAATATGTTTGAAAATGTGACTCCAACAAGACTAATCAATGCAGCCAGCTGCTGTAGTTAGTTGTTACACACAAGCACTCAAGCACTCTCAATTCATGATCTGGCATGATATGCCAAGTTGTAGCGAGAAGCATTTGATTCCCTTTCCAAAACATGCGAGAATTTTTCAAGAACAAAAGGATTTTCCAGTGATTTTCATTAGAACAAAAGGATTTCCCAGGGATTTTCATTAGAACAAAAGGATTTACCCGGGATTTTCATTACAACAAAAGGATTTTCTGGAAAATTGTGCAAGATGTTCGGAAGCGATTCGCTCCTCGTGCTATAGTTATAGTTGATACACATTTTGGATTCATGATCTGACATGACAAGAGAAGTTGTAAAATGGCTCCACTCTTTTTTTTATAAGAACAATTTTATAAAAACTTCAGTCTCAAATTTGGCCAAAACTTAAGAACAAGCTAAGAACAAACCGAGGCTGACTATTTTCAAAAAACCTGCCGTCTATATTTAGTTAGTTAGTTGGTTTGAATTAGCTTTTGTAACCCTATTGATTACGATTAGCATTGTTATACCAACTTTAAATAAAGTTAATAAAAAGAAATTTTTTTTGGCTCAATATGAAACTTTACGAAATAACCATAAGACTGAGAAATATTAATTACAAAACAAGTAGATTGGCAGCACACTGGTATTTCAGATGGTGAAGTAAGTCAAATTTGTAACAATTACCACAACTGATAGCAGAAATAGGCTTTCAAAGCATTATAAAAGTAAGAAAAATTTAAGAACATTTCAGGCTGAAAATAGAGCAATATTTAAGAACACCCAGCTTCAAACAAATTTTACTGGTTCTTATAAAAAAAAGTGTACAAGTTGAATGTTGGTGATAGCAAAGTATTGAATATCAACTGATGGTCTGAAGTCGGCGAAAATTCGAGTCTAATTAAAATTTACACGTATTTTTTAAAAATAACTGCTTTATTAGCAAGTTAGTACTACAGGGTTACACACTTTTTTTATGAGGAACCGTTTATGAGGAACCTACATATAGAAGGTCGAAAAATTTAAGGAACTTCTAATACTAAAGGTCGCATCGCAAATAGACAGGGAATTTACCATAACATTCTAGCAAATTGGGTAACCGAAAATCTGAAGACAGTTTTGGAATCCTTGAGGGAAGGCAGTCATTTTAAGCCCTGGGGACATTCTAGGAAATGAGCCATTGTGACGTAATTGATGACGTCATGTGACCACGGTCACGAAAATTTCAACCTCCGAATATTCGGTCGCTGATCACATCATTGGAAAGAGCATCGAAAACTGAGCAAATACTTATATTACACTGATGTTATTTGACTTACCCTTCAAAAGATATAACGTGTTGAAAAATTCAAAATGGCGGATAGCAATTGAGTGCATCAGTCTGTTTGTTTCGATTCTTTTATCGGAATTTAATGAGGGAACGGTTTTCTTAATTGTTACTGTATAGAAATGAATAAAAAATTTCAATAGGACCCACTTAGTTGAAATTTAAGCTAAGCTGAATAGATTTATTGCATTTATGATTAAATTCCATTGTCCGTTTATGGCAGCTAGTTGGTAGACGAATCGTCACTTGAAGAGAAATCATACATTTCCCACACATTTTCCCATATCACCTTCTCCAAATCCTCACCTCTGTCCTTCGTTTCCACCTTGGGTAATGCATGTGCAGTACAGTGAAGGTGTGTAGTGCGGTAAAGGATATTCAGTACAGCAGAGGGATATCATATCAGTACGGCGGAGATATCTTATGCACGTATACGATGGGATATATTTTCAGTACTGTTGAGTGTATTCAGTACAATAGAAGGATATAATCAGTGCGATAGAGGGATATCATCAGTATGATGAAGGGATATTATAAATACTATGGAGAAATACTGTCGGTAATCGAAGGATGTTCAGTGCTAATTGGGGTTATCATCAGTTCATAAGAGGGATACCATTAGGACAGTGGAGAGTATTCAGTACAGTGGAATATCTTCTATCAACTCTGCTGTAGATATCCCTTCGCCCTACTCATCATATGCCTCTACATACTGATGGTATTCCTCCGCCGTACTGATGATATCCCTCCACTTTGCTGAATACCTTCAACTGTACTGAAGATAACCCTTTGTCATACTCAATATATCCTTCCACCGTACTGACGACATCCCTCCAATGTGCTGAATACCCTCAATAGTACTGAAGACATCCACTAATCGCACTGATAATATATCTCTACGATACTGATTGTATCCTTCTGCATTACTAAATATAGGCACAGCACAACCTCCATTGTATTCAGTACAGTCGAATATCCTCCGTCAACTGTACTGAAGATATTTCAGTGAAATAGCTGACTATTTCCTTTTTTGATAGCTCCCTATGCTGAATCTAATTCTTTAGGAATGACGCTAGACGATTTCACTGCCAGCTCTTCTTAGATTCGCAATCTGGTCGTTACATACGTTTCAGTGGTGTTTCCTTTGTAGAAAACGGTTCGATTAATGAACTATTGTCATACTTTAAAAATCATCGAGACAGAACTATGGAAAGCAAGAGTTCATTAATAGAACCATTTTCTAAAATGGAAACACAACTGAAACGTATGTGACGACCAGATTGCGAATCTAAAAGGAGCTATAAATGAAATCGTCAAGCGTCATTCCTCAAGATTTAGATTGAGCAGAGGGAGCCATCAAAAGGATAAATTATCAGCTATTACATTAGTTTCACCGCACTGAAGAAATGATTCCAGATGTTTCGATTGAAATGAATGGATGGACATAGAATGAAAAAGCCGAGCTTTTTGTGCCTTTCTGGTTCACCCAAGCAAATAAATGCAAATGAAGAAATTCTCTGAGGTAATGTATGTGCAGTACAATGGAGGCTGTGCTGTAAGGTAGACTATATTTAGTAACGCAGAAGGACACAATCAGTATCGTAGAGGCATATTATCAGTACGATTAGTGGATATCTTCAGTACAGTTGAAGGTATTCAGCAAAGTGGAGGGATATCATCAGTACGGCGGAGGAATACCATCAGTATGTAGAGGCATATGATGAGTAGGGCGAAGGGATATCTACAGCAGAGTTGATAGAAGATATTCCACTGTACTGAATACTCTCCACTGTCCTAATGGTATCCCTCTTATGAACTGATGATAACCCCAATTAGCACTGAACATCCTTCGATTACCGACAGTATTTCTCCATAGTATTTATAATATCCCTTCATCATACTGATGATATCCCTCTATCGCACTGATTATATCCTTCTATTGTACTGAATACACTCAACAGTACTGAAAATATATCCCATCGTATACGTGCATAAGATATCTCCGCCGTACTGATATGATATCCCTCTGCTGTACTGAATATCCTTTACCGCACTACACACCTTCACTGTACTGCACATGCATTACCCAAGGTGGAAACGAAGGACAGAGGTGAGGATTTGGAGAAGGTGATATGGGAAAATGTGTGGGAAATGTATGATTTCTCTTCAAGTGACGATTCGTCTACCAACTAGCTGCCATAAACGGACAATGGAATTTAATCATAAATGCAATAAATCTATTCAGCTTAGCTTAAATTTCAACTAAGTGGGTCCTATTGAAATTTTTTATTCATTTCTATACAGTAACAATTAAGAAAACCGTTCCCTCATTAAATTCCGATAAAAGAATCGAAACAAACAGACTGATGCACTCAATTGCTATCCGCCATTTTGAATTTTTCAACACGTTATATCTTTTGAAGGGTAAGTCAAATAACATCAGTGTAATATAAGTATTTGCTCAGTTTTCGATGCTCTTTCCAATGATGTGATCAGCGACCGAATATTCGGAGGTTGGAATTTTCGTGACCGTGGTCACATGACGTCATCAATTACGTCACAATGGCTCATTTCCTAGAATGTCCCCAGGGCTTAAAATGACCGCCTTCCCTCAAGGATTCCAAAACTGTCTTCAGATTTTCGGTTACCCAATTTGCTAGAATGTTATGGTAAATTCCCTGTCTATATGATTTCGAATATATTCACCGAACGATATCAATTGTGTAGATATGCAACTTCTTTTAATGACTCTTGTTGATTTTTACGTTACATAAACCTGTCCTAATCTTCATTGTGTTATAACATGTTTTCTCATCACGAGTTTATTTCAAAATGTTGTATTCAAACTTTTTTGCGTTGGTACTAATTCATATCCACTAAATGAGCACTTAGAATTAAGGAACTATTAAGGAACTTTTAGAACTACAAAATGGTCAAAAGAGGATAACAAAATAAGGAACTTAAAGAACTAGGCCCCAACATAGGTTGCTTATAGAAAAAAGCGTGTAGTACCCCGAGAGTACTTAACTTGATAGGTACTCTTGAGGTTCTTCAAAATTGAGGCAATTTCAGTACTGGGTTGAAGAATGCTAAATAGTTTGAAATTCAGAAACTATTCTTTATATAAGAACCAGCTGATGTTGGTAAAGGCATCCGATGCATCATTTTTATTCTTATTTCTCCAGCAAAAGAATAACAGAAGGCACAACATCAAATACGATGAAGCACTAGAGTTGTTAAGAGATCTTCAAAATGGTTACCAGTAAAGTTGCTCCACAAAGCATTCCAGATGAGGTAAATTTTCTTTTTTGTGGGCCCTAGGATAGGAAAGATTTATTTCCTTTAAGGAGAAAAGTATTTCTTTCAGATATATGAGCAAATAAGAACAAAATGTTTTCATGTGTTATGATAAGAATTTTAAAGTAAGTACACGCATTTTTTATATAAGCAACTGCTTTATAAGCAAGTCAGTACTCGACATGGCAAAAACTTAAGCAATTCCAGTACTGGACAGAGGAAGGCTAAGCAATTTGAAAATTTTAGTTCTGATCCGATTGGCAATGAAAATCGTGAAGCAGCTTTAGAGAAGTAGGTTATAGTGGATATTAGTTCTCAGGCACAATTTTGTATGCCAGAGACCATTGATATTTGTTGTACAAAAACTTCTGAGATAGTATTCTAAGAAACAAATCTTCAAGTATAAAAAGCTAGGCAATTGCTAAGCAATTTTCAGTACTCAAATTTGCCCTCTAGCTAAGCAATTTTTAGTACTGAGCTCGAGCTGAAATTGCTTATGAAATAAAATGCTTGTATATCAGCATTTAAGCCTCCCCAATGATTTGCTTCGAGGTTGATAAATAGACAAGCACTAACGGTTGTAACTTTTGCTTTTGCCAATCTTTTCCCAAGAACAATGTATATCTTCACTGCATCAGCTTGATACAAGTATAGTATAGTATGTTATGATATGGCCTGGTATGGAGTGGCATGGGATGCCATGGCATAGTGTAATGTGGTATTGTATTGCATAGTATTCTATGGTATGTTTTTGTATGGTATGTTATGATATGGAGTGGTATGGAGTGGCATGGTATTGTATGGTATGTTATGATATAACATGGCATGAGATGTAGAGGTAGGTATGGAATGGTATGGCATGGTATGGCATGGGATGGTATAGTGTTGTATCTAATGGTAAAATGTGATATCTAATGGTATGGTATGGTATGATATGGTATGCTTTGATCTGGTATGGAGTAGCATGAAATGCTATTGCATGGTATAGTGTGGTATTGTATGGTATTGTATTTTATGGCATGGTATAGTATGGTATTGTATGGTATTATATCATATGGAATGGTATAGTGTGGTATTGTATGGTATTGTATTGTATCATACGGCATGGTATAGTGTGATATTGTATGGTATTGTATTTTATGGCATGGTATGATATGAAAAAGTATGATATTGTGTATTGTAATAGATTCTTTAGTATAATTTTGATATTTCTTTAAATCTAACAAATACTGTTATATCTAATTTTCATACTTTTTTTTCAGTCAAAGCATCCATTGACGCAAATTGAACTAGCAAACCTTCCAAACAACAATGAAACTTCTGATGAGAAATTGTTGAGAGAAAATCGAGAAAGGATCAGACGGAGGCTGTTTAGAATTGCTCTGATTGCCTTGATCCTCTTGATTCTTGTTTTGATCATCACAGTTACTCCAGCAGGTTTGTTTTACCTTACTTTACTTTACTTTACTTTACTTTACTTTGCTTTACTTTACTTTACTCTACTTTACTCTACTTTACTTTACTTTACTTTACTTTACTTTACTTTACTCTACTCTACTCTACTTTACTCTACTTTACTTTACTTTACTTTACTTTACTTTACTCTACTTTACTCTACTTTACTTTACTTTACTTTACTTTACTTTACTTTACTTTACTTTACTTTACTTTATTTTACTTTACTTTACTTTACTTTACTTTACTTTTCTTTACTTTACTTTACTCTACTTTACTCTACTTAACTTTACTTTACTTTACTTTACTTTACTTTACTTTGCTTTGCTTTTGCTTTACTTTGCTTTACTTTACTTTACTTTACTCTACTTTACTTTACTTTACTTTTCTTTACTTTTCTTTACTTTACTTTACTTTACTTTACTTTACTTTACTTTACTTTACTTTACTTTACTTTACTTTACTTTACTTTGCTTTGCTTTGCTTTGCTTTGCTTTGCTTTGCTTTACTTTGCTTTACTTTACTCTACTTTACTCTACTTTACTCTACTTTACTTTACTTTACTTTACTTTGCTTTGCTTTATTTTGCTTTACTTTGCTTTACTTTACTTTACTTTACTCTACTTTACTTTACTTTACTTTACTTTACTTTACTTTACTTTACTTTTCTTTACTTTACTTTACTTTACTTTACTTTACTTTACTTTACTTTGCTTTATTTTGCTTTACTTTGCTTTACTTTACTTTACTTTACTCTACTTTACTTTACTTTACTTTACTTTACTTTACTTTACTTTACTTTTCTTTACTTTACTTTACTTTACTTTACTTTAATTTACTTTACTTTACTTTACTTTACTTTACTTTACTTTACTTTACTTTACTTTACTTTACTTTACTTTACTTTACTTTACTTTACTTTACTTTACTTTACTTTACTTTGCTTCACTTTGCTTCACTTTGCTTCACTTTACTTTACTTTACTTTACTTTACTTTACTTTACTTTACTTTACTTTACTTTACTTTACTTTACTTTACTTTACTTTACTTTACTTTACTTTACTTTACTTTCCTTTACTTTGCTTTGCTTTATTTTGCTTTACTTTGCTTTACTTTACTTTACTTTACTCTACTTTACTTTACTTTACTTTACTTTACTTTACTTTTCTTTACTTTACTTTACTTTACTTTACTTTACTTTACTTTACTTTACTTTACTTTACTTTACTTTACTTTACTTTACTTTACTTTACTTTACTTTACTTTACTTTACTTTACTTTACTTTACTTTGCTTCACTTTGCTTCACTTTGCTTCACTTTACTTTACTTTACTTTACTTTACTTTACTTTACTTTACTTTACTTTACTTTACTTTACTTTACTTTACTTTACTTTACTTTACTTTACTTTACTTCACCTCACCTTACTTAATATTTCCTCACTTTCTATTTACTACATATTCAATTTACTACATTTTCTATTCATTCAATATCCTTGTTAGAAATTTGACACTTAACTCTTTTGCTCTAGTCCTTCTTTCAAAGAAAGAAGATTCCAAAGCTGATGAAGTGAAAACGACTTCAAAACCAATAACCACTCCTTCTGGTGAGTTTAAAAGTTTTGAATTTTCTAAATATCAAAACTTTTTTTAGAGTCTCTGGCTTCATTTCACAAATACCAGACTGGGAATTGTATGAGCATTACTGTAGAGGATGTTCAGTACACTGGAGGGTGTTCAGTACTGTGAAAGGATATTCACTTCTCCGGGGGATTCCATTTAGTACTGTATGTAGAGGTTGTTCAGTAATGTGGAGGATACCAACTGTACTGTGGGTGATACAATCGGTACATTGGAGTGTGTTTAGAACTGTGGAGGGATACCATCAGCACTGTGGAGGATATTCAGTTCTGTGAGGAGAGACCATCAGTACTATGAAGGGATACCAACAGTACTATAGAGGATTTTCAGTACTGTGGAGGGATACCATCAGTGCTTTGGAGAACTGGAGACGGAAGACTTGAACTTTGAACTATTATTGTTATTCCTATTTTTTTAATTCTTTCGTTATGAACGTTTATTCACGCACGTTGCGTAAGGGATGGGCAGATGAGACGGTTTTTGATAGACACAACAGAGTGCACGTTTTATAATGCAAATGTTACTCGGCTTTACTTTAATAGCTCAATTGATTATGTTTAATTTCTATAAATAAAGATTGGGAAAACCAACATTGTGATTTTCTGAGTCGGTGTACGGGGCGACATTTCCCACATTGCCGTGGAGGGATACCTACAGTACTATGGAGGATATTCAGTACTGTGAGGAGATACCATCAGTACTGTGGAGGGATACCATCAGTACTGTGGTGGGATACCATCAGTACTGTGGAGGATATTCAGTACTGTGAGGGGATACTATTAATACTGTGGAGGGATACCAACAGTACTATGGAGGATATTCAGTACTATGTGGGGATACCATCAATACTGTGGAGGATATCTTTTTTGTGGAGGGAAACCACAATCACCTTGGGTGTTGTCTCCACAGTACCTCCACAAGTCTTTCTTATCGTTTCCAGAAATCTATAAATATTTTTCCATCCCAAATAAATCGTTACGAACGGTTCTCAGTCTTTTCTTTTATAACCCTAATGCATTTCTCCTGCAGTTCCGACCTGTTCGATGCTTGTTATCAAAATCAGTAATGGTGTTCGTCTTTGTAATGGCACAAGGGAGGGCGACTCGTGTTCAGCCGAATGCGACCCTGGTTACGATCTTGCGACGGGGACTGGGATTCAGACATGTCAGAAATCGAGCAATGGAAGTCTTGCATGGTTTGGAGCAGAAGGCAAATGTCAACCAACTCCATGTTCTTCCGAACCAGTAAGTTTATTATTTCATCCAATTTTCCGTCTACTGATAAACAAGAAGGGACAAGAATAAAAATTGCTTTGAGGCGCTGGTATTAGCGAAAAGTGAGCAAAGTGGGACTCGAACCCACGACTTCTAGATAAGTACTCCAGTGCGTTAACCGCTGTGCACTTGAAAAACTCATGCTATTTCACTCGAGCAAATTTCACCGCCGCTCACCGAATGCAGACAGGCACCTATCCGGGCTCTTTAACCACTGCACAGGACCTGTGCGACTTTAGAATCACCTACCTACATTATGTAGTACATCATTAAGAATGGTAGATTGTGGCTCAAGATACGCAAAGAGTGCTCAAGAAGTTTTGAGAACAACGAGCAAAATGTAAGTATGTGATCAAGAGACCCAATGTGCCCTCCCGGTTATCACCACATTGGCTGTGCAGCAACTCATGAATTTCACCATACGATGTACGGTTACTAGTATATCCTTTTGTCATCAATTAAATGAATTGAATTTGTTTAGGGTATCTCGAATGATAAACAAAAATTGGTTTGCAATAATGGGAAGGATGTTGGAAGTTCTTGCATGCTGGTTTGTTTGAAAGACGGGTACCAAACCTCCAATCCTTATTCAAGGTGCCTGCTTGGAGATAAATGGTCCTCTGGCTGGAGTGGTAAGTCGTGGTTGTTGTTGCTGTTAACTTACTTATTAAAGTCTGTTTTTTCCAGCTCTTCAGCTTATTAAGGCCAATGGTTTTCATTTACGTCCTCTTCCTCTCTCTCTCTCGTACCTTGTCAGACAAAAAGCTTTAGTAGTTATTATGTTTCGTTTCGTTTCTGATTTACCTCGCCATCCTCAAGTTCTGTGCCGATCAAAGACTGTTCTGACGTAATACTCTTATGAGTGTCAGATGCAAAGCTTCAGTAGTTATCATGTTTCGTTATGTTTCTGATTTTCCTCGCCATCCTCAAGCTCTGTATCGATCAAAGACTGTTCTGACGTACTACTCTTATGAGTGTCAGATGCAAAGCTTCAGTTGTTATTATGTTTCGTTACGTTTCTGATTTTCCTCGCCATCCTCAAATTCTGTGCCGATCAAAGACTGTTCTGACGTACTACTCTTATGAGTGTCAGATGCAAAGCTTCAGTTGTTATTATGTTTCGTTACGTTTCTGATTTTCCTCGCCATCCTCAAGTTCTTTGCCGATCAAAGACTATTCTTAAGCACTACTCTGATGAATGTAAGACGCGAATTTGAAGTACATATTATGCTTCACTTTGTTTCATATTTTCTTTTCCATCCTGATAAAAGACAATTCTAACGTACTACTCTGACGAGTGTCAGATAGAAAGCATAAGTAGTTACTATATTTTACCACATTACATTTTGCTCGCCATTCCCAAGTTCTGTACCATTTAAAAACTGCTAACATAGAAGAGTCTCGGCCTATTTTGAATTCTCATAAACAAAACAATAACTGTTAGATTATTACAATACACTAGAACACTACTCAATTAATAAAAATTGACATTTCTGAGATAGAATCCCCGGTAAGGTAATGACGAAGAAGGATGGTTGGGAAGAAACGCATAACTGGCAGCTGGGCCACCAAGATCATCAGAGAACGAGATATAAAAGCATCAAGCTATTGACCACAGCAAGATAATTACTTCCGAATAAATTAGGGGTATGGTTGGCTGATCAACGATGATCTGACAGAGCCTGGGGTGAGATGCTGGGTGAAGGATCATGGGATTTTCAACTCCTGTGCTGCTCAACATGCAAAAGGCAAAAACAATCAACTACCCAAGCTCTCCTCATTCAACTTATGGTCAGACTCCCTGGTTTAGATAGACATTATGGCTGAGCTAGAATGTAACGATCACAACTTAGAACAGTTTTCTGTTTGGTACAAAACTTCAATGTAGCCAGAAATACCGGAAACATAGGGAAGCGAACACATGGATTACTCACATGGCTTTTTGTCTGACACTCAACAGAGTAATACGTCAGAAAGAGAACGAAACGAAACCTAACGAAATATTATACCCAGATGTGGATCAAAATAGGCCAATATGAATTGAGGTCAATGATTGGTATAGTGTAGGAAAACCAATCAAAATCCACGATACAGAGCTGACCAATAAGATTACTTCAAGAGTCCTAATGCGAAAACGAACTTTTTCTGTCTACACAACAGAGGATCCCTGGTTACAACTTATTTTAACTTATCAATTACAACTTACATCTAACTCGAGAGGACAGTGCCTGGTTATAGTTTTCGATATACTGGAGTATAGAGCAATTATAAGCAGAATGAACCCAATAAAAACAGACATGTCCGTCTGTTACTCTGAGCTTCGTGGTATAGTCTGTCTGACGAGTGGGTAAGCACGAAACTCGGAGTAACTGAAGGACAGGTCTGTTTTTTAATGGGTTCATTCTGCTCAATTAAAACTTATTTCCACAGATTGCGCAGCGCATCCTTGCATATCTGGAACACACAATTGTAGTTCATTCGCCGAATGCCAAAGCACCTCTACCGACTTGTATTCCTGCTCCTGCAAGACTGGGTATGCTGGTAATGGAATTTTCTGCGGTAACGATACCGACTCCGATGGCATCCCCGACTCAGCATTAAAATGCTCTGCCAAGTCTTGCAAGAAAGATAACTGCATTTCCGTACCCAATAGCGGCCAAGAGGATTTGGATGCAGATGGACAAGGTGTGATTAGGGACGTTAGATTTATTTCTTATTCAAAATAAACTGTAACCTTAATTCTAAATTGAATCATCTTCTAACCCACTGCTAATCCGTAACTCTTGCAAAAGCTTAGGGTTAGGGTTAGAGGTATAGGGTAGAGGGTTTCGGTTCGGTAATGGTAAGGGTTTGGGTTAGGGTTATGGTTAGGATATGAGTTTTGGTTAGAATTCAGGTTAGGATTAAGTAAGGGTTGAGGTTAGATTGACATAATTATTAGATGAATCAAATTGCACATGTTTAAGGTGAATGGGGTTTAGGTTAGGGTTTGGGTTAGAGTTGGGGTTATGGTTTAGGTTAGAGTTGGGGTTATGGTTAGGGTTAGAGTTGGGGTTATGGTTAGGGTTAGAGTTAGGGTTATGGTTAGGGTTTAGGTTATGGTAAGGGTTTGTGTAACGAGATTCGGTTAGGGTTTAGGTCAGGGTGACACGAGTGTGAGATCAAAATAGTACTGGTTTGGGGAAACAGGTTTTTATGATATATCCTTTTTTCTTTCCAGGTGATGCTTGCGACAACGATGACGACAACGACGGTGTCCCAGACAAACTCGACAACTGCCCATTTGTTTCCAATCCCCTCCAAAACGACACAGAACCCGACGGCATTGGCGATGCTTGCGACAATTGCCCTAGCGTGAATAACACGGACCAGCTGGACACGAATAGAAACGGAATCGGAGACATGTGTGAGATAGATGCAGACAGTGACGGTGTGAACAACACGGCTGATAATTGCCGAGTGGTGTATAACCCAGACCAGAGAGACCGTGATGGGGATGGAGTGGGGGATGTGTGTGATAATTGCCTGAATGTTGGAAATCCGTCACAGGTCGATGATAATAATGATCTGGTTGGGGATGCATGCGAAATCCAGGTTGATTCTGATTCTGACGGCATTACTGATAATATTGATAATTGTGTGCTGATACCTAACAGTGATCAGGTACCCGTCTTACTTTTATTTCATCATTTATTTCATAATTTATTTCATCATTTATTTCATCATTTTTCATCTTTTATTTCATGATTTATTTCATGATTTATTTCATCATTATTTCATCATTTGTTTCATTATTAGTTCATCATTTATTTCATCATTTATTTCATTATCTATTTCATCATTTTTCATCATTTATTTCATCATTTATTTCATAATTTTTCATCATTTATTTCACCATGTATTTCACCATTTATTTCATCATTTATTTCATAATTTTTCATCATTTATTTCACCATTTATTTCACCATTTATTTCATCATTTATTTCATCATTTATTTCATCATTTATTTCATCATTTATTTCATCATTTATTTCATCATTTTTCATCATTTATTTCACCATTTATTTCACCATTTATTTCATCATTTATTTCATCATTTATTTCATCATTTATTTCATCATTTATTTCATCATTTATTTCATCTTTTATTTCATCAATAACAACCTGCATTAATGTCTATGAAACCCAAACCATGCAATGAGACTTTTAGTAAGGGGGTAGTGAATCACTCTCCGCGCTGATCTCAGCTAGAGGTAAGCTGTCTTAAAGAAGTCTTAGGTAACCCGTATTAAAGAATAAATCTGCTTGTTTGCTTGCTGCTGCCACTTTTGGATCCAACATTAAGCAGCTGTTGATTAAAGGTGGCTTCAAAATGGAGGTTAATTTGCTATCTTTAAGGTCATTTTGGACTTAAGTTAGTCGCCGTTACTTGGAGGTGGCTTCTATCAGTAGGTGGCTGTTTTATACGGACAACAGTACTTTGATTAAGAATATGAAATATATTTACTTTTCCTTGCTCATTTTAGTCATTATGGGTGATAATCTGTCATTTCACATATATTTTAAAGTCATAAATGGAGGAACTTTTGGACACCCACTAGAATTAGCCATGAGACTTTTAGTTAGTAAGTGGATAGTGAATCGCCCTTCTTGCTGCTCTCAGCTTGGCTATTATTTAGTAAAAGTGCACATATGTAGTGCACATATTGCAAGATATGTAGAGAAATGTTTCTAATTTCTCTTTGAAATCACTACTTTGGCTCCATATTAATGTTTCACCTCATCTGTTATTTCAGACTGACACGGACAAAGATGGAATTGGGGACAACTGTGATGCGGATAAAGATAATGATGGAATCAGTAATCTTAAAGATAATTGTCCACTTATTGGAAATGTCGACCAGGTACGTCGGCTGAAATTTAATTAATGGCTCCTTTCTTTGTTTCCCTCCTTTTCCAATTAGGTGCTTTGTTTTCAGTAGGCGAACAGCTAGAAGGAAGCCATTGTGAGTTTTCTGTCAAGCTGCTGCTTATTTCTATTCATCTCAATTTTTCAAAACACAAACCAGTTGCGTATGTATACAGGCTAACAGTCAACGAGAATACGTCAACGAGAACATAACAGTCAACGAGAATAAATGTGGGGATTTCCGAGTGGTTAGATCACTTGATCCTTGTTCACAAGGTCCTGGGTTCGAAACCACCTTCAAACCTGTCACGAAGTGTGAGGAGAGAATTAGCCAGCTCTCTGTGATTCCAGGCAAAAAGGCAAAAGGAATCACGAGGTGTGGTTACATCGAGAGGAAGGACCAGGGTCTCACTGCTCGATTAGTTTACCTATTCAGTTGGCCCTTTGTACTTAGCACATAAACCCATAACTTGCGAAGATAGTAAGCGTATGTGCCTATCAACTCAACTCAACTCAATACCAAATAACAACCAAAGGAGATTTTGTGAATGATCTAATAGCAAATGGTTTTGACTGAAGCTGCTAATTCGAACATAAGACCAACTGCTCCACCAATCAATAGCTCTACTTTCTGAAATTCAAAAATGTAATTATTTCCCTTCCAAGGTTAAAGAGCAAAGCAACCAGTTAGAATTTCTATTCCAATGCCAGAGTTTCCCAGGGACCAAAATATACTTTTTATCATGGTGTCCTGTGCTGACTTATTGATATATTTGTTTGTTTTCTTTCTGCTAGGCCGATATCAATAAAGACGGCATTGGAAATGTCTGTGAAAATGATGATGATGGAGATGGAGTCCCTAATGATAAAGTATATATCTTGTTTTCATGTATAATTTCTTACTTTCCTTTTCTTATTTAGAATTCATAAAGAAGATTAACAATATACATCCACAGTACTGAGGGTATCCCCACTATTAAGATATTCTTCCATAAATACTGATGATATATTGAATTGAAAAAGATAACCCCCCAAATAGGATACTTACAAGCTCTGAAAGAATACAAACTAGAATCATACGTGTAAAAAAAAAACAAACTTTAATTTGCTCTAGCAATTCAGTTTTCTTGTCTTGGCATTTCATAGGCTTTTTTCTAACCACTAATGTATCTTCATTGTATTTAACCTTGTCGAGTAGTTGTTAAATTTTATAATGTTGTTTGTTTTGTTGTAAACGCCCCAGGCTCGATAAGCTTTGCTTCTCCTGGGGCGTATGAAACGTATGTAGTTAGTTTTAACGAAATATGTTTTCATGAATCACTATCATCATCATCATCTCTCCAAAGTAATGAAGATATACTTCCATTATACTGATGATATCTCTCCACAGTAATGAAGATATCCTTCCATTATACTGATGATATCCCTCCAAAGTAATGAAGATATCCATCTATAATACTGATGATATCTCTCCACAGTACTGGAGACATACTTCCATAATACTGATGTTATCTCTCCAAAGTAATGAAGATATACTTCCATTATACTGATGATATCTCTCCACAGTAATGAAGATATACTTCCATTATACTGATGATATCTCTCCAAAGTAATGAAGATATTCTTCCATAAATACTAATGATATCTCTCCACAGTACTGAAGATATCCTTCCATTATACTGATGATATCTCTCCACAGTAATGAAGATATACTTCCATTATACTGATGATATCTCTCCAAAGTAATGAAGATATCCTTCCATAAATACTAATGATATCTCTCCACAGTACTGAAGATATCCTTCCATTATACTGATGATATCTCTCCACAGTAATGAAGATATACTTCCATAATACTGATGATATCTCTCCACAGTACTGAAGATATCCTTCCATAATACTGATGATATCTTTCCACAGTACTGAATATTATCCATTACGCTCCACTGTAAGGTTGACGCCCCTCCACTTATGAAACATCTTCCAGTGTACTGAAGACAACCCTCAAAGCACTGAACAGATATACCCATACGTACTGATCATATCCCTCCAATATACTGAACAAACCTTCATCCTATTACCATTCCATCGACTGTACTTCATGTTGGCTACATGTTCTGTTCATACATTGTCTAGAGTGTATTCCCTATACCCAGGCGCTCTCCAAATAGAATATTCTTATTTATTTCTTAATTTTCAATAATCTGACCTCAAAATGATGTTTTCAGGACGACTTTCCGCTGAACGCCAACAAAAACCAAACAAGTTTCAGGAAATCCGACAACATCATTTTCGATAGCCAAGGCTTGGATCAACCTGTTCCAAAATGGTTTTTGTTTGATGATGGCAAAGAGCTCTTCCAAACTGTCAATGGGTAATGTATTTTTCATTCTTTTTGTTCTACTCATTGGTTGATTGTCAGTGATCATTTATCAATTCCTTAATTTCAAAATCTGTCTTAGGGTTTCTCAATAGTTGCCTAGTTTTGAGAAAAAGAAAAAATATTATCAGCCAAATTTTCCTGCTTCATTCTTACAAAGCCCTAAATCTCCCTTCGACTAACCAGCTCCGAAGGTCACCCATCCAGATGTGGACTTAACACGACTGAGCTTAACTCAAACTGCATATAAGAAACCACTCAAGCCGCTCTCCCACTCACCCCACCAGCTTTATCAATTTGTGTGAATTCCCAAACTTTTTTGTGCTTAATTATATCTCTGCTCCGATAAATGATAGGAGCTACACCTTTTTTTATAAAGAACCTAGCTCAGGGCCTAGTTCTCTTTAAGTTCCTTATTTTGAGACCTCTTTTGACCACTTCGTAGTTTTAAAAGTTTCTTAATAGTTCCTTAATTTTAAGTGCTCATTCAGTGGATAGGAATTAGTGCCGACGCTCTGATAACTCTGATAACAAAACATGTTACAACTCAAAGAACCTTAGGCCAGGCCTATATAACGTAGAAGTTAATAAAAGTCATTAAAGAAGTTGTATATCTACACCATTTATTGTGATATTACAATTATAAAGTTCCTTAGTGATTAGATCTTTAGTAGTAGAAGTTCCTTAAGTTTTTCGGCGTTCTACATGTAGGTTCCTTATAAAAGGTCGCTTATAAAAAAAGCGTGTATATACCTATTAGATCAGGCGTTATCAATTATATTTTTAATCTTGCTGTCTGAACATACTGAGTGATTGAGTAGTACCAGATGTAATTTGCAGGTAATGTTGAATCTAATTGGGGAATCTGCCCCACCAGGCCGTAGTAGCTCCCCCATTACTGAAGAGAATAATGATGCATATGCTGTTGATGTCCTCCATTTTGTGGCCCTTGCTTGACAGGTAAAGGCGAGAATTGGCGCACCATATAGAAATTTATTTATTGAAAATAACAACAATTTTGCCACACTTTAAGGCCCCAGGAATTGAAACATCCCAAGAGCTTCTGGGGGCTACACCACTTGACCTCTATCATGACCTCTGCTTTGGACCTAAGGAACGCAGTGTATACTTTTAACGCCCCAATTGGTCTGGGCCTTTTTGAAAATTCTCTAAATACTTCATTAGAAATACCCTTTGCCGTCTTGTAATAGTCTAATGCCTCTAAGTTAGTCATAGCAATATGTCCGTATGCCCCTCCAATTTTCTCTTCTTTTCTGTCCTGGTGGTTTTGTGATGTTCCTTATGCTTCATGTTTACAATTGTGTTAATCATGCTGTCTTTTCCCTCCATAAATCATTCTACCATCTCATTTCAGAAACCCGGGTGCACTTATTGGTAGAAGTTACTTCGACCGGTTGATATATACCGGAACACTCATGATACAAAGTCCCGAGAACGGAACGAGACCGGACGACGATTATGTCGGAATATTATTCGGATTCCAAAATAACAGGTATAGAAAAATGTTTCTTTTGAAACGTATTTTTACAATTATCTCGATGCGCCAAGAACGCTTCTATTTGCCTAATATGAATAGATGGGAATAGCTAGGACACCCGTCGTTAATATATTTGCCATATCTGGATGTTGAACTGGTGCTCAAAGATTGTTTGAATTCATTGGGAAATGGACCAAATTATTACTGGGCCAAAATGTTAATAGACCAAAATATTGATGGACCAAAATATTGTCTATTGGATGTTAGAAATATACTAATATTATTGATGATAAACGGAACACGGCAGAAGATCATTATTTGGGTACCGTTGCCCCATGGTAGATTGTTAAGAAAGCAAAATTTGGACACAAGCAATTTACACCACGATTTAGAATATCTTTGATAATTTGATTTTTTCTAGGAATTTCTATGTTTGTTCTTGGAAGAAAAAAAAACAGAGTTACAGTATAACTGGTTCTACTTTGCCTTATCCACGAGCATACGGAAAACAAGGAATCAGTCTAAAGGTCGGGAATATATATGTTCTTTTCGTGAAAAACTGACCCAACAACCCACCATCCACTCACCTCCTCCCCCATATAATTTTTTAGTACTCGATGTTAGTAACCAATACGTCACTTCCTTTGTCTCTTTATCGTGTTGATAGGAGAGGTGGAAAAGTGCCAGGAAGACACCAGCCTTTGAAGGAAGGAAAGGGATAAGGAAAAAAGGGAAATGGAAAGAGTGAAAAGGAGAGAAGGAAGATAGGGAAATGAAAAAAGAGAGGAGAAAGAAAGAGAAAGAGTAAAAAATAAAAGGAAAGATAAATGAAGAGACAGGAAGGAGGGAAGAGGTCTTAAGATGTCTGATTGTGTTATAACTTTGAGTTATACCTACCTAGAAAGGAGCAAGATATGAAATAAACTTAGAATAACTTAATTCGATTTCCATTTCGATTTCGGAGTTCCTTCGCAGGAAGCGAAATATTTTTCTACAACTGGCTGATAGTAACGTGTTTGAAATTGCTTATATTTTTATTACCACTATTTTCGCTTCATTACCAGAACAAGGTCAACATTTGATTTAGGAACTTTGGAATTATCTGCAACCAAACTAAGGATTACCCTGTAGTTTCTTCAAAAATCACCTCGCAAAAGCCTATATTCATCTAGAAATAATTGTTCCTTCATTTCAGAAATTTCATTCTTCAACTGGGCCTGGCGAAGCGATGCGCGATGCATTGTGGGAGACGGAAAACACGATTAACCAATCAACGCTGCTTTGGCATGACAACAATCCTGCATGGCAGTTTGATGTTTCGTATCAATGGCGCCTCACTCATGATACACATTCAGGCCGGATGCGCATTCAATGGTACCAGGTTAGTATTTTACCGGAGTTTGATATATCGGACGGGCAATGGGTAGGGAGAGGGGTTCATTATTAGTTCAATCTGCCTACATCTAGAAAGTTTTGTCTAGATTAGAGTTTGCCAAAGGGAAAGCATCCATGTCATAAGAAAGGTACATTGTCTAGAAACCAAAACAACAGGCATTGTTCTCTCATTACATCATCCAGCTATCTTTTGGAGCATGACGAGATTGGACACTAACAAAAGAAAACAATGCCAAATAACATCAAGTCATGTGATTGATTAGGTAGTAGAGTAGAACGAGAGTGCACACTAACAAAAGAAAACAATGCCAAATAACATCAAGTCATGTGATGGATCGGTAGTAGAGCTGAACTAGAGTGCACACTAACAAAAGGAGACAATAAAAATTATTACGATTCTCAGCACAAAAAGATAAGATAAAATACTCGCTCAGTTTCCAGACTATATATCTCTCTTATGACTGTGATGGGAGCTCTGTTTAAGCTCATAGTTTCATCCTAGGTAATGTGTCTGTAGTAATATGGAGCGTGGGCATAGATCTGGAGGACTTATTGTCTGGAGAAGGGATGTCATCATTTATGTTAAGAGTGCCAATTATTCTGGGGGACTTTGTATCTGCAGGGATATCATCAGTAACAATGAGGATGCAGGATAATGTGGAGGAGTATCAAAAACAATTTGAAGAAGTACTGGTCCTGGTCCACATTACAAAACACACTCCAAATCACTGCAAGATATCCCTCTACATTACTGCAAGATATCCCTCCACATTACTGATGATATCCCTCCACTTCAGGGATGATATCCCTCCACTTTACTGATGATATCCTTCACATTACTGATGATATCCCTCCACTTCAGGGATGATATCCCCCCACATTACTGATGATATCCCTCCACTTCGGGGATGATATCCCCCCACATTACTGATGATATCCCTCCACTTCAGGGATGATATCCCTCCACTTTACTGATGATATCCCTCCACTTCAGGGATGATATCCCTCCACTGTACTGGTGATATCCCTCCACATCACTGATGATATCCCTCAACATTACTGATGGTATCCCTCCACATCACTGAACACCCTCCACTTTACTGATGATATCCCTCCACTTTACTGATGATATCCCTCCACACTACTGATGATATCCCTCAACATTACTGATGGTATCCCTCCACATCACTGAACACCCTCCACTTTACTGATGATATCCCTCCACATCACTGAACACCCTCCATGTAACTGATGGTATCCCTCCACATCACTGAACACCCTCCACTGTACTGGTGATATCCCTCCACATCACTGATGATATCCCTCAACATTACTGATGGTATCCCTCCACATCACTGAACACCCTCCACTTTACTGATGATATCCCTCCACTTTACTGATGATATCCCTCCACACTACTGATGATATCCCTCAACATTACTGATGATATCCCTCCACATCACTGAACACCCTCCACTTTACTGATGATATCCCTCCACATCACTGAACACCCTCCACTTTACTGATGATATCCCTCCACATCACTGAACACCCTCCACGTAACTGATGATGTCCCTCCACAGTACTGAACACTCTCCACATTTCTGTTTAGTTTCCAAGAAGGTTTATTAACATCTTCATTATTTTCATAATTCTTCTCTTCTAGGGGAAGAATTTGATATCAGATTCGGGTGAAATAATTGATAAAACATGGCGTGGTGGAAGGGTCGGTGTTTATGTATTCTCACAAGAAAAGGTTTACTACTCCGCAATGAGAACTAAAACACAAAAGGTTTGTTTTTATGATAATATTGCTGTTTCATAATTATATTACTGGTCACAAATTACTGTGAATTTGAGATCAATCATACCACAGGTGTTACGTTAAAGTTGTTGTACACAAAAGCTTGACCACCAACTTTGCTTTGTTATGAGCAGCTTGAACCGGATCTCTTTAATGACAAAGAAACAGTGCCAAAATTTAATTTGCCTTCTGATTCATTTCAGGTAATAAATTTTGCGTTGGAGTTGGATGGTGAAGGCAGCTTTGTTGATGTTGGAAAATGGAGTGAAATACTCGATGGAAAATCGTCCTTCATGGTAGACTTATGGGTTCTTATCGATGGAACCAGGTAATTAAGCTCACAATCCACTTGCTAAAGATTTGATATCAAGATAGATTTCAATGTCTTCAATGAAAGATTTCAAAGTCCTTTCATTGACTTTCCACGGTACGTGGAGAATATACAAAATCTGTCTGGAGAAATAAATCTCTATTTCATTCTGGTGTAAAACACGGTCAAAAAGCCTTAAAGTGAGCTGACTAAGGCCTAAAATAAATGTGGTTCTGGCTCACTTCATGCAGTTGTAGATTGAAAATACGGCTCTGTAATATGAAAAAAGTGTTGATTTGTACGTCTGGTCTACTTGCTTATTGGATGGATATGGGTCAGCAAAGATGATACAATTAAAAATCAATGTGTCCTCAGCTAATCTGGGATGCCTCTATTTTCTAACCTCTTCTGTTGGAGTCCCCAGAACCTCTCTAGAATGGGCAAGAGTCTGCAATTTTACCAAAAATAGTATTACAAGCAATCTCATATTGCTTCTCTTGATCTGGTCAAAGATTTAGTTATTAAGCTATAAGAAGTTGATTTTGTGCTTGTGCCATATCCAATCAAGTGATCATGATTCCGAACGGGGACCACGCCCATTTTTACATAAATGTGTACCTGTGAAAATTTCTTATTCTAGGCTCAAGAGAAGACCTGGGCTAGGCCAACAAGCTGACTAATGTCTGACCTGCATTTCAAAGAGAAGCTTGTTAATATGAACTTTCGATTACATCAGGCGGGCTAGCTCGGCAACCCAAATTAACCTTGTTTAGCAAACCTTTGGAAGGAGCCAGCTCGACTTCTTGGCCCGACCTGTACTAGCTCGCCTCGTATAGACACGCCCTAAATGGCTCCTCCATATTTTCTTTCCTTCTCAGGTCCTTGTAAGAGATTTTACGCAGATTAACAGCCAAATCTATGGATATTGAAAAAGTTATAGCCTCAAAATCCGCAATGAAAATTAACCCACCCACCCAAATGGATTTTTGGTACGTTTTATCTTGAGCCCCTATCTTATATGCTTTTTATTCACAGTAACGTAACATGTGAAATGCCAAGCCTCATTGATTTTGGCGATGGAGCTACACCAGACAACTCTTTCTTGACGCAAGATTCATCAGACGAGCGTGATTGGTCTTTTACAAAGTTACAAACACCGGCAACATCTACCGGGCCTAGCTCAGACCACACAACTGGCAACGGAACAGGCTTCTATGCCTTCTTCAATTCACGCTGGAATGGAAGCATACCCTTTCTTGCTGATAGGGTGGGTACAATTATTCAAGAGCTTATTATGTATTTAAGTGGCGGGGATGGCCGAGTGGCTAGATCACTCGACCCTCAAAGGGTCCCGGGTTCAAAACCACCTTCAGATCTGTCAAATTCACAGTGAGGGGAGAATTAGCCAGCTCTCTGTAATTCGAGGCAAGTAACCTTACGAAGATAGTAAGCGTATTTGCCTATCAACAACTATCAATAATATAACATAAACAGTACATAGTAGGCTGTATAGATTGCATGATCCCATGTTTTACGAGATTTTACTGGTGCTTCTAAGCCCTTATCATAAGTCAATGTAGGAAGTCTAATTATCGAAAATTTACAAAACACAGAAAGTTCTATTGACACCGGTCCAAGGCCCCACTTATCTATAAAAGCTAATAATCTTGGATAACCGGGCCAGTCTGCTCCATGTAATTATCCCCATGTAATCAGCCGCTAAAAGGGCTCCCTATTGTCGATTTTCACAAGCGCAATTAAGAACCAGTAAAAGCTTATGCAGTTTTAATGCAGCCAATGAACTAGTTTGATAATAGACACTAATGCTGATTTTTTGTAGGCTCGTTTATTGACTCCTTGGTTCCCTGCGACGAATTCCTGCTCGTTGGAGCTTTACATTCACATGTGGGATGGAGCTGAAAACCCTTCACGGCCCACCAAAATGGGAAGCTTCCGAATCGATGTGCGCAGTACCGAAGGAGCCTGGAGCCAAGTATTGTTGGTCAAAGGGAATCAAGGGAATATGTGGCATGAGAAAAACGTCTTACTCAAGGTATGAGATTGATTTTCTTTCTTGAATAATAGGTTGCTTCGTTAATGGGTATTTTGTGATAAAAGAGACATAAAAACTCTGTTTTTGGCCCTCTGTTCATATTAATCCACTCTAAAACAGATTTGAGCAAAAACAAAAACGGAGCCAAACAAAAACAGATATTTCTAATGCTAACACCAAAACGGATGGATTGCAATATAGGAAGGGCCAAGTAGTGATTATATCACTCAACCCTTGTACTAAGAGTCGTTGGTTCGACCCCATCTTCCTGATCCGTCACGTAAAGTGCGAGGATGGAATTTTCCAGCTCTCTATTACTCTAGGTAAAATTTACTCTGTCCACTAAAGTCTAGTCGTCCCATAACTTATAGTCAATTAAAGTCTAGTCGTCCCATAACTTATGGTCCATTAAAGTCTAGTCGTCCCATAACTTATGGTCAATTAAAGTCTAGTCGTCCCATAATTTATTGCCAATTAAAGTCTAGTCATCCCATAACTAATGGTCAAAAAAAGTCTAGTTGTCCCATAATTCATTGCCAATTAAAGTCTAGTCGTCCCATAACTTATGGTCAATTAAAGTCCAGTTGTCCCATAATTCATTGCCAATTAAAGTCTAGTCGTCCCATAAGTAACGGTCCATCAAAGACTAGTCGTCCCATAACTTCTCACGAGCATATTGATTTCGGCAGCTGCAGAGTCGAGATAAGTTTTGGAAGTAGTTTACTCTGCAATGTTTTATCAGTCATGTCCTTAAAGCTGAGGTCCATGTACGAGTTGAAATTTAGGCCATCTGGAATGACACAGGCCTTGAGTCTTATTGCGAGTGCGTTTGTGTTCGGTCTGAGGTTCTCCAGCAGGCTGAAGTCTCTTTCGATGAACTCTGGTGTCAGGACGAATATCAGTCTTGATAAGCCTTGTCTGTTTGCGAAGTGCCTGAAAAACAAACATCTTTAGGCCGTGTACCTCAGAAACTATACGTATATATTATGAAAACAGAATGCTACAAAAAACAGAATCCATCATATTTAAAAGAACAGGAAATGTGAACCTTCTTGACTTTTCACGTTGAAATAATTGCTTAGCTCGCTTATAGTAGCTACTTGTCACCCTTGGAACCGTCTGTGCAGTTCAGTGGAGGGTACACGGTATACGATGGTCGATGGTTTCCAACAGTATTGTGGAGGATGTTTAGTACTGTGTGGGATATCATCAGTTGTTTACGGGGATACCGCCAGTAAATTGGAATTTGTAGTGTGTTCAGTACTGTGGAGGATGTTCAGCTCTGTTGAGGATACCATCAATACTGTGGTAGGATACCATTAGTATTGTGGAGGATTTTGAGTACTGTGAAGGGGACACCATCAGTGCTGTGGAGGATAAACAGTACTGGTGGTATCCCTCCACAGTATCTGAAAATTTCCATCCACATCTGGATATAATAATTCGTCAAGTTTCGTTTTCGTTCTCTCTCTGACGTACCTCTGTCAGATGCAAAGGTCTAGTACTTACCAAGCTTCACTATGTTCTAGATTTTCCATGCTATCCTCGAGTTCTGTACCGTTAAAAACTGTTCTGATGTATTTCTCTGATGAGTGCCAGACAAAAAGCTTTAGTAGTTATCATGTTTTACTATGTTTCTTGTTTTCCTCACCATCCTTAAGCTCTGTACTGATCAAATACTTTTCTAACGTACTACTCTGATGAGTGTCAGATGCAAAGCTTTAGCAGTTGTTATGTTTTGCTGTGTTCATAGACTCTTCGCTATCCCCAAGTTCTGTACCAATCAAAGACTATCCTTTTTTTAATTCATCTCCTGAAGTTTGATACATGCATACAAGATTAGTTTTCGTAATCTAACCTTTCCAGATCAGTGGCATTAGCTTTCATTTTGACATTATATCTCTTCGCCTCCAACAAATCCTTCAGCCATTTCGACACCCATTTTGAATCTTTTTTGCTGTGGAAAATGTAAACATCGTATTCGTCTGTACCTAGAAAGAAAACATGACAGTTAGTTCGTAACGCTATCTATGGTTGGCTGTGATAGTGAATTGGACTGGGAAAGTTGTAGCCCCCCCCCCCTCAGATCCAGAGTAGTTATCAAAGGAACTAATTGTTAAGTTGTCAGGGATGGCTGAGTGGTTACATCAAAGAGTCCTGGGTTCGAAACCTCAAACCCAGGTTCAGACCTGTCACATAAAGTGTGATGAGAGAATTAGCCAACTCTCAGATGCCAGGCAAAAAGGCAAAAGGAATCACGAGGTATGGTCACATCGAGAGGAAGGACCAGCGTGGCGCTTCACTATTTGATTAGTCTACCTTTTCATTGCAGCCTATACACTTTGTGCATGAACCCATACCTTACGAAGATAGTAGGCGTATTTGCTTATCAACTATCAATGAACTGCTTTGACCAGTCTACCTATTAAGTGGACTCTTTAGGCTTTGCACATGAACCAATGCCTAACAAAGATAGTAGTCGTGTTTGCCTGTCAACTTTCAATGCACTTCTTCAATTAGTCTACCTACTGAATAGGCCCTTGGTGCTTTGCACATAAACCAATACCTTACGAAGAAAGTAAGCGTACTCGCGTATCAACCATCAATGCACTGCTTTCACTAGTCTACCTATTCAGTGGGCCCTTTGTGCTTTGTACATAAACCCTACTTTACAAAGATGACCGATACCTTTAAACATCAACATTAACTAAGCTTCGTCTCTACATTTGATGAGTGTTGGTGCAATTTCTGTGATTAATATGACTCGGTTTGTTCGAATATTCTTTAGCTCAATATTAGAGGCTGACGAACAAAGCCAGTGGTCTTAAGTTCGAGTCCTACTCAAGTCATGTTTATCAGCTTAAATTATCGGAACTGAAATATAACATTCTTTGATTCCTACAAAAATAAGGTAAGATGGCAAGAAAAATTGAAAACAACGTGAAATATTTTTTAACTGTCTTTGGTCGATCTGGAAGTTATCATCCTCCTTACTGCATTGGTGATCGAAAGTGAGTAAATGTCCACCTTCTTTCTAGATTATCCAGAGGAAGTTATTGTTGTTTCTGTCACGGATTCTGACTTAGAAGCGTTCAGTCATTATCCATCAGGTCGTATCTAAATTTCTTTCAATCTAGGGAACATATAGGGAGAACGTCAAAAATATACATCAAGACACGAATTAAGGTCTCAGCTGTGGATAGGCCCAGAGCTGGATGTAATAGATTACTATAGATCCTATTGGTTGCCATGTTAAGAGCATTAGGTTAGTTGGTTGGCCTAAGGCCTAAGTAGCGATGGCCTAAGTTGGATAAGGTCTCGAGTTCGAGATCATGTCAGAGTATATCGCAAATGTGGTAGAGAACTAAGGAGAATAGATTTCCAATGTGCTGAATCATGCCCGATGAATTCTACCAATAAATTCATTGATTCAACTAAACAATCAATAATTTACATACCCCATTCTGGGTCATGGTGTGTCTTCTCTCTCGCGATGAAACGCGGGTATCTCGCGCTATGACTTGGCCTATTGTTCCTCATGGTATGCTGGTAGTCTTGCATGCGTGTAATACCAGAGTATGCATTCAATGAGTGCAGATTTGAAATGTAACGGCTTCGTAGTACCATTGCTCTGTTGTCTTTTATTTTGACGATGTTGTTTTCGTCCATCCTTAATCTTTGTTCTAAAACATAAGAGATATCACAATTGATTTGTTTTTTAGTGATTCAAAGATCAATTAGTTAACGGTATGCACTACAGTACTGAATGGTATCCCTCCACAGTACTGATGGTATCCCTCCAAAGTACTGATGGTATCCCTCCACAGTACTGAAAATCCTCCACAGTACTGATGTTATCCCTCCACAGTACTGATGTTATCCCTCCACAGTACTGATGGTATCCCCCTACAGTACTAAACACGCTCCACAGCACTGAACATCCTCCGTTGTACTGATAGTATTTCCCACATTACTGAACATCCTCCATAGTACTTGACGTCCTCCACAGTTCTGATGGTACCTCTCGAATGTACTAATGGTATTCCCCCACATTGCTGAATACTCTCCACAGTACTTACTGATGGTATCCCTCCACAATGCTGATCTTCTTCCTCAATACTGATGGTATTCCCCTTCAGTACTGAGCAACCTACACATTGCTGCACAGACGTTCCCAAGGGTGGACATTCGTAATGTGCTCCTTTTTACACACGGTCAAACCGCTGGAAATTTGTGGCCGGTTAAAACTTGAAACTAGATAAAACTTTTATTGCAAAGTTTGATATGTATTACGAAATGGTTGCAATAAATTCTCGTCTTTCTAAATTATTTATTTGTTTTTAGCAAAACATCAAATCCCGCGAGGACATACAAGTTCGATTTACAGCTGTCAGAAGCAGTGGTAGTCAAGGAGACATAGGGATGGACGACCTCCGATTTGGGTAGGTATTAACCAATAGGATTGGACCACAGTCTTCAGAGAGGGACACGTGACTAATTGCTAGTAGAGAAGAACGAGAGTGCACACAAACGAAAGGAAACCATGGAGAATTGCATCAAGTCGTGTGACTTATTTGCTAGTTGCTAGTGGAGCAGAACAAGAGTGCATTTTAATAAAAGAAAGCAATGAAGATTAGAAAAATGTCCATACAAAAAGTAGAAAACAATTTAAGCCTTTAGTTTTCAGACCATCCCTGTCTGAAGCTAATAAACCCATCCGAGCATATGTAGGTAGGAGACTTAATTTATTGAATTTTCTGAAGTAAAAGTTTCGTTATGTTTCCGATCTTCCTCGCCATTTGTAAAACTAAGGACCTATCGGGTTGAAGCAAATATGGAGGGTATAAGCGAGGGGCATATCACTCATAAAAAAGTGCGCGAGATTTTTGTGATTTCAAAAATCACAGTGATTTTTGTGTGATTTTCTTCTAAATTTCTGTGATTTTTCTGTGATTTTTGTGGTTTTTCTGTGATTTTTGTGATTTTCCTGTGATTTTTCTGTGATTTTTTCAAAAAGTGTACGAGATTTTTTCGATTGATATGCCCCTCGGGTCTAAGATGACAGAAGAAGGCTTATGTGTATGAAAAGCACAGGAATTTGCTAATGGGTCCCTCAGACCCGTAGGCCCTGCGGATATCACCCTTACCGATGGTTCTATGACCATGCAGTGATGGTTCATGGCATTTGCCACCAACGAGTTGTGACACTCCACATTTCTTGTTTTCCAGGGCTGGCTGTGGATTGGCCGTGAAAGAAACTTGTGAGAACAACCGAAATTACATTATTGGTTCTTCAGATAACAAAGGTAAATAAACCTTTCATACTAACCGCTTTTACATCTCCTTGGCAACAGCTTCCCATCATCCCTTTCTTCGGTTGAATGTTTTGTCATGTTTATTGGTGCACTCTTTATCCGGTTCAACCTCAAGCGTTGCTGATTCAATTCATGATGGCTGAACTCGCGACCTGCCTCCGTTTCATACGCGGTTAATACGCGTTTCCAGAAATATTCATTGTCTTGTATGGAAGTAGCGCGGGTCCCGCGGAATCCTCGTATGTCCTCTAGACTGCTGAATAAGCTTTGGGGATCTTCAGTTCGACTTGTGCAGCGAGATTCTAGAAAATGTTAGATTTGAGTTTCTAATCAGGCCCCTAGGAAGTAGGGAGAAGGGGGTATTTATATCCCCAAAATGTCAATTGGTCACAGCATATTCTAAAATGTTTCTTCGGGAAATGGTACCTCCATCAGTAATTCTATTGAGCTTCGGTGCTCTTTATCAATTAAGAAGATAGATATGAAATTCTCAAAAATGGTTGCCTTTCATCTCCCATTGCCTTCCTCTATTAAAAATTTGGTTGCAACTGAAAAGTATAATTCTAGACGTTTTTCCAAATTTTCCACTACTGAGTTGTTTAAAAAAAATTAATTGAGTTGGAATAGGCTTTTTCCTTGTAAGACTTTTAGATATAGCTCATTCTGAAAATGTTTCTTCTCTTTAACCATAATTCACCAAATATATTTCCTTTGCATCTATATAGTCTGTAGAGTTCTACTCTTAGCCTTAAAATTTACACATAGCAAAAATGTTTTGATGTAGGCTCTATTCTTTTATAAGAATGAATTTTATAGTAACAGCTAGACTATGAATTTCCAAAAAAAATATGAAGTTAAAAATAGGAACTTACAAGGCTAAGGCTCGTAATATTTCAAGTATTTTGATAAGAAATAAGAGTTAATATTCATGATAAAATATAATTATTAGTGATTCGAAAAATATACAGAAACTTTCTTCGAATGCGTAGTTATACGAGTAAAAACCCATTGAAACATACCAGATTTTGTTTCTTTGGTCATCTTTGCTCGATTGAACTTCTATATTTGACAGCGTTCTTGTTTACTAAGATTCCCTCCACGTAACCACTTTTCTTGCCTCAAATCCTGGAATTAAATTCCACTTTGATTTCATCCCACAAGATCTCGGAGGGCTCCAGGCCAATTCTTTTGTTAATCGGTTTCTAAGGCTACCATTGAAAACGAGATTCAATGAAGGATCTCTTTTGTCTACGAAACATTGGCCTTTGATGTCGGGGAGACTGTGAGGAATTCAATCATTTCTTTTTATAAGTGAACTTGGAGCCGGATTGGAGAATCAATCAGACAATCAGAGTACCGGTCTAGGGGTCGTGGTTCGAGTCCTATTTGGGTTATCTTCTTTTTATAAGTAAGTGAGTGAGTTTACGTTAAATATTCTAACCTACGAAAGGCTAAAAGACCTTATTTTCAGATGGGGCATGACAGCATGCATTACATCACTACATATAGTAGTTGCAGGTCCTACTATGTTGAATGAGTGAATGAGGGAGTTTTTGCTTAACGTTCTAGCATACAAAAGGCCACAAGATGCCTTATTTTCATTACAGTTGAGTTTAGTTGACTCTGTGTGCTAGCATATTTTAAGGCCACAAGGTGCCTTATTTTCAGATGGGGTACGGTAGAATGTACTACATCACTACATACAGTGGTAAACGAGGTCTTAGTATGTTTAATGAGTATATGAGTGAGTGAGTTTATATTTGTGTTTAAAGTGCCAGCCTGTGCAAGATCAGATAACTTATTTCCAGCAGGCGCACGGGTTCCCAGTTTAATACCCCTTGAAGAGGACAGTGTGGAGTGAGTTGTTCAGTCAACACCTTAAAGGTCACCCCACCAGACGCAGATGTTGAGCTCGTACTACCACGCTTAACTTCAGTTGCACATTATTCACCCCACTCAAGGGCACTTACCCCACTCAAAAAACTGTGCTAAATTTAACCTAGGTGCCATAGTTTCCTAACTTTCACCCCATCTAAGTAATGATTCGAAAAGTTTTTTAGAAATTTTCTTAAACCAAGATGATATTTTTCCTTGTACGCAAAGTTTCACCTCTTGAAATTTCACTCCTGTGCGAATTATTCAAGAAAAAGTATCAGATTTGATGAACAACAACAACAACAACGTTACAATTCTGTCCCAATTAAGAGCACTGAACTGTTTTAACATCCTCTCTTGTAAGTTGGTTTAGAAATCCATTCCGCGCGATTTTCAGCTAAAATCAGCCGTTCTGCTGATTTGAAGGATAGATGTTTTTAACTGGAAAACTAAGAGAAGCAATCTGTAAATATTTATAGAAATTCCCTATTCCGTGTTTCAAAAATCCGCACTCGGCAAAGATGAAGAGATTTGTAGTTCCGTCGAAAACTCGCAGGAATTCCGTGTTCTGGACGAATTTTCGTCCAATTCCTGAGTCTTGCAAACCCGGATGACTCCACTTATGATTGGTTTCTTATAAAAAAACGAGTAAGTTCAAATATGAATTGAATGAATTATTGATTGTTGTCAAGCCTTTTAAAATGAATTGTGGAGAATCAATAGAGAAGTCAAAGAGCAAATCCAAAACAACCTGACACGACTCAGCCTTTTCTAATGGGATCTAGTTGTTTTCTATTTCTAGAGTGGGAAACATAATGACCCGGCTGATTTTGTTTACCCCAATTTCAAGTTGATTTTCACGAATTCGTGTTGTGCTAGATGTGTCGACTGTCGTGTCTTCACGCCATGTGACCTTGGTTGTATGCTATGAATAAAATTGAAATGAATTGAATTACTGGGTGGGGTGGGTGAAAAACTGGGTGGGGCATTATCCTGGGCTGGTTGGTTGCCACTGGATCGGATGGGGCATCATCCTAGCTCTGGTCTTACAATAACAGGGGTTAGTGGGCTAAGTGGTCTGCTATGTACAAGCATAGTTTATCGAAAAAGATGGTTTAGAAACCTATTGTTGTATCTTTTTGTGCAACTTTTTCAAAATTGAGATTGCACAGTCTTTTGTTTTGCTATCATTTTAGCCAACAAGGTCATGGTTAAGCGAGTAGACCAAAACGCTTCTTTTGGTTCCCTGGCCAGAAATATTCGTTATTTAGAATAGATTTTATAATATTCAATATCATATTTATGTTGGAAATATTAGCATGTGAAATTCTAATAGTAAAAAGAGAGAATAAGACATATGTTGTGCACTTTCAAGCAGTGCTAAACATCAACTGTGAAACAAAGACGTACAACAAAGCGTTTCTAAGCCATATTTTTCGAAAAACTATGGTACAAGCGGAGTTAAGTTCGGTCGTGTGCGGTCAACGTCTCGATGAATGACCGTCGAGCAACTAGGTGGAAAAATGTTTTTGACCAACCAGGGCATTCTTTGACTAAGAATTCGTCCAATCAGATCGCCAAGAAGACAATAGATTTCGAAGATTCAACGGCTCAAGAGCCGCGAAAATGGCGGAAAAACGCGAAAGCTGTGGCAAAAATAGCATTCAGGGTTCTGTTTTTCTGCCGTAAACACGTAAACTATTTGATACCATTCTTATATTTGTCGAGTGGATTTTTAGAGCAATTACGTAAAATATTAACCTCGTAAGCGGTAAAAATTTAGATAAACTATCATAGATTTGAGAAATATAAGAATGGTATCAAATAGTTTACGTGTTTACGGCAGAAAAACAGAACCCTGAACGTTATTTTTGCCACAGCTTTCCCGTTTTTCCGCCATTTTCGCGGCTCTTGAGCTGTTGAATCTTCGAAATCTATTGTCTTTTCAGTGATTTGATTGGAGGATTGATTAGTAAACAAATGCCCTGATTGGTCAATACATTTTTCCACCATGCTCCGTCGAGGTGCTTGTTAAATAACTCACGCCTCCGTCCTTTGAAGGGGTCGATTTTTTTATTATTAATCAATCTTCATACACAATATTCTTCCAGCATAAAATATAACTAATACATCATTAAAAACATAATAATCAATTGAACCTATGAACCTAATGATTGTGCTGGTCTTCCAAGGGGTCGTGTTAGATTATTATCGGTGTGATAGACTAGGGATCCCATGGAAATATGCCCTCTGGTGTTTAGCAGGCTAGCACGTTAAACAGACACTGACTTATTCACTTCCACTGCCGTTTGTATTCTACCTCTATTTCTGGCTTTTGTGGCATTAATCCCTATGAGGTACCTGGATAACTTGATAGTAGGGATCCCATGCCTCGCCTCTGTAGGAAAGAAGGCCTTCTGTAACGTCTAAATTTGTTTGATTTTTCAGGTCCTGTACTGTTCGTGAATAGAGGCAAACTGACTGGTGGAATAACCATGAGTGACTCTGTATCATCAGGCAGAACCAGTTTCAACTATGGCACCTGGAATCACGTGGCACTCAGCTATGAGAATTCAACACAAAATCTGGTAAATATCCATGCTCTAACCTGGGTTCGAGAAATATTTTGCTTTCTGGGACCGTAGGAAATTACGTAAATTATTTCTACATGCATATCAAAATAAATGAATACCATCAATACTGTTAGGGATACCATCTGTAGCTACTGTGGAGGGAAACCATACATGAACTTTGGGTATTTCCTCCACAGAACTTTTGGTATCTCCCACAGTAATGAACACTCTCTAAAAAAATGATTGTATCCCCCGCCCCCCCCCCCCACAGTACTGATAATATTTCTCCGCAGTATTGAACATCCTCCACATTACTGAACACCCTCCACAGTATTGAATATCTTCCACATTACTTATGATATCCTCCACAATACTGAACATCCTCCACATTACTTAACGTTCTTGGCAGTGCAGAACATCCTCCACATTACTGAACGTTCTTGGCAGTGCAGAACATCCTCCACATTACTGAACGTTCTTGGCAGTGCAGAACATCCTCCACATTACTGAACGTTCTTGGCAGTGCAGAACATCCTCCACAGTACTGAACATCTTCCACAGTACTGAACATCTTCCACAGTACTGAAAACCGTAATCTCTGTTAACATTACAGGCCATTTATCTGAACGGAAAAGAGGCTGCTTCGAAAACCGTGGTAGATACCAGAGATTGGAGTCTCAGAGAACTCTTTATTGGAAGGCAAGAAAACAACTATATGAAAGGAATGATTGACAACGTAAGAAAATATTTCATAATTCTTTATGATCAATTACAAACATTGAATTTTACTTCGAATTTTAAATGTATTTGATGGAAATGCCTCGTCGTGAATTGATCCGTATCTTTATTTTAGGTTCGTGTTTGGAAGCACCCCATGAACATCACAAATTTATACACGAAAAGCAGTTTTACTTCAAGTAGTCTTCTGGCACGTTATAGGTACATTATTTACTTTTTTGTCAAGGGGAATTTGAGTTTTTGTAATTTGTGCACAATTTGTGATAAATCCTTGTATGACGAAATAATTTTCGACCCAAACCTTTCCAACAAAAATGATTTTTACCCCAACCTTAACCACAAGCACTGTATTACCTCCAATGTGCTTGCATTTTCCCTCAACAGCAGTGAATATCCTACATATTACTTATCGTATCCCCCACAGTAATGAATACCCTTCAATGTTCTGATGATATCCTCGAGCAAAACTGATGATATCCCTACAATACTGATGACATCCCCCTGCAATATTGATGATATCCCCACAGTACTACAAATGCTCCACGATACTGAACAGACGTCCCAAGGGAGTTAAGCTACTAAAACAAGCCTTATTTCCTTGAGACATATTTCCTTATAGCAAACTTATTTCAATTTTGAAATGACCTGTCCATTGACCAATTCTTGCTTCCTGGGAAATAGCTGGGCTAGCTCCTATTGTTTTCAAACATTTATCGATTTATTTGTTCCTTGTTTTAGCCTCGACGAAGGGGAAGGAAATTCAACCAATGACTGGACGAAGAGTCAATCACATGCTAAGATAAGCAGTCCTTATTGGATAAGATCATTCATACCAAAAAATTGACCGTGAGAAAGTACAGCATCATTTTTATTTTAAGATTTTGAATATTGTTGGGCTTATTTGTTTCACTTAAACATTTTATACATAGATATGTTTTGTAAAAATGAGAAGATATTGTAAAAAGTAGACGATCTGTTGGTAGAAAATGTAGTATTTTTACGGCTTGACTGGAATGCAGCAGAAAGAGTTTTGATCTACAGTGGAATCTCGGTATAACCACTGATCTCATAATAAAGATTGGATCGAGTATCTGTCGTTCTGAAATGAAGTCATTCGCAGCCATATTGGAAGGTCCAATTCAATACATTGAGACTCCACGAGGGGCTGCTTTTTTCTTTGACGATTATTGGAATGTTATTAATGCTCAGCACGAGACTAAATAATCGTGCAATTATTGTTTGCAAAGAATCAAGTCAATATGATTGCTTTAGCAGCCATATTGGGAGACCAAACGCAAGCCAAAGTAATTTGCTTCAACATCTGAATCCTGACACAACAGAATGCTAAATCCAGTCTTTATTTTGAGATCAGTAGGTATAACGCACTTCGTGGTTTAACGAACTAAATGTCTGGTCCCTTCAGAGTTATTTATAATAGGATTCCACGTCCTACTTTAATATTGATTTAAAGCAACGATTTCCCTGGAAAATACTCTAGAAGTAGGCCTGGTTAGGTTTTATAAGGTTTAGGTATTTTATAGATTTCAAAGCTCTTGAGGATTCGGGCCATGTTAGGTAAGACTATAATTTAGGGAGATGCAGGATTTGGAAAATCAATCGAGATAATTTGTGAGAATGAAAATGACCCGACTAGGACTCGAACCCACGATCTCTAGTTAGCCTGGGTTTCTCAAAGCCTCGGTGTGCAGTGGTAGCGCTCTAGAGTAGGAATCTAGAGGTCGTGGGTTCGAGTCCTACTCGGGTCATTTTCATTCTCACAAATTATCTCGAAAAACTATTATTATTTTTATTATTAGAGAAAACTAAAACTTCGTTCTATCTTTCCAGATAAAATCAATATTCAAAACAACTGTACGTTAAAAAGGTTAAAAAGGCATTCGGTAATTCTATAAACCTTACTGAGTCCTTGGGAAAGAAGGACTGAGGAGGAAGGTATATATCACCAAGAGCTGATGAAATTTTACAGTTATTGCGAATCTTGTCGTTATCAATAATAACTCTCATTTTCTAACCCCTAGACCATAATTTTTACAGAATCTCATTTTCAGCTCCTTTCCAGCTCCTTTTGCCCTTTGATATCAATAATCTAACTACCTATTCTTAAATTGTACATGAGAGAGGAATTCCACATTTTGCATGCAAATCCCCGGATGAACTATGTGTTTGCCATAACACATTAAAGTAAATACACTATCCCTTCCCTCGAATTTCCATTAAATATTTTGGAATTCTAACGAATGGGCCTTTCTTCTAAACGCATGCGTAAACCAACTTAAATAGATGTTGAATTCCTCCCCTGTGCAAAATCCGCCATTCTTGGTCGCCATTTTGAAACGACGGTCAGTCAAAAATTCAAGAGCATCAAAACGAGATCACATAGATTGAATTGGGGTGCCCTGTTACGGGCTAATTTGAATTTGAATGGAGCCTCGTTCCCATTTTACAAAATGGAGAGCATTCCTTCTAAACTGGCCTTTTCAATTGAGAAGACGAGGGAGACGGATGGAGATGCTTTCATCGGTCGATGACTTTGAAGAACGTTGCAGAAGATGAAGTTGGTGAGTCCAACAATTATTCATTTCTTAATTTAAAAACCCATTTATTTATATTTTGCTTCTAGAAACTTATTCATTTACTTTCAATTCATTGTTGAAGATCCGTTTGCGATTGAAGAAGAATGGCAGAGGATAAAGTTGTGCTAAAGGAGGGTTGACGTTGGTTTTGAATATTGCACCAGAAGTTCTTATTGCGTTTCTAATTATTTCATTAGTTATCTTGTGTAGGCCATAACTGATACATAAACTTATTCATTTGTTTGAATTTAGTCTTTGACGATTCGTTACGATGGAAGAAGAATGGCAGAGGATGAAGAATGCTAGAAGTTCTGCTAAATGAGGGTTGGCGTTGGTTTTAAATACAGCATCACAAGTTCTAATGGCTGACGGTTTCAACGGATGATGTAAAGAAGACTTCCCTTGTGAACGTTTCAAGATCAACTTGGAAGATGAAGGTAATCTGGAGGAAGGCCTACTTTGAGTTTGCCCTGTACAGATGCCCAGACACCCGGTTTTCAGTTTTCCATGTCAGCCCGTAAAGAAGCCCAGACACCCGGTTTTCGGTTTGCCATGTCAGCCCGTACAGATGCCCAGACAACCCGGTTTTCAGTTTTCCATGTCAGCCCGTAAAGAAGCCCAGACACCCGGTTTTCGGTTTGCCATGTCAGCCCGTACAGATGCCCAGACAACCCGGTTTTCAGTTTTCCATGTCAGCCCGTAAAGAAGCCCAGACACCCGGTTTTCGGTTTGCCATGTCAGCCCGTACAGATGCCCAGACACCCGATTTCAGTTTGCCGTATCAGCCCGTAAAGATGCCCAGAAACCAAATTTCAGTTTGCCATGTCAGCCCGTGAAGTTGCCCAGAAGTCTGGTTTTCAGTTTGCCATGTCAGCCCGTGAAGATGCCCAGAAGTCTGGTTTTCAGTTTGCCATGTCAGCCCATACAGATGCCCAGATACCCGGTTTTCAGTTTGCCATGTCAGCCTGTAAAGATGGCCAAAACACCTGGTTTTCAGCTTGCGATTATGGCCAGACAGTTGGCTGGATGTTCAGTTTTCTGATAACTATGGGATAATATGCAGATGCAATAATCGAAGTTTGCAGATCAACCCAGAATGGAAAATTGACCCAAGTAGAATTAACTTGCATCCACTGATTAGTTTATCAGTGCTCTACTTGCTGAGTTATTCAGTTTGTAAAGTACTAATGTCCTAATCAGTATTTGTGGAAGTTTCTGGTCAATTTTTCATTCTCCTCCCCTTTCATCATCATATTCATTTTTGCATTCACAATCTCACATTCATTCTTAAACTCAAACCTCTTTTCTCTAATCCTTTTTCACATTCATTTCTCCAATCCCAGATCAAACAAAAAAATCCAAAACCTATTCCCTACAAATCCAGTATTAGAAAAGCAAACAAATCTGAAATCCTGAATAAACCCTGATCTGGGTTCTAAATCCACAATTCCTACTAAATCCGATTCCAAATACAGACATCCTTGATCCTATTCCTATCCCAACCCCGATCCATTTTTATCACACTTCCTACAAAATCCAATTCCAAATCCATAAATCCCTGATCCTATTCCTACCCCAACCCCGATCCATTTTATCAGAACGGGAAAAGGGTTGCCATAAATAGGGTCTAAAAAGGTCTCCAAATTGTCAGGCTAATAGCTGTATTTTTGGGCATTTGACCAGTGAATACCTTTCCACCGCTTTAATTTGACCAATTTTGCCTTATTTTGAGTAAATTTGGCCCAAATTTGAATAGGAAAAGGGTTGCCAGCACCACCTTTTCATTTTTCCTGGAAAATGGTGGGCAATTTGATTCAAATTATGATAAATGAATACAAATATCAAATAAATAGATTAATATAAAATACTTCATAAATGTAACAATTTGATATGATAAATAAATACAATCAATATAATAAATGAATATAATAAGAGGAAATTTCCTTCAAAGTGAAAGCACTGAATAAATATAAAATATTTCATGATATGTAATGAATATAACAAATAAATATGTCCAATGGATATGAATATTTCTATCAAAAGGAAAGTTCATTCTAAGTGAAAGCACCGAGAGAATATAAAATATTTCATGAATATAATGAATAAATATAATAGATAAATATTATAGATGAATTTAAATCAAGGAAATTTCCTTCAAAGTAAAAGCACTAAATAAATCAATAGAAATAGAAATGAATATTGGTCGAATTGCCAAAATTTCCCACCATTTACGTGGGAAACTAAAAAATTGGATCTGGCAACCCTTTCCCCATTCAAATTTGGATTAAATTTACTCAAAATGAGTCAAAATTGGTTAAATTATAGTGGTCGAAAGCCATTCAGTGATCAAATGACCAAAAACGTAGCTATTAGCCTGTCAATTTTGAGACCTTTTTAGACCATATTTATGGCAACCCTTTTCCAAATCTGATAAAATGGATTGGGGTTTGGGGATTTTTGGATTTGCAACCGGAATTTGTAGGGATACTGGATTTGGAACCCAGATCAGAATTATTTGGATTTTTCGGATTCTGGATTTGTAGGTCAAGAATTTGTAGGTTGAGAGTTATGCTTTTGGATTAGATTTGAGATTGGAGAAATGAAATGTGACAAAGGATTAGGATGTGAGAAAAGAGGTTTGAGTTTTAGAATGAATGTGAGAATGTGAATGTAAAAATGAATATGATGATGAAAGGGGAGGAGAATGAAAAATTGACCAAAAACTTCCACAACTACTGATTTGGATATTAGTACTTTACAAACTGAATAACTCAGTATGCAGAGGACTGATAAACAAATCAGTGGGCGCAGGTTTAATTCTATTTAGGTCAATTTTCCATTCTGGGTTGATTTGCCAACTTCAATTATTGCATCTGCATATTCTCCTATGGTTATCAGAAAATTCAACATCCAGCCAACTGTCTCCACATCAAATGAAAACTGTCTTCGCATCATTACGGGCTGATATAGCAAACTGAAAACCCGGTATCTGGACATCTATACGGGCTGACATGGCAAACTGAAACCGAGTATCTGCGTATCTGTACAGGCTGACATTGCAAACTGAAACCAGGTATCTGAGTGTCTGTACAGGCTGACATGGCAAACTGAAACCAGGTATCTGGGTGTCTGTACAGGCTGACATGGCAAACCAAAAACCGGGTGTCTGGGCATCTGTACGGGCTGACATGGCCAACCGAAAACCGGGTGTCTGGGCATCTGTACGGGCTGACATGGCAAACCGAAAACCGGGAATCTGTGCATCTGTACAGGCTGACATGGCAAACCGAAAACCAGGTGTCTGGGCATCTTTACGGGCTGACATGGCAAACCGAATACCGGGTTGTCTGGGCATCTTTACGGGCTGACATGGCATACCGAAAACCAGGTGTCTGGGCATCTTTACGGGCTGACATGGCAAATCTGAAAACCAGGTGTCTGGGCATCTTTATGGGCTGACATGGCAAACCGAATACCGGGTTGTCTGGGCATCTTTACGGGCTGACATGGCAAACCGAATACCGGGTTGTCTGGGCATCTTTACGGGCTGACATGGCATACCGAAAACCAGGTGTCTGGGCATCTTTACGGGCTGACATGGCAAATCTGAAAACCAGGTGTCTGGGCATCTTTATGGGCTGACATGGCAAACCGAATACCGGGTTGTCTGGGCATCTTTACGGGCTGACATGGCATACCGAAAACCAGGTGTCGGGGCATATTTACAGGCTGACATGGCAAACTGAAATCCAGGTGTCGGGGCATCTGTACGGGCTGACATGGCAAACTGAAATCCAGGTGTTTGGTCATCTGTACGGGCTGACATGGCAAACTGGAAACCGGGTGTCTGTGCATCTTCATGGGCTGACATGGTAATTAAAACCACGTTAGGAAAGATTGTTTCAGCTTCGTTAAAGTAGGCCTTCAATTTCCTTCAAATCATCTTCATCTTCCAAGTCTATCTTGAAATTTCCATAAGGGATGTGAAAGCCTCTTCTTTACATTGTCTGCTGAACAGTCGGTCATTGGAACTTCTGATGCAGTATTCAAAACAAACGTCAACCTAATCCAGCAGAACTTCTTGCAGGCTTCATCCTCCGCCATTTTTGTTACATCGCAAATGAACCCTAAAAGACAAAATTAAAACAAATACATAAGTTAATGCAACAGTTATGTATGGCTAGCACAAGTCAATGAAATGAAAAAATAACAGATAAATGGAACTCAATAAATAAATGAATAACTGTGGAACTCACAAACTATCCTCTGCAACTTTCTTCAAAGTTATTGACAGACAACAACTTCACCATCCGTCTCCTTCGTCTTCTTAGTTGGAAAAGACCGGTTCACAAGGAATGCTCGTGATTTTGTGGAACGGGAACGAGGCTGCATTCAAATTCAAATTTGTCCATAACAGGGTACCCAAACTCAATAAATTTGGTTTCGTTTTGATGCTCTTGAGATGACTGACTGACTTGGAGTCGTCCAGACAACGTTGAAGGGAGGGGGTGAAGGGGAGGGTCGTGAGTGAATAAGTTGTGTATAGAAGATTTGTCTCGATAGATTTAGGAGGTTTTAAGGTGACAAAAAGGTCGCATCTTAGAGGGGCTCGGGTTGAGGTGGGAGAAACCGTACAGTTATGGTTTGGAGGGCTATTATCTACTTCTGGACGTTTCTTCAAACAAACTTGAAATTATTTCCATAATGATCAATACACTATACTCTTTTGATTTTGGTATGAATTTTCAATTCTGTTTTAATTAACATCAAATTGGCTTCAAGTCCCTAGTAGTTGATGCGGGAGTTTCCGCACACTTTTGCAAGTCAATCGAGATAATTTGTGAGAATGAAAATGACCTGAGTAGAACTCGAACCCACGACCTCTAGATTCCTACTCTAGTGCGCTACCACTGCGCAGCCGGGGCTTCAAGGGCCTGGATTTTTCGAAGTTCCGGTCGCGCAGTGGTAGCGCACTAGAGTACGAATCTAGAGGTCGTGTTCATTTTCATTCTCACAAATTATGTCGATTTATTATCAAAATCTTCTTTCTTCTCAACTTTTGCAAGTATGACATTATTCACTTTAATCTATTATAGAATCCTCATTTTCATTACCTGGCAAGATAGATTCATATTCTATCATTTTCGACTTAACTCCAAATTAGAAACCTATCTGTTTTATTATGAACAAACATTCATTGATGGCTTAAAAATTCATTTTGCGTCGATTATGGATAGACTTTGGTTTAAGGTTTAAGTCTTTCATCTAATAGTTAGCAAGTTATTTCATTCAAGTTAATTGTTGAACTTACAATCATCTGCAAAAGGGCTGCAAAATTCAACTGTTCGGAAACTCCCGCTGTACGGTCTCTCCCACCAAGACTCTGGTACACTTAACAGAAATTCTCTGACTCTCTCTCAATTCCAGGAAAAAGACAAGATTGTAATATCCTCGAATATCGCTTTGGCGTTACCCAATCATTATAAGACAACAAGCTAAAGTAGAAATAAGGAAATCAGATCAACAGAGAATGAAAATGGTCCTAAAGTGTTTTACGACTAAAAAACCTGTTTATCAAGCTTTGACAGGTTTTGCTGAGATCTCATCGAGTTTGTGGATACCTTCTTTGTCTATTAGCCTCACAGTGAATGAAGGCATGGCCACGATGAATCTTTTCTGCACCTGAAAATTGAATTGAATTGAGGTGTTATGGGTAGTAGATGAAACAAGCAAAACTGACAAATACTATCTTAACTCTCTCAAGCCCCCTCCTCTATCAAACCCTCTCTTCCTACAAGAAATACTGCGGAGTAAATTGTGATGAGTTAGAGATAGCTAATAGAAATATTCCATCGTGATATTGGGAATTTTTAACTTAACATGCTTGACAGTGAAGAATTTCCTCAATAAACCCTCTTTAAAAAGCAACCACTCTAATAAGCCCCCTCTTAGTAATATGTTAAGCCCCTGGGACTAAATAGAGCTGTTACGGTAAGCAAACTTTTGTCATAATGATAGAGTGGTATACGAAACATGCAGAACAAGCATTAACAACAAATAAAATGCTTTTTAGCCTTGTTTCGTAAAAAAAATTAGAAAATTTAACAATATAGGCCCTAGAGGTACGACTCTTTTCATTGTGACTAATGGTGTCATGCTAAATAAACCATCATTATATATTCCCTGTAGTTTCTGCCTTGGAAGGTTGAAATATATCCGATAAATAAATCCTCTTGAAAAAACCCCCCAAATAGACTCACCCCTCGAATAGATGCCCCCTAAAATCTCCCAAGGACTTCACACGTTTTTTTCTGTAAGAAGGTACTTTATAAGAAAGCAGTGCTCGACATAAAAAAAGTTAAGGTTCAGTACCGAGTTTTTCACACCTAAGAAGGTTTTGAAATTAGTTCCTAACAAAAACGGGAAAGACCGAAATTCTCGAGGGTTTCGTATTTCAACGAGGAACAAAGTTTCCCCGAAGTCTATTTTTAATATGATCCACCCTTCTACGATAATTTTCAATGCATTTGTTGGCATAAAACAAGTATGAAAATACAGGTCAAATTTTGCTAGAGAAGTCTTAAGAATGTTTCAGTACTGGAATTAGCAAATTGCTAAGAAAGTTTCATTACTTGGATCATTTAAGACTTTATTTTGAATCTGATATGACCTTACAAAATAAAAAACATGTAACCAAAGTACGGTAACTGAAAATGTGCAACTCACTTCGTTGACAACTTTTTGTAACAGTGCCATCGCCTCTTCTTTTGATAATCCTGTAAAAATCATAAAATATTGAATGTTATTCAGAAACCATTTGAAGACAGTACATCAATAGGTAAACTATTAATCGAGATAATTTGTAAGAATGAAAATGACACAAGTAGGACTCGAACCCACGACCTCTAGATTAGTACTCTAGAGCGCTACCACTGCGCAACCTGGGCTTCGAGAAACTTAGGCCATTTCATTCACACATATTGCACCACCACCCACCGTATACAGAGACGAACCTATCTGGGCTCTTTAACACTACACTGGACCTACCGTAGGGCAATGACTTTCTCACACTAGGGAGACCATCGCAGTCCTATCCATGGATAGAGGTGCAGGAAGTAAACTAGAGGAGAAGCAGGATTTGGTACTAATGTAGAGGTCGTGGGTTCGAGTGCTAATCGAGTCATTTTCATTCTCACAAATTATCTCGATTGATTTTCCAAATCCAGCTTCTCCTCTAGCAAACCATTAACCATTAAGTTAAAACCATTAAAATCCGGGCGATTATCCTGCGCCACCTCAATGCCCAACTTTGCCATCCTCTTTAATATATTTTAAAACCTTTACCTTCACACGCTAAATCTGATTAACAAGATACACAATTTAAGGGAGGTGCTAAGCAAAATAATGGTGGGACAGTCGGGTGTCATCAACATCTTGGTTTTAAAAAGGGCATGGCCATTGCATCCCTAAACATCAATGGTCTTCGTAGTCACCTTGACGAAGTTAAACTACTTCTAAATGATAGGGGGATTCACATCTTAGTCCTAAATGAAACCAAACTTGATGACTCAGTTGCTAAACAGTTGACTGAAATATCTGGCTTCCAGCAAAAACGGCTTGATAGGTCTTGTCATGGTGGTGGTGTAATGGTGTATGTAAAAGAATCTATCAAAATGATTCTCAGGGAGGATATACCCTCTTATGGGCTTGAAATTCTTTGTATTGAGATATCCCCTCCTAAATGTAAACCATTCCTGATTTTTGGTTGGTACAGGCCACCCAGTGATCCTATCGAAAGCTTCTCTAAATTAGAAAAAGTCCTTTCCCATGTAGATAAGGAAAATAAGGAAATAATTCTACTTGGTGACACAAACTGTGATTTTTCTGAATTAGAACCTGGTCAGGAATTTGACAATAATTCTAAACATCTGTCCAATGTTTATGAACTATTTAGTCTTAAACAGATCATTAAAGAGCCAACCAGAGTTACTCTTAATACCTCAAAAATAATTGATCACATTGCATGCACATCTACTCAAAACATTTTAAAGTCTGGAGTGCTTCCAATTTCTATGAGTGATCATTTTATGGTTTACTGCATCCGAAAATTTAATGGAGGTGTTGAAAAAAGCCATAAAATAATTAAAACTCGAAAAATGAAAAATTTTAATGAAGAAGAATTCCTGGCAGAGGTCGCCAGCATGCAATGGGTTCAAATGCTTCCTGACACTGATGATATCAATTTACTTGTGAACAGCTGGTCTAATCTTTTTTCTTCAATCATTGATAAGCATGCTCCAATAGCAGAAATGCGTGTCTCAGAAAGATACTGTCCCTGGATCAATAAGGATCTAAAAGACCTTATGAAGTCTAGGGATAAGCTTAAAAAAGCTGCTGTCAAAAATAAGTCTGATATTTTGATGAACTGCTATAGGCAGGTCCGTAATAAGGTTAACAAACTTAACACTAGCCTCAAAAAGCAACACTATGCTAACAGAATTACTGCTTGTAAAGGTAACATGCAAGATTCATGGAAAATAATCAATGAATTGATAAACAAAAGGTCAAAATCCAGTAACATAAATGAACTTAAGGATACTGGTTCTGAAAGTGTTGTTCACAAGAAGGACATCCCTGATACTATGAACAGTTACTTCTGTTCAATTGGTAAGGATCTTGCAAAAGATATTGACCCTGTACCAAACCCACTTTTGTCAGGTGACTACCAAATCAACAATGAAAGAAAGGTTTTTCATTTTAAGACCATTGATGTCAAAGAGATAAGGGCTGCAGTTGCCAAAATTAAGACAACTAAAGGTTCTGGGAATGATAATATCTCCAGCTACTTCTTGAAACTTGCAATGCCACTTATTGAAGATTCTCTAGCTTTTTTGTTTAATACGTCGATCGAAACAAGTCTGTTTCCAGATTTGTGGAAAGTAGCTAGGGTCACTCCAATTTTCAAAGCTGGAGATAGGGCAAATAAATCGAACTACCGTCCAATCTCTGTCCTTCCTGTAATCTCAAGACTTTTCGAAAAGCTCATCTACAATCAACTGTACCAATTTCTCAATGAAAATGGGCTCCTGGCTCCTGAGCAATCAGGTTTCAGGGCCCTTCACTCTACAGTTTCAAGCTTGCTTAAAAATACTGACGATTGGTACAGTGGAATTGATCTTGGAAAACTTGTGGGCATTGTTTATGTTGACCTTAAAAAAGCGTTTGATACTGTTGATCACGAAATACTCTGCAGCAAACTCAAACACTATGGCATAAAGTATCGTGAACTTCAATGGTTTCAGTCCTATCTATCATATCGAAAGCAATTTTGTAGGGTCAATGGTGCCTGCTCTAAGACAGAGGGTATCAACATAGGAGTACCCCAGGGCTCCTGTCTTGGCCCTCTACTCTTTCTCATTTATATTAACGACATTACACAAGTTGTTCAAGAATCTGTTCTCTCCATGTATGCTGATGACACCTGTCTGTGTTACCAATCAAAAGATTTGAGTAATCTTAATGAGACCATTAACAGTGACCTCGACAAACTTGATAAATGGTTGAAGGGTAACAAATTATCCCTTAATGTCACTAAAACAAATTCTATGTTGATTACCACTAAGAATAAGCATAGAATTTTAAGACGTGATGATCAAGGGTTAAATTTGCAAATTGGCACTACAGAAATTGGTGTCATTGAGCAGGCAAAATATCTTGGTGTACAAATTGATAATTCCCTAAGCTGGAATGAACAAATCAAAAATATTTCCTCCAAAGTTTCCAAGGCACTTGGTATTTTGAAGTACGCTAAAAAATATCTTCCCCAAAAAACTTTGGAGACTCTCTACACAAGTATTGTTGAGCCCCATTTCCGGTACTGCTGTTCGGTTTGGGGATGTGCTGGTTTGACACTAATTAACCAGTTGCAAAAACTCCAAAACCGTGCTGCCCGTATTGTCACTGGCAGTGGCTATGAAACCCCAAGCGCTCAGCTAATCCAAAGTCTTGGATGGAAAAACATTGCTCAATTAATAGATAATGAGCTAAGGATCATGGTATACAAATCTCTTCATGATAGGGCTCCACAATACCTGAGTGACTTGTTCAGCAGAAATTCGCAGGCTCTGCCTTGTACACTACGTAACTCTAAAACTGATATGAGAGTACCTTTAAAAACAACAACCACTGGGCAAAAAAGCTTCTCTTTCCGTGGTGCCAAATCTTGGAATAGTCTAACAGCAACATCCAAATTAGCACCTTCCCTAAATATATTCAAAGATACGATTTAGGGGTTGGTTTTTCTTTTTTTAGGTTTTATTACTTTTTTATCACTTGTACATTATTTTATCAGTAATTAGGATTTTAGAAATAGGTAGGGTTTTAATGATATTTTAAATAAATATAGTATAATAGTGTTTTTAGCAATCATTGTAATTTAGGATTAGAACTTTTTTAACTTTTATAATTTTTGTAAAATTTTTATTTTGGAGGGGCCCCTTAGTAAACCAGCACTCTTGCTGAAGGGCTACCCTTCCGTTAGTTTTTAAAATCAAATGAAATGAAAAAAAAATGAAATGAAATGAAATGGTTTATCTCAAAGGATGGGTTTGCCCTGCCCCAATGATTGTCAGAATTCAACAACACATCATGCTGGGGCTAGGGTTGTCAAACATTTGTGAGTATATCAATTTCACGAGCTAGTTGTGAGCCGTGAGCCATAACTGAGCCATGTTCCAAAAACAAGCCAATTGTGAGCCAGTCATCTCAAGGCTCATGTCTCATTTCCAATATCAAATGAGCAACGTTATCTCATGGCTCAGACTAAAATCTTAAAATCACTTTTATGAGCCATGTGGCTCAATGTGGCTCACAGATTTGTTCAAGAGCACCTGACATAAATACAGAGGTGATCTGCTGCCCGCCTGCTAAAATCCTTAAGGCCAGATCTGTCTCCGACTAAGTTGACAAAGTCGGGACCAGCGGTAGCAGGAACCAGTGGCGGATCCAGACAGGTTTCCAAGGTTTCCGGAAACCTGTCAGATTTTCAAGGGAAAAAAAAAACTTTGTTTCCCTCTTGTTTCGAAAAAACTTCAATTTGTGGGAAAATTCATCGTCTTCTATGTACAGGGTCTTCTATCACAGTCTTCTACCCTATTCTGTGCTTTTTCAATAAGTGTCTTCTATGTACAGGGTCTTCTATCTACAACCATAGATGTTCAACCATATCCGGTATGATATGTTCAACCGTATATGGTATGAAAAAAGAAAAGAAACTAGTCGTGTCCATGGTAATCAATTGTATAGTATTGTATTTTTGAAAGAAAAGAAACTACTCGTATCCATAGCAATTTATTGTAGTCGATTGTTCTTGCTGAAATTGGAAATCATTTCGAATTTCCAAATGATTTCCCAAAAGTTTCCATATTGCTGCCTGTCCGCTGACCGAACTTTGTCAAACTACGTTCGCAATGGCGACATTTGAACACGCTTGCTTGCAGCACTCAAAAGCGAGAACTATTAAGCTATCGATGCAATTAAAAAGGCAAACGAAAGAAGATTTGAGATCAAAGACTTTGATGTATCAAAGCTGGTGGAGGATCCATTTTCAACAAACTTTGTTGATGAAGAAATCAAGTCTTCAGTTTTTGCTTCGGCGGGGCCTAATGAGAACAACTTTGACAAAAGAGTATGTGCGAATTTTTTTGTAGTTTCTGCACGTCTCTAAAGAATATGAATGGATTTATCGTTACAATATTAGTATCTACTATGGTACCAACCCAATAAAATATGAATAATATTTTAGGCCTGAGAATTGTTTCCTGCGTTGTTTCTGTGCAAATTGGCGGTTTGAAGTTTTTTTTGAGGAAATACAAATACAGCTAGATAGCTTATTCTATGCTTTATGCTGAATTTTCTTCAGGTATCTCAGATGCTTATAATACGTAGGCGTCAGGCGATACTTCCTTGAGGAACAAGCAGTTGTTACAAAGTTTGCATGCAGGTACGGTGGGGTGGGTAGCCCTTCCTGCTGTAATAGGCCCATTTGTTTTCAGAACAGTAAGGTTCTATTATATGATGTGATGTGATGATTGTGTGAAAAATCAGTCACACATCCAAACTGAGAATGGAGCAAACTGTTCTAATAAGAGAAGCTTTGAAGTAGCGTGTTGCATGAATATCTTAGTCTTGATCCGCAGGGTTGTAGGTTCTTTTGTGATAATTAAATTGGGTATAAAATGAATACTGTACTCTATCTTATTGCATTATATTGATTTATAATTTAACCTTCTTCCACAAATCATGCTGAGAAATCCTATATATTTTCCTATTTAGAGTTATTGGTGATAGAAATTGTCTTTTTAATGCCTGCTCCGTTGCCATATGTGGAAATGAAAGCTTGCATTCTTCTCTACAAGCCTTTACAGCCATTGAGTTATTCCTCAATGCCGATTTCTATTCTAACCATCCTTGCCTGCAGTCAGAATGGAAGTCACCAAAATGCCTGTTCAAATCAGAAAACAGCGTATTTGCAAGCTGTCTTTCTGATAAGAGTTTTGAGCTTCTTGATGGTCAAGGCCACAACAGAAGGGAGTGTATTAAAAATGAAGCAATTTTAATCTCAAAGCCAAAAACCTGGTCTTCATTTAGTTGTTTACTGGCACTAGCTTCTGTAACCTGCACTGAAATATCATCCCATTATCCCAAAGTCAATAATGCTTTCTATCATTTTCTAAACAGAAAGGTTCTACCCCGCACAAATTCTGATTTTAATATGTGAAAGGCCATTCACATTTTTGGTCAGGATTTGGTAATGTTAAACCAAATTCATCAAGTTCATTTTCTCCAAATCACTTTGTCCCCCTCTTCGTTGGTGATAGTAAAACAGCTGAGAAAATACCTCCAATAAAGGTTTCAAAACAACTGCCAAAGCTTTTTCAGACAAATTTAAATTTTTTTCCCAAGAAATGCCCAATAGTAGATAGTTCTTCAGTAAAAGAAGAGATTTTTAAAGAAACAAAGAGAAAACAAAATGTTGAAGAAAATAATGATAATCTTGAAATGCCTCCCAAAAAGCTCTGTACCATTCCTGCTGTCCCTGGTGTGAATTAATTTGATATTGGTCAATTTGTTGCTGGGAAAGCTTCTGGGAAAGAGCTTGATGATTTACAATTGGCAGATTTCTTAACAAATCTCTGGATTCCTCCAAAAGATTATTCATTTCCTGTCAAAGAAGAATTTAATAAATCAAGAAAGTTCCTGTCAAGCTGGCTAGATGATTTCCCTTGGCTTGCTTACTCAAAGCTTTATGATGGCTGTTTTTGCATTCCTTATGTTTTCTTTTCCGAAAAAAGTGGTCCATCTGATGTTAGAATGTTTGGTGAGGTGGAAGGCAGAAAAAACAATAATAAAGAAGTAACATAGAAAAATAAAGAGGGTAGTCCCAACCCCCTAATCAAGTGCCCAGATGGGTCCCAGAGACACAGCAATCTCATAATTAAAAATTAAAGGGAGTAACTTTATTAGAGTTGATAAGGATATATGAAAGTATTATTTTATGGAGTAATGTATATTGATTTCTTGAATTATGATTTTAAGTTAAAAGTTATTATGGTCTTCATTTTGTGAGAGATATATCTTGGCCTTTTTTATGGTGCAATTCATCAGCCGACGTCCTAACACAGACATTTCGGGGCACTTAAACCAGAATGTCTTGTTGTGTTAGGTGCCCCAGCATACTAGCGTCCTAGTACACCATTGCATCGTGCTAGATGGTTTATTGATAAAGTCTATAAGATAGTTTCAAATACCAGCTACTTAAATATTTTGTACCATTTTTGGTAATTTTGTAGGTGGAAAATAGGCTTTTCTTTCCTCAATCTCAAACTACTGAAAAAACCGAAAAAGGGCGTCGCCCCCCTTCTCCGCCAAAGTAAAGGGCGTGGTCCTAAAAATTTTTCTGGGGGCGATGCCCCCAGCCCCCCATCAGGAAATCACTCAGATTTTTCTCTGGATCCGCCACTGGCAGGAACATAAGTTTCTTGCAGACAGATTTTGATATGTTTTGTTATTGCGAATGAATGGATATATTTTCCTACAATAGACATCAAGGTTTGAAAGAACACTTTGCAGGCACCTTTTTTCTATTAAAGTCCTTTCTGATCCTTTTTTCTATCACAGATCTTTCTGAGACGCTGAGTTGCTGTTCTTGACATTGAATTCTAAGGGAGTCATCAACCTCAATATCAACTTTTTCTAAAGGATAGCCACCTGAAATCAATGAGGAGAGCGATTTACTACCCGCCTGCTAAAATCCTCATGCTAAATTCGGACTAGACTATGGTCCCAACGACAAAACAAATAATTTGCTTTACAAAATGGTAGAGAAGACAAATTGCTCACCTGGTTTGTAATACCTGTCCATCACACTCATCGAGAAGAAAGAACCATAACCGTGAGCAGCAAACGGAGCCTGAAATCAGCAAACAGTTAATAAGAGATGAAAAAGCTGAGTCAACTGACCATAAATTCTCCCCTTTCCATCTATCTCAATTGTAAATTGCCTATGATCTCCTGTGGTTGGGTGCCAGAATTCATCCACCGTATCCCTGAGCCTTGTATGAAGAGGCAACTAAAAGGGTTGGCGTAGGGAACGGCATCCGGTCATAAAACTTTGCTCCACATCAAAAATCATAGATATGTCTTGAGAAAAATCCATGGATTGATCAACCCCGGCTAGCAAGGAAAACGGCAAGAATATATATTCTGTTTTGTGTGTGTGACATCACTTATGATAGGTATTACACACAGTTTGTTAGTAGTTGGTTAACCTTTGTGCAAACTTCACAAAGAAAGAATTGAAAATTTAATTAATCAATTACAATTCCCTCTTTGTGAAGTCTGCACACAGGCTAGTAGTTGGTATATTTATGGCATTTTCTATATGAAATAAAGATAAAAGCAAAAGTCATATTATTTATATCGACAACAAAGAAGCTTCAGAACTTGTTTACAATTTTGTTGTAATTCAGCTCATTCTTGAAGTAGTCAGAACTTTTCGAAGTTCAGACTTGCGGAGCAAGGAAATTCAAAATCCTCATTGAACTGAGAAATGGATGAGCACATGAAAAGGTTTTTGTTCTGCAAAATGGATCCTCTTGGCGCGTATTCCCCTCTCACTCAAACTCCCATTATCTAATAAAGCCCCTATTTTCAAGAACAAATAATTTTGAAGCCCGAATCTCAATTAACGCCCATCATGAAATTCATTAAAATTCATAAAAATGTCTAACTGTCCCAATACTAATAGAATGAACTGTAACTGTATAAACTCTTACAAACAAGTTAATGCAGACCTTGCAATACAAGGCACACAATCCCCCTAATCCATCTCAATGCCTTCCACAACTACTTGAGGTGGGCAATGAGTTGCACCTCTCATTTATCAAATTTGAAGGGAATTGCCCACCTGAAAGGACTTTCACTAAAGGATAGTCCACCTGAGAGCAGTGAGAAGGGCTATTCACTGCCACCTGTTAAAAGTGTCATAGCCAGGTCTGGTTAATAATTCAACTAGTTTTGTGTGAATGAAATGGCCTTGGTTTCTCAAAGCCCCGGTTGCGCATTGGTAGCGCTCTAGAGTATGAATCTAGAGGTCGTAGGTTCGAGTCCTATTTTCATTCTCAAAAATTTATCTCTGTTCCATTGGTTCAAAAGCACCCGTAATGAGATAAGGAAATGTTAAGAATACCTTGGCTAATGCCCCTAGATAGTCCATGTGATACAGGGCAGGTCCATCCTCCTTGTCAACACCAGCTAACAGCAGATTCACTGTGTACGGAGTCTAGAAATAGAAGAAATAGTGGATTGATTGTTAGAAATTTCACTTTTATGGAGAAAAAGATATCTAAAACAAGGATTAGGATTAAGATCTACAACAGCTGTATCAGGGGTCCTATAGCAATCTTCTCACTCTTCGTGCAATTCCATTCTTGGTCAGCTTCCCACAGAGCTCCAATCTTTGTCAATGGCTTTATGACATATGATGGGAGTGCTCGGGTAGTGAGTTGATCTCCATCTGTGTGATACTGGCTTTTGCTGATTGATATGTAGATATAGATGTTGGGCCCCTTGACAAGAATCAAATAGAATGTAGTAGCCTAAAGCACTAGGTGTGTGAAGATTAGAGTTCAAGGTCAGAGGTCAAGGTCAGAGATCGTTGGTTTGAATTCTACTCAGGTGAAGTCTATTCACACAAATGATCTCAATTGATTTTCTAAATCCGGCTTGTTCCCAGAAATTTAATTTTCATTTCTATTCAGTGATGGTTAGCTGCGATAGCCCCCATGGCATGACAAAGTCATCCAGTATTGGCTAGTCCAGCATAATTGTAGAAGAACTGCCATGGTTCATCTCTTCTAGTGGGTGTTGTAATCAATGGTGTAGCTAATTGATCACAGTGCTGGTTTTGAATCTTTGAAGGGCAGCTTTTTTGGGTTTGAATCAATGAACGGTTGGAATCATCAACTACAAGCCGTCAGCCAACTCAGCTGTCCATCCTTCTGAGGTCATTAAATGAGTACCCAAGATATTAGTTCTAGAATATCAATTCAGAGGGTGCAAGTTGCAGGTCCACATCTCAGCTTTCCTTTGCCATACTCCAAACCTGCGTTAACAAATGAATTTACTTGCTTGCTTGCTGGCGGTGCAATTGCAACCATTGACAAGGTTTGTGTAAGGATTCGAGTGCCCTGGTTCATCAAATACTTACTCGACTTCTTAAGTAATCTGCCATCATTTTTCTTGTGAAATTTGCAGTTGCGTTGGGAGTTAGTTCATAGCCTACAAAAATAAACTGCACACATTACCCAATTCAATGAGGTCTCTCAAGACAAAAGCCTGGCCTAGCCACTTGCAGGATACCGTCCTGCTCCACCAGAATGCTTCTCTCAGACACCGCAGTTGGCGATAAGTTTCCCTTCCTATTCATCCAATTGAAAATATAAATGGGTGCATTGGCATGTACCTGTAGACTAGCTGCTTGGTAGAATACAAGTATCTATCTATCAAGTAATTTGTAAAACTCAATAATGGGTATTTCCCATGTCCCATGCAAGTATTATTGTTAGTTCAGCTCAAATAAAATTGTATTCAAAGGGTGCTAGAGTTCTCATCAACATGAGTTCTAAAGTAACATGCATCAAATCCTAAAATCGTGTGATTGTAAAGTGGTATTTAAGTATTGTGCCCTCAGAGCTGATTTCCCCCTGATTTCATTAGGAGACTCCCAGCTTGGCCCAGCTTGGCCCTATCAATCCTCGCCAAAACTGTTGAGACAAATCTTTATTACACAACTTATTGACTTACAGTCATCCCCCCTCACCCCTATTTCAATGTTGTTTGGGCAACTCATATGCATTTTTGTTCCCTGATGCCCTGGCAACAAATTTAACCAACATTGTACAGAGGGCAAGGGTGGGGAGACCATTTTCCTCTAATTTCTTAGAAAGAGTAATACATATTGAGCTTATTTTTTGGTTTGTCTCAAGAGGTATGGGCGAGGATTGTACCCATCCCCCTGATTTCATCAGGAGACTCCCAGCTTGGCCCTCTGAAGTTCAAAGGCACTAACAATAAAAAACAATAGAAGGCGATGAATCCCTTGGCCTTTATACTAAGGAAGTTGGCTGGTCTGTGCCCTTCAAGTTTGTGATGCTTCCAATTTCCCTGGTAAGCTAGTGTCCTTCCTGGGAAGAAGGCCCAGCCTTGAATTGGCAAGTACATTATATACAAACTTATACATACCTTCAAAGACAAAATAAAAAACAATGTTTCTTACCATTGATAACTTTGTAGAGACTGACATTTTTTTCTATATATTCTGCAAAGTAAGCGGTATCTCCCGATTCACCACTGACTAACATCAGAGTGTTACTGTTCAGTTTGAACATTTTGTCTTGGTCTAAAATGAAAAAGTATTTTATCATTATGTTCATTTGCTAATATATCATTATTTATCAGCATGTAGCCAAGCATTTGGAGCCAGGATTGCAAAATCTCATAGTCAGTAACTTTTTTCTTGGGAGACGATTAAGGCTAAACGTAAAAACAAAAATAAACACTAAAGGAACAATAACTTTCAAAATTTTATTTTATTTCAATCATATTCTAAAGGGTGCAACACTGGGTAATTAGAAAATCGTTTTGGTTACTTGAAAAAATTTTCTAGGGGTGGCAAAATGTGTGCTCCACTTTGTTCCAAAAGACTTTTCCATGAGTATAACCTTATTACACCCTTTTTTCAATGGGCAACTGGAGTCTGGTCCTAGCCCTCAAAGTTGAATAGATATTTTAGGTTTTCAGTCCTCAAAGTTGCTTAACAGCTGCCTAAGCTTTTGAAAGCCAACAAAGTATATCCATAGCCCTATTTCTCCAACCGTTCCAATTTATGGTGCATATGTAAGAAAACTTTAAACTGCCTTAATGCTTCTTTTAACAACAATCATGCATAACCAAAAAAGGTTAAGCACTTTTAGCAAAGTTGCTTAATGGCTTAGTTGCTTTTATTTATTTCAAAGAGCCCTGCAGTTGCTTATTTTTTGGTCATTCTATTAGCTAATTGACTTGTTGCTTATTGAAAAAAGTAAAGCCAGATTGTCCAGTGATAATTGAGTCATGACTTTCTCTTTCAATTCTGGGCCAATTTAGAGGTTCTCCCACAATTTGTTCTTAGAACCCCAAATGTGGTCCTTGAAAAGAATCGTAAGCCATTCTAGACCTCAAAATGTAGAAAGATCCAGGGAGCATCCTTAGATGGGTTTGCTCCATATACCCAACCATGGCTCTTCCCAGTCTGCTGAGTAGTATGGCATCCGACAAGATCCTAGCTGTACATTTTCTAATAATTATATCATATTGTTCTATTGTTGAACTTGGGTGTGCGTTTGCAATTCGCACTCTGCTGCCAGACTGCAAAGTTTATTCATTGCGCGGAGAACGCAGGTTTTAACTCCGAATAATTGTCGGAAAAATTCCATAGCAAAATATTTGAGCGCGTATTTTTGATGCTGTAAATTGTAACTGTGTTGTTTTTTAACCCAAACAAACTCTTTTGAAAACAGTGTGGGTAATGCACCAAACTGTTGGGAAAATCTTCACAGAAATTGGCCTCGGTAGAAATCTTGCGCGGACGGAAATCAAGCCATAAATTGTTCTGCAGTCTGGCTCTTCTGTATAAACACAGCATTGTGGACCATCAACTGGAGGGCTTTAAAGCAAGGCATCCCTAGATCCCCTATCAATTTTAGACAATGGCCTCAGCCTCAGATAATGTGTGCTATTTTCATCTCAACACCTACCAGATAAACTCAACGGCATTCATGAAAGTGTGGTCTTAGAAAATTTTCCTTGTTGTATATAACATCACATCATGTCACATCTCATAGGGTTCATTATCATCATACTCACCATCCTTCATCCGAACAATTCCTCTTCCCCCGTTTCTATCAGCTGCTACAAGAACGAACCCATCCCCTTCAATGCCAACAAGAAATTCCATTTTCAACTTCTTCAAACTTCAACGGAAACAGAGGAAGGCCAATGCAGAATGAAGATAAAGCGCAACAACAACAACCACGCTCTGTCAGCAATCTTGAAAGATTCTATCCTTTTGAAAAAGCCTCTGTTTCGTTTTGTATGAACTTAAAGGATTTGAAATGGAGACTGTGCTCACAAATGGCATGTTACATTACTGCTGGTAGTTTAATGAAAGAGACACATGTAAAAAATTCAAATCACCATTTAACGAAAGAATATGTTTATCAATTATGAATAATTTTGTATTATTTCACTCTATATATACATCTACAATAATACACAATAAAAATCTTACATCAAAAAGAGTGGATAGAATGGCTTCAGAAATCTAACTTACATGTAAAGGAAGAGGGATTCTGATCCAATCCTGACTGCTATAAACGCAAAATTACACCCCGACTATAGGTAGATATGCAATACTTTCATTTCATTAATCATCCGTTCTAAAGGTTGGTGTGTACCTCACAAACGGTGCAAACAAGAAACTAGAGACCCACAGACTGATTTTGCAGGAAGGACACCAAAAATAAAAAATTTGTAACTTGAATGTTATATGCGATGTCGTCTATTCTAGGCGGCAAAGTGCTCGATATCATAAAGATAGAGCTAAATGTGAAGAGTGAGACGAAATAAACTCAAGTTGTAACATCAAATTTCATGCTTTTATGGCAATCCCCAGACAAATTGCAATCCTTATTTAAAGCATGAAACTTGAATTTTAGAACTTCAATACTAGAGTTTCTTTCGTCTCACTCTGTAAACTTGAAAAGTATCAAGGACAAAACTCTCTACAACTTACGGTAGCTCTAAGAGAGTCTGTAATGAGAGTGTAATGATAATGACAGCCCACTAGACTCTAGTAATATAAAAAGCACTTTTAAGAACCGACGTTGAACGCCTATTCAGTCTGCTTTTCTAACTTCTATGACCTTATTAGACGAATCTTTGCCATTTCCCAATAGACAGACTTAAGACTAGGATCAGAATACCATTCTTGAGCAATCATGTACGAGAAGTCCTCATGATACAATCCTAGCCAAAAATAATCTATGCATTAAGCTATGCAGTACAAATAGAAGTCCCAGCTCTTGGGTATAGGGGCGTAATGACGAAACCTATCGTGGCACTTTTTGCTTGACTTACATAGAAGAACAACCAAACTACATGCTTTTTTTTTATATAAGGAACCTAGAACTAGGATTTCTTGTAAAATACGATGGATTCTATTGTTCTATTGTTTCCTGTTTCCTGTAACAATAGAAAGCAATAGAACATTTAAGGAACTTTTAGTACTAGGCCTTGAGGCAGGATCCTTATAAAAAGAATACGTTGTACCATTATCACTTATGGGTTCAGCCCTTCAATCAAATGGAGTTGGAATGAAGGTAATATGATATTACTCAATCAGGAGCGAAACTAAAGGGGGTATGGAGGGGCGTGACATCCCTCCCCCCAATCAGAGAAAACCTGATTTAGCAGGGCAAATTGATTCAATTTTGTAGGGCAGACTAGGGCATCAGGCAAATTTAAGAAAGGAAATTAGCTTTTGATTTTGAAATGATCTCGTCTAGCATCGACCCACCCCTAATAGTAAATAGCAGCAGGATGCACAGACAAGACAGCAGTCAAGCAGAGACTAACCCTGAAGTAGTCCAACTGATTTGTGTCTTTTTATGGGAAATGTTTAAAATAACTGACTGGTGATTTCTTAACGTTTCGAAAATAAATTTGGCAACACCCCCCCAACCAAAGCCCTATAATTTCGCCCCTGTTCTCAATTAACTTTTCTCACTGTTGGCGTCAAGGAACATTGCAATAGGTCCAATCGACTGATCACGGAGTACTATGCCAACTTACCATGTGAACATTGTGGGTCTTTTTTATCCAATATGCTGGACCCCTCTTGTACTATATTGCCTTTTCAGATAGCTTTACTAATTTTGCAGTAATAACTGTCGGTTTTTATCATATAAACGAAATCAATATCTTATATCTTTACACAACAATACTAAACCTAAACAATATTTACTTAATTACATAAAAAAAGATTCTTCCCTAAAATGGGAAACTTATCATCCTTGTCATAGGCTATTGAACTTTATAAAAACTTTTTAGTAGATTTTATGACTTTTGAGGCTGTGTTTAAAGATCAGAAACAAGTCCCCTTTCTGGTATCTGTTCTATCATTGCTCTGTACTTCTGTACATAGAGCACTATAATGCAGTTATAAACCAAGTAATGCTACAGAGATAATATATAATTTGAACAGAAACAGAGCGACTGGCTCTCTGTTACTTTGGAGTAAGAGAGAGAGCCAGTATATTTTCTTGTTTCTAATCGATATCGCTCCGTACTTCTATACATCGAGCTTTGTGATGCAGTTATAGAATAAGAAATGCTATGGGGATAGGCTGTGTTTATATGGAGGAGATAGCACCTTCTAGCTGAAGTTATTTTTGTTATAAACTTAGGAGATTTGAATCTTGAATCATCTTGATAGAAACTACAGTAATTCTCACTTCAGATCCACATGTCACTCTTTGATATCTTATTACAATAACCAAAAACAACCCAAAATTCAAAAACTAACCATAGATCGGCAACTGTTTGATCTGATTTATCGTCAGTCCTTGAATTTTGGGTTAAGAGCAGTTTTATGGTTAGGATCAGATAAACATTGTGGAACATGTGTATCTGCAGGCAGGCTAGGACTAGATATTGTTAGTCTTTGAAACGCTCATGCTTTTACGCATGCAACGTATGCTATCTTGTTCCCACACTCAGTTTCTAAATATAGGTTGATAGTAATTGTAAAACAATAGTAATTGTGAATCGAAATCACAGACCCAGTCGTTAGAGAAGGGATAGTACAGGGTTACGAAAGCGAGATTTATTGTCATTTCTGTATTCGTTTACTTCGCAATTATCGTTCTCAAGCGTGAGCAATTCAAAGATCTAGCAATATGTCTATGACGTAATATCTGCCCTCTTAAATGCCTTCAAAAGCGCCTTCAAAACTGCGAGCATAAGGCCCCGTTCACACGATGCCGGATTCATATCGTTTCGGATCGCTTTTCATATCGGATAGCCCTTCTGTTCACACGACACCATGCCAATCCGGAACGCTTCGCATCGTTTTTGCGGAGTCAAATCACTCCGCTCTGAAGGTGAAACGTTCCGGATCGCTTTTCATATCGGATAGCTTTTGGGCTCGTGTGAACGCATGAATCCGATACGCTTTGCGCTCCAGAACCTCTTTTTTGATGATGTGCGAACTTTTTTGGCGCCAACTTATCGACCCCTCAAGAGCACGCGATGCTTAGCTGTCAAGTGACAATTGTTTTAACAATAGACATTGTTTAGGGCCTGTGGGGGTGCAGAGCGGAGCGTAGTCGTGTAAACAGAAAACGAAAGTGAATCCGGCATCGTGTGAACAGGAGAAAATTTCGTATCGGATTGGCTGTGGAATCCGAAACGAAAGTGAATCCGGCATCGTGTGAACGGGGCCTTAGTTAACAATGTTTTCGATGCCTCAGCCAGCCCTTATATATATTACTTAATTTAATTTATTATTTAATTTAATTAACATATATTATTTAATTTATTGCCTCAGCCAGCCTATACATATATTACTTAAACCAGAATTCAAATGCTTGATAGGAAGGCAAGTGATATAGCCTGGTGTATTGTTAACTCTGTACCTCAGGATGTTAAAAGATAGACTGGCATTGCCCAACCATTTACCTATCTTTACCTGCCCTCACTTACAGTTCATTTATTATTTATACCAGCACTCAAATGTTCAATAGGAGGGTAGCTAGTATAGCCTGGTTTATTGTTTTCACTATACCACAGGGTGTTAAAAGATAGACTGGCATTGCCCAACCATTTACCTATCTTTACCTGCCCTCACTTACAGTTCATATATTATTTAAATCAGAATTCAAATGTTCGATAGGAAGGCAGCTAATATAGCCTGGTTGATTGTTATCTCTATACCTCAGGATGTTAAAAGATAGCCTTGGATTACATGACCTTTTCTCTATCTTCACCAGCCCTCACTTTCTGTTCATATATTATTTAGATGATATGTATTGCAGGTCAATCTATCTTTTTCACACTGTCATAAAATCTTTCCTTCAAACCTCTCAAAATGCTTCCAGGCGTCTTCTGATGCTCCTTTATCAAATCTTGTACAGCTTTGTGCACCTATGAAAGAATTTTAAAACGTCTGTTGTGAAATTATTTGATTACACTTATTAGCAGAAAGAAGACAAGAAATGACTCCCTCATCTCAGAGATGAAGGAGAAATTTCCCGTGTAAGTGTTAGATAAGAGTTCACCTATTTCATCGTTTGATTGTATTTATCACAATACTAACGAACAGAATGATAGATGACTACAAAACGAAACTCAGAAAGACAACAACAACAATAAATAGGACCAGGCTAGTCCCAGTCCTTATTTAAAGGTCTCTAAGTGTATTCACCACTCTACCATAAATGTATTGAGCGCTGTTTCTCTTATAACCGACTTCTAAAATTATGTAATTACACTCTGAAGAAGACTTTAATACGAAACAGGAATCAATGCCTCAATTGTGGATAGGCCTTTGACTGGATACATCAGAAAACTGGATTACCTATGATTATCCTCATTAGGAAAGGGAGAGGATAACTGTGTTAGGCAAGGTGTAGGGCTGTAGTTGCCCACTTGTGAGGATTCACTTCTCGTGTTAGACCATGCAATATCAGTCTATGTAGTAATACATGGCTCTGAAGAAGGATTTATTCCAAAACACGAATTAAACCTCATTGCAGATAGGCCTAGAGCTACAATCCCCACCAAAAGTAGTTGGAACAGCCTTATTTTTCTTAACAAATATCTACTTTCCTAGCATTTTATTTCCAATTAAACGCTCCCTCCTCCTCAAAAAATATTGTTTACAAAAGGAACTTTATGAGACCACACCAAACACTAGCTGAATGCTATTGTGCTAGTTTTGTTATCAGAAACAACATTGTAAAGGGGGAAGGGGAGGGGCAAAATGTAGAAAACTGTAAAGATCATGCAAGTGTTCCAATACTTTTGGCGGGGATTGTTTGTACACCTTTAGGCTTCTGTACTAATTATTGTCCTGATTTCATCTAGTTATATACATGTCTCTGAAGAAGGAATTAATCACCAACACGAATTAACACCTCAGTGTAGATAAGCCTGGAGCTGGAATACAAGAAAACAAGAGTGCTAGTTTATTGTTGAGCTCAAGACAACTGCTAGTACGCTATCCTTTGGAGGGAGAGGTCCTACGCTCAGGATCTAGCTGGGCATATTACAAGCCCCCCTTAAAACATCCAGAGCCCTCAGGGGCTTAATAGAGAGTTAACGGTAAGCAACAGATCATAGGAAAACTATACGACTTACACAAACAGCAACTTCCTCGGACTTCAGAGAAGGATCCAGAATTATTGGTTTGCCAAAATAAGTTCTGAAAATGTCAAAAAGAAATTTCATCAATGAAGTAGGTAGAGGCAATCCATAAACCATCGTTGGAAATTAAAAAAGAATTTGCAACGGTTTTGTAACAATTTGTAACGGTTACAGACGATTGACAACCATCAGAAGGCTTGCTCTTTTGGGGCAACGAAATATCTTTATAGTTAAGACACGAATCGTAAAGGTATCACACGCTATTCCTTTGAAGCATGACGCGCTACATTTAAATTAACTAATAAAAAATCTTCAAGATTTGGCCCTATCAGGCCCTATTCATGATCAAACAAGTATATATTCCTAATACATGTTACTGGACAACCTCCGCAATACTGGACACCCTCCACTGTACTGATGATACCCCCCAGAGAACCGTACACCCTCCACAGTAATCAGCATCCTCGACAGTACTAAAATTTCCTTCACAGTACTGAACACCCTCCAAAGTTCTGAATATCCTCAACAGTACTTAATATCCTTCACAGTACTGAACACCCTCCAAAGTTCTGAATATCCTCAACAGTACTGAATATCCTTCACAGTACTGAATATCCTTCACAGTTATGAACACCCTCCAAAGTTCTGAATATCCTCCACAGCGCTGAATATCCTCCAGTGTACTAAATATCCTTCACAGTACTGAACACCTCCACAGCGCTGAATATCCTCCAGAGTACTAAATATCCTTCACAGTACTATGAAGTTTACAAATTCCTTCATGGCCTCATCGAGAATTATATGTAACAAGAGAAAACATCATTCTACCAAATCTTCCAGCTTTAGAATTCAGAAGGATTTAGATCACCAAAAGAAGACCACCTTACTGAATATAGTTTAAATTTACTTACCTTAATTTTACCGGGAATCCACCCCATATTGGCACGATTGGACATTTGGTTTTTTCATATATCCATCGAAAAAATCCTAAAAAACAATTATTTCAGCTTAGAATTCAGAATGTATAGTGAACTTTATTTGGTAACGAAATTCACCCAAAACGTAACTGAAGAAGATATTATTATCGAAACTTCTTGAAGCATAGTCTTGCTTGTCTTATCTTTGGAATAATTTATCAACTTAGGTGAGTTGGCACTCGTAGCAGAGGTGGATCCTGTATTTTATTGACTGTCGCAGAATCAAGAAAATTAAGAGGTTTAGGCTTTATACCCATGATATTTCACAAGAAAGATCGATTCTCTTTATTTTCTTCCCTTTGGGAAATTCAAAACGGTTTTGCCTTGCCTTTTTTAAAGAATGTTTTCTAGTTACAAGTAAAACTTAATAATATAGAAATCTAACTGTTGCAGCTGCAACCATTGCAGCCATCTGGATCCGCCCCTGCGTACTAGTATTTGGTAGTAAAATATGTTTTAGACTGCAATTGATTCAGAAGTAGCTAATTATTACTTACTTCGTCCCATTTTCAATGTTCGAAAGGACTCTCTCACGTTTTGAGTAAATACTGGAATCACAGGCTGAAAAATAAACAGATGAAGGGTAAGGTATCAAGTTAATCACTATGTGGAACATCTGGGCGATACTGTGGAGGATGTTCGGTTCTGTGAGGTGATAGGTGATATCATCAGTACTGTGAAAGATACTGAGTACTGTTGAGGGTGTTCAGTCCTCTGGAGGATGCTCAGTACTCCGGGGGATTAGAACATTACTGTGCGGGATGTGCACTACTTTGAAAGATGTTCAGCACTTTGGAGCATATTCAGTATACTATGGAGGAATACCATCAATACTATAGAGGATGTTCAGTACTGAAGAGGGTGGTCAGAACTGTGGAGTGTTTTCAGTACTATAGAGGATGTTCAGTACTGAAGAGGGTGAAGAGAACTTTGGAGTGTTTTCAGTACTATAGAGGATATTCAGTACTGAAGAGGGTGAAGAGAACTTTGGAGTGTTTTCAGTACTATAGAGGGTGTTCAGCACTGTGGAGGGTGGTCAAAACTGTGGAGTGTTTTCAGTACTGTGAGGGGATATCATCAGTACTCTGGAGCTGTAGGGGTTTTTTAGTAATATCATCAGTAGTGTGAAGAGTGTTTGGTACCGTGGAGGATACCATCAATATGTATGGAGTATCTTTCCTGAAAAGTCAAGAAGCCATCTGCAACATTTTTGCATAATAGTCCGTTTCATGTTTACAAAACTAACTTATCAATATTCTATTCGGATCTATCTACGTGAAAAACTGAAAAGGGGCCTACCACTTGTGCCTTGAGAGCAACCTTCGCAAATCCGATGCGCGAATTCCAGATCATTTTATAATGTTCGTCTGAGAATAAAGCTTCCCTTACTCCACCTGGTGAAATTGCCAGCAAATCACCATCCTTGAAAATATTGGGAATGTATGTTTATGAATTTGAATTGAATGAAATATGATTATGGGAAAATATACTGAATAAACAACAGAACGCATACTACTTGACAGGCTATGTGAAATCCTTGTCAAAACAATAGAACAGTCTTTGATCGGTACAAAACTTGAAGAGGGCAAGGTAAATCATAAACAAATCAAAAGATAATAGCTACTGAAGCTTTACGTCAGACACTCATCAGAGTAGTACGTCAGAACAGTCTTTGATAGGTACATAACTTGGGGATGGCGAGGAAAATAAAAAACATAATAGCTTTGTATCTGACACTCATAACAGTAGTACGTTAGAAAGAGAAATAAAATGAAACCTGTCGAATTATCATACCCAGAAGTGGAACGAAACTAACCAATTTTCTGATGCACCACTCTGATGAGTGCTAGACACAAAGGTTTAGTAATTATGAAAGATAACATGATATGATATAGCGTTTGATGAAATCAACTTATTAGGGAGAAAAACTACTAAGAAGATAAACATTCAAGAGTTGTCACCTTCAATATTTTCACACATTCGTCAACTGGCCCAGTAACGCAACCAAACACGTCCATCAGGATACTAAAGCCTAAAAGGAATAGACGAAAATTATATCTTGGAAAATAAACTAAAATGAGAATTTAGGAGGGCAGAAATCGAGCCTCTAAAAATTTCATAACTTTACTTACCGTACAAGCTCGATTAAGCCCCTCTCTCTTTTAAGCCCCCCCCCTCAGCCCTCTTCATACAAGAAAGACTAAAGAGTAAAATATATCGAGTTAGGGATCGTGGCATCGCCCCACTTTGAAAAAGAACCCTCTCTAATAAGCCCTCCCCCTGTAGAGCCTCGAAAATCAAATAAGCCCGTTGGGGGCTGGATAGTGCTTTTATGGTGTATGTGATAGAAAGAGCCAGTGTAAAAAAAATCCGAATCATTCAAACAACATAGTCAAGTAATATGAAAAAGTAATGCTTAAGTTTTAAAATAGATTCAAAACGGCGGGGTGTTAAATTGTTTTGAAAATCTGACAACCTATGTTGTACCCTATGGAGAGATAGGGTTGCATTTCATCATCTTTATTATTACCAATTCCTGATATCATGAACAAACTGCTATTTGAGCTTCGAAGACCATATCCCTCCATTTACTAAGGACATTATGAAGAGTGCAGTATGACCCACAATGTAGGCCTACAATCAAAAAACGCTGTCTTAGGTAGACTACGACTTAGTGTACATATTTAGGCCTACAGTCTGGGCCTAATTCTATACTTCAATCTTCGTTATGCCCTTACATACATAGAAATTTCATAAGCAACCTCATACGGAATTCGATATAGCTTGTCTAGAATCATGAGTAATTTTTGGTACAAATAGAAGTCACAAAAATAGTCAAGAATATGAGTTACATGGAAATATTAGATTCTGCCTGGTTATAACTGTTTTGTTTTAATGTTTGGTTGACAGGAATTTCTGTTATCAGGAAATTATTGGTTGGAATGGTGATTGACTTTGCTGTCATCATGACATCTTACTAAACCACACCATCACACCACCCATAGCTCTGAGCAAGGTCTTGCAAAATCACTGTCTTTCGCAAGAGGGGAGAGTTGTGGGTACAGTAGCTTGACCCTGTAAGCCAGATGATTGTGACTATAGAATTTGTAGACAATGGTAGCTCTAAATTTTAACCACCTTGTCTTGAACTTTGAATTGAGAATTTGTCTACAGGGCAAGGTCAGTATGATCTAACAAATAGATATGAATCAAAGCAATATTCTTGCCCGTTTTTGTATTAAATGTCCCATTTCTTATTGCGCCCTAAATGTGCCCCATCCCTTATATCTCTTGTTTTTGTTCCTATCTCTTATTCTTGGCGATATAAGGACAAAACAATCAGTAGAAGAGGTGAAAGGAGAGAGAGAAGAAGTTGAAGTAGAAGAGGAAGAAGGAGCAGAAAAAAGGTCAAGGATGAAAAAGGAGCGAAGAAGAAGGAGCAAGGGGAAGTGGGAAGTGCAAGAAGATCAGAAGATGGCAGGGGCGTCGCCAGCCCAAATATACTGGGGTGGACGGGGAGCTACCTGGGGGGCTGGGGGGGGCGGAGCCCCCCGGAAAATCTCGTCGACCACGCCTTTCAGAAGCTCAGAGAATGTAGGCAACGCCCTTTCTACAATCTCTTTCTGTTAGCTCTGCATGGATATTTCTCATGCTAACAATGGAAAACTGACAATGACGTCAATATGACTGCGAATACGACTGCCATAATGGTGTCATAATGACAGCCACATTTCTATATGGTATCACACAATGTTATGTCACTTCTGGTCTTGCTTTACTTGTCTTTCAGTAAAGGGTTCAGGATGCCTTACCCCCCTTCAACTTTTCTAAATGGATTTGAGCGAATTAGAAAATCGACCTCCGGGAAAACTGGGGTGGACAAGTCCACCCCAGTCCACCCTGTGGCGACGCCACTGGAAGATGGAGAAAGAGAGGAGAAGAAGGAGAAACACAAAGGAGAGGTGTCAAAGAAGAAGAGGAAGCATAGAAGAGATAACAAGATAACAGAAAGAGGAAGATGAAAGAGAAGAAGGATCACATGAAGAATTAAGAAGAAGAAAAGTAGAACAAACAAGCATTTGTAGCAGAAGAGGTGAAAGGAGCTAGGAGAAATGAGGATGAAAATAGAGAGAAGAAGAATAGGGAATAGAAAAGAGAGAATAGAGAATGGAAGGAGGAAAGAAGGAGGAAGAAAAAGAAAAAGGAAAGATGACAAGAACGAAGAGAAAGAATAACAAAAGCAAATGGAAGAAGAAGAGGAAGAGGAAAATTAGAAGAAAGAGAAGAATGAGGAGAATATAGAGGAAAAACACCATAAAGGAAAGGGAGAAAATTGGTAGGAGAAGAAGAGGTAGAAAGAAGAGAGAAAGGAAGAACAAGAAAAAGACTGCAAAGAAGAAGAGCAACAACAAAATCATTCTCAGTAGAACCTGACCTGGAATATAGAACATAAATTCAGCGACGACATTTCTCAGATTTCTTTTCTTTGCCGTCTTTAGCCTGCCCATCATGTAATAAACATCTACAGGCAATGCGCCGTGGTAATAGATCAATAATGCTCCTCCTTTGTCAGGAATGTTTTCTAAACCATGCACTTCGTAACCTGGAAAATCAAAGCAAACCTTCAACAATCGATACAGGAGGGTCCGCAAGGGAGGGCACTGGTTCCAATTCTCAGCACTGAAATAATCTAAGATACCAATCCTAATGATGAAACTAGAGGAACTCCCAATATTACTCATACAGGCTTGGATTAGAATACACGATTTTTATTTTATAAGGAACCTACCTCAAGGCCTAGTACTAAAAGTTCCCTAAATTTTCTACTGTTCTCTATCGTTACAGGAAACAATAGAACAAAAGAATTCAGTATGTTTTACCAGAAATCCTAGTTCTAGGTTCCTATAAACTGGTTCTTTATGAAAAAAGCGTGTAGTCCCATTATTTAAGGCGCAATACTGGGGGCAGAGTCCATTGTCTTTCAAGAATAAGGAGTAAAGGGTTTTGGCTAGAATCAGAAGGCCGAAGGGCCAGAGGGGAAACAGAATCGCAAATCATTTTGGAAAAAAGTAATTTTTCTTTAACGGGAATAGAAGAATTGTATTATTTTCATTATTTTCAAACTATATAGAAGGTTGAATCCCGACGTCAGCTATCGTCAGCTCCTTTCTAAATACCTTATTAATCATCTTGTAGTTAATCCCATTGCGTGCCTTGCCCTGGACATTCTCCAACTTCATAACTAAAGATTTTATTTTGTGCGTTATCGATGTGAGATGAGATGTGATTAACTAATTAACACTATGTGGTCAAAGAGGAAATCAGGAGAACATGTGTTATGTTGTCACGTTTCACGTGTAATCAACCAAAAGTCATAATACACTCTTTTTTTTATAAGAACCAGTAAATTTTGGCCAAGGCTCAGATGTTCTTATTTTTTCTATTGTTCTAAACAATAGGCTTTTGTTTTCTCTATTGTTCTCTAATAGAAATCGAGGCTCAGTGTTCTTATAAAGTGTGTTCTTATAAAGAAAAAAGAGTGTAGACTGCTAATAGAGTGAAAATAAAATGTGATCGATTATAAATCAATAATTAGGAACATGTGATGAACTAGTGATTGCCTTTATTTATTATCACGTGTATCTTTATTAGAGAGAGGATCCTGCTACACTTAAATGCCAATTAGTATATTGTGTATTATTCCTAACGTCTCGCCCAACCGTTTTATTCCTAAGCCTTTTAGCAGGAATGAATGAAAAATTCAGATGATATTTCAAATATCAAAGAACGCAGTTTTGTATTACTTGACTAAGGTTTCGAATTGAAAACCGATCTTACAGAAAAACATTTACAAAACATGTCACATGCTCCATTATTGCTATTATTGGATCAACAAGCTGACAATAATGTTTTGATCGGGGAATCCCCCAATACTTCTATCCAAATCAATACGAAGCTCGACTTTGAGCAGTGACAAAAGGAAAAAACCTGGCAGAAAAGAAAGAAAAGATTTTGAATGGATAAGCGATGCTAAACAGAAAAACAGCAATTAAAGTATTATGTTTTTTCCTTTTCAAAAACGAGATTTTCTCGCATGATTATGAAAATTGTGTTGAGTGAACAAAAGTGAACAAAGGTTTCCCTACAGTCACGAGACTTAAGATTTTTTTCTCTGTTTGACTCCGTTAAGAAACTGTTGGGGTTTTTGTCATAGAATAAAACCTTATCTAAGTCAGGTGAATTTATGTATTTATACTAATTTAGTGTGGTCTTGTTCGTTGATACTTCGTGGTGGTAAGAGTGATTGCGTGGTCAACAAATTAGAAATTTCTGGTTTTTCGAGAACCAGATATTTGGAAAAGGAACCCACAACATGGACAGAGGTGAAATTCCAGGTTAAATTACACAAAGGATAAGGAAGTCCTTTTAACCGTTCCATGTAATTTCCAAACACTGGAATAAACATTTTGCCTGGAGCAGCCTGGATAGGAGATAATATTTATTTGGTTTACAGCTAATAGCTGAATGAGTGATAGGACATTAGAATTTTTATATGCACGAATATCTTTTCAACATGCTGAAGAGAGAGCTTTTATATACAGATTTCAATACCTCCAGGCAATTTCCATTTCTATTTGGAAATAAAGTATCAAAGTACATATAGGTCAACATTTTAGGCATAAGGGTTTATAAGAGGCAGGGGGGGGAGGGTCCAAAAACACAACAATCCATTACTACCCTCGTCTATATCTTTGCAAATAATTTGCAAACAAGGCCTAGAATTACCAGTTAATTTTTTTGGCAATACCGTTTTTAAAGAAAATAGATTTAGAATTCGGATATTCATATTTTTCTCTTTAAAGGTCAAGCTCTGGGTATTTGAGAATCATGCTTCAATAAACAGTTAAGTATAAGGTCAAGGTCTTATTTCTTAAAATTATTCATATGAGGTTTGATTACCTGGTTGAGTAACAGAGTGAATTCAATGTATTTGAAGAACTGTTTGTCAAAATATAGATAAGAGCAAAGTTTGTTTACATTTTTCAAGAACAAAACTAGGCTAAACGACTTAATATTTCTCTTTATTCAACACAAATAGAGCTTCAAAATATAACATTTCAACTGAGATTTTCCAATGTTGTTGATTAACAGGACTTAATGCACATAAATGAAGAAAATGCTGTTCAGGATAGTTTTATTTACATTTTTATTGAGGAGAAAGATACAAAAATTTGTATAGGCCTACCGTGCCACAGCGTTGCCTGAGCATCATAAAACGCAGCCACAGCAATCCTCGCCCCCTCCCAGAAGTTACTGGCGTAAGCATCGTAAATCTGCCTCCTTCTGTGTCGATAAATATACAGGAACAACGCAGTGCCATACAGAAATATCAGCACAACGACAGGAATCAGAAACAGCAGAAAAATTGGAGATAAAATGAGCATGTGCCACTCGGCCCAAATGTCGAAAACAAACCCGCATATCGACGTGAAGTGGTTGCAGAATTTGTCTACTAGCATGACAACCATCTTGGAAGAGAAATTGAGGTTCTGCTTCAAGAGAAATTTAATTTCTGCTTCAATTCATGCTGCAACTTGGTTTTGACTTCGAGATCGAATGATTTACTTCTGGTAGGAAACAGATGAGTTGATAAACGAATAAGGGAATCACCTGTTTCGGTCCCAGGTCTTCTCGTACAGCAGTAAAACTCCTTCGCAGGGGCAGAGATTTTATGCCCCGCAAACAGCAAGAAAGCTCCTTCGCATCGATAGATATTTTATGCCACGCACTCATAATTCAATTTCCTTCGCAGTAGCAGATATTTTATGCCACGCAAAGAATTTAGGACACGTTTTTTATAGGAATGTTTCGACTTTTGTTTTGCTATATTTTTTATCCTAGGAACAAAAGTGCGTTAGAGCTAAGGTACTTAAACCCCTTTTCTTGTAAAAATAGATACAATATTTTGTTAGGGGTCTGATTGCATTTCCGGTACTTGTTTATCTTTGATCAACAACATACGATTCACAGCAGGTGAGCAAAACAAGGGTGCAGAGTCCAAAACCAAAAAACTGCCCACCAAATCGCATGGATTAGCTTCTTCAAGAGTGGAACTCTTGCTATTTCTTATCACGATTTCACAATAAGGATATAATTGATAGAAATCTGTGAAAGAAAAGTTTCAATGCACTGTAAATCAGAAGAGATAGACAGACAAATCTTAGGAATTAGCAAAGACAATCCGAAGACGTCAGGAGGCATTGTTCTGTTGTGAAATCGTTAAAGCATGCATGGCCTCAGAATCACATTGGAACAATAAATTCTTTGCAAACCAAGGCGAGAAGATTCTGTATGCTGAATTGATGCTGAGAAGACTAAACCTACTTTTTCCGTGTTTTGGGTGCGTCTCTCTGTACACAATGGACAGCTGTGGAGGGAAGATTTAGCTTGACTGGCTAGTAGTATAAGTAGGCCTTCCTAAATTTTGGACGAGCTTCGATGAACTTAAGGCCTAATTCTTAAGGGCCTACTACTAACCAACACAACTCATCACTCGTGTTACACACTTATTAAGAAGGTAAGAGACCGTTATGGATGTATTGGTTGAAGTTGCCAAGAAAGATCGTAGTCTGAAGTATCATTATGAAAGCACAATTTAAACTGAAGACCCACAATTGACAATAAGAAAAAACTAAAAAAAGTGGGTGGAGCTTGACTACCTTATTTGCCTTCTCCTACAACATGGCTAAACCTAACTACAATGATCTCAAGTTAGATGATCTACTCTTATCAAGAAAGTCACTGGAAAAAACGTTTATAGAACGCTTGAAAACACAACAACCTCAAGGTAATGGAACGTCTCCATGTTGTGATGAAGTTGAGGGCCCAAATCGGGAAGTTGGAGAGATTACCCCTGCTAAAGCATCAATTTGGGACTACCTCTTTGCTCTGGGTTCCATGGGAACATTCGTTGCTGATATAGTATTTGATGTTCTTGTTGCCCGACAGCATTTTATGAACGGCGACTATGAGTGGTTTGGGTTGACGTTAACTTTTATCATCGTTCCCTTGTTAATGATGCAGATATTTTCCTGTAAGTGGTTCCGAGAAGATTACCTGAGACAGACATGGTGGACTTATCTTCTGCACGTCTTTCAGCTGGGGATCATAGAGAGGTATTAATTCTTTAAGACTTAGGGAAGTTTGATATATTTCTGGGATTTCAATTAAGATAATTTGTGAGAATGAAAATGACCCAAGTAGGACTCCAACCAACGACCTTTAGTCTTTAGATCCGTTCTCTAGTGCGCTACCACTGTGCAACCAGGGCTATGAGAAACCCAGGCCATTCAATTCACACAAATTGCACCATCACTCACCGAATGCAGAGATGAACCTATCCGGGCTCTTTACCACTACACTGGACCTGCGGAAGGGCCACGATTTTCTCACATCAGGAGGACCATTGCAGTCCACTCACTGGATAGAGTTGTAGGAGTAAGATAGTAACATATTATCTCGAATGATTTTCCAAATCCTGCTCCTCCTCAGATTTATTGATAGGATTCTCAAATTCAAGGTCCAACATTCAATATCTGAGATCCGAGATGGGGAATTCAAAATCTAGATTGAAGCATCATGATTCTAGCTCCAAAATTCAAGGAATTCCAGATCCAGAATGATACTTACTGATTCAAGATCTAAAATAACAATCCCTAAACAAGAATTCATATCTTATCTTGTTCTAGTATTTCTCACTCCTGGCAAATGATTCAGGATTTTCTCTGCTTCTTGTAAAAAAATTGCGTTTGTCACAGTGTTTTCAGGGTAACTTGGCTAATTTCTTTTACATTAACCGTTCTCTCCTCCACAGGTACTGTATGGCATTCCGCTATGGCTTAGAGACAAGAAGGCAAGAAAAAGTAAATGGAGACGACTACATAAGATTCCTAAAAGAGTGGCGGGACATAACCCTTCTCCGACTATTCGAAGGCTTCATGGAAGCAGCCCCGCAAACTGTCCTCCAGCTTTACATTCTAACAATCCAAAACGAGTTTATAATCGAGCGTGACTGGCTCACCGCAGCGTCAGCCGTCGCATCAGTTATATCACTATCCTGGTCAATAGTATCGTACTCCCAAATGCTCCGCATCTGCCTAAATGACAAAGGATTGTCTTATTGTGGCTACAGCTTCCAGATTCTCTACCGCCTGTTCATTGTAAGTTCTAGAGCTGTTGTTTTGGTGTTGTTTGCTTCTGCGTATGGAGGATATGTTTTTATATTTATATTTGTGCATTGTTGTGTGATGTTTGCGTGGATAAATATACAAGAGACAGTTAACTCTCTTGAGAATGGCAAATCTGGAAATAATGTTTGTTTTGATAAGATGTTTGATTTTGTAGTGGCTATCATATATTTATATTGCTTCATGACAATCCAGAGCAAAACAACCAGAAATGTCATCTCAATATTCTACACGGTGATGTTAGTGGAAAATGTGGTACTGATGGGGGCATGGTTCCCTCAAAGGACCCTTGAGGGTGCGCTTATGTATGCTTCATTTGGTGTTGTCTTTGGGGGTTTCATAATTGGCATTGGCTGTATGATGATGTATTATCAGTACTTCCATCCAAGTAGGGACGTAACGGAAGGATGGTTTGCATTTTGCTGCTTTAGGCAAGCAGAAAAATCAGACAATAATGAATCTATCACCCAGAGAATGTCATTCTCTTACCCTGACGAGGATAAAGCAATGGTCATTATCAACGTTGGGGACAGTAAATATAGGAAGTTCCAAGGAAGTGACAGTAACACGTCACCCAGTATACAACTACAACCACCTAAAAAACAGCCAGTGGAGGGGATGGAACTTGCACGGCCGTCTTCACCGTTTAAGAATTTAAAGCACAGTAGAACTGATTCTGAAATAGCAGCTTCCAGTGACAATTATGTACCAAGAGAAGGGTATGCACGTTATGGGACACTAGAGTCGCCAGAAAAATTGGTATCAGACCAAAAATTAACAGTGGAGATTTTAGACAATCAAGGAAAGGTTATATCACCGAAGCAGTTATTTCCTGTAAATGCGAAGAAACAAGAGGACAGGAGAAATAAAAGTCGGAGCCAAAAGAATAATACTTTGGAAATTAAGGCAAGCAAGACTAAAGACTTACGTCAGTGGGACAATCATAGTGACTTGATTAAAAACAAAAATGAAATCACTAATATTAAATTTGGTGCCTCTAATGCAGAAAAAAACGAGAATAAAAGACAATTTAATGAGAGGTATCCTTTACTCTCACGTAGAGGATCTAAAGATGATACCTGTATTGTCAGGAATAAGACTGGATCAATGCGAGAAAGTTTCACTCAGAGGAAAAGTTTGCAAGATAAAAGATCAGTGCAGAAAGATGTAAAAGACTGGACATATGAAGAAGATATTTCTAATTCTATAGCAAATAATGATAGTAGTGTTCTATCTACTCTGGTATAGAAACTGCATGCTTTTGAATTTGGGTAAAAGCACTTATTAGCCATTATTGCAAATCATTACAAATGTATTTCATGATGTTGTTGAAATTTGTCCCTTGATACAGAACTGTCTGCTGCGTCATATGTTTCAGGAACATGCTGTATTTAGGAATATGCCCCTGAGCAATCTTGCGACCAGAGATGTGCACTAACCACTGTCTTAAACCAGGACAAAAAGCTAGCACAGTAGTCTTGAGGTTTTCACAACTCCAGGCTTATCCACAGTGAAGCATTAATTTGTGTTTTGCATTAAATCCTTCTTCAGAGTAATGGTATATCAACATTAATTCACTAGGCATGATCTAACACGGGTAATTAAATTTTACCAGAGCAGGCTACTGCAATTGGCATATGCCACAGATGGGTCTTGAAACCCGGGTTGTTCTGACCAAAGACAATATGTGGTAACCTATTGTCCAATAAACCTGGACAATAAGTTACCACAGTAACCTTGTAGTGTTTACAACTCCAGATTCATTTACAGTGAGGCATTAATTCAAGACCACAACCCCCGTTTCGAGACTCTGTGATGGCATATGTCAATTGCAGTAGCCTGCTCTCTGGCAAAATTTAATTACCCGTGTTAGACCGTGCCTTGTGCACTAATAATACAAGCTTTGCATATCTAAGATGCATTTTCCCATAATGCATTGAGTGACATCAGGTCCATCATATTTTGCAGAACCGTGCATTCTACAGTTTGTGCCAGGGAGCACGTGGTTTGAGCTATTCAACAACGTTTATTCAATTTCAAATCAAGGGTGAATGGATTACAATGGGTTGGCAATTCCAGAGTTTTTCACTAAATATTGGGATAATAAGCATTAATGGGACTGACACTTAAACTCTTATATGGTGTATGGTGTCCCCACATTTTTCCAACCCAAGGACTGACGTAAACAAACAATCATTTTACACCAATTCCCAATATTAAAATCAACTCGAAATCATCAACTCAACCTAAAAACACAATCAACTGTCAAGCTCATATATCAACGGATTCAAAAGTTTGCCATTTGAGCTTTCAGTTTTACCTTTACCGACGCCTTTATCACCCTCCGAGTTATGGTTGCCATCCTTTATTTTCGAGTCAAGTCCTGCCACCTCTTTAACCGACCCGCTATCCGGTTCCTCGTTTACAGCACGGAGATTCGAGCCAGCATCATCGTCCTGATCCGGTCTTTCCGCCTTACCGGTTTTCTTTGCCTTACTTTTATCCTTTTTCTTGCATTCCTGCTTCGGACTCGTCACATAGATTTCTTCACTTGAAGAGGTAAACACTTTTCTCTGTTCGTTAAAAAAGTTTTTATTCTTTCCTCCTTTCTGATATTTTCCGTGTTTGTTTTTCTGGTTCCCTTTCGAATTCCTTGCCTCTAGTTTCTTTGCTTCTATTTCCATCTGCTTCCGTTCCTGTTTCCGCATTTTCTTCATCTGTTTTTTGGAGTACTCTATGAACTCGCAGACTTTCGGTTCCAGATCGAACGATACCGACTTGTTGCGGTTCCGGCTGATCAGGACTTTATCTCTTGGTGTCGGTCGAGTATCCACGTTGAAGCTTCGAGACCGGGGGCGGACTTCAGGCAGTGTGCCGCAGTCCAGTTCTGTAGAAGAATAAAAGAGCAAAAGTGAACAGTGATGAAGTGAATATGCTACTGTGAGCTTAGTTAGGCTAGCACGTTAAACTGAAACTCACTCCCTCATAAATTGGAGCAATAAACAAACTAGAACCTCTAACTAGTATTTGTAGTAATGAGGTATATGCTGCTGTGCTGTGTCGGAAACAAGGCCTTATCTTAGTCAGGCTAGCACGTTTAACTGAAACTCACTCACTCACATTACATATAGGTGGAGTTAACCACACTAGAGCCTCGTACTTCTATATGTAGTGATGTAATATATGATACTTTCCCCTGGCGGAAATATGCTTTTTCTTATTCAGTCCAACAGGCTAAACACAGACTCACTCACTCACCTTCGAGGAGGTGAGATTCGTAGTCCTCATTCGTACTTCCATTAGGCGACCGCTTAAGAATCGATCGCAGCTCTAGCGACGATGTAGGCGTCTCTTCGCTCCTCGATCGCTCAATAGGCGCCCGGCTCATGTACTTGTTACATCTGGGTGAATCTGAATCGTCAATGACGTCATCTTGTAGTTCTTCTTGGCAAATGTCAAGTATGATGTCACTCGAGCTTGATAGTTTGGCATCACCTGCACATCAATGAAATTAATCATTATTTTTAGAGTAATCATATGACCATAGAGAAGAGAAAGATTAAAAGTAAAATATTAAAAAACAATAATGGAGGTATGATTGCTTAAAATCTGTAAATAGACCATGTGAATTTCTGTAAGAGGCACCATGATGAGCCAAATAGAGACAAAAAACACTCTTCTTTATATGGAGTTGATGGTTGATATGTAAATATGCTTCTTATCTTCGTATGGTATTGGTGTATGTGCAAAGCCCAAAGGGCCAACTGAATAGGTAGACTGGTAAAAGCAGTGCAATGACAGTTGATAGGCAAATATGCTTACTATCTTCGTAAGTTATTTGTTTATATTCAGATCACCAAAGGCCAACTGAATAGGTAGACTAATAAAAGTAGTGCATTGATAGTTGACAGGCAAATATGCTAACTATCTTCGTAAGGTATTGGTTTAGTACAGATCACAAAGAGCCAACTGTGTAGGTTAACTAATCAAACAAGTGCATTGATAGTTGATAGGTAAATGTGATAGCCATCTTACGGCCCACTGAGAAGGTAGAGTACTCGAGCAGTGTGACCATACCTCGTGAGTCCTTTTTCCCTGGAATTACAGAGAGTTTGAGGAGAAGTAGGATTCGGAACTCTATCCAGTGATGGGACTGTGATGGTCGACCTGGTGTGAGAACTGGTGTCCCCCTACGGCAGGTCCAGTGTAGTGTTAAAGAGCCCGGATAGGTTCGTCTCTGCATTCGGTGAGCTGTGGTGCAATTTGCTTGAATGAAATGGCCTGGGTTTCTCGAAGCCCCAGTTGCGCAGTGGTAGCGCTCTAGAGTACGAATCTAGAGGTCGTGGGTTTGAGTTCTACTCGGGTCATTTTCATTCTCACAAATCATCTCGATTGAATTACAGAGAACTGGCAAATTCAGGTCTGAATGTGGTTTCAATCCTACAAAATCCTTTGGTTTTGAAGAAACCAAAAATACGTTTAACAGAGAAAACCACAATTTGCAAGCAACAGTGAAAATCACTGCAATCGCTAAGCCTATTTCCAGGGAGTGATAAAAAGTCTATTTTCCAGTAATTCCAGATGATTCACAATATTTAAAATCTTAGTCTGTGAATTTTAATCTTGTTAAAGTCAGAGGGAAAACATTGAGAAAATCTGATAATAGGCTTTGGTTTTCAAATTGACGTAACTTGAATATTAGACAATAGCTTCCCATTAAAAAACGAAGGTAGGAACACGCTTTTTTATAAGGAACAACATCAGGGCCTAGTTCTTTAAGTTCCTTATTTTGAGACTTCTTTTGACCACTTTGCAGTTCTAAAAGTTCCTTAAGAGTTGTTTAATCTTAAGTGTTCGTTTAATGGTATAGGAATTAGTACAGACGCAGGAAAGCATTAAAATTGAACATTTTGCAATAAACTCGTGATAAGAAAACATAGTATAACACAAAGAAGCCTAAGCTAGGCCTATAAAGCGTAAAAGTTAATAATAGTCTTTAGAGAAGTTGCATATCTAATTATAATAATACAGAATTACATATCTACAGACGAATACATGCAAAATCATAAAGTTCTTTCGTGATTTGATCTTTAGTAGTACCAGTTCCTTAAGTTTTCTGACCTTCTACATGTATGTTCCTTATAAAAGGTTCTTTATAAAAAAGCGTGTAGTAATTGTTGAGGTGCAAATTCTAGGTGTAAGAATAGCCTGAAAATAGGTCTCTTGATAGGTGTGTTTGGGAATCCTTGAGGAGAAGTAGGATTTGGAAAGTCGATCGAGATAATTTGTTTGAATAGACATAACCGGAGCAGGACTCCAACCACTGATCTCAAAATAAAGACTGGATCGAGCATCTGTTATTCTGAAATGAAGTCGATTGGCAGCCATATTGGGAGGTCCACATCAATACATTGAGATTCCACTAGGGGCTGCTTTTTTCTTGGATGATTGTTGGAATGTTATGAATGCTCAGCAAGAAACTGAATAATCGTGCAGCTATTGTTAGCAAAGAATCAAGCCAATATGATTTCTTTGGCAGTCATATCGGGAGGTCAAGTGCAAGCTTGAAGCAATTGGCTTCAAACATTTGACTCCAGAAAGAAAAGAATAAGCGATCCAGTCTTTATTTTGAGATTAGTGACTCCAACCCACTATATCTGACTTGGTACTTCAGTGCTCTCATCACTGAGCTATACAGTCGTTAACCATATCAATTACTCAAATTGCACCAATGGGTGTAAATAATAAGTTACTTTCTTGGATCAAAGAAATTCACTTATTGAAAAGATGTAACGAAAATTCAGTATATGATGGAAACCTAAGACACTGATCTCAAATAAATACTAGATCGAGAATTCCTTTGTCTCTGGATACAGATGTTGAAGCCAATTGCTTCGGTTTGCGTCTGGTCTCCCAATAAGGCTTCCAAAGAAATCATATTGACTTGATTCTTTGCTAACAAAAGCTGCTCGATTATTCAGTCTCGTGCTGAGGATTCATAACATTCCAACAATCATCAAATAAAAAAGCAGTCCCTAGTAGAATCTAAATGTATTGAATTGGACCTTCCAACATGGCCGCCAAAGGCTTCATTTGAGAAGGACAGATGCTCGATCCAGTCTTTTTTGTGGTCAGTTATCTCAGATTTTCTTTCTGGAGACCTTGATTATTTCTGCGACCACTAGTGCCGTCATCATCATCATCATCATCATCATCATCATCATCATCATCATCATCATCATCGTCATCATCATCATCATCGTCATCATCATCATCGTCATCATCATCGTCATCGTCATCGTCATCGTCATCGTCATCGTCATCGTCATCGTCATCGTCATCGTCATCGTCATCGTCATCATCATCATCATCATCATCATCATCATCATCATCACCATCATCATCATCATCACCATCATCATCATCATCATCATCATCATCATCATCATCATCATCATCATCATCATCATCATCATCAACATCATCATCATCATCATCATCATCATCATCATCATCATCATCTGCATCATCATCATCATCACCATCATCATCATCATCATCACAACCATCATCATCATCATCATTATCATCATCATCATTAATCTATTCAAAGAAAGCTTATCTACAAATGAAAAATTAAAAGCAGCCACTTCTAGATCCAAGGTTAAGCGGTCGTTAATTTTAGATGGCCGCTACTCGGAGCTACTCTGCTATATAGTACGCTATTTTGGAAAAGTTAGTGGCTCTTATTTGGAGGTGGCCGCAATTGGGAGATTGATTCTTTTAGAGGTAGGTTTGAATGTAGCTGATTACGGCCACCACATTATTGCAACCGCATTATTGCCATCACTTTTTGCTGGTCCGTTGTTGGTCTTATAAAACCACTGTAAAAAGGTCAGGAAGGGGTAAATTGGGAACAGAGATTTTCAACTTGGAAAATGGGATTGGATTTCTTGGGATTGGACTTCTTGGCACTGGGATTTGGGAATTAAAACGTAAATTGGTATTGGGATTGGTATTGTAATAAACAAAATCAAAACAAAATCACTTACCATTGCATACTTCTGGCAACACTGATTTAGCCTCACTTTCATCCCCGCTTTCTTGTGAACTCGATTTCGTGAGATGAGTAACTGCTACTGAATCTGACTCTTGCAGAGTTAACCGACAGTCATGTGGCTTACTAGCCTCCTTGCTATCTGGAGAGCTCACCATCTTTGAAGAGTCTCTTTCTGGTGGCGAGGACTGTTCTTTATGTTGCTTTTTGTTTTCATTGCTTTCTGTTGAACCAGATTCTGAAAATGAAATCAAGAGCATTATAAAGGAAGGTCCACAAATCACAAAGGCGAATTGAAACGATGAAACCCTTCCCTTTAAAAGGCCCTTTCCAGTTTTGGACCTAATGCTGGATATTCAAATCTAATACTTGTTGTATGGATGGTTGTTGAATCGAAGACATATACCCTAAATCCTCGAATTAAGCCCCGGGGGCTTATTTGCAAACAGTTACCAGTTACCACGGAGGCTTATTCGAGGGAGGGACTTATTTGCAAAAATTAGATTTTAGGTGGGGCTTGTTCGAGGAGGGGGCTTATTTGGAGGTGGGGGCTGGGCTTATTGGAGGATTTACGGTAATAAGTATTAGAGTTGAATATCTAGAATAAAAGTAAGAAGTGGATATTACTGTTTCTTATGCACGCAATGTCAGAATGTTTTGAGAATAACAATCTATGCCAACTAACTGAAGAAAGATGTTTCTATGAACTTTCACTGTTCCTTTTGCATAAAACACAGAACTGGAACGAACCTTATGAGCACTAGTATTTTCCGCCTACCCTTTTAGAGGGACGTTAAACTAGGTCACACGCCCTCGATTTGCAAGTAAAATAGGCCTAAATTAGTTGAAGGGCTCCAAATAGTCTTTATATCAATAAAGAGGCAACAACACAAAACATTTCCCCCAAATTGAAGAAGAACAGCAACAGCAACAGTAAGAACAAAACTACAACAACAACATTCAGAACTAAAACCACAACAACAACAGTAAGAACAAATACAACAACAACAACAGTATGAACAAAAACAGCAACAACAACAGTAAGAACAAATACAACAACAACAACAGTAAGAACTAACACAACAACAACAACTTAAATACTCACCGCTTGCTTTTGGGTGAATCTCTAAAGAACCCAGACCCGTGGAGTCGCCATTCGTTGCAGACCGCACACCATCCAGATCCTTACTTTCTTGATCTCCCCCAAAATTGGACTCCGAGTAGCCAAATTTCACATCTCCCAATCCAACATTCCCGATTTCATCGCCATCTATATCGAGTTGATCTATATCTTGAATGCCCTGTTCTCGCAATAGTTGTTCCAGGCTTGCTTCCAACTGCTTCTTCGCAAACTCTGACTCTTCTTCTTTTTCATCTTCTTGCTGAAGATTTTTCTTCGCCTGATAGAAGAATATGAAACCCAAATTTCGTCGTCGTTTTTGCAGTATAATATTTGAATAGATATTTTGCTAAGATGGCCTGAGCTCATTACACGAAAACAAATATGAACGAGGTGCAAGGTAGATTTTGAGTGATTTGAGGGCTTACTCATGACCAAATCTCTGGGGCTTCCGGGGGCTTCGCCTTCGGTTATTGCTTGAATCTCAACTGAATACCCACTACTGAAAGTCACGCTACGCCACTGCTTTTATAAATTTCCAAATTATTCGAAGGTAGCTTCAATGCCCTAAAAATAGACGACCAAACTTTTCCCTGCAAACTCTTTGTTTCCCCAGCCGTAGGGTTGTCCCCCACCAGTGGCAGCATCAGTTTCACAACAAGGACTCAGACCTCTATCTTCCTCACTCTAATTTCGACTACACTCTCCTTTCGCCCTCTCCTTGCTCCTGGCTCTAGTAGCCAGGGCATTTTTTCTTTGTATTCGATTTTTCTCACCATCCATTACTAAATCATAATCATAAACTTGCAGCCTCAGCCGAGATTGACATCACCACACCTTTTCAGTATTCTCTATCTTTCATGACTGCTAAAATATCCCCTTTAGGAATGTGTCTCTTCTTGTCCTATCTGGAAAGGTTAACTTGCATGATCTTTTCTCAGATGATTGGTGTCTCAAACGAACAAATAATGCCACTAGTTCATCAGTTGCATGTGCAAGATGGTCTGCGAACTGAAGACCTCCTTACAAACTAGGTTTGATACCCTTGGTAGGTCTCCATATATTGTTTATAAGTTGTATGGTTTCGCCAAGAGATATCAAGGACTCTTCTTTAGAGACGTGTATAATATCCATCTTAACGCTGTTGTTGTTTGGCTGAAAGAGTCCAGGTCTCAGAGCCGTACAATAAGATGCGTGGTCGGTCACGTAACAACTTTTTTTTCAGAACGTGCCAAATGCTTAAAATGACCCTCTGACATTATAAAGATAGGAACCACTTCAAAAAAACCGGTAACCCAGTTTGCTAGATTGTTCAGAGAAATTCCCTGTCTATATGGGCTCAACAAGAACTCGAACGATTTGTACTAAGGCTAAATCACTAAGTAAATAAAATATACGACAAACAAGCAAGCAACTTACCCACAGGTCATTTGTGTCTCTGATTCTCTCGAATAGTTCAGACATACTGTGATCAGTTAAGAAGAACAATTCCTGAAAAAGAAACAAGTGGGTTTACCATCTAGTGGAGCTTGTTAACTGCAACTGTTAATGTAACTTCTGCTGTATCTGTGGTCGTAATATCACATTATTTAAGGGTAGGAAAGATATGCCAACTAAGTAGAGGAGTATGCTACTGTAGCAACTTTCACTATAACTTGATCACATAACACAAGTATGTTCGGAGGATAACAATATATTGGAGAAATATATGCCAACTAACTGGAGAAATAAATGGTTACCAACTTTAACTATATCTTGAGACGTAATATCAGCCTGTTTGAAGGATAACACTATATGCCAACTAACTGAACAAAGATGTTGTTACCAACTTTTACTGTATCTTGTCAACGTAAAATCAGAATGTTTTGAGAATAATACTCTGATGTAAATCAGCTGGTCTAATTCGTAACCATCTGCGAAATCCTCTTAAAAGAAAGCTTAGGGAACTTTTTATCTGAGAAATGCAGTCCTTTGCCCAGCATCCCTCTCATGAACGTGCCTTGAAAAAGTATCGTGGCACCCTGCGAACTATGACTCCAAGTATATACATTCATACCCCAGGAACTATGACTTGAAGAAGCATCGTGGAACCCCGTGGACTATGACTCCAAGCATATACATTCATACCCCAGGAACTATGACTTGAAGAAGCATCGTGGAACCCCGTGAACTATGACTCCAAGCACATACATTCATACCCCACGAATTATAACTTAAACAGGGAATTCTCTAAGGTATTGACTAGTCGGCCTATTTGCCTAGTAAGCCCCTGGGCTTGCCCAAGCAATGGAAGATAAAATGCGTGGCCTAAATTTAACTGGGAGCCTTTCAGTATTTCTACTTGTAAACATTCATTGTTTTACCTAGTTCACGACAGTTCATGACTTAGTCAGGAAAATCGGAAGCATAGCGAAACGAATACATAGATTACTTAAGCTTTTCGTCTGACACTCAACGGAGTAATACGTCAGAAAGAGAACGAAACAGGAACCTAACTGATTATATACCCAGATGTGGATCGAAATAGGCCAATCAGAAAAGAGATGAATGATTGGTATAGTGTAGGAAAACCAATCAACACCCACGATACAGAGAGCTGACCAATGAGATTACTTTAAGAGTCCTAAGGCGAAAACGAACTCTTTCTGTCTACACAATAGAGGATCCCTGGTTTTTATGTAGACTGATTCCAAAATACCTAAGTGAAATGTAGATCTTGCTCTGCCAATTATTCGAAAACAATTCTCACTTGGGCACACTCTGGGTTGTCGAGCAAATGTCGACCCATAGCAGAATCATGTTTGAGTGATCTTTTAGTTTTTGAGGCGCGAGATGGTTGTTCTCGTTGCGGCACAGTTTTTTGGCGTATGCTAGACGGCACGTGTTGTTTAAGTCCATCCGATAACCGCTGGGATGTGCGACCTACGTACCTGGCATCACACCGGCACGAGTATTCATAAACTACAAGGCTGTTTTGTGTGGTAGGCACACTGTCTTTTCGGATAGACGGAATTATTTCCTTAGAGGAGAAGACGAGACGAGGGCTGACCGTAGCGTAGCACTTAGTTATGGCTGTTTTAATTTGTCTTTCGAATCGCAAGGAGACGTTGCCGATGTAAGGCAGTTTTAGATAAACAGGGCACTTTTGTGGACCAATCTTTTTGTCAGCCGAGAAACCTGCGATTTTATTACGTTCTCTTTCTGACGTATTACTCTGTTGAGTGTCAGAGGAAAAGCATAAGTAATCTATGTGTTCGTTTCGCTATGTTCCCGATATATCTGGCTATACTGAAGCTCTGTACCATCCAGAGACTATTCTGCATTTTCTTGAAAAAGCGATCACCATCCAAGATGGCGAAGCTTCATTTTTGAATTTCCCTTTCACGTTCAAAACAAATGTAATGATTTAATTCCTATCTTGTGTCAACTCAGTCAAGATTAATCCAGCAGTACCTTCGTATCAACGTTTTCCTTTCTAATTTCTATCGTCATACCTAATGGCCCCTTGAGGCAGCAACATGTTCATCACCGAATAGTGGAAAAATTTTGAATTTTGATGCTACATCGCTACAAAGGGCGTATTTGACGTTATTTTCATTGTCATTGATCAACTTTTTATCGTTCCTAACCACTACAATATCAAGGACTGCGCAATACTTTCTTTAGAACTACACATATTAAGTAGAACTGCACATTAACCCTGCTAAAAGCATATACAGTGGAACCCCCTGAACTATGACTTAGAGACGAATATACAATCGAACCCCGTGAACTATGACACCAAGTATAAACAGGGCAGACAACCAGATTCATACGACCATAAAGGGACCTGAGAAAATTGGCCCTAAAAACGATAAAGGTGGCCGTAAGAGGGGATTCTACTGTATACTCATCCCCTTTACTTACCCACCCGATTCTCCCGAGAGTGCTGTTACTGTACCCCTGAAAACAGGGCTTTACCTAATTTAGGCTAGCACGTTAAACAGAAACTCATCTACTCATATATGAGGGCAATAAACACAAGAAGACATCATACTATTACAAGTAGTGATGTAGTGTATGCTGCCGAGCCCTGCTGGAAATAAGGCCCTTCCTTTTTCAGGCTACGACGTTAAACAGAAACTCCCTGATTCAGAAACGAGTGCAATAAACACTTAAATATCTTCTACTATAAAAAGTGATTAAGTGTATGCTACCGTGCCCCTGCTGGAAACATGGCCTTTACTTAGTCAGGCTAGCACGTTAAACAGAAATTCGCCCACCAATGAGTGATATTGCCACAATAGGACCCCAACAACTATATACAATGATGTAGTGAAAGCTACCGTGCCCCTGCTGAAAACAAGGCCTTTACTTAGTCAGGCTAGCACGTTAAACAGAAATTCACTGTAGTCAAATTGACAGTGGAAGGAAGAGAGAGGAGATATTGCTACGTGCGTCTTAAATAGCACATCTGTAGCATTCTCTGAATCAAAACAACGAGCTGCAGATTAACTAGCAACGACAACAGACTTAGGGCCTAAATGAGTTTAGTACAGTGGGAAAGCAGCAGCAACTCGGACTTACAGAAAAGCGGATCCTTTGTGACTGATAAGGACGGCTCTAATGATCAGCAATGTGCAATTCACGCGGTTCTAATAATCATGACCCCTACCCCTAGTAATAAGCATTTGATTGTTTAGGCCTACGAGCCCTGTCTGGTGTGTTTACAGTATTAACGTTATTATTGTTATTATCATCATTAATAGCAAAAATATTCTACCTTTACAAGTTTGGCTGCTAACCAAACAAGGTTACATTACAAATGAGAATAAGAAAAAGTTGAAGAAGAACAAAGACAAAATTTATGATGTTAGCGGCCAATGCAATCTAGCATGTATTTGTGGATGTATGCAAGTCTCTGAATCAATTAGCCTCAACTAGAAACTAAGCCTATATTTCTTCATGGCTCACTCATCCGGAGATGTACTAATATTAGGTTACTAATATTATCAGTATCATTGTTCAGAGTATTGGGTTGGCGTGCTGGCCTAAGATGGTTGAAAGACTTGGTTGGTCGAGAAATATTAGGCCTGTCAAGAGACTTGCTCCACGAGTCCTTGTTTCTCTGCGTTCTCTTATATGCTGACGTCACTCCAGCAATAAGATTAGCCAGAGAACACACAGGGAAACAACGACCCATGGAGCAAGTCTAGCTAGGCTCCTGGGTAAATGCTAATTCAAAGGGCCTTAATTCCCCGAAATTAAGCTTATAATGAATAGACATCTATAACTACGTTTTGCCTGGCTCATTCAAGGCAACTAATTACAGCCTATCATGCGATTCACTGGTCATTGTATAGATCTAGTAGGCCCGTTTTTTTGAATGTTCTACCTGCCTCTTTATATGATCAAAAGTCTATACAATATTTCTGCTCTCGCATTTTGAAACTCCCAACAGTTGAAAATTCCCAGTTGAAAATTCATCCAGGCGTCTGAATCATCGAAGAATGCTCCCCCGTCTCTCATGAAAAAACACAATTAAACACGGGGGACAAGTCAGATCAGTGAAAATAGGAAAAGGAACCACTTTTTCTGACGTACATTGATTTATCGGTACATTCTAACGACAGAGAACACTCGGAACATTCAGACAAGCAGCAGACGTAGAAACAGTTATAATTAGACAATCATGTGAAAAATGTAGATGACCACCCCTGTAGTACAGAAACGAAGAAACGCCCCCAACAACATCAACAAGCCGGCGCTTTCTTAGATGCAAATCAGACATCTCCTTCGCCTCTTCTGATATCTCAATGAGATGAAATGACGTCACATTGTCACATGACCATCAAGGAAACAATCTGCTTATTGGCTGAGTTTTTGAGAGCACATTGAAACGAAAAGCATAAGGGCTACCAACATGCACTATATTCCGTCGTCAGACAAAGAGATTTTATTGTAAATATTCTTGAAAACAATCATATTAAGTTGGGAATGAAATTGTCTTCTCTTATTAATCGATTAACACATTTGATGCACTCACTTCTAACAAATAAGAACTTAGTTATAATGATGTAGAGTATGATACTGTGCCCCTGCTGGAAACGAGGTTCAGCCTCAGTCAGCTTAGCACGTTCAACAGAAACTCACTCACTCAGACTATCAAAACACACCAAGACATCAAACCATACATTGATACCACAAATACAATGTCTTAGTCAGGCTAGCACTTCAAACTAACTCACTTATAAACAGGAGCGATCAACATCTTAAGACCCTCATACGTAGAAATTTAATGTACACTTTCGTATCCCTGCTGAAGAAAAAGACCTGGTCTTGGTCAAGCTGGCAAGTTAAACATAAACCCACTGACTCACACACTCACAAATAAGAGAACTTAACCACACCAGGACTTGATACAACTATATGTAGTGATGTACTGCATACTACTGTGCCCTTGCTGGAAACATGGGTCTATCCCACTGATCTCAAAATAAAGACTGGATCGAGCATCTGTCGTTCTGAAATGAAGTACTTGGCAGCCATATTGGTAGGCCCAATTCAATACATTGAGATTACACTCGGGGCTGCTTTTTTCTTTGAGGATTGTTGGAACGTTATGAATGCTAAGCATGAGACTGAATAATCATGCAGCTATTGTTAGCGAAGAAAACAGGCAATATAATTTCTTTGGCAGCCATATTGGGAGGCCAAACGCAAACCAAAGCAATTGGCTTCAACATCTGAATCCAGAAACAACAGAATGCCCAATCCAGTCTTTATTTTGAGATCACTGGGTCTATCCTTAGTCAAGGAAGCAAGTTGAATAAAACTCACTCAAACTTTTAAGAATCATAAGGAACTCATATTTCTGTTGGTAGTGATGTGTTGCGAGCTACCATTCTCCTGCTGGAATGGAAATACGGCCTAGTCTTGATCAAGCTAGCAAGTTAAACATAAACTCATTTACTAACTCACTCATTAATAGGAGCACTAAACACACTATTGATGTATTGCAAGCTACCATACCACTTCTATAAACAAAGCCCATTTCTCAGTCGAGCTAGCAAGTTTAACATAATCATCTTACCTCTAATGACTTCTCTGAGGAGCCAACAAAGAATTTATTCCACAATCCAAACGAGTCTTCGGTCTTCTGCAGCAACAACACGACCCGATCTTCTTCGACATCAATAGAACACTGGTCTGGATCCAAATGACAATATTCCAGAAATTTCAGCAAAATACACCATCTTGTGGATTCAACATCCTCACTCGCTTCGGTTACCACACTGAAATATACCTACAAATAAAAGTCCAATTTCCACTCTAGATGTATAAATACAGAATAGTATATAAAAAACCCGATGATCCGAGTTTAAAGTGACAGTGCTCAACACACTTATAGTAGAGCGGTGAATACACTGATTAGCAGAAGAGGCAAGAAATCACTCCTTTATCTCTACAAGCCTGTAGTTTAGTAAACTATATTTATTATAGCCAGAAATATCGGAAACATAGTGAAACGAACATATAGATTACTTAAGCTTTTCGTCTGACACTCAACAGAGTAATACGTCAGAAAGAGAACGAAATAGAAACCTAACTGATTTATATACTCAGATGTGGATCGATCGCTGTTTCGTTCTCTTTTTGACGTATTACTCTGTTGAGTGTCAGACGAAAAGTTTAAGTAATCTATGTGTTCGTTTCGCTATGTTTCAGATATTTCTGGCAATACTGATGTTTTGTACCATCCAAAGACTGTACTATATTTATTATTTAGTAGACTATTCTATTTGATAGACAAAAAAATGCGGTTGTAGAATAATTTCGAAAGTCGACATATCTAAGATCGAGGGGAAAATCACTCCCTAAAATCTCGTACACTTTTTTCTGAAAATCCTATTGTTTTTATGAAAATCTCTTGGAAATCACTGGAAATCCTTTTGTTCTTGAAAAAATCTCGTACACTTTGGAAGGGAGTGAAACGCCCCTCGTCTAAGATAGTCCATCTAGCATCGATACAAAACACTTTCAGACATAACTCCAGACGATGATCGATATACTGTGGCTTATCATACATGTCCCTGGGGAGCACCCAATATATTTTGAGTAACGGGGACGTGCCGCCCAAATGGGTGTACCTTTTCGCGGTTCGGTAAAAATATGGGTCTCAAATTTTCAACACGTGGTTTGAATGTGGGTTTAGTTATCCATTTTCAAGGTATTTTTGTATATTTGAGTATACATTTTCAAAATTTTGGTATAAATTGGGTATACATTTTCAGATTTTGGTACAAATTTGGTTATACATTTTTAGAATTCTGGCATGAATTTGGGTATACAATTTCAGAATTCTTGTACAAATATGTGTTTAGATTTTGATTCTTGGGCCGCACGTCCCAACCCAAAAATGGGTCAAGTATTCCCCCAAAATGTCCACTTATTTCTGGTGCAAATATTTGATAACAACCACAAATGATGTACTTGATTCATAGTAAGAACCCCCGGGGAGTAATCAAGGCATCAACTGCACGTACCTTGCGACTGCTGAATCCCATAGAAACGTTTTCCATTTTGACATTGGAGATATTGATATTGACGGTGATTGTTTCTTCGTTCTGGTCATAACTATACGGGGGCAGCTTGTACATCCCAGCTATATCTGTCGAGGAAGAGATAATAACAATTAGCTACAACGTACCCCGTTGATGAGCAACATTGGGCAATCTTTCTATATCTACGGCCATCATTTTGGATTTTTGGTAGTTGCTCTTGTAGATGTTTGTGAACTCTTTGGTTCTTCAAAATTTCGTGCACGCTTTTTTTATAAGGAGCCTTTTATAAGGAACCTACATGTAGAAGGTCGAAAAACTTAAGTTACTTCTACTACTAAAGATTTGATATCGAAGGAACTTTATGATTATAATGTTATAATCAATGGTGTAGATATGCAACTTCTTTAATGACTCTAGATAGCTTTTACGTTATATAGGCCTGGTTTAAGCTCCTTTGTGTTGTAACATGTTTTATTATCAGAGTTTATTGCGAAATGTTGAATTTGAACGATTTTCTTCTGTCAGTACTAATTCTTATCCACTAGATGAGCAATTAAAATTAGGGAGCTATTAAGGAACTTTTAGAACTACAAAGTGGCCAAAATAGGTCTCATAATAAGGAAATTAAAGAGCTAGGCCCTGAGCTAGGTTCCTCATAAAAAAAACGTGTAACCGTGAATCGTATGCCCATGTTTCCGACTTGCTGAAAAGCCAGTGTGGTGATAACTGGGAGGTACGTTGAGTCCCTAGATCCAATACTTCTTGAGCACTCTTTGTGTATCTTGAACAATATGCTACCATTATACTAATAGCTCACTGCTCTTATTGCATTTGAGCACTCTTTGGTTCTTGCTAACAACAATGTGTAACCGTACATCGTATGCTCAAGCTTACAATTAACTGATCAACCAGTGTGCTATTAACAGGAAGGCATATTGGGTCTCTAGATCCAAGACTTATAATTCACTCTTAATGGTTTACCTTCTTGAGCACTCTCTGGGTATTTTGAGCCATATGCAACCATTTTATTTTTCGCTCATTGCTCTTGAAACATGTTGAGCACTCTTGAACACCAGCAATGTGTATCCGCCTGTGCAGTACTGTGTGGGGATATCATCAATACTGTGGGGGATATCAAGTACTGTGGATGTTGTTAATTACTGTGTGGGGATATCACCAGTGCTGTGAAGGGAAACCATCAGTACTGTGGGGGAAACCATCATTACAGTGGAGACAATTCAGTACTGTGTAGAATATTCAGTACTGCAGAGGATAATCAGTAGTGTTGAAGGATATCACCAGTACTGCCGAGGATATTCAGTACTGTGAAGGGATACCATCAGTACTGTGGGGAAACCATCAGTAGGAGGATGTTAAGTACTTTGGGGATACCATCAGTACTGCAGAGGATATTCAGTACTGTGAAGGGATACCATCAACACTGTGGAGAAACCATCAGTATTGTGGAGAATATTCAGTACTGTGAAGAGATACCATCAGTACTTTGGGGATACCATCAGTACTGCAGAGGATATTCAGTAATGTGAAGAGATATCATCAGTACTCCAGAGGATATTCAGTACTGTGAAGGGATACTATCAGTACTGTGGGGAAACTATCAGTAGTGCAGAGGATATTCAGTCCTGTGAAGGGAAGCCTTAGGCACTTTGAGTATAACCCCCACAATGCTTGAGGTTTCCCCTCTAACAGCCCTGATGGTCGTCGATGGTATCCCTCAACAGCACTGCATGGATATTCCCCAGGGTGGTAATCGCACACCGTATGCCAAAGGTTACGAGGCACTACCTACTAGTGTAACATAGAAAAAGATGAAAACTACGGAAATCATAAAAAATCAAATAAATAAAGTACAACCTACCTGGCATGTTTGCAAACTCCAAACTAATCGAGCCAAACGAGCTGACTCCTTTTTCCGAAGAGTCGCGTTCTCCTTCCACCCTCACGTCGGCATCTCCAAACGGCTCAGCCTGTTTTTCCATGCTCGTATGTGGCAAAGACGGCTCTGATTCGCAAGGAATGTTCTCGGCCTGGTAGCCAATATGTTCAGCAACCTCCCCCATCATATCTCCTTCTACCCTTGCAATAGGAACCACATTAGATTCTCCAGTTAGCTCACCATTATCTCTCTCTAATGCGTCAGATTGCAAAGCCAAAGCCTTATCTGGATGATTCTCCATTTTTTTAGCAGCAACAAAAAAGCTCTCAGATGACTCTGTCATTAATTTTTCATCAGCAGAATATTCAGATTCCTCCAAAGACTGGGAGTTCGCGCTTTTTGATCTGGAGGCGGTAATGTTATTGTTCGATTCAGCTGCCACCGACAGTTTTTCTTTGAATTTTCTATGATCTGAGTGGGTGTAGCTTGAAGAGGGTTTCCCTGTTCCGTCAACCTGCTGACTGCCTGTACTGTCTAAAAAAGATCGAAAGAGTTCTCAACATTTTATATCGTATTCGTAAACTTAGGCCTTCTTAGAGGGTATGGGACCCCTTGTTAAACCCCCCCCCTTCATGGAAAGGTGAGGTGGAGTGGTGGTTCTCATTGAGGTTTGTGTGTGAGATTTGAGTTCTTTTTATCTTGGAGAGGATTACCCTGTTTTGCCAACCTGTTGTTAGCTGGTAGAGACTGGAAAAGATAAAGAGAGACCTTGACATGACCCATAATACCACTATACTCTTGATATTCATAAAACTTAAGCCTGTTTTGCATATCAGGTTATGGGACCGCTTGTTAGCTGCCCTCTCGGTAGAAAGGAGATAAGGAGCATGGCCGTACATAGCGGGGGGCAAGGGGGGCTGCTGCCCCCCAAAAAATTCCAAAAGTATATACTTTCCTATAGAGGATATCCTCAAAAAGTTCTTCAAAAGGGGTTTTGCCCCCCCCCGCTAAAAATGTTCTGCGTACGGCCTTGATTAGGAGGTAACTTTACTAAATGAATTTTTTATGATTCGAGATTTTTATCTTGGAGAGGGTCTCCCTGTCTTGCCAACCTGCTGTTACAGTCTAAAAAAGATAAAAAGAATCCCTAACATGATCGATAATACCACGTAAGTCCTAGCTTTTCATAATACGTAGGCCTATTTTGCATATAAGGTTGAGGAACCCGTAGTTAGATGCCCCCTCGGTAGAATGGTGAGGTGCCGTGAGCCATTCTCATTGAGATTTGTGAGATTCAAGGTTTTTGCCTCCCACAGTTTTTCGTTGAATTTTGCATGATCTGAGTTCGTGTATCTTGGAGGTGGTTTCCCTGTCTTGTCGACCGGCTTATGGCTGCTATAATCTAAGAGTAATAAAACTTATCAAACTGAAACTTTTATCATAAAAAAAAAAAATATTTCAAACACACACTTTTTCAACAGGCAGCTGACCCCAAGCCCAGGTCATGCTGTTCTCAAACACGCAGGACTCATTTTAATTTGATTGGCCAATTCGATCTAAATTGGATATAATACTCGTTATGTTTCGTTCTCGTTCTCATTCTGACGTACTACTCTGATGAGTGTCAGACGCAAAGCTTCAGTAGTTATTATGTTTCTAGCTATATGTTTCCGATTTTCCTCGCCATCCTCAAGTTCTGTACTGATCAAAGACTGTTCTGACGTACTACTCTGATCAGTGTCAGATGCAAAGATCCATTAGTTATTATGTTTTGCTGTTTCTCATTTCCTCTCCATCCTCAAGTTCTGTACCAATCAAAGACTGTTTTACTAACCAATTCATTTTCAATAATCGTATTCTTAATTTTATGAATTATATGTCTTATCAAATATTTTTGTCTCATACAGGTTTTTTTATAAGAAAGTGGTTTATAATAAACTAGTTCTATGATGGTCAAAAATTTGTGAAACTCTAAACTAGGCTCAAGAACAATTAAGAAACTGTAAAAATTCAATTTCTAAAAAAGAGTCTGTATTGACTCTAGTTTGCGCACGTCAAATTGGATCTTTTTGTCCCAAAGACATTTGACTTTGATCTGCATGGGTTTCTGCTGACGATCTGCGTTTACTTCGATCAAAAATTCGCAATTTCAAAACAGGAAGGCAGTTTTAGGCCCCATGAAAATTAGAAACCATTCAAGATATTTTTTATTATTAAAACACCAAAATTCTAATTAAAGAAACTCTTCCTTCTAACTGCTGATCCAAGTTTCTTATAAAGAAAGCGTGTTTACAAGGAATTTCTTCTGCAGTTTACATGTTCTCTTGATGAAAATATGAAATCAATGAATGACTTTTATATACTTACTATCAGTTCCTAACCCAACATCTTCTGGTGCGCGTGTTCCAATGTCGTCTTGCCTGGATGATAAATCGAGAGACTTGTTCTCTTTTTCGTCCTGTGAAGATCTATTTTCAGCACATGACGAATCCCCATCTCCTTCACAACAATGTTGCCTGCTAATTTGCTCTAATTTTCTCGCGTTCTGAAAAACAAAATAACAAGAATTTCACAGATGTCTGTAGGAGTTCCGAACAATAATAGTTTAATAATTCAAGGAAATTAACAATAAAAGAGGTTCCAAGGCGGCACGTGCAGTGTTTAAAAAAGTTATGCGTGCTAAGCCAATCAAAGGCAAGTAGAAACGAGCTAAGCCAATCATTTGCAGGTAGAAACGATATCATGTGATCACTCAGCGGGCAGTAAACATGGCCAAGGCCATCAAGAGACTGACAAGAGCCCAAGGTAATGACAGATGCGGGGGCCTAACTTCCACCGAGAGAGAGAAACCTAATCAAGATTGCATGGCTGACTTCATTAGGGCCCCTTTGGAGCCCTTGCCCCCTAATAACAACCCTGGTTACCAATGCCCTTCCTAAGAGTCTTGAACTTGACGGATAACATCACAAAAACTGTTCTGCAGATAGTAAAGCTTGAAGCAGAGTTAGAAATATATGACGGTCATTGACCGGGTAAGGTTAAGAAAAAACTGAGAAATACAGGAAGGATTCCAATATATTCCAATTGAATGGTATGAATGTGCTGTTTAATAGGATGGTAAGGGACTGTTTATTATTGGTGCATCAGGCTGGCACTGAAGGAAAATTGGTTGGGTAATCTATTTTCTGGCTTTATCAAAGGCTGGATGAAATCATTTTGTTTAGGAGGGTTTGGGTTGAAAAATATTTTCATAAAATAATCAAACCAGAATGGTGCCAAAATCGCTAAAATCAGAAACCTCATGGTTTGGCAATTATCTTTTTTATTCATGCAAAGGTTGGGCAAATGAAAACAAATCATCAACAGTCTATTTCTCTTCGATAAGAACATGAGGCATAAATAGTGAACGGTATCTAAATTCTAGCTGAATTGAAGTCTTTTTTATGCTATCCATTCCTTGTTTTGAGATCAGTGGTTAAAACGTGGGGAATAAATGGGAAAATTGTATAAATTCATGTGATTTCATATAAAGTTTCCACTGACGTTTTGCCTGTCATCAAAGTGATAGGAAAAACCCTATTTTTCTTCATTGGATTCATTGGAGTAAGTAAAACAAAATTTTTACATAATTGGTCAGTTAGCTTCATATATGTATGTTATATTGTCTTTGATAATGGAAATACGATTGAAACGTCAGTGGAACTTTATATGAACTGTATGCTACAAATCACTGATCTCAAAAAACTGGATCGAGCATCTGTTGTTCTGAAATTGATGGCCATATTAGTAGTTCCAATTCAATATATCGAAATTCCACCAGGGCCCACGCCATGAATTTTGAAGTAGGGGGTATAAATAGAAATATGGAATTGTAGGGCATACCCTGGGTACCCGTAGGTATAGGGTAGGGCCCTGGCAGGGGTCCAGGGGGCGGAGCCCCGGAAGCTCCTGAAATCTTACCACTTTTTAGGCCTTTAAATAGCTTGGGGTCATTTAAATTCTCTTCCTGCATAATAATTGAAAACAGCAGAAACACAGTGAGAATAAGTTATAGGTCCTGAATATCCAATACAACAACAAAGCATGAGACCAGCAAAGCACACTCGTATGCAAACCATGTAGATATGGGAAAAAGGCATATTTATTTTTGATAATGGACACTCTATCCTCATATTCAATCCCAAATCTGGACATAGGTCAAACAGATATTGCTCTTGCAACAAAACTCGACCAACAACAGCGACAGTCTAAAACTTGCAACGATTTATAAGTCAGAGTTAAACCAATTTCCGAAATGCGTTATACGATTTTGCTTATTTTCCATAAAGTCCTTTGCGATATCGACTAGAGATAAATGGTATACCAGGTTTTTGTATTCAGATGAAATTGAAAAGGGAGTTGAATCTTTTCTGTGCCATTAATGATCGTAAAAATGTTTTAATTCTTCGCACTAACGGGAATAAACGCTCTGGTATGGCTTAATTTACTCAAATTTGAAAACTCAATATTTTGGCCAAATTTGTGGGGGGGGGGGCCACTGCCCCTGTGCCCCCATCCCCCCCAATCGCGTGGGCCCTGTCCACTAGGGGCTGCTTTTATTTCCAATTGAGCTCCCATCCCCCTCAAAACAATGTTATTTTCAAAAGGAACTATATATGACTACACCAAACACTAGCTGAATATTATTACGATAGTTTTTGTCATAAGAAACAACATTATAAAGAGGGAGGGGAGGTTGCAAAATGTAGAAAACTTTAAAAATCATGCAAGTGTTCCAAGGCATTTGGCGGGAATTGTAGGTTAAAAGACACACCTGTAATGAATTCAACTCAGTTGCTGTTGGAGGAAGAACAGGCAGGGTGACGACAAGAACCTTCCTACTTTTATCGAACTGCGCCCTTCCCTTGTCTTCATCAACTGGATATGGTAGGGTGAGCTATGTTTAGTTAAGGATAAAAGGCTAACACAGGCAACACGGTGTTATGTTCGATGCATTGCATCAAATTCAGCATGTTTGGTGTATGGTCTACATAAGTCTATGCTCTACTGAAGTCTAAGGTCTACAGGAGTCTATGTTCTACTGAAGTCTAGGGTCTACAGAAGTCAATGTTCTACTGAACTGTAATGTTTACAGAAATCTATGTTCTACCCAAGAGTATGATCTACAGAAATCTATGTTCTACCCAAGAGTATGATCTACAGAAGTCTATGTTCAACTGAAGAGTATGATCTACAGAAGTCTATGCTCTACCGAAGTGTATGATCTACAGAAGTCTATGTTCTACCGAAGTGTATGATCTACAGAAATCTATGTTCTACCCAAGAGTATGATCTACAGAAGTCTATGTTCAACTGAAGAGTATGGTCTACAGAAGTCTATGTTCAACTGAAGAGTATGATCTACAGGAGTCTATGTTCTACTGAAGTCTAGGGTCTACAGAATTCTATGTTCTACTGAACTGTAATGTTTACAGAAATCTATGTTCTACCCAAGAGTATGATCTACAGAAGTCTATGCTCTACCGAAGTGTATGATCTACAGAAGCCTATGTTCTACCCAAGTGTATGATCTACATAAATTTATGTTCTGCCCAAGTGTATGGTGTACATAAATATATGTTCTACCGAAGTGTATGGTCTACATAAATCTATGTTCTACAGAAGTGTATGGTCTACAGAAGTCTATGTTCTATCAAAGAGTATGGTCAACATAAGTCTATGTTTTACCCAAGAGTATCATCTACATAAGTCTATGTTTTACCCGAGAGTATGATCTACAGAGGTCTATGTTCTACCCAAACAGTATGGTCTACATAAATCTATGTTCTACTGAAGTGTATGGTCTACATAAATCTATGTTCTACTGAAGTGTATGGTCTACATACGTCTATGTTCAACTGAAGTGCATGGTCTGTATAAGTCTTTGCTACACTAGTACTATACTTGAGTATAAAATACTAGATAATATGATGTAGTGCCCTTTCTGGAGTAAGATAAGTTCACGAGCCTATGACCTTTCGTAGGCTAGGCATACTAAACATAAACACAGTCACTCATTCACTCATTAAACATACTAGGCCCTCATTTACTACTATATGCAGTGAGTGATGTAGTGCTTGCTACCACACCCCATTTGTAAATAAGTTTCTTATGGCTTCTCGCAGGCTAGAATGTTAAACCTAAACTCACTCACTCACTCGCTCATTAAATAGACATATACCTTATTTACTACTTACATACACTCTTTTTTCTAATAAGAACAATTTTATAAGAACATGAGCCTAAATTTTTGCCAAAACTTAAGAACAAGCTAAGAACAAACCGAGGCTGACCATTTTTGGCTCGATATGAACATCTTACAAAATAACCATAAGACTGAGAAATAATTGCAAAACAAGCTGATGTAAAGCACACAGATAATGTCAGATGGTTAAGAGAGTCAAACTTTAAAACAATTAACACTACTGATAGCAAAATAGGCTTCCCAGTCATTGTAAAAGTAAGAACAATTTAAGTACCTTTCAGGCTGAAAATATAGGAATATTTAAGAACAGCCAGCTTCAAATCAATTTCACTGGTTCTTATAAAAAAAGAGTGTAATGAAGTAGTAGAGTACCATGACCGTTATGCAATTAGGGCCTCTTGTGGCCTTCATAGGCTAGCACATACATTAAGCATAAACTAACACACTTATCAATGAACTTATAAAGTTAATTAGATTTCTAAGTAAGTCCCAAATCATTTGTTGCACTGATGAAAATGCCTTCTCTGGGCATAGCAATTGGTTAGGTCTTATATTCGTCCTCATATGACTAAATACTCTAACAAGTGTCAGACAAAGAGCTTATTGTTTCACATTGTTTCACCTCTTAATGTATAATTCAGCATAAATATGTTCTTTGATTTTGTCCAAAAACAATTTCAAATTCGATAAAATTTTGAAGCATGTTTTGGCGATGATAAATTATCAGTGGCGTCGGATGAAGAATTTTTTTGGTGAGTACTAATTGTTTTCAAACAATAGAACGATAGGCCTTACACAGAAGAACAATATAATTTGCAAATTATTGGGAGCCTAGTCCCTCTCGAATGTAAAAACACACTGATCTAAAAAAGACTGGATCGAGCATATATCATTCTAAAATGAAGTCATTGGCGGCCATATTGGGAGGTCAAATTCAATACATTGATATTCCACTAGGGGTTGCTTTTTTCTTTGATAATTTTTGGAATGTTATGAATATTCAGCACGGTGAGAATAATCGTACAGTAATTTTTAGCAAAGAATCAAATCAATATAACTTCTTTGGCAGCCATATTTGGAGGCCAAAATCAAGCCGAATCTAAGGGCTTCAACATCTGAATCCAGCACCACTGATCTCAAAATAAAGACTAGATCGAGCATTCTGTTGTTTCTGGATTCAGATGTTGAAGCCAATTGCACCGGCTTGCACTTGGCCTCCCAATATGGCTGCCAAACAAATTATATTGCCTGTATTCTTTGCTACACGATTTTTCAGTCTCGTTCTGGGCATTCATGAAATTCCAAGAATCATCAAAAAATAAAGCAAACCCTAGTTTAGTCTCAATTTATTGAACTTGACCTACCAATATGGCCGCCAATGACTTCATTTCAGAATGACAGATGCTCGACCCAGTCTTTATTTTGAGATCAGTAGTTAAACACCAGGTACGTCCCCCGATTACGAGTGGATTCAATAAATCAACAGCAGGAAAAGATACGTCCAGATAATAATTCGGCTTTCTGCTATCGAGAACAACACGCTTCTCAAAAACATCAAGATCGATTCCAGCTGCAGAGCTCTGAAAAAGAAGCATAACATCAAATCTAAAAACAATGGCAAGTTTAGCTCTTTAAAATCAACATAACATCCAATATTGAAGTAATAGTTAAGCTAGCTCTAAAAACAACATAACAAGATCAAATCTAAGACCCCGTTTGCACTAGAACGGATCCAAATGGGTACGGATCCAATTTGGAAGTGTGTCAATATTTGCTAGCGTTTACACTGGAACGGATCCAAAGCCAGGTCCAGCCCCGTTTTTAGCACTTTGACCCGAATCTGATTACAAAACAAAGCGAAATTTGCCTCGATTTCGATCAGTACCCGTTTGGGAATGGTTCCAACCGTTTACACTAGACCTAGACGAGCTCGGATCCAAATGAGTACACCTTGGAAAGCGATCCCAAATAGGTCCAGATAGCAGACCCAAATGGGTACGGATCCACAGGTCCAGTCTAAACGGGAGGCCTATCTATGCTAGTTTGGGTACGGATCCATTTTGGTCCGTGCTAGTGTAAACGGGGTCTATGGCTGGAGATACATTTTATCGGATTGCTATGGGAGCGGGGTACCTTTCACATCGGATAGGGGTTGCAGTTGCACTACTCCGCATCAATCCGAGATGTCTAGCTCTGCGAAACTCAACATAACATCAAATCTTGAAATTTCAGCTGCATAGCATAGAGCCTTAGAAGCAAAACAAGAAATCTAAAAATAACAGTTACGCTAGTTCTGAAAAATAGATAACAAAATGATGTCTAAAAATAGCGCCTACTACGTCGCACAACCCATACACGTGAGAGTAATCAGGGATTCCCCTTTGGATCAAGTAGGAGAGCTTTTGAATAAACAAATTTATTACCAAATAAACATTTTTCAACTTCAAATATAAAACAACCAGTCTTTGACCATACTACATTAAAAACCCACACATAAAGCCGGATTTCCACTAGCGACTTTTTTCGTGCAAATTAACCTTTTTCGAGATAAAATGTAAACAAATCGAGCCATAAATCATCAAAAACGGATTTCGTGCGAATTTTTGACGCGAAAAAGGGAGTATGATTGGATCCTACTCTTTTTTCTGTTCTTCCGAAAAAAGCCGCGCCAAAAAATAACAGCCAATCAAATTCGGAGAATTTTAGCAAGGTCAGCGACCCTCGTGATCAAATGTGAAAAGAAAGATGGCCGCGGAAAAGTAAATGTTTCCACTACTAGAGCTTTTCGATGCATCTCAGCAGGCCCAGTTGATGCAAAGTTTAGCTTTTCAGCAATATTTGAGAGAGAAAGAGCAAGCATGCACTGTGTGGCCACACGTTTAAGCAAATTGCTCAGATGCGTGAGCCAAATTGCTTACGACGTCGCAAACCCTGAGAAAAATGACACGAATGCCAAAAAATATCAAACACGTTAGACTTTACCACCGCACACTGAAGAAAATTGCTTAAGCAAAATGGCTCGAATGGCACTTTGCTTAAGCATAAATCTCTCGTGTGCGGCTAGCATTAAGGGCTTAGTTGCTTAATTCGTTTCATGGACCCCTGGAGTCGCTTATCGCTAACCCAGTACCGGTTGCTAATTAACTTGTCGATTATTGAAAAACTGAAGTGTGGTATTGCTGTATTTTCTACTGCATTTCAGCATGTATTTACAAAAACATAAAAAGTATTTGAACGAACTAAATGATTTTCCATCCTCAGCTCTCTTCACATGGATGTTCAGTAGACGGTAGATAATCAATAATTTATCTTTTTAACAAGACAAATTAAATCACTATAAAATAGTTGAAATTTAATCATCATCTTAATCAACTCAATTAGTTATGATTAACAAGTAAGGTGGCTGGGACCTATTTTCTTCTGCAGCATTGAGAAGTTTGCTTGAACACTACTGAGTGGTGTAAATAATAGCAATTTAATAAGTTCTGGTCAGAAAATTGGTTTCAAGGTTTGCAAATCCTTGCTAGCAGACTTATAAGCTTGCAGCAAGGGATGAGGTTGGAATAAGGGGTATATTATCTTACAAGTTACAACAGGGTTTTCTGACAAGGAGAGGGGTGGCACATCCTTGCTAGCAGACTTATAAGCTTGCAGCAAGGGAAAAGGTTGGAATAGAGGCATGTTATCCAACAAGTTACAAGAGGGTTCTCTGACAAGGGGAGGGGTGGCACATCATCGGCTAGCTGCAGTGGGTAGGCTAACAAGGGGTTGGTGTATCATCTTGCAAGGGGTTAATACACTTACAAGGGAATGGGCTGGTAAATCATCCTACAAAGGGATACTCTCACAAGGTAAGGGTAAATATAACTCAATATAGTGGGTGGGCTTACAAGAGGTTAGATATGCTTACACGGGATTATCATCTTACAAGGGGTTAGATATGCTTACAAGGAGATGGGTGGCATATCATCTTGCAAGATGTGGTATGTTAATAAAGATTTAAGGACCTTATCACATCAGTCAATTCACCAGGAGTGACCCGGTTCGCCGGGCTAGACCTCCTAACAAACACATGAGATTCCCTGACTGGTTTGACGAGCCTGAAAATAGTCACACAAACTACGCTGTATTGTTTTTCACCCCCCTTTCGTTTTCTCAGCCAGTTTGCCAGCCTAGACCTATCACATGGGGAAATATTAGCCCATTCAAACGGGGTACCACCGCTTGAAAGCGAGAGCTCCGTTATCTGGGCCAGTCCATCTCTCATGTGATAGCAAGATGAATTAAATGCTAGTTTTTTCATTCACTGCAAGATCTCGGCAAGGCTGACTTGCCCAGTAAACCAGGCTCCTGTGATAGGCTCCAGAGAGTAAGAAAATAAAAACAAACTCACAGCCATTGGCAGTTCGATTTCCAAACACAATTCAGCCGGTCTGGTAGAAACAACTGCATCACTAAAAACAAGATGTTTAACTTGAAACCAGCAAGTTGAGCTCTGTAGTGCAATCATTCATAACTCGAGAAGGGATGAATTGTGAGACTGATAAGACTCTGGTTGGTCCTTTAAAATATATCAACCCCAAAGCTCAGTCAGAAGAGTACTGATACGCATAATCAATAGTCTAGGGTTCGAATGCTTCTTGGGCCAATTTTTCATTTTCACAAATCAAATCGATTGATTCATTTATAAGACCGTTGTAGGGTATTGAAAGACAATCACATTCAGACGATTAGAGTGTTAGTAGGGTGTTGAAAGACAATCACATTCAGACGATTAGAAGCCTACATTGATCGTTAATCATCTAAACGTTTTAAACCGGTTGCACCTTGACATAGTTAGTGCCCTGATTCAGAACAATCGAGGTACGGGGGAACAAAAGCAGTACCACGGACAGGTCAGGGCTTCAATGTATTCTTTATCAACTATAAGGTTCCTCTTATCAACTGAATTAGGCCCGTCCAAACCCTGCAGTTTGGCGATTCTCTCAATGGTACTGCCCCGATTAATCAGTGGCAGAGTGCTGGTGTGGTGGGTTCGAGTGCTAGGAGTCATTCAAATTCACATCAATCATCTTTATTGATAGCTCAATTACCTTGCCAGTGTATAGTCTTGTATGTCAAAGTGCCCTCGATGCACGATCTTGCAACGAGGTATAGTTCGACTGTTCTTTTCACCCAGATGCGCACCATTCATTTTGTTATCAGATTGTGGAACTTTCTTGGTTTCTTTTGCCTTCAGCTCTGTATCAGCATTGAAAGAATCACTGAGTGGTTCCGGGTACTTCACAAAGATTGACTGTGGCTGTTCAGTGGGACCCTAGAAGATAGTTTTATGACATGTAATACGAACCAGAATATCAGTATATTAAATAACCAGAGACAGTCGGTTTACAGGTAAATTGGAACCATACAAAAACCAGACCTGTTTAATTCATGTAAACATGGCTCTAAAGAAAGATTCATAGTTTCACCATAGCAAGTAAAGTTTAATTTCCCGTGTTAGACCATGCTTTATGAATGGTTAAAATTCAATTTCCTGCATTAGACCATCCTTTTGAATCAATCTTGTAAAATCTCATTTCCAATGTTAGACCATGCCTTATGCATTGGGGAAATCTCATTTCCAATGTTAGACCATACCTTATGCATTGGGAAAATCTCATTTCCAATGTTAGACCATGCCTCATGAATTAGAAACATTCAATTTCCCATGTTAGACCATGCCTTATGAATTGGTAAAATCTAATTTCCTAGTGTTAGACCATGCCTCATGAATTGGTAAAATCTCATTTCCAATGTTAGACCATGCCTTATGAATTGGTAAAATCTCATTTCCAATGTTAGACCATGCCTTATGAATTGGTAAAATCTCATTTCCTATGTTAGACCATGCCTTATGAATTAATGCAAGGATTAAATGGATACAACTGAAGTTTACTGCGCTAACTTATTATCCTGACTTAGAACAGTGGATGGTGCGCTCAGTTTGGTAGGCCAGGTCCTGGGTTCAAGACCCGGTGGAGGCATATTCCAATTGTGGTAGTTTTTGAGAATGTATTTTCTAGTGTTAGACCATGCTTTATGTGTTCATGTAGGCATACAGGGTATGTTGGCATGACTGACTCAATTCTGATCCTTACAAGAATCTAGAAAATTCTACTTGTAGGAGACCTAATTGAATCTGAAAAAGGTAGGAAAACCTACTTATTGGCCTTACTCATCAAGCAGCTTTAGGATATCAGAGAGTGCAAGAAAACAAGGATTTGTGTAGCCAGTATGTATCACCTACTAAAATAATACCATGGAGGTGTATTAAACAGTAAGTAAGTATAGTAAGTAAGTAAGTAAGTAAGTAAGTAAGTAAGTAAGTAAGTTAGTAAGTAAGTGAGTAAGTAAGTGATTAAGTAAGTAAGTAAGTGATTAAGTAAGTAAGTAAGTAAGTAAGTAAGTAAGTAAGTAAGTAAGTAAGTAAGTAAGTAAGTTTATGTTTAACGAACTAGCCTGCGAAAGGCCTTATTTCTACGAGGGACACAGGATCCCTAATATAACGTATCTTCTAAGCGACGGTGAAGTGAGTTGCTTAGTGAACACCTCGAGAGTCACCCATCCAAATTTTGACCTCACACGACCAGTCTTATCTGCAGCTGCACAGAGCAAACTACTCAGCCACTCAGCCCAACATGTAGAAAACACGAATCAAAACAGGAAATACTTACATCAGCTGTCTTACTTCTAATAACTGATGCTTCCGATCTTCCTTTGAATTTTAATTTCGGGTATTTAACATCTGAAATATCAAGTTCATCATTATTATCATCGTTAGTTTTGATACAAAATAAATCCACAAGTTTGTGGAGAAGCAAGAATTGGAAAATCGATCAAAATAATCACCATCAGGTTCAGAAATTTGAAGGGATAACATCAGTAAGGTGTAGGGTGTTCAGTAATGTGGAGGGCTATCATCAGTAACATTAAGATTTATCTTGCAGTAGTGTGGAGGGATATCTTGTAGTAATGTGGAGGAATATCACCAGTAATGTGGAGGGTGTTAAGTAATGTGGAGGGATATTATCAGTAACATTGAGAATTATTTTGCAGTAACATTGAAGGACATCTTGCAGTAATGCGAAGGGTGTTCAGTAGTGTGGAGGGATATCTTGCAGCTATGTGGAGGGTGTTCCTTGATGTGGAGGGATATCATCATTAATGTGGAGGGATATCTTGCAGTAGTATGGAGAGATATCATCAGTAATGTGGAATGTGTTTAATTATGTCGAGGGATATTATCAGCAATGTGGAGTGTTTTTATATGGAGGGATATCTTTTAGTAATGTGTAGGGTGTTCAGTGTCGTAGAGGGATGTCATCAGTAATGTGAAGGGTGTTCAGTAATGTGGATGGATATCTTGCAGTAATGTGGAGGGTGTTCAGTAATGTGGAGGGATATCTTGCAGTAATGTGGAGGGTGTTCAGTGTCGTGGAGGGATGTCATCAGTAATGTGTAGAGTGTTAAGTATGGAGGGATACCTTTCAGTGATGTGTAGGGTGTTCAGTAATGTGGAGGGATATCTTGCAGTAATAAAGTATCAAATCAATAATCACAACTTACTGTTTCTATCAATTTTGAATCTGAATTTTTCTTGCACTGAATCCAGGGCAATGTTGTTTAACATTTTCATCATGTTGGGTTGCTGAAAAGAATGGGTTCCATAATTGACATTACAAACAATACAAGAAACAAGGACTATTAGCTGTGAAGCCATAAATTTTATATGAACACATCCATTATGGCAGACCTGGCCAAGAGAATTTTAGCAGGTGGGCAGTGAATCGCTCTCCTCACTGTTCTCAGGTGTGATATCTCTTAGTATTAGCACATTGAGGTGGGTGATTCAATTCAAGTTTAATAAATGAGGATGGCAACTAATCGCACACCTCAAATGGCAGAGGATTGCATTAGAGTGAAGCAGGGAAATGGCCCACCACTGATGGCCATGAGACTTCCTCCTCCCTGCTCTCAGGTGTGATATCCCTTGGTAAAAGTGAATATTGAAGTGGGCAATTAACTTCAAATTTAATAAATGAGGAGGGCAACCAATCACCCACCTGAAGTACCTAAGGAGGGCAGTGGGGTGGGGCAGGGCAATTACCCGCCTCAAATACTCAGGTCTGGGCCCATTTTCCTCCATCTATTTAAAGCTGCCTCTAAATGATACAGGTTACATTATCATATTTCTTACCTTTTTAGCATTTTCATAAATTTCGGGATGAAATACGATGTCACAAACGATGCAAGGATTACCAGCTGTAGGGAAACAAAATGATAATATTTAATCACTTATTAGGGGAATTGAATCTTAACAGGAAACATGTAAAACACACAAGTGACAAACTACACGTTTTTTTTATAAGAAACAGTTTTATAAGAAACCTAGTACTAGAGCCCCAAAAATTTAAGAAACTTTTAGAACTACATCAATATCTTTAAGAAACTCTGAAATCAAATAAGAGGACTTTCTGAGCCGGAAAGTTACAAATCAGCAATACATGTTTGCTTGATTTAAGTTTGCTACACGTTTTCATTTAGAGGAATACAGGATGTTGAGTCTACTTGTATTAGTAGGTGGGTTTTGCTTTAATACAAGAAATATGCGAGGGAAAGTGCAAAATTTGATGTTAAGTGCGTATCTAAAAATAAGAAACTTTTAAGAAACTTTTAGTACTAAAAACTGGTGAAAAATTAAGAAACTTTTAGTACTAGGACCTAAGCTAGGTTTCTTATAAAAAAAAACGTGTACCGCAGTTGTTTAACAGCTACACTGAACTTGTCAAAGGGTGACAACTTTACCGTCCAAGGGGTACTCCTTATATTGAAAAAAAGGGGGGTCCATACCACCACATTTTTATTCCCCCCGAAATTTTAAGCCTGATTTTGTGGAGACCCCAAATATTGAATCTTTTTGGAAAACCCAAATTATTTATCAAATGACATACAAGGGGTTCAGACCTCTATAATCTATGTTATATGTTACCCCCATCACGTCACGTCATGTCATGTCTTGTCATGTCTTGTCTTGTCTTGTTATGTCATGTCTTGTCTTTTCATGTCATGTCATGTCATGTCATGTCATGTCTTGTCTTGTCATGTCGTGTCGTGTCGTGTCGTGTCATGTCATGTCATGTCATTTCATGTCATGTCATGTGAATGTAGGTGTTAGTATGTTCACAATGCGAGGTACTATCTCTTAAAATTTACTCCTGAATAGACTAGGTTTCGCATTCATATAAGATTAAGTTTGTAAATAGGAAAATAATAATTGGAACGTTGAAGTTTTGATACGTTTGTGTGCTCGAGGTAGTCCTTCTGTCTGCAACGATACCCAGTAGAAATATCGAAGTATTACATATATTTTAATCTTGGGATACACTCTTTTTTCTTTATAAGAATAAATTTTATAACAATATTGAGGCTCAAATCGCAAAAGAACAATGGAAATTTAAGAATAAACAATGGAAAAGTTGAGGCTCTGGAAAATTTCAAGTATTCTTACAAAAAACAGAGTGTAGGCCAAAAAAGAAAGGCACCAGATTCTACGCTATTTCCTTCCTTTGGACTTCCTGACCCCTAATATTGAGTTTTGTCAATGTTGTAATTCACTAGCCTGCGTGCAAACTTTACTGGACACTGCGCAGGAGGAGAAATGAGGGAATTGTAAAGCTTATAATTCCCTCTTTTCGGTAAAGTATGCGCGCAGGCTATAATTCACCAATCGGAAAAAATCAGACCCCAAAAATAGACATAGACCTCAACGTATTGAGGGTTTAGGGGTACCCTCTTGGCTTTCCCCACCAGGAGGACCATCGCAGCCTCATCACTGTATAGGGTTGAGAAGTAGACTTAAGAAGAAGCAGGATTTAATTGAAGAAATTAGGTATGGTATGCGTTAACACATCAACAATAGTGGTACTTAATGCGAGCATGGTAGCTCGTTTGCCTCACCAGAAACCCTTCATATCATATAGGGTGGGTTTGAATGGTGTTTGGTCTAGCACAGTTCAGTTAAAAAACTACAGGTTCCTTACACGAACTAGTCCAGATATTGTTCCGGGTATGAACAACGACTTTTGCACATGCACATGTCATCTCTTACTTGAGTACCCACTCAGTGCGCATGCGTTTTAACCGACTTTGGAATCACCAAGATGTTATTATTTCAAAACAATTGATTTGAAAGTTTGTATCCCGAACGAGATAGAGACAAAGGAGAGCTCTATCAGCAATATGATCACTAAAAAACTGAATATGAGGCTGACCAATACCTTTATCAGCATCATCTCGAGGCTTGTTGATAATATGAGGTACAGACCAGTTTTCACCAATAGCAGATCTAGAAATAACAAGAGATAAATTTATATCAATATGAACATAGTTTATCAAAGAAGATGGTTTAGAAACCTATTGTTGTATCTTTTTGTGCAAGTTTTTCAAAATTGAGAGTGCACAGTCTTTCCATTGTGTTAGCCAACAGTGTCATGGTTGAGCGAATAGAACAAAACGCTTCTTTTGGTTCCCTAGCCAGAAATATTTGTTATCTAAAAATTATTTTGTAATATTTAGCATCATATTTATGTAGGAAATATTTAAATGTAAAATTTAAATAGTAAAGAGAGAGGATAAGACATACGTTGTGCACTTTCAAGTACTGCTCAACATCAACTGTGAAACAATGTACAACAATAGGTTTCTAAACCATCTTTTTCGATAAACTATGATATGAAGAATCAAACAAAAAGCTGGCCTACACCAAGTTAGAAATATGGAAATTATGCGAAGATTTAATTTGAGTTATGTACGAGTCCTTGTTTCCCAGATTTGTTCCGGTATGGTGGAATTCTGGTCCATGTTTTACCCATTACGACATTAGATGCTTTTATACAAAATTTGGTAGATCAGGATTCCCTACGCATATGGTCATCTGCTGCTAGTGTATATTGGAGCTCACGTGTGTTCTTGTATCGAACATGCGATCAAGGGACGAACTGCAAGTATTAGGTGCTCATAAATATTCTCATGAATTTTACCACCCAATAATAATGATAATAATAATGATAATAATAATCTCTTTATTTACAGTTGGTGAGAAGATAGATAATGTACATAATTAATCACGTACAAACTAATTTATACTAACTATTTACATAAAAACAAGAAATGAAAAAAAATACAATATAGATCTAATTATTTACATTTTACATATCACATATTACAGGGATATTTGTCTCCATTCCAGGCTTTTATGCCTTTGTTAAATCTGAATACGTTTTCAGCACTCTTTATTGTATCAGGCATGGAATTCCAGAGAATGCTTCCTCGGAAGACTACCCTCTCCTAATCGACTTTCTTTTTACTCAATTTTTCCTGTATGCTATCCTACCTTCCTTTCCCAACCCACCATCTGGTTCCTGTTCAGATGGAAGTGTATGCACTAGCTCGGTTTGAAGCTAATACAGGGGCTGGAATGTTGTTCCCTGCTTACGCCACCGACTTAGAGAGCTTGGTTCTCTAGGTAGGTAGGGCTAATAAACCACCACAGCCCACTGCCCAAGAACTTCTAAGAGATCATCTATATTCAATAATTTTGATGCCTGCCTATGGTTTCATTACGTGGCGAAGAAAACCTCTGGTTTGTTGGTATTTTTTGCAAAAATTCATACAGTAGGTTCTCGCATATAAGAAACCAAATTTTTGAATTCAGGCCTGATAATTTATCTTATTTGAAGGCCTTTTAAGAACGAGGATAAAAGTTTTTATTTATAGGGGGGTACATATTGTTTTGAGAGGCAAAATGCTTTGAGTGTTGGACAGTGCCTAGTAATGCCAGTTTATATTTTTCATTATCAAAGTATTCAAATAATTTATTTATCTGTAAAGGTTGCTTTAAATTTGTAATTAAAGTCCACCTATAGATAGCCTTAAGAACAAAATATGGGGACAAGAATTAGAATACTGTAAAACTTGGCATACCTGAAAATAAGAAACTTTTCGATTTCAGACCTGAAATTGTTTCTTATAAAAGGAACCTTTTGGAAAGATTTTCAGGCTGGTTTCTTAATACAAGGGGGTTTCTTATATGCGGGAACCTACTGTATCTACAAACGGGGAGACATTTATTGACACCTTTCCATTGTGATCATTCTGGAATCAGAAATCATTAAGAGAAATCAGAAATCATTTGGGGCTCCCCATACTTACCCTTTCTTTTGATTGCCACCTTCAACGGTTGCCTTGGCTGCATTGGTGCTCGTGCATACGTTTATGAAGAGCTTTTTATTCTGAGTTTGGTCGATGACTTTGATGACATGGCCGGCCTAAAAATGAAAAAATAGGATCCATCAAAACACTCACTTAGGCATTGGGTTAACTGTATCGTACACTTAGACCAACACTTGCATCAGCAATGCTAGCGGGTCTCCAGAAAAAATTCATTATTTTCGTTGTGGATCAAAGTTTTTATGGCAATACGCCCTTCCTGACGCCAACCATTTAATTCGCGTCTTACGACACGCAGCCATACGGTAGAAGCATTCTGACCCCAACGACAAGGATCTTGACATGCGAAGTAACTATTGTGCTGAAATTCGTAAGACATGGTATAACACAGGTAGTGGTTTGGGACAGTGGTTAGCGCGCTCGCCTGTACTCGCGAAGTCCCGGGTTCGAGACCCGGTGGTGGCATATGTCAATTGCAGTAGGCTGCTCTGGTATAATTCATTTAACCATATTAGACCATGCCTTATTAAATAATGTTAACATAGCATGGCTCTGAAGAAGGCGTTAATCTGAAACACGAATAAATGCATCACCGTGGATAAGCCTGAAGTTGTGAACACATCAAGGTTACTGTGCCAACTTTATTTTGTCCTGGTTTGGGACAGTGGTTAGCGCACTCGCCTGCGTCCACAAAAACCCCGGTTCGATAGCCGGTTGTAGCATGTTTCAATAGACCACTTTCACGATGACGTCAATTCTTTTGAAATACTTATAGGAACATCACTATCCTTGATATTATGTGGATCCTAATCTTAAAGGTGTGCATTGCTCTTAGCAACATATACCTTTGTTTTGTAGTTGTAATGTTAGCATAATGATATGATGAAGAATTCTTGCTCAGCAGGGAATCACATCACTTGCCTCACTTTCAAACATATTCTACGTCATCGTGAAAGGGGTCTATTGCAGTAGCCTGCTCTGGTAGAATCTTATTTGTACTGAATATGTACCAATCGAATTACCAGAGTAGAAACTTGATAAACAAGTTTTCGATTTGACCATGTAGAGATTGTGAATCCAAAGAAGCACACTCATTAGCGAGAATATAGTATAGGCTCTTTGAAAGAATTGTTCATTCTGCAAGGTCAAAAATATGCAATATTTCATATACGCATACTCAGGTTTACTCCTGACCATCAAATATGCTTAAAACAGTCTACGAATCTTAAATGAGCAGAGGCGCATGACGAGGGGCAAATCATTCAAAAAAAATCTCGTACACTTTTGGCTAAAAATCTGTAAAATTTTTGAAAAATCTCTGAAAATCTTAGAAATAAATAAAAATCTCGGAAAATCTTCAGAAATCTTCAGAAATCTCGTATACTTCAATGGAAGCGATTTGCCACTCGGCGTATGCACTCTCTTAATGTGATGAAACGCAGTCGAATCTACGTGAAGAAACTCCTTCCCCATCACTGGAATTAACACTAATAAAACAAGGCAGACTTTACAGCCATTTCTAAAAATCTAAGCCCTTCAGATGCAGAGGAGCGAAAAAATGATTGATCTGGAGACTTTAGTTTGGAGGAAATTACTGATGCCAGACGCATTAATTAGTTCTACTGATGCATTTGATCATTGGAAGTTTACAGCTGAACAGTGTATACATCATAGAACAGTCTTTGAACGATTCAAAACTTCAAAATAGCCAAAAAAATCGGAAACATATACAAACTCTTTCTGTCTACACAATAGAAGATCTCTGGTTTTTATGTAGACAGTTTCCCAAAATACCTAAATGAAATGTAGACCTTGCTCAGCCAATTATTCGAAACAACTCTCACTGTAAAGCTTATATAATCCATGTTTTTGCTTCGCGTGTTTCTGGCTATATGAAAACATATAATGTAGAGTTTCACTATAGTTTATAGAGATGGTGTTATTTAGGAGCAAAACTAAAACTTGATTATACATTGCCATCTACTTTTGTCACGGTAGCGAATCGGATTCCTGGGGGGTAGAAATGGTGCAAATGCACCTGTTAAATTTCGATAGATCTTGACACTTAAAATACCTCAGGAATTTCACGCTTTGCCCTTGAATCTCTAAGGTTTTACAACCTCCAATCGATAGCCCTGGATCCGCCCCTGTTTGATCCCCTTATTCTAAGGCTAAGTGATTACCAATTTTTGCGGTGATACCAAAATGTGCAGCAGTGCAGCTATGAATTCAAGATTGTGTAGAATTCAAGTTACATGCATTTTTTAAAAGCAATTTCAGTTCGAGCTCAGTACTAAAAATTGCTTAGCTGGAGGCCAAATTTGAGTACTCAAAATTTCTTAGCCATTGCTTAGCTGTTTTTACTCAAAATTTGTTTCTAAGAATACTATCTTACAAGTTGTTGCAAAATGAATCACGATGGTACTTGTATACAAAAGTGTGGCAGGGTACTAATATCCACTGTAACCTACTTCTTTAGAGCTACAGCAGGATTTTCATTGGCAATTGGATCAGAGCTAAACATTTTCAAATTGCTTAGCATTCCTCTATCCAGTACTAGAATTGCTTAAGTTTTCGTCTTCTCGAGTACTGCCTTGCTTATAAAGAAGTTGCTTGGAAAAAATACATATAAAGTAGTATACAGGCACGGCGAAAGAATGATAATGAACCAGTGGGTCTGGGGGCAAAACCCTGATAAATTCTCTAATATGCAATTTGGTGCATTTTCAGAGCTGAATTTACGCAAAAATAAATCGAAATTTACCATAACATCTATTGTTTTATGAAGAAATATAGTCTTTTTAAAAAGAGAGTGACTTAGCCAAACTTTGGTCCGGCCGAAACCGCACCAACCGGACCGGTTGCGCCGTGCCTGTGTCATAAGTACGAAAAAAAAAACAAATGTAACAAACATAAGCATTAAAAACCAAGCTTTAAAACCATAGAACTAAAAATGTTTAGGATAATGAACCATTTAGAGGCCTCAGAAATAAAAACCCCAATGAGCCCCCAACCTGAACCCCTACTAAAACCCTGCGCTAGATTAGCCGGGACTCTTTATGGTATCAAAACTCAGCATAATGCAGGGAGCCCTCCTGAATGCACAGTGATAAAATCTTCTTAACAAAAGGTGTTGAACGCACTTAAAAAGATCCTGATCAGCTACTTCTGGAGAAATTAAAAGCGACTTGAACAATATTTGAAAAGCGTATAAAACACTCGCCAGATAGATCAGTCAGCAGAATTAAATTTGCGAAAAACGGCGCGAACTTTAATTCAATCTTAGGCTGTGTTTGCTCGAGTCTATAAGCCTATTATTGTTGGGCCTGGTTTCGCACAGACTTGATAAATAAATGGATCATTTAAATTGATAAGTAAAGAGTGCGCTGAAGTTATGTTTGAACTACAATTCATGCTTAATCAGAGGAGAGTGTTTGCTGGGTATTTAAGAGCTGAGTTCAAGTTACAGAAGTAGTGATTTGGATGACAGCAAAGGAGAAACGCAGAACGTGGATGGATAGATAGAGGGTAATTCAGTTTGTCATGGTAAGTCAATTTAATCACTAATGGAAGCATATATTCATTAGAAACTTTAAATTGTCCCAGTAGCTCAGTTTGTAGTGTAATTGAGGTGCAGACTAATAGGTTGTGGGTTCAATACTACTAGGTTCGTTTTTATAAGAAACTAAACCCTCAGACAATTAGCAGCTAATAAGACTTAAGAAACTGTATAGCTCTATTTCTTTACTTCTAACTTAACCTGGTGCATAGAGAGAGAGAGAGAGAGCTATTTGGTACGTCAAGTATCCAATTCTACTCGCTATGCATTTCTTTATACGAAACTCTTTTAAGAAACTAATAAGATGCCAATAAGATATCAGAAACTGAATGACCCTTTTTGTTCCTCAAACTTAACATGGGTGTAAAGATATAAGGGAATTTGGTATTTATAACCAGTATGGTAAGTCAATTTTACTAGCTATATAGATGCATTTCTTTATACCTAACCCTCTTTAAGAAACTGACCCCTAAGATGCCAATAATATTTCAGAAACTTTATTGCCCTACTTCTTCCTCTAAATCAATAAAAACTTGATTGAATGGATGAATAGATTATTTATCATAAACAAAATAAGACAGAGGCTACATGCTTTTTTATAGGAAGCCTTGGTTTCGGGCTGGCCTCAAGTGTCCGAATTTCCAACACACTTTGAGAAAAGACATTTGCCCTACTTCCGAAATAATCCTTTTAAAATACTTTTCTCAGTCCTATCTTGTTCCTTATAATCATTTCACCAATGCCTTAGGTTTATCACAAAGCATTCCGTTATCAAAAATGTGAAAGGGTAAAACATAGATTATAGATGAAAGGACATGTAGTAGGGGGGCAGGGGAGCCATCGCCTCCTTATTTTCTAGAAAAAGAGGAAATTGATAAGAAGCTAACCAGCAGAAACCCTCAGAGAATTGTTGAGCTCCTCGATATTTGTGGTATATAGCCAGAAAAATCAAAAGCTTAGCAAAGCAAAAACATAAATTACTTAAGCTTTTTGTTTGACACTCAACAGAGTTATACCCATAATAGCCTACTTGATCCATATCGGGGTATAATAAGTTATTAGGTTTTTGTTTCGTTCTCTTTCTGGCAAATTACTCTATTGAGTGTCAGACAAAAATCTTAAGTAATCTATGTTTCCGCTTCGCTATGCTTCTAACTTTTCACAGGCTATATTGAAGTTTTGTACCAATCAAGACTGTTTGATACGTTTTGTAAAAATAGCTGCAAGTAAGCTATATACAAATCAATCTTGTCTAATTGTGGGATGAATAACTATATATTACCTCCGGCTTAACAAAAGTAACATCAAAACCTCTTTCTTTTTCTAGTTGTGAAATTTCCATTTCATATTTCTGTAGAAAGAATGAATAAATTTCAAAATTAGAACAGAAACATTTCATCTTAAAGTACTAATAAATAATAAGCTCATGTGCATAGGCGGGTCAAAATAGACAGAGGATGGGACAAACCTTAAGATCATAAAAAGGGGGGGGGTTCAAAACAAGCTAAGGAATAAAATCTCCAAGAAGGAAACAATTCATGGAAAATACTAAAAAGAAGTAGTACTTTCTTTAACCTTTGTTGACTTTCTGATGAACCAAGTAATTTAAAAATTTTCTAAAATAACTTTAATCTAAGGCTTTGTTTGCATGGAGGCGTGGCCAGCCTGAGTAGATGAGCCGGCTCGGTTAGGCAAGATCCACATATAACTTCAATTCTAAATTACACTTGCGTTTACATGTGCAATTACCCACCCTGGGCAAGCGAAAACCGTGAGAAAGGCAGACGGATCTTGTCTGACCAAGATTTCTGTTTGAAATTGATCCCATTGTTATTTATCTGCTGTGCATTTATATGAAAGGCGGGCCAGCCCAGTCAGGCAAGATGAATCAAGCTGTATAAGCGCAAGGGGGTTGCTTTGCTGACTGGGCTGGAAAATTATCCATGAAAACTTGAAAAAATTATCTCCCTTAACCGAGCCAGCTTGCCAAGCCCAGCTCGCCTGGCTCCATTTAAACGGACACTAAAGCAAAAGAGGTGCTATCCTGATGTTGTGAGGAAGGTCTAGAAACTGTAAAACTTTAATCAACGTATGGCTAATGTTGGACAATTTTGACTGGTTTTATTAGTTCAACACAGGGCATGAAAAAGTACCCCGCAGAATGACCACTGGTTCAGGAAATATTTTAATTTGAAATTCCTGCAGGAAATGTTTTGGAAATTGCTTACTTTTTTCAAAGCAACAAAGGAGCAAAGCATTATATTCTGTGTTTGAATTTAGGAATGTTATGGTTTATCATGAACCACTGGCATTCAAGTGATTTTTTGATCGCTGGAAGAAACAATTTTTTTCATGCCCTGGCTTCCACACTTTAGTAGGTGCATCATCTGTTTTGTCTTAAAATATAAACTAAAACAGTTCAACTCACAGCTTTGTTTTCAGGATCTGAAATCTCCTTGCAATAATCAAAGAATAATTCTCTAAACTTTTCATCTTGAAGAGCTTTGTGAATTTTTTCCATCTCCTAAAAAAACATAGTAAATATGAAATTAAATTTTTCTAACCCCCCCCTACTATTCAAACCCCCCCGCGTCTATTAGACATCAGAGAGTAAAGGTGCTTTGATTTGGGATGTTGGAGGGGGCACTAAACTAAAAGGGGGCAGTCTAAAAAGTTGTGGTTTTCTATGTTAGGTACTCTCAAACACCAAATAAATGGGGTTGAGAATAATTGGGGGGTTGGAAATGGTTCAATATGATAATAATGGGGGAGCTGGAATAATGAAGGGGGTTCGGAAATGGTTCGATTTATTAACATTAATAACATGCTATTTGATTTGAGAAAACAAAGCCTATGCTGTGCTCACTTCCTTTCTCGTTCACGAGTCAAGCAAACATATAAGAATGAAATTGATAACTTTAGGTGAGTACCTATAGCATTGCTTAGCAGAATTAGAGAAAATATTCCCTTCTTTTTTCATAAGAACAATTTTATTAGAACACGAGCCTTAGATTTCGCCAAAAATTAGGAACAAGCTAAGAACAAATTGAGGCTGACAATCTTAAGGTCAATATAAGAACTATACAAAATAACCAGGAGACTGACCAATGATTACAAAAAAAGCATATAGACAGCACAGTAACGTATCAAATGGTCAAGAGAGTCCACCTTCAAACCAATGAACACAACTGATAGTGGAAACAGGCTTCCAAATCATTGTAAAGTAAGAACAATTATAGAACATTTCAGGCTGAAAATAGAGGAATATCTAGCACAGCCAGCTTCAAAACAGTTTTACTGGTTCATGTAAAAAAAGAGTGAAATGCAGGCAACCAGAGCGCAATTATATATTTCATGATAAGATACACTCTTTTTTTATAAGAATACTTAATTTTTTTCTGAGCCTCAATATTCTTAATTTTTTGCTATTTTGAGCCTCGGAATATTCTTAAATTATTCTTACTGCAGAAAACACGGATATGGCAATAAATTGTTATCATTGTCATAAATGCCAAAAAACGCGAACCTACAGTATTACAAATATGGTGGCTACAGTAACAGAACGAAATCCTTATTTACTGTTATACAGAGCTTATCGACACTCGCTAAAATTTGTTTCCATAAGATCTGAGCCTCGCGATGTTCTTAAAATATTCTTAAATTTCACCGATTTTGAGCCTCATTATTCTTATAAAATTTATTCTTATAAGAAAAAAGAGTGTATGCATTTTGTTTGGTTAACACAACTTTAAGCAACAGTTTCACTACAATGAAGCTTTAGTTGCATTGCAGCCCTAGACCAATATTGTAAACAATTCAATTCAATGCGAAAATTCTGTACGGGGGTGTACACTAGACTGGAACTGTCCCCCCTTAAGTCTCATGCTTTCTGCATTGCCATAGTATTGGTAGGTTAGAAAAATGCATGCCTTAACTTAGGTTACAACCTCCTTAAAATCAAGTCTTAATTGACTGAAACGGCAAAATGCTATTGAATAGACCAGGATAGTCTAAGCTAGGCCCAAACTACTAGACGAGTTTACTTTGAGGGTGCCAGACTGGAGCTCAGACAGGGCACTTGACCTCGAAAACCGTTAGCTTTTCTTCTAAAATAAACCTCAATAAACAAACCATATCTCGAAATGCAAACATAATTACCTCTGGAGTGATATCAGCATCTTTGCCTTCTTCGCTCATGCCTGCAGACATGTTGTTTCTCAAACATGGAAATTCCAGAAACTTCCACGTTCAACCACGTTTGTTTTGAAACAGACGCAACGCTTGTGCATTTCTTTGTTTGTCGTCATGTGATAAGTCAATGAAACTTCAAGCAACAACAACAACACTCGTTTTTCTCGGTAAGCACGAAATCCTACCCATTAGAAGAAGGTTGTCTGGTCCGGTTTTTATGCTAGATGTTCTAACTTATTTCGAAATACTGAACCGCACTGAACCCTAAACCTAACCCTGACCCTAACCCTTAACCCAAATCCTTGCAACGAATCCTTACACCTTCATAATCACAAATCCTAGCACCAAATGTAACCCTTAAACCTAACCCCAAATTCCAACTTAAACCCTAACTCTATGTGAGTTATAAAAACCGGAATAGCACTTCTAATGGGTGGGATTTCTTGCTAACCCTTTTCCTTGGTGAGATCTACTAGGTGTAGATTATGGTAGAAATTTGGACATATTGCGTTTTGCATAATTTGTTCGCATCAAGTTTAAGAATTAATAACTTTTTGGTTAATGGTTGCACCATTTCATATCATTTACAGTTTATTCCTAAATTTTCTGGCTAGAAAAGCTTCAACCTAGAATCTTAAAACCATTCACAAAGAGACTTATTATCTACCATGATCTAGTACTAAGGGAGGCGAAATTCAAGGGGCGGTGGTATAGTGTAAGTTCGGAATCAATACAAATTAACTCCTAGCTACCCAGAATCCTTTGTGAACTCTAAGAACATGCAATGCATTAAGGGATATGCAGGGAAAAATTTGCATCAATTCAAGATGGCGTCATTGACAGGGAAAATGTCCATTCTAGGATAAAGTTCTCCTTATAATAAGGCTAATAAGAATCTCTCGCTGTCGAGAAACCGAAGCAACAACAACATTTGAACTTGGAATTCGACCTTCTATTGGAGGTCCTCCTCAACAAAGTTAGGCAGAAAATGCCCAATTACATGTCGGTGGCTTTATAGCCCAGCACAAAATCCCTGAGAGTCTCGAAAAGATTTATATATTTACCGAAGAGTTATTTCTTTTCTCAGACTCATTGTTTTCTTATACTTTCGTTGTCTAGCTCTGACTTTGACGTTTCAGTCCGTAGATCGGTGGGGTCTTAACCCCAATTCAGGCGTAATCTTAGGGAAGTCAGGGTTGGATTTTAGTGGAACTGTTATCTAAGAAGTCATTGTTCGGTTTCACAATAATGGTTGCAAATTCGTTAGCTGCATGCTTTTTTATCAGTTATCGATACATAACGTAATAGCTTAGAGAACCCTGACGGGAGTGGCGTGACGGATGCACTCAGGGCCCTTCGGAATAAAGTGCGACGGGGCCTCTCAAAAGGGGTGTGGGATAACATCAACACACAATGAAGCAAATTTTGGGAGCCCCTTCGGTGTCCTTTTATTATTGAACTAAGGTGTCCAAAACTGCATTATGCAACTGCCTGACGTGCAACTCTACCGGACACTTTAACGGGCTCCTCTAATGGGCACCTCTAACGGGCACCTCTACCGGACACCTCCCAAAAAGATGCATAGATACTCGAGTCTCTTCAAAATGAATTTGAAAGCAGCCTGTTCATAGCGGACACCTCTCTTTGACAGAACGAGAATAAAATCAGCCTCATTGTTGTCCGCCATTTCTTGAAAATACTCCTGCGGAACAATGTATGTATATACGGTCACTTTTAATGGGAGTCACAGAAACAGTCTCTCCGCATTAAACAGCAAATAGTTATTCCTATTGCGGGCGTAAGTGGCTTGGCTATCTTTGTTGCTTAGAGGCTGTTTGTGTCTGTTTCTGGGAGGAGTCCATTAATCGAAGTGGCCGTTTTTGAGTTGTGATGCCTTTTTTTCGGAGCTGTCCAGTGTTTGGAGGTGTCCATTGTTTTGAAGTGCCCATTGATATCTCTTTCACTATGTTACTACAGAATTACTCAAGCTCTCATAAAAAAACATGCCAATACAAAATTGACTTACGTACATATATCATTGTTTTTTATGCGTCTAAATCTTTTTATGGTGAAACTCCACTTCAGCAAAGAAAGACAAACGGTGTAAGGAAACAACTAAAGCTGCAAACAAATATAACCCTCTTTGTTATTTCTAAGGCTATTTAATTCTGTTTATCTTTATTTTGATGATATTAATACTCATGGATGTGTTTTAGATTTACTTTCCGGAAACTCATGATGATGTTAGGCAAGAGGAGCCTCTGAGAGCAAAAGAATGGTTGAGATTGCGCTGGTCAGATCAAGGTTCTGATTGTTGGAGATAAGGCGTATACGCGGTGAGTTGAAGGACTTGGTGTATTATGTTATGTCTCATAGTACTCTCTGTTATCACCCTTCCTTTCCCATTGAGAAAGTCCCACAAATACTGCACTGTGTACCTATATTAGCCAACACGGTCTCAGGACTCTGATATTCCGAATTCCTGATTTAAACTATTCTGTAGTTGTAAACATGTTTCTCTTTTCTTGCTTTCTCGTATTTCAGTGTCTTCTTATTTTGTTTTTGCCGCCAAGCTTGTAAAAGTAGTACGTTTTAGCATTTATTATTATTATCATTATTATTCTCATAACTACATTCAAATTGGTTAGAAGCTGGCTGTTCTTAAATATTCCACTATTTTCAGCCTGCTGTGCTCTTAGATTTCTACGGACCTATTTCTCTTAAACTGATTTGGAAGCCTGTTTTGTTATCAACTGTCTTAATTGCACTATATTTAGACTCTCTTGATCATATGACACATCAATGTGCTGTCAATCTGCTTGTTTTGTAATAATTTGCAGTCTCATGGTTATTTCGCATCGTTCTTATCTTGACCTTAGATTTGTCAGCCTCACTTTGTTTTTAGCTTGTTCTTAAGTTCTGGCAAAATTGGAGACTCGTCTTCTTATAAAATTGTTCTTATAAAAAAAGAGTGTAAACTGTTTCTTGTAATTGTAAACAAGTTTCTTCTTTCTTTCTTTCTCGTATTTTAGTGCAATTCTTGTTTTGTGTTTGCCGCCAAGCTTGTGAAAGTAATGCGTTATGGAATGGCAATCATTATTAATATCATTATCTTAGTAATCATTTTCAGAATCCATCATGATGCATCTTGATCATCATTTATCATTTGAAACATGAACTAAAATCTAGGAAGGTATTTCAGAATAAAGACTCTAGCTTCAAAACGTTTCCTCTTATTAATATTCATCAGTAACTGAACTTAAGTTATAAGGCTCTCGTTTTGTAACACCTATGTATTTTATTGGCTTGAAACCTTTTAGAATGCTTGGATATAAAGTAAATTAATCTTACTTTGTAGATTGTTGTTGTCTTTTCTCGATATGAAGTTGATTAAGCTGGCAAAACTGCTAATGCTGCTTGCAATCTTTCGTCAGGAGTCTCTGAACGTGTTCTCAGGTATTTCTTGATATTTTCCTATTGAAAATAACATTATATTGTTATGTAATACAAATGTGCACGATATGATGTTGTCTCTTAATGATTTCATGAAATTGTATAGTAAGTTAACAGTTTTTTTATAGTTTCAATAAGAAAGGACTTGATATTTAACGATTCATATCGATAACTTACAGCATTGCTCGTTTTTTCAATGCTTTCTACTAATTTCTGTTATTTTATTGTTGTTATCCCTAAACTCACTTCTTCTCCATTTCCTGCCTTTTGTCATTTTCTTCTCTTCCTTGTCCTTTTCTGGAACTTCTTCTTGGCCTAGGTTCTTCGTTGTCCTTTCTTCTTCATCTATGTGTTCACAATTTATTCTTCCTATTCCAGTACCCCTTTCTTCATCTTCTATTTTGCCATCTTCTCCTTTATCTTCCTATTTGATTTCTCGTTCTCTCCATCTTCTTCTTTCTCATGCTCCTACGATTGAGCACCTTTCAACATATTCTTCATCTTCTTCGTTTATGTCTCTCATGCTTCATTCTTCCCACTCCTTATCACTTCCTTCATCTTCTATTCCACCATGTTCTTCTTCACCTTCCTTTATCTGTATTATTTGCCTTGTATTTGCCCTGTATTATCTTATTCTTCCAAAGTGCTTCTTTCTCTGGTTCCTACAATTGTTCAAACTGTAACATCTTCTCTATCCTCACACTTCTGCATCCTTAACGATTTGGCCTAAATCCTTGTCGAAGACTAGATTCCCCCACCCTGTACCTCCTAGCCACACAATACCCTTTCCGAACCCCTTCTTCTTGGCAGCAGATTACCACTCCTTTTTGCCTTCTTGTCCTTCCAATGCCCATTCTTCTCTTGTTCATACAATTGCTCTTCTTCATTATCCTTTGTCCTCCTCTGTGTCTTCTTGTTGTTCCAATCTTCTCATATTTCAAGATCTTCTCTATCCTCTCATTTCTTCCTTCTTTCAGTCTTCATTTCTTCACTGATTCTCTCACTCCAGTTTCTCTTCCTTCGATTTCTTCTTCAGTGATTTGCATTTGATATTTTCTCCATTATTACTGTCTTCTCTTCTTCTTACGAGTCTATCTTTCCTTCATCCATTTTGCTCTTCTTGGTACTCCGCTTTTCCACTTTTGCTTGCATTGTTCATCTTGCAAAATATGTAGGCCTTTTATCCAAAACCTAGGGGTTTTTATAGAATAACAGTCTACCGTGAATTTATCTAGTTTTAGTACATTTCAAGGCATTTCATCACATTTTAAGCTGTGGAATTTTCATTTATATATTAGAATTTTATCTCTATTATTTAAAAATCTGTTTTAAAAGCGTTTTTTAGCGTTAATTCTAGATAAAATGTAGCTATGTAGAGCCAACTTTAAAAAAATCTATCATTATCATTATAATTATATATCTTTCCTCTACCTTTATTCATTTCCTTTTGTCTTCTCTTTTCCTTCTTCCCTCGTTAATCTTCATCTTCTTTGTCCTTTATTCTTGTCCCTTGTTTTTTCTCAATCTTTATTTAATCCAGCATCATTTGCCAAACTATTCTTCTGTCTTTTGCAGATACCCTACCATATCAAAGTGGCGAATGCATGATAGCTGGTTACTTCGCTGTCCACTCCCCGGCAGTGCAAGGCCAGACGGTCAAATGCGGCACAATCAACACGCACGACGGCATCGTCCTCTTGGAAGCCTTCCGTTACGCCGTCAACGTCACAAACAGTCGCGGCATACTACCTCCCGGCATGAAGCTCGGCTACAAGATATTCGATACTTGCAAAAGTACCGTGCAGCTGAAAACGCACATCTCCCCTATGTTATCAGAGTTAGTGCTTGGCGTTGTCGGACCGTATTCTTCCAGCGAAGCGATTCTAGCCGCTCACGTATTCAGCGTTTTCAAAACCACAGAGATCAGCTATAGAGCTAGTAGTCTTGAGCTTGAAGACCGCGGACGGTATAATAACTTCTTTCGGACGGTGCCGTCAGATCGATATGAAGCGGCAGCGATTCTTGATATAATTCGCAAGCACAAGTGGAATTACGTGTCATGCATAAACTCACACGAGCGACAGCAGGGGATGTTTTTGATGACGAAACTGATTGTGGACGATAAGCGATGCGTGGCAAAACAGAGTTCGCTGCCGGAGATATCGAAATCGAGCGATTATGACGATGCTATTGATCTGATAATGACAGACACCAAGGCCAAGGTTATCGTTCTCCTCACAACTGTGGAAGATACCACTAAATTGATAGCTGCTGCCAAGAAGAAGGGGTTCGGAAAGGGTATTGTGTGGCTAGGAGGTACAGGGTGGGGGAATCTAGTCTTCGACAAGGATTTAGGCCAAATCGTTAACGGCGCAATATCTCTGAATTTCGTGCAGCATACTTCAGAGAAAGATTTTCAAAAATATTTCTTCTCGCGCACGCCAGAGAACAACAACTACTCTTATTTCATAAAGTTCTGGGAGAAAGTATTTCATTGCTCGTTTGACTCGACAGCATTGCATAGCGAGCTGCCCTGCACCAGCAGAGAAAAACTCAGGGATAATGTTCGACTTCCCCCCTTCACAACGATAGGCCCAGTAATTGATGCTGTTTACATATATGCCCAGGTTGTTCGTTACGCCTTGCAGCAAATGTGCGAGAAACAAGATTTAGCATGCTTCAAAACACATTTTTACGCGATTCTGGGTTGGATTCGTCCATCTTTATCAACCAAAACATTCAAAAGCCTGGATTCAGCTAATAACATCACTTTCGACCGTTTTGGAGGCGTACCTGGCCAGTACGACATACTGAATCTTATTGCGACTGAAAATAGCCAGAAGTATGAATTGATTGGACAATGGAAAGCAGGCACAGACTCAAAGTCGCAGTTGGTGATAAACAAAAAAGTGAACTGGCCCAACAAAAATGGGACAGAGATTGTATCAGAGTGTAGTTTGCCTTGCAATTCGAAACGAGGCGAGGTGAAGGAAACGGGGGCTCATGGGAAGGCGAGTAATTGCTGCTGGAGGTGCAAATTGTGTGACGCGAACGACATGATTTCAAAGAATGACACGTGTTTAGCGTGCGGAAACGACTACAAACCTGATTTCTCACGCAAACACTGCCAAAAGCTTCGAGAAGATTCTGTGTCGTACACGCATCCCATCGGCATATCTGCTATGGTGTTATCAACAGTGGGGATACTGCTAACACTGATTATAGCAGGGATATTCATATTCTTCAACAAGTCCCCTATCGTGAAAGCATCTGGGAGGGAGCTAAGCTACTTCATGTTGATAGGCATCTGCATATGCTATTCCGCTCCTATCATCTTCTTATCACCACCAACGAAAAGCATTTGCGCCTTGCAAAGATTCATCGCGGGCCTAAGTCTGAACTTCTGTTACGCACCGTTGCTGCTGAAAACAAACAGACTATACCGCATATTCAAAAACGCAACCCTACGCGTCTCAAGACCGGTTCTAACCAGTCCCGTTTCCCAAATCATCATTTGCCTTGGTATCACATCTATACAAATACTACTAGGGATAGTCTGGACTATCGGAGACCCCCCAGAAGTGTTTCGCCATTATCCATCTAGCAGAAATCACGTGATGTTATACTGCAAGACGGATACCTACATCATGGAGCTGAATCTGGGTGTCTGCCTCGTTTTGATGCTGGCATGCACGTGGTTTGCATTCAAAACGAGGAATTTCCCGAAGAATTTCAACGAGTCGAAGAGCACGATGCTGACGATGTATGCGAGTTGTTTAGCGTGGGGGATCTTCCTGCCTATCTTCACGCTATCGAAGAATACGGATGAGTACGCGCGTACATACACCATCGCCTTGTTCTGCGAAGTCATCGCTTATGTTACCCTCATTGGGCTCTTCGCGCCGAAGATTCATCTGTTGTTCTGTCCTGGCGGTATGGTTCGAGATGCGAGTCAAACTGGCGTCGTAACGCGCGGCGAGATCCGAGAGTTGAAAAGGAATACGCTAATGTCGCGCGCAATTCTGTCTTCTTATCCAGCAGTAACGCCAAAATACGTTCAAACGTCATTGCAGTTTGATGGCAGTTACGTGAACGACATCTCAACATCAACAACAGATTTAACAGAGCTGCATTTGTAAGTTGTTTGGCAACACCTTCATAACAATGAGATATGCAAGCTGCAAGGACGAAAGATAGTTGATTTTACACAGCCGTGTGAGCCAAAAGATAATCTAGCAAACACAAAGATCAGATCAGAACTGTTTTCTGTGTCATAGAATAAACTATATTTTGAACGAGTAAGACTCAAGCAAAGGCTCTAGCAATATAATCTTGGTCATGACAAATAAGATTGACTTCACATTAGAAATAGTTTAGCTTTACTTATGGTGATTTCAAGTTAGACAATAGAAAGATACAGATCTTTAAAGAGACTTTACAATTCTAAGTTGGGCACATGCCCACCTTATCCATATAAAGAGACCTTAAGACCAGCTCAACATTACCGTGAGACCTAAAGGTTAAATGTACAAACATGATTTACAATACCATTGGCTCCTTTTGCATTTGCGTTATGTCATAGTGAAACTTTACCTATGGTGAATTCATGCTAGACTATTGATTGATAAAGATCTTAAAAGAGATTCGACTATTTCAAGATGGGCATCTTCCCACCTTTTTCCACATAAAGAGACCCTAAGAACAGCTCCACATTACCTTGTGACCAAAAGCTTAGTCTGACGAACAAGATTTGCAATGCCATTGGCTCCTTTTGCTTTATGAAATAGTTTAGCTTTACTTATGGTGATTTCAAGTTAGACAATAGAGTGATACAAATCTTTTAAGGGGCTCGACTTTTCAAAGTTGAGCAGATGCCAGCCCTTTTCCATATAAAGATATCCTAAAACCAGCTCAATTAATTTCTAATTATTTTCAAATTTAGCTCAAATGTAAATTTAGCCCAAGTGTTTTCGTTGCATTTTTAACAAAAGAAGATAATTCACATTCTTGATAACGTACAGAGGTGACGTAGCTATAGCCTGAAACCTTTGATTAACACTGGCATGAAAAATGACGTTATTGTTGAGGCATAAAACCCTTTTTTATTTCATCTTAGATCAATATGTGATTATTTGAGATGCTAGTAAATACAATTAAATCTTAAGATTACACAACTACTTTACATTAACTTTATTCGTTTTTTAACATATTTTCGTTTTATTAGATATGCAAGTAGTTACAAAATGTACACTTGTCTTTTTAGATTTATTCTGCGTTATCTTCTTAAGGTTAAACTAACATACATGATTCACAATGCTATTGGCTCCTATTTGCGTTATGGCATAGTGCAGCTTTAACTATCATGACTTCAAGTTAGACTATAGTGTGATACAGATCTTTAAAGGGCTAAAGGGATTTGACTATTCTAAGTCTAAGGTCTCCTTGTCCATAAAGTCGATACAAGAAATTGAGATTCTCAAGGCATTTTTTAAGGGAATTTGACTACTGGGCAAAGACCGTACGAGGGCCTGCATCTCCACGACCAGAGCTCTTGACCCCCTGAGTGGCTGTACAAAGGGCCTTGCATTCTTTGCTCAACTCAATCTAAGAAAAAATATGACTGACTGAAAGACTTACACTGTTTACTGTAGGCCTAAAATTTTGCCTTTTACTGGGCTGGAAAAAGGGCCCACTGGGCCAATGGCCCAGTAGTTTAACTGAGACATACATGATCGTATGAAAACGACTCAATTTCTGTAGCCACCCATTTAAACCAGCCAATGTTTGCTAGTCTATCAGTGGACTTGTTAACTGGCCTCCACTTTGTCCAATTTAAATGGAATATTCATGTTGCATACTTTTCTTACGTAAGCCGAGAAGAATCGAATACAAACTCGTGGATGAGAGCGTGCAGTTGTCGGAAGAAGATCAGTCCATAAGTAAGGATGGTAGCATAATCCTTGATCGGCGTCATCTTGTTAAAAAAATCCCTGTGAAGATTCTTTTACGCAAACGGACGATAAACAAAATAAGACCTCATACAGCTATAGGTTGTGATGCAATACATGCTATCGTGCCAAGTAAACAAAGTCTAGTCCAGAGATGGGAACAATAAACTGGAGAGCCCTAATGGGAAAACGAGCTCCTCCAAAGCCTCAGTAGTTATTATGTTTCACTATGTCTCAGATTTTCTTGCAATTACATATCAAAGACTGTATTGATAATTTCTTATTTTGTAGATCATAACTGCCTCGTCCATCCCTAGATATAAAGCTTTTAGTTGCTTTTGAGCTCTGGTTCGAAAAACGTCGAAAATGCTAAAGTTTATGCTTAACAAACTACTTCCCTCTTATTATTGTATCTTAGATGTGACTGACAGAAATTTTGGATGTTTATACGTGAATAACGTTAAACACCAGTTGCATTTCTGTTCATCCCTCAGTCTTGAAAAACTCTACATAAATTGATGTGCTCTACTTCATAAAGTGGGGATGCTTTGTGCGTGACAACTACCCCTCTAATTATTGTCTTTGGTGTGGCCAACTAATGGGTCACGTGACTAAAAGTGGCCAACTTTGATCACAGATAGAACGCTAGTTGCATCTCTATTCTCCTTTAATTGGGATGAACACTATATTGCTGTGCTGTACTTCACACACTGCGGATGCTTTGCACTTGACAAACTACCCTCCTAATCATTTCCTCTGGTGTGACCAACTAATGTCTCAAGTGGATATTAGTGGCCAACTTTGATTTTTGATAGAAAGTCAGTTACATCTCTATACACCCCTTAATCTAATAGTACACATATACAACTTCTTATACAAGAAGAAGGAATGTCCAATATTGCAATAGTTCTAATTTTCCTATAGGAGCTACCCCCTCGAAATATGAGTGAAGTGAAACTGCAAAGCCGTTTACTATCGGTTCAACGGGGGTCTAACACAGGTCATTTGTCTAATGAGTCCTGTTTGTGCATCCGACTAGGCCACTGGTACTTGATGCTTGTCAGAAAGATGTGTATCAGATGTGGCAATGCTAACTGCATCTTGCAAGGTCTTAGGTACCTCCCTGGAAGGTCCATCGACAACAATCTTCTTTGTGTCCAAGTTCTTGCTATTTGCACCAACCCGAGTGAGGACCGTGTCGTCTTTGTCGTCGATCTGAGACACGCAGAGAAGCAGACGGACCTTCGGGAAGAAGAATCCCACCAGTGACACGGCAGCTATGAGGCCACAAAACACCGCCAAGGTGTATGTCCGGAAAAACGGAGATTGGTCATGGGACAGCAGATATGTGGGCATGAACACACCCCAGGCAAAGCAGCTGAAATACAGCGTGAACATGATGCTCTTCGTCTCGTTGTAATTCTTCGGGAAGTGACGTGTTTTGAAGGCATACCAAGTGCAGGCTAGCATCAAAACGAGGCATGTGAATAAATTAAGTGCCATCGTGTATGGGTCGAGCTTGCAGAATAAATTAGCATATTCTCTGTTGCTGGAGTATTTCAAATCAACACGAGGCGGGTCACCAATCACCCACACAATGCCAAGCAGTAGCTGGATGCCCACGATACCGAGGCTGATCAGGATTTGGGAGATTGGGCTGACTAGGGATGGTCTTGCTATGGTGGATTTTGCTGACTGGAATATCCGGAATATTCGGTTGGTTTTCAGGAATAACGGGGCGTAAACTGTGCTGAAGCTGAGTCCGGCGATAAACTTCTGAGCACCGCAGGAGACGATGGATGGCTTGGCGAAGAATATCATGGGTGCTATGAAACACAGGCAAATGCCAGCGAGCATGAAGAAGCTGGATTCACGGCCTGATGCCTTCACGATACGGGAAGTGTGGAGCCTCACAAACAGTAAAACCACTAATGTTGTTACTAGAATCCCGAGGCTTGAAAAACACAACACGACGATGCCAATTGTTGACGTGTACGTCACAGTGACTTCAGGCATGTCCTCACACGTATCGCGTTGCATGCTGGGTTTCCGCTTTTCACCACAGGGGACACAGGTATCATTTTGAACCTTTTCTTCCGAACCGCACTTCTTACACTTCCAGCAACAGAGCCGAATGTTTTCATTCTTATCCGGAACGCTGACTTCTCCCTTATTGGCTTGACACGGAAGGCTGCAAAAAGAAACCGGAGGCTTCTGTTGTCCGGTAGCAGTCCACTGAATGACACGGTCGGAAAGACGCAGTTTACCTTGGGTAGGGTTGATACCGTTTGGTTGCCAGGACCCAACTAGCTTGTATTCATTGCCGGTTTTGTTTGGAGCATAGTGGAGAATATCGAACCGGCCTTCCACGCAACCAAGAGCGTTTAAGGTGACGTTCCGGTCGCCATATACATCCAAGAAAGAGTTCTTCAACAGCCATTTGGGAATCAAGGAACTTTGTAACATGGCATTTAAGTTACATAAACCCCCGCGAAAAAAACATACTGGGAACTTGGCTGCCATACCTCGGAATAAAGCAAAAACCGCATCAAATACCGGCTCGACATTTGTGAACGGAACCCAGCCTTGGCCTTCACTCAGCTTCTCATTCCCAACACATGAAGCATTTTTAGCACTGTTACTAAGCAACCCAGTCGAACAATTGAAAACTTCTTCCCAGAATTCCAAGAAGGCTGTGTAGTTATTGTTCTGCGGATTCAGAGCGAAGAAATGCCGCTTGAATTCTGCCATATCACCCTTTGGGCCATAATTGAGCGTCAAAGCCCCAAAAGCTATGCTTTCCAAACCGTGTCGTTTCAAGGCCAAATTTCCCCAGCCGGTCCCTGCAAGCAAGGTTAGCCTACCAGGCTGCATGTTAATTCTCTTTGCTGCAGTCAATAGTCCAATCGTGTCATCCTTAGTGGTAAGCAGCACAAGAACATTGATTTTAGTATCAGTTACAATATCATTCAGTGTGTCTTCATAGCTTTTATTGGAGCGTACACACGGCAATGTGAATGCCTTGGCTACGCATTTCCTTTCCCTCCGTGCAGCAGCAGTGAACAACGAAAGACTTTGTAGCTCGTTCGTGCTGCAGGAGGACACGACTGCGAAATAAGTCCAGTTGAAGTGGCTGATGATGCTGAGCAGTGCCATTCTCTGATAACTTTCCGAAGGAATCGTCCGCAAAATGTACTCGTGTCTTGAGCGTTTGTCCAGCGTTGAAGATGCTGCGCCATAGCTTACAGCTGGTAAGGACCAAATATTCAGCACCTGGATGACAAGAAACGAAGACATTAAAAGTGACAAGTCTTACCCTGAATAATTTTGATATTTTCCTTGGTTTTACCAGAGCAGGCTATTGCAATTGACATACGGAGCCACCGGGTCTCAAACCCGGGTTGTCGCGGCCAGGCAAGCGGGTTCACAACAGTCCTAAACCAGGACAATAAGTTAGCACTATAACCTTGAGGTTTTTACATCTCCAGGTTTATCCAGAGTGAGGCAATGATTCGTATATCGGATTTAATCCTTCTTCAGAGCCATGTTTTGTCTATTGTAGTAGCTTGCTCTTATAGCTTCCTAATAGAGAGAAAGATTAATATTTTGCCTTTTTCATACTTCTCTTACGTGAACTTTCCTATATAAGGTGTAGAAATAGGTATAAAAAATACTGAAATTTGATTAAGAGCTGGGAACCTTTTAATGCCATAGTTTTTTATGATATACCTTACATTCAAAACAGAAAGATGTAATAAATAAATCCTCAACAGCACTGAACATCCTCCACAGTACTGAACATCCCTCCATCGTACTAAATATACTAAACAGTACTGAGCATCCTCCACAGTACTGAACATCCCTCCATTGTACTGAATACACTAAACAGTACTGAAAATCCTCCACAGTACTGAAAATCCCTCATCGTACTGAATTTACTCAACAGTACTGAACATCCTCCACAGAACTGAGCATCCCTCCATCGTACTGAATACACTCAACAGTACTGAAAATCCTCCTCAGTACTGAACATCCCTCATCGTACTGAATAAACTCAACAGTGCTGAACATCCTCCACAGTACTGAACATCTTCCACAGTACTGAACATCCTCCACAGTACTGAACATCCTCCACAATACTGAACATCTTCTACAGTACTGAACATCCTCCGCAGTATTGAACATCCTCCGATGTACTTATGGTATCCCAACAGTACTGAACATCGTTCACAGTACTGAACATCCCTCCATCGTACTTAATATACTCAACAGTACTGAAAATCCTCCACAGTACTGAACATCTTACACAGTATTACATCCTCCATTGTACTAATGGTATCCTGCCATAGTACTGCACACTTCCCCAGGGTGAACATCCCGCTTGCAATAGTAAAAGCAAGGCGTACCAGAAATGCAATTATTACCTGTGAAATCTCCATCGCTGCGTCAGAATTACTAGGCCCAACAACGCCAAAAATGTTATCACCATACTGTCTTTTAATCGTGTCCTTCATGGCAGTTTTGATTGCCTCCGAGCTGTCACATGTGTCTTGTATGGTGTATCCAATCTTGAAAACATTGTAGCCGGCATGACGTGTGTAGTTCATTGCATATCTGAACGCTTCCAGGTACGGGATGACGTTTTGCGTGTCTATCTTGCCGCATGCTGCACTGACTGTGCCGTCTGACGAGTGGACGTCAAAGAATCCTGCTATTTGCAGGTCTCCAGACGTAGAGGGAAGGGTAGCTGAGGGAAAATAGTAGCTATCAGAGTCAGGTGTTACAAAATGTAATGGAGTGGGGTGATTGAGGATGCACTTGGTAAAGTACAGGTTGGGGTTGTACAGCCCTAAATGTTTACGATGGGACATGATTGGGACAGCATAGGGACAGCATATAAATGGGACAGCATAGTATTCATTACCTTAACCCGTTCCTATTTTCAGGAATCACCATTTAGTAAGACTTTCCTCAGCACTTAAAATAATATGGATTACTCCAAAGGTTTCATTCCCTAAATTCCATCACCCGGGAATTCCAGTTAGTCTATCATCCGGGAATTCCAGCATCATTTGTTTTATCTGCCACGATGAAAACAGAGAAAATCAGGTTACAAAGTTACTTTACGTACCACTGTTGACAATTTTCGAAACGAGGGCCAGTCCAAAGAATAATGTGACTGAGGCCATCATCAGCAAGAGGCAATGAACTTGATTCAACCAATCAAATTTCTGCAACTGTTTGGAAAAGAACGTAGATTAAAATAAACACTGAATCATTGATTTTGATCAAAATAAACACTGAATCAAACATACACAACTCGACTTGTGCATGTTTAGTGTGTTTCAATAATGGTTGAATTGAGTGTGTTTCAATAATGGTTAAGTTTAGTATCTTTCAATAATGGTTAAATTTAGTGTGTTTCAATAATGGTTGAATTTAGTGTGTTTCAATAATGGTTAAATTTAGCGTGTTTCAATAATGGTTAAATTTAATGTGTTTCAATAATGGTTGAATTTAGTGTGTTTCAATAACAGTTAAATTTAGTTTCTTTCAATAATGGTTAAATTCAGTGTGTTTCAATAATGGTTAAATTCAGTGTCTTTCAATAATGGTTGAATTTAGTGTGTCTCAATAATGGTTAAATTTAGTGCGTTTCAATAATGGTTAAATTCAGTGTCATTCAATAACAGTTAAATTCAGTGTCTTTCAATAATGGTTAAATTCAGTGTGTTTCAATAATGGTTAAATTTAGTGTGTTTCAATAATGGTTGAATTGAGTGTGTTTCAATAATGGTTGAATTGAGTGTGTTTCAATAATGGTTGAATTGAGTGTGTTTCAATAATGGTTAAATTTAGTGTGTTTTCAATAATGGTTAAATTTAGTGTGTTTCAATAATGGTTAAATTTAGTGTGTTTCAATAATGGTTAAATTCAGTGTCTTTCAATAATGGTTAAATTCAGTGTCTTTCAATAATGGTTAAATTTAGTGTGTTTCAATAATGGTTAAATTTAGTATCTTTCAATAATGGTTGAATTGAGTGTGTTTCAATAATGGTTAAATTTAGTGTGGTGCGTTTTAATAATGGTTATATTTAGTGTCTTTCAATAATGGTTAAATTTATTGTCTTTCAATAATGGTTAAATTTAGTGTGGTGCGTTTTAATAATGGTTGAATTTAGTGTGTTTCAATAATGGGTAAATTTAGTGTCTTTCAATAATGGTTGAATTTAGTGTCTTTCAATAATGGTTGAATTCAGTGTGTTTCAATAATGGTTAAATTTAGTGTCTTTCAATAATGGGTAAATTTAGTGTCTTTCAATAATGGTTGAATTCAGTGTCTTTCAATAATGGTTAAATTTAGTGTGTTTCAATAATGGTTGAATTTAGTGTCTTTCAATAATGGTTGAATTCAGTGTCTTTCAATAATGGTTAAATTTAGTGTGTTTCAATAATGGTTAAATTTATTGTCTTTCAATAATGGTTAAATTTAGTGTGGTGCGTTTTAATAATGGTTGAATTTAGTGTGTTTCAATAATGGGTAAATTTAGTGTCTTTCAATAATGGTTGAATTTAGTGTCTTTCAATAATGGTTGAATTCAGTGTGTTTCAATAATGGTTAAATTTAGTGTCTTTCAATAATGGGTAAATTTAGTGTCTTTCAATAATGGTTGAATTCAGTGTCTTTCAATAATGGTTAAATTTAGTGTGTTTCAATAATGGTTAAATTTATTGTCTTTCAATAATGGGTAAATTTAGTGTGTTTCAATAATGGTTAAATCTAGTGTGTTTCACTAATGGTTAAATTTAGTGTGTTTCAATAATGGTTAAATCTAGTGTGTTTCAATAATGGTTAAATTTAGTGTGTTTCAATAATGGTTAAATCTAGTGTGTTACACTAATGGTTAAATTTAGTGTGTTTCAATAATGGGTAAATTTAGTGTCTTTCAATAATGGTTGAATTTAGTGTCTTTCAAAAATGGTTGAATTTAGTGTGTTTCAATAATGGTTGAATTGAGTGTGTTTCAATAATGGTTAAATTTATTGTCTTTCAATAATGGTTAAATTTAGTGTGGTGCGTTTTAATAATGGTTGAATTTAGTGTGTTTCAATAATGGGTAAATCTAGTGTCTTTCAATAATGGTTGAATTCAGTGTCTTTCAATAATGGTTAAATTTAGTGTGTTTCAATAATGGTTGAATTCAGTGTGTTTCAATAATGGTTAAATTTAGTGTGTTTCAATAATGGTTAAATTCAGTGTCTTTCAATAATGGTTAAGTTTAGTGTGTTGTGTTTCAATAATGGTTAAAATTAGTGTTTCAATAATAGTTTCAATAATGGTTAAATTCAAACATAATTTTAGGGATACCGTGGATCCTATGTGCCCAATAAATGATGGTATTGAGGACGCGGAACACTTTTTGCTGCTACGCCATGCCTATGATTCATTCAGAAGCGACCATCTCGACAGTGTAAATACAATGCTTCGACCGCAGGGTATTTCGAACCTTGTCAAGAAAGAACTACTACAAATCATCCTTCATGGCCATGAAAAGCTATCTTTCGACTTAAACGCAAAAATTCGTACGGCAACATTGACTTATATCAAGGATTCGGAACGCTTTCTAAAACTTGTAAATATTAATGTTAATGTTACGATTATGCCTCACCCCCTTGTGCAATATTTTGTTCTCTATGTGTAGTAAGGTTATTTCTAATATTTGTATCTTGAAAGTAATGAACTTAGGGTTGCTAAGTATTATTATGTTCCCTTTTTTCTATCGTCTTGCTTTGTTTATGTATGTAAATTTAATGAGATTAGAAAAATGATGGTCTGAAGCTATCAAACTTAATTCAAAGAATATCTGTATCAAATCTAACATATGGTACCAATTAATGAACCAACCAGGGGGCCTATTATAGGTTTTGCGACTTCAGCCCTATTTTTACGTGCGGCTTACGGTTTTACCTTTGATTTTTGCGGCTGCAGCTTTGCGTTTTCCGTTTCGTCTTCACAAGCTACGGCTTTGCGCTTTATTTCATGGCGGATTGCGGCTTTTGCCAGATTTTTGTACGGCCTTGCGTTTTCAAGACTCCCTATAATAGGCCCCTCGATCAGAAAAAATCGAATAGGCTTGCCGACTGAGCTATCAACTGACTTCTGAGTTACCAACTGACCTCTGCCAACTAGAGGCCCCCCCATAGTACCCCTGGATGACGGATTCATGCGTCAATCTTTCGTTTATCACGTCATCACGGACCTTAAAACAGAGTTTTCACGATCTTTTCCATCTACCTTATCGGCCCTTTTTACGCCGGCCCTAAATGGCGTTAATTTTCGTCCTGCGGCGGAATAAAGGCCGGCGTAAAAAGGGCCGGCGTTAAAAGGGCCAAAATTTTACAAATTTTCTCAAAAAGCGGCGTTAATTTTATATCATATTTTTTGCTGACATGCACCTTATTTTAGGCTTTATTTGGATATAGTAATGTATATTTGACCAAAATTAGTAGCAAAGTTAGAGTTCTTTAGTTTAAGAGTTACTAAATCATATGTCTATGTCCTGAAATGGGTTTTCGCACAAATGGGATAGGTTTGAGGCTTGGGTAACTGCCTCAGTAATGAAGCCTAAAGCCGGAAAGAATGAGCTCTTTAGATTCCTTTAAGTGTTTATACATTTCAATGATTTGAGAGATGAGACTAGGGAGGAGCAGTGTGAATATGAGGTGGAAGAAGACGCCATCAAAGTGCAGTCGGATGAAGAGGTAGATACAGAATGCACCGAGAAAGAGGCGATCGTAATTGACTAATTTTTTCATGAAATTAGCTACTTTCTTTTCTTTTTCAAGGATAAAACACTTTCTCTAAAGTATATTTTTAAATTTTTTCTTTCCTTGGTCTTTGTCCGGCGTAAAACGCCGCCCTAAATGGCGTTAAAGCAGATTCTTGGGGTGGCGGAATTAGGGCCGGCGTAAAAAGGGCCGGCGTTAAATTAGGGCCGGCGTAAAAAGGGCCGATATAATTATGCAAGAATTTTTTTAACGACCAGAACGCGTCACGCAATCACGCACTTGAAAACTCTTTTTCACGAAATAAGGACCTCATTTTCAACAAATCACGCTGCACGAAGTATTCTTTGATCACGGATTCACGAACCGAAAATATCTAAATCACGAAATCACGTGCGAAAATATGCAAAATAACGATTCAGGGAGGGCCTCCAACTAAGCAACTGGGGCCATTCACCAGGGCATGAAAAAGCACCCGACCGTGTGACCTCTGGTCACAGGAAATTTTGACTTGGCATTCCTGCAGGAAATGTTTTGGAATTGCTTACTTTTTTCAAAGCAACAAAGGAGCAAATCATTATATTCTGTTTGTATTTAGGATAGTTATGGTTGGTATATTATGAACCAATGGCATTCGTGTGATTTTTTGGTCACAGGATGAAAATATTTTTCAAGCTCTGCAATTCACCCAATCGATTAAACCAAGCCATATCAATGATTTCATCAATCATCTTTTCATTCGCACAAATCATTTCGATGGATTTTCGAAATCCTGCTACTTCTAAAGCATCAAATCAGAAAAAAGCAGTATTGGAAAAATCAATGGAGATAATTTATTAGAATGGAAATTACTCCAACAGCAGTTAGGGCACTAGAGTACCAATCCAGAGGTCATGGGCTCGAGTACTACTCGGGTCATTTTCATTTCCCACGAAATATCTCGATTAAAATATTACGTTGCTGGTTAAATCCCTCCACATTAATTCACATCCTTTACATTACTGCCAAAATCCCTCCAAATTACTGAAAAACCTTCCACATTACTGCAAATATCCCTCCAAATTACTGAAAAACCTCCACTTCACTTCAAATATCCCTCCAAATTACTGAAAAACCTCCACTTCACTTCAAAAGTCCCACAAAATTACTGAAAATCCTCCACATCACTGCAAGATGTCTCTCCACATTACTGAATACCCTCTCTATAACTGCAAATATCTCTCTATAATACTAAACACCCTCCACATTACTTGAAGATATCGCTCAACGTTACTGATTATATCCTTTAACATTACTAATGATATACCTCCACACTATACACTGAGCACCTTCAAAATTACTGCAAACGTACCTCCTACAAACAGTAAATCTAAAGCACCGCTATTTCCTCGTTGCTCTGATAAAAATTTGGAATGATCTAACACAATTTAAATTGCTGCAAATTTTCCTTACATCTTCCAATTTTAAGAAGAACAGTATGTTGAAAGTCTTGTAGATAGAAAATCAAAAACCAACCTCAAATCTTTAATTCATAAATCCCCTCTCTCTCTGACATCCGCCGGAGGGAAAGCACCATTTCGCATGACAAGTCAAGGAGAAGTTGCGCGAGAACTCATTAAATTCCGAGTGAATTGCCTACAGATGGAAATAGAAAGTGAACTCTTTATTCAATTAATTATTTATTAAGTTTGAACAACTCTCGATAAAGAAAAGATCACCTATGATTTCCTCGTGTTTCGAAATACACTCTCAAGGTGTTGGGCGTGCACAATTTGCAGACATTGAAAGTTAAGAAAACATTGTAAGAGCTGGAAGGAAATGGATGCTAAGACAGAGGTGTAAAGGGGGTCTAGCAGGTTGCCCGAGTGAGTGAGTTTGTGTTTAACATGCTAGCCTACGAAAATCCATAATAGACCTTGTTTCTGGTAGCATGCACTACAACACTACATATAGCATTTAGTAAATGAGGCCCTGGTATGTTTGATAAGTGAATGTGAGTGAGTGAGCACATGCTTAATATGCTATGAAAGACCAAAAGAGACCTTATTTCTAATAGGGTACGGTATAGCATGCACTACATCACTACATATAGTGTAGTAGATAGGGTTCTTGTATGTTTCAAGAGCGAATGAGTTTAGGTTTAACGTGCTAGCCTACAAAAGGCTACAAGAGGCCTTATATCTAGTTGAATGAATGATTTAACACGGTAGCATGCACTTCATCACTAAATCACATACACTCTCTTTTTTCTATAAGAACAAGTTTATAAGAGCACGAGCCTCAAATTTGGCCAAAAACTTAAGAACAAGCTAAGAACAAACCGAAGCTGACCACTTTGGCTCAATATGAAAATTTTACGAAATAACCATAAGACTGCGAAGTAATTAAAAAACAAGCTGATGTACAGCACACAGACAATGTCAGATGGTCAAGAGAGTCAAACCTTAAAACAATTATCACTACTGATAGCAAAAAAGGATTCCAAATCATTCTAAAAGTAAGAACAATTTAAGAACATTTCATGCTGAAAATAGAGGAATATTTAAGAACAGCCAGCTTCAAATCAATTTCACTGGTTCTTATAAAAAAAATGAGTATAGTAGTAAGTGAGATCCTATGTTTAATGAGTGAGTCTATGTTTAACGTTCTAGCTTTCTACATGCCAGCATCCAGTGTTAAACTTTGAAAACCCCACAGAATTCCTAAATGAAAATTTATCATGTTATCTCATAGACAAATTAAACGACAATACAGATAAAGATTGAATGGGAAAGTCGAGATAATCTGGTTAAATAAGGGCCTAAAACGCGAGTTTTTCTGCTGGATAAGATTGAAAGAACGATATCAATATGCACGGAAAATGGCGTGCAAAGAGAACTGAAAGTAATCGCATTTTCAACGCCTTCACAATTGCAAGATTCCAAATTATGTTGACCTGGCTCAAATACACGTTTCTTTATGAGAAATCATGACTCAAAGGCAGTTTGGTAAAAACAGGTTCGATGTTAGTAGCTCTTAAGCAGCTTTGGGATCCTACATATTTATAAGCAACTTGAGGTTCGGGGGCGGATCCAGCTTTTATAGTGGCTGTTGCAGAATTAATTCAATTCAAAATGGCGGTAAAATTGCAAAGCTGTGAGGGCTAGGCCTAAACTAAACTTCCCATAACTTGTGTCAGACAGCTCACAAAAACATGATTTCGGTGTGGAAACTTAGGAAATTTCGATGACACCATCTTTCATAACAATAAACAGTAATAGATTGAAAAAGGAACTATTTATGGCTTGGAATTTGAGTGACGGTCAAAATATAAGCAAAGAGCTTTTGAAGAAGAAGTTGTCATCTAAAATCAGTGCACAAGTGTTTTAAAAAGTCATTGATCAGGCAAAGTGCTTTGTTACTTTGCTGCTACTACTTTGAGGATCCTCAAGTTCTGTACCGGCCAAAGACTGTTCTCATATGCTTCTCTGATGAATGTCAGACGCAAAGCTTTAGCAGGTATAATGTTTCCCTATGCTTTCAATTTTCCTCGCCAATCACAGGCTCTCTACCAATTAGAAACTGTTTCTACCTTATCGAGTACCTTGCCTTAAAGTTTCTTCAAGTCAGTTGCTCATAAAAACACGTGCAGTTATTTCAATGCCGACATTTGCAAACAAGTTAACAATGTTCGTAAATAACTTTACTAAAATATTAATGCCTAATTCAGCTGCAACGTAGAAAGTGTGCACTTTGTATTTGCTTATCCTTCTTTCAAAAATAACACACTTCATTACAGCAAACTTCAAAATATATATGTTTGACACATTTAATCATCGCTGCATCACACTTCTTCATCATCTCATAGTTCTAGTTACAGAGAAGCGATCTACCAAGGTCACTCAAGTCCAAAGGTCCCTGGAGACACAACAACAGCAACTAGTTGTCATAGTGCTCAATCTCATTATTGTTGCTGTACCACAATATTGCAAATCACCTCCAAAAGCATGGTAGCTAACCACCAGTACACAAAATAATACACGTAATTGTAGTGGTTATCAACCAAAGAAGTGCAAAATAACCATCAAACAAACAAAATAAACCAAAAAGTACGCAAAATAACACACCACAGTAGTGATTATCCATCACAGTGATAATTACCCACCACAGTAGATACAGAAGTACCAGCACGTTAGCATGATAAACCACCAGAGTGGTGCAGAGACCGCCACACAATCGTAGGAAACCACCACAGAATTGCAGAATTACTTCCACACTAGCATGATAAGCGACCAAAGTACGCAATATAATACACCATATATGATTGTCCATACAGAAGTGCAAGATTACCTCCACACTAGCACGATGAACCACAAAAGTACGCAATATAATACACCACAGTAGTGAATGTCCACCAGAGTAAAACTGATCATCGACCTCAGTTGTTCAAAATCACCACCATCCAAGCATATTTGTCCACCACAGTAGTGTAAAATCACCACAACACAAGCATGGAATTCAACCTGTTAAACATCTTAATCCATTAAAGTGATTATCATCAACCATTGTAGTGAAAAATAACCACATACGAAACATACGCCGCGACGTTAAACATTGTTATCCACCATGTCCACAGTAGTGAATACAGCTTGGCTATTGTTAAAGAAATAGTAGGCTTGCTATATAAAGATTGCATCTAGTGCGCTGTGGGTAAATTGAATCTTTCAGGGCATATTTACTCGTTTGTATGTTTCTAGTTCCGTGTAGAAACAGCAAGTGTGCACGTTTGGGACTCAAATCTTCTTTCACGATTAAGTGTTAAAAGCTATTTTGAGATTTCTCGTGAGAGTTGGGACATGCGAAGACATCTGGTGGAAAACTCGACTTTAATCATGATGAAAAGAGTAAATGTTGTCTCAATTAAAATAAGTTTCTGTGAATCCATCTCAGGTGTATTTGGAAATAGCAGGAATTGAATAGGATTAGAAAATTTGCAGGCTTTTAGTGTAAAATCATTTAGGCCTTTTTTATATACTTACAATTCTTAAGTTTTTCTTTCTCCCATGGTTTTTCTTTCTCCCATAGTTTTTCATTCATAGCCCAATAGCCATTCTTTTATTTTCTTCTCATTCAATTTTAACTTCCGTACTGCGTCACTAACCTTTCTATACTGCATCTCTAACATCTGCTATTGTTTTAGGCCCTTCTTTACCACGCCCTCCCTTTTTATAGTAATACAATTCATTTAATGTTAGTTTATACAATAGTGCGAGACACTACACTTTACAAAAAGAACATTCGCATAAATTCTCAAGAAACTAATTTTTTTGATAAGGTTTTTCAAATGTTTGGTTTTTTTGAATTTTTATTTCATAAGGTAGAAAATTCCATTTCTATGGTCCCTAAAAACATAGAGATTTAATACCATAGTTAGTGGTTTTCACCTTTGGAAGTACTGATGGTATCCCTCCACAGTACTGATGGTATACCTTTACAGTATTGATGGTATCCCTCCACAGTACTGATGGTATACCTTTACAGTATTGATGGTATACCTCCACAGTACTGATGGTATACCTTTACAGTACTGATGGTATACCTTTACAGTACTGATGGTATACCTTTACAGTATTGATGGTATACCTCCACAGTACTGATGGTATCCCTCCACAGTACTGATGGTATACCTTTACAGTACTGATGGTATACCTTTACAGTACTGATGGTATACCTTTACAGTACTGATGGTATACCTTTACAGTATTGATGGTATACCTCCACAGTACTGATGGTATACCTTTATAGTACTGATGGTATACCTTTACAGTACTGATGGTATACCTTTACAGTATTGATGGTATCCCTCCACAGTACTGATGGTATACCTTTACAGTACTGATGGTATACCTTTATAGTACTGATGGTATACCTTTACAATATTGATGGTATACCTCCACAGTACTGATGGTATCCCTCCACAGTATACTGATGGTATCCCCCCCACAATACTGATGTTATCCCTCCACAGAACCCATGGTATCCCTCCACATGACTGATGGTATCCCTCCACAGTACTGATGGTATCCCTCCACAGTACTGATGGTATACCTTTGCGGTATTGATGGTACACCTTCACAGTACTGATGGTATACTTTCACAGTACTGAACATCCTCTACAGTACTGCAAAGACGTCCCCCAAGGTGATTTTATAGCACTTTGCAAAACATTTCTGGATATTTTATAGTTTTGCTCTTATCAAAGACGACTATTGTCAAATACGAAGACCACCATTAACGTTTTCGATTGTCAATTCAGTTTACACGAAAGAGCAGTTAAATCCCTTTAGGCCATCTCAGACTTGAAAGCTTAGCATATGTTTATTTTGAATAAAAAGGAATATGAATAGAGCTTAAGGACCTGTAATTGGGGATATTTTTGCTAAATACTGCAAAGAAAATCAAAGCCAGCCTAAAACCGCAACGGCTATTGTGAGCAGGTTACCAGGCAGACAAATTTAGATCTGCCTGGGAATAATTATGCTTTAGTTTCTAAAGCGATCGCGTTGTCGCCGTTGTCTAACGCTGCATCATCGTACTCGATGCACAAAAGTACAGAGCGATATAGGATAGAAAAGAGAAAGGAGACTGGCTCTCTGTAACTTGAAGTTTCATGCTCTCGCTATCATCAGACAGACTATCTATTTTTTTTCTCATGTCATGTCTTTTGTCCTCTAAACAGAAACGTAGCCGTAGCCAGGGTAAGCATTGGCATCCATCACTCACTCCTTTTGAAGTTAATTTTAAAGGTTATGTTGCTATCAATTTTTCATGAATATTTACTACGAAATTAATGTTCAGAATTACAGAACATCCTTCACATTACTGGAAAAGTCCTTTCACATTACTGAATACCCCCCCCCCCACATTACTGCAATATAATCCCTCTACATAACTGGAAACCCTCTGCTTTACTGTAGATATCATAAAGGGACACCTTCAACATAACTCTCAAAGTTGCTCCACATTACAAAAGAAGAGCTTTCACATTATTACAAGATATCCGTCCACATTCCAGCAAAAGTTCCTCCATATTACTGAACACCTTCAACATTATTGTTAAAGTTGCTCCACATTACAAAAGAAGAGCTTTCACATTATTTCAAGATATCCGTCCACATTACAGCAAAAAGTCCCCCATATTACTGAACACCTTCAACATTATTGTTAAAGTTGCTCCACATTACAAAAGAAGAGCTTTCACATTATTGCAAGATATCCGTCCACATTACAGCAAAAGTTCCTCCATATTACTGAACACCTTCAACATTATTGTTAAAGTTGCTCCACATTACAAAAGAAGAGCTTTCACATTATTGCAAGATATCCGTCCACATTACAGCAAAAGTTCCTCCATATTACTGAACACCTTCAACATTATTGTTAAAGTTGCTCCACATTACAAAAGAAGAGCTTTCACATTATTGCAAGATATCCGTCCACATTCCAGCAAAAGTTCCCCCATATTACTGAACACCTTCAACATTATTGTTAAAGTTGCTCCACATTACAAAAGAAGAGCTTTCACATTATTTCAAGATATCCGTCCACATTACAGCAAAAGTTCCCCCATATTACTGAACACCTTCAACATTATTGTTAAAGTTGCTCCACATTACAAAAGAAGAGCTTTCACATTATTTCAAGATATCCCTCCACATTACAGCAAAAGTTCCTCCATATTACTGAACACCTTCAACATTATTGTTAAAGTTGCTCCACATTACAAAAGAAGAGCTTTCACATTATTGCAAGATATCCGTCCACATTCCAGCAAAAGTTCCTCCATATTACTGAACACCTTCAACATTATTGTTAAAGTTGCTCCACATTACAAAAGAAGAGCTTTCACATTATTTCAAGATATCCCTCCACATTGCAGTAAAAGTTCCTCCATATTACTGAACACCTTCAACATTATTGTTAAAGTTGCTCCACATTACAAAAGAAGAGCTTTCACATTATTGCAAGATATCCCTCCACATTGCAGTAAAAGTCCCTTCACATTAATGAACACCTTCAACATAACTCTCAAAGTTGCTCCACATTACAAAAGAAGAGCTTTCACATTATTTCAAGATATCCGTCCACATTCCAGCAAAAGTTCCTCCATATTACTGAACACCTTCAACATTATTGTTAAAGTTGCTCCACATTACAAAAGAAGAGCTTTCACATTATTGCAAGATATCCCTCCACATTGCAGTAAAAGTCCCTTCACATTAATGAACACCTTCAACATAACTCTCAAAGTTGCTCCACATTACAAAAGAAGAGCTTTCACATTATTTCAAGATATCCCTCCACATTCCAGCAAAAGTTCCTCCATATTACTGAACACCTTCAACATTATTGTTAAAGTTGCTCCACATTACAAAAGAAGAGCTTTCACATTATTGCAAGATATCCCTCCATATTGCAGTAAAAGTTCCTCCATATTACTGAACACCTTCAACATTACTGTTACAGTCGCTCCACATTACAAAAGAAGAGCTTTCACATTATTTCAAGATATCCCTCCACATTCCAGCAAAAGTTCCTCCATATTACTGAACACCTTCAACATTATTGTTAAAGTTGCTCCACATTACAAAAGAAGAGCTTTCACATTATTGCAAGATATCCCTCCACATTCCAGCAAAAGTTCCTCCATATTACTGAACACCTTCAACATTATTGTTAAAGTTGCTCCACATTACAAAAGAAGAGCTTTCACATTATTGCAAGATATCCCTCCACATTGCAGTAAAAGTCCCTTCACATTAATGAACACCTTCAACATAACTCTCAAAGTTGCTCCACATTACAAAAGAAGAGCTTTCACATTATTTCAAGATATCCCTCCACATTCCAGCAAAAGTTCCTCCATATTACTGAACACCTTCAACATTATTGTTAAAGTTGCTCCACATTACAAAAGAAGAGCTTTCACATTATTGCAAGATATCCCTCCACATTCCAGCAAAAGTTCCTCCATATTACTGAACACCTTCAACATTATTGTTAAAGTTGCTCCACATTACAAAAGAAGAGCTTTCACATTATTGCAAGATATCCCTCCATATTGCAGTAAAAGTCCCTTCACATTACTGAACACCTTCAACATTACTGTTACAGTCGCTCCACATTACAAAAGAAGAGCTTTCACATTATTTCAAGATATCCCTCCACATTCCAGCAAAAGTTCCTCCATATTACTGAACACCTTCAACATTACTGTTAAAGTTGCTCCACATTACAAAAGAAGAGCTTTCACATTATTGCAAGATATCCCTCCACATTGCAGTAAAAGTTCCTTCACATTAATGAACACCTTCAAAATTACTGTTAAAGTTGCTCCACATTACAAAAGAAGAGCTTTCACATTATTGCAAGATATCCGTCCACATTCCAGCAAAAGTTCCTCCATATTACTGAACACCTTCAACATTATTGTTAAAGTTGCTCCACATTACAAAAGAAGAGCTTTCACATTATTTCAAGATATCCCTCCACATTCCAGCAAAAGTTCCTCCATATTACTGAACACCTTCAACATTATTGTTAAAGTTGCTCCACATTACAAAAGAAGAGCTTTCACATTATTGCAAGATATCCCTCCACATTCCAGCAAAAGTTCCTCCATATTACTGAACACCTTCAACATTATTGTTAAAGTTGCTCCACATTACAAAAGAAGAGCTTTCACATTATTGCAAGATATCCCTCCATATTGCAGTAAAAGTCCCTTCACATTACTGAACACCTTCAACATTACTGTTACAGTCGCTCCACATTACAAAAGAAGAGCTTTCACATTATTTCAAGATATCCCTCCACATTCCAGCAAAAGTTCCTCCATATTACTGAACACCTTCAACATTACTGTTAAAGTTGCTCCACATTACAAAAGAAGAGCTTTCACATTATTGCAAGATATCCCTCCACATTGCAGTAAAAGTTCCTTCACATTAATGAACACCTTCAAAATTACTGTTAAAGTTGCTCCACATTACAAAAGAAGAGCTTTCACATTATTGCAAGATATCCCTCCACATTGCAGTAAAAGTCCCTTCACATTAATGAACACCTTCAAAATTACTGTTAAAGTTGCTCCACATCACAAAAGAAGAGCTTTCACATTATTTCAAGATATCCCTCCACATTACAGCAAAAGTTCCTCCATATTACTGAACACCTTCAACATTACTCTCAAAGTTGCTCCACATTACAAAAGAAGAGCTTTCACATTATTGCAAGATATCCCTCCACATTACAGCAAAAGTTCCTCCATATTACTGAACACCTTCAACATTATTGTTAAAGTTGCTCCACATTACAAAAGAAGAGCTTTCACATTATTGCAAGATATCCCTCCATATTGCAGCAAAAGTTCCTCCATATTACTGAACATCACGTAACATGTCATCAAAAAAAGGTTGTACAACAGAAGGTTACTATTTCTTTTATTCACGATCTCTGAGCTTTTGTTCAGATCCAAAACTGTCGAGATTGATTAACAAGAATCAAAGTCGATTTAACAATAAGATTATTGAAAATGAATCGGTTAGTAAAACAGTCTTTGATCAGCGCAGAACTTGAGGATGGCGACGCATAAAATCCTCATTAAATTTTGCGTCTGACACTGATCAGAGTAGTACGTCAGAACAGTCTTTGAACAGTACAGAACTTTAGAATGGTGTGGAAAATCGGAAACTTAACGAAAACATGATAACAACCTAAACGTTGCATCTGAAACTCACAAGAGAAGTACGTTAGAAAGAGGATGAAAATAAAACCTGACGAATTATCATGCCAAGACGCGTATGAGTAAAACTTCGCCCAAAATATCATCATGTATTTTTATAAAAACATAACACGATTGGTACAAACTAATAACACACACTCACCTTTCTTCCTTCAAAGTCTTTCAGCCAAGAGAAAATCTCAGACCGATGTCTCGCCAGTTTTCCTCTCTCTGCTGATAATCAAAGGGCACAATCAGCCTTTAAAAACAGAAATCAGATCGATATCAGTGAAGTTTGAGCTTGCCATTAGCCTATCTGATGAAGACACATCCGAATATATGGATAATGTAAGCAAAACAGAGGAGTTGTATCGATTTCAGAATATTACAGTTCATTGAGATGGACGTAAGAGAATTACGCAAATGAGCTTCCTCGTTTGCCACCAACAACCTGCCCACGGCCGCTAGATTTCGAAACGTTTCCGAGTGGGTTGATCAAATGGAAGGATTTCATCCACGTGGGTGTTGCTTTATATGGAATCATCCGCCACGTTTAGAGATTGAATTGAATCCCTGATATTTCTCTACACCACATTAGTAATTCAATTCAATTCTAGCCCTTCACAACTGACGAATCGTAATCAAAATCCCAAATAGGAGTAATTCAACACGCGAGTACCTCATACTGCTACTTCAAGTGATGTAGTGCATGCTACCGTGCCCCTGCTGGAAACAAGCTCTTGTCTTAGTTAGACTAGCACGTTAAACAGAAACTCACTCACTCACTTACAGACTAATAAAGCACATTAGGACATCAAACTACTTCTATTGATATAATATTTAGCGTATGCAACCGTGCCCCTGCTGTTAACAAGCTTCTGTCTAAATTAGCTTATTAAACAGAAACTCGCTCACTCACTAGTAAACTGTTCAAGCATATTAAGACCTCTTACTACTACATGCAGTGATGCAGTGTATGCTACTGCAACCTTGCTGGAAACAAGTCCAAGGCTTAGTCAGGCTAGCTTATTAAACAGAAACGCAATCACTCGCTCATTGACTATCAAAACACATTAAGACTTCAACTACTATATGAAAAGGCCCTCCCACATTTGTACGTGAAGCGTTACTTGGCATATTTTGCGCGTGATTTCGTGATTTAGATATTTTCGGTTCGTGAATCCGTGATCAAAGAATCCTGCGTGCAGCGTGATTTGTTGAAAATGAGGTCGTTATTCTGTGAAAAGGAGTTTTCAAGTGCGCGATTGCGTCACGCGTTTTGGTGGTTAAAAAAAATTTACTTCCACAATTAGATGGAAAGGATCGTGAAAATTCGGTCTTAATGTCCGTGATGGCGTGATAAACGAAAAATGGACGCGTGAATCCGTTATCCAGGGGTACTATGGGGGGGCCTCTATGAAGTGATATTGTGTATGATACAATGCCCCTTATGGAAACAAGGCCATGTCTTCAGTCAAGCTAGCATGTTAAACAGAAATTCACTCAATCACTCACTCATCAACGATGTAACTTCTGTTATTCCATAGCTTTTTTATGGCTCCAAAACCAGACCAGCCCTACTGCAAAAGAGTGGACAGCCCTGTCCAACCCAGGGCTTCAGGCCGAGGCTCGATTACAGTACAAATCCCAATATAAACGAAGAAAGCTAAGCAAACTCAAACAAACATCCTCGATTCTTCAGGACTTCCCTTGAATAACCAGCAAAGACAGGCAAACACGCTTGAGATTACGTCTCTCGATGTTTACAGAGCATTATCTTATTATTTAAACGAGGCTCTTCTAATTGTTTAAACGAGGCTCGGTTCTTTTAAGGACGCTGCATTGAGAATTATCGAGCGTATTATAGCGACAATATCGAAACATTCGAGAAAGAGTTATTTTTTATCAAGCAACTTGACTCAAGCTGAAGTAAAGTACAAATTCTATGAGCGGCTGTACTTTGCTGTTTATATGGAGAAAATCATCCTACATGCTAGGCCATGAGCTGAAGGGTAGGATGAAAACAGTACGCCTTTACATGAGCAATTTCATTCCACCTCACCATCTTTTATTGCTCTTATCGTATTAGTAGATAAAAGTAGGGCGTCAGAAAGATAACAAAAATGTGTTCTCTTTCTTGTGCACTTATCAGATGAGTGTCACACGCAAAGGTTCAGTAGTTATTCTGTTCTTCTACGTTTTCAATTGTCCTTGCCATCCTCAAGTTCTGTACCGATCAAAGACTGCTCTGACGCACTATACTCTGATGAGTGTCTGACGCAAAGCTTCAGCAGTTATCAAGTTTCACTATTTTTCCGATTCCTCGTCATCCTCAAGTTCTGTACAGATCAAAGACTGCTCTGACGCACTATACTCTGATGAGTGTCAGAAGCCATCTTTAGTAGTTATGCTACGTTTCCGATCTTGCCATCTTGAAGTTCTGTTTTAATCATAGACTTACGGTATCTATATGTTACTTAGCTTATAAAAAAGCGTGTATTTGAAAGTAAATAGATGCGAAACCGCATTTAGTTGCTTGGTAAATTTAATTGACTTTTTAATTGGTTGGATTCGCTCTTTAAGAAGCTAATACCTGTTTGTGCAAGGATGCAGTTAGATGATTGAATTCGAATAATTGTTGATCTACTCTTTGTTTCGGTGCCATAGACTGTACTACAAGAAGCAAATGCACCGTAGGTCTCAGTTCTTTAAACTTTATAAATGTTTGGCTTTTAAGCATTGCTTAACTTTTGAAAAGCAATGCAAAGCTTGTTTATAGTCCTGTATCCCAAAAAGCTTTATCAACAATTTCAACCGAAAAACATATAAAATGCTGGAAAACTGCAAATAAATAACTACATAGACCTTTTAATGATATAACCCATAACCCAGGATAGAAAAAATAACAGGTTTAAGATGTCGAAAAAAATCGGAAACATAACGAATCATCTCAACATACAGTAAAGCTTTGTAACTGACATTCAGAACAGTATTTGATCAGTACAGATCTTCATGATGAAGAGGAAATGGAAACACAGCGAAACAGAATAACTACTAAAGCTTTTGCGTCTGAAAGTCATCAGAGTAGTACATCAGTACAGTCTTTGATCGGTACAGATCTTCATGATGAAGAGGAAATGGAAACACAGCGAGACATAATAACTTCTAAAGCTTTTGCGTCTGAAAGTCATCAGAGTAGTACATCAGTACAGTCTTTGATCGGTACAGATCTTCATGATGAAGAGGAAATGGAAACACAGCGAGACATAATAACTTCTAAAGCTTTTGCGTCTGAAAGTCATCAGAGTAGTACATCAGTACAGTCTTTGATCGGTACAGATCTTCATGATGAAGAGGAAATGGAAACACAGCGAAACAGAATAACTTCTAAAGCTTTTGCGTCTGAAAGTCATCAGAGTAGTACATCAGTACAGTCTTTGATCGGTACAGATCTTCATGATGAAGAGGAAATGGAAACACAGCGAAACAGAATAACTTCTAAAGCTTTTGCGTCTGAAAGTCATCAGAGTAGTACATCAGTACAGTCTTTGATCGGTACAGATCTTCATGATGAAGAGGAAATGGAAACACAGCGAGACATAATAACTTCTAAAGCTTTTGCGTCTGAAAGTCATCAGAGTAGTACATCAGTACAGTCTTTGATCGGTACAGATCTTCATGATGAAGAGGAAATGGAAACACAGCGAGACATAATAACTTCTAAAGCTTTTGCGTCTGAAAGTCGTCAGAGTAGTACGTCAGAACAGTCTTTGATCAGTACAGAACCTGATGATGGCGAAGAAAATCAGAAACATAGTGAAACGTTATAACTACTAAAGCTTTGCGTCTGACACTCATCAGAGTAGTACGTTAGAACAGTCTTTGATCGGTACAGAACATGAGGATAGTGAGAAAAATCAGAAACACAGTAAAACATAATAACTTCTAAAGCTTTTCGTCTGACACTCATTACAGTAGTACGTCAGAATAGTCTTTGATCGCTACAGATCTTCATGATGAAGAGGAAATGGAAACACAGCGAGACATAATAACTTCTAAAGCTTTTGCGTCTGAAAGTCGTCAGAGTAGTACGTCAGAACAGTCTTTGATCAGTACAGAACCTGATGATGGCGAAGAAAATCAGAAACATAGTGAAACGTTATAACTACTAAAGCTTTGCGTCTGACACTCATCAGAGTAGTACGTTAGAACAGTCTTTGATCGGTACAGAACATGAGGATAGTGAGAAAAATCAGAAACACAGTAAAACATAATAACTTCTAAAGCTTTTCGTCTGACACTCATTACAGTAGTACGTCAGAATAGTCTTTGATCGCTACAGATCTTCATGATGAAGAGGAAATGGAAACACAGCGAGACATAATAACTTCTAAAGCTTTTGCGTCTGAAAGTCGTCAGAGTAGTACGTCAGAACAGTCTTTGATCAGTACAGAACCTGATGATGGCGAAGAAAATCAGAAACATAGTGAAACGTTATAACTACTAAAGCTTTGCGTCTGACACTCATCAGAGTAGTACGTTAGAACAGTCTTTGATCGGTACAGAACATGAGGATAGTGAGAAAAATCAGAAACACAGCGAAACATAATAACTTCTAAAGCTTTTCCTCTGACACTCATCAGAGTAGTACGTCAGAACAATCTTTGATCGGTACAGAACTTGAGGATGGCAAGGAAAATCAGAAACATAACGAAACATTATAACTACTGAAGCTTTTCGTCTGACACTCATTACAGTAGTACGTTAGAACAGTCTTTGATCGGTACAGAACATGAGGAAAGTGAGAAAAATCAGAAACACAGTAAAACATAATAACTTCTAAAGCTTTTCGTCTGACACTCATTACAGTAGTACGTCAGAATAGTCTTTGATCGCTACAGATCTTCATGATGAAGAGGAAATGGAAACACAGCGAAACATAATAACTTCTAAAGCTTTTCCTCTGACACTCATCAGAGTAGTACGTCAGAACAATCTTTGATCGGTACAGAACTTGAGGATGGCAAGGAAAATCAGAAACATAACGAAACATTATAACTACTGAAGCTTTTCGTCTGACACTCATTACAGTAGTACGTCAGAATAGTCTTTGATCGCTACAGAACATGAGGATGGTGAAGAAAATCAGAAACATAACGAAACATGATAACTACTAAAGCTTTGCGTCTGACACTCATCAGAGAAGTACGTCAGAAAAGTCTTTTATAGTACAGAGCTTGAGGATGGTAAGGAGAATCAGAAACAAAGCGAAACATAATAACTATTTTACCTTCTCGTATGAAGCTTATTAAAGTATGTGGTAAGTCAGACCAAGAATGAAAGTTTATGGATTTCTCATACCCAGTGGTGGGTGGAATGGTTGAAACAGAAAAGAGGTGTATGATCGGCACAGCACGGAAACAACAATCATAGCCGGAGGAAATAGATGAGAAATAAGATCTAACGAATCGTAAAGCAAGAGACAAATCGAAATAGGCCAATCTGAAGAGTAACTTACCGATTGACTGTCAGATGCACGTACCAAGGTTGAGACTTTCCCAACTGCAGTGGACCGGATAGATCTGGAAATAAAAGAAATATGAAATTACTAGTCGATAATATCTACATATAAATAAATCATGAGCTATTGTAATGTAAAACTAATCAGAAACGTTCAAAAATTGTCCTTCGCTGCTACTCAAACTGTCAAGAACGTTAGCTCGCAGTTTCGTCTTGAAAACATAAACCCGTTTCTTTCGAAATGGCAAATGAGAGCCGTTGGGTTCAATAAAAGTGAGGCAATTTCATCTCAATGATTCAGCATATTAGTAAAATCACTTTCCGAAATGGAGGTTTAAGAATAAACAACAACTAAAAATCGCTGATTGATCGAATAGAGTTGGAAATTCTCCTCTCTGCTCTTTAAAGCTGCCTTGAGTTTCTGAAAACAATTAATTCAGTTTTCTAGTCTCTCGCAGTCAACAGATATAAGAAACTATAATGAATGAAAGAATGGAAGATTTCTCAATTCATTGCCTCGCAAAAAGCCATAAGTATATCACGTTTTCCATTTTCCAGATTCTAGACTGATTACACGAGTTGCAGTTATCGCTGTTGATAAATTCGACGAACACTCAAACTACCAGTACGAGCGGTCTCAGTTCAGTGCTAGCCTCAATTTCATGATGGGCGGATTAAAGATTCTGACGTATTGCTTTATTGAATTCGGATCAAAATCTTTAGTATGTTATTTTTCGCTATGCTTCCAATCTTTCTTGCTTCTGAATTTCTGTACCAATCAAACGCTGTTCTGGCAAACTACTCAAATGAGTATCAGATAAAAACCTAAAGTAGTTCATCACATTTTTGCCCTTTTTCAGTTTTTCTCACTGCAAGGAAAAGTTCTCTATAGATCCAAGACTGTTCTTTTATTAATATTACCCATATTACCCACTTAATATTGCCCATTGAACATGATAACTACTGAAGTTTCGCATCTGACACTCATGAGAGTATAACGTCAGAACAGTCTTTGATCAGTTCAGAACTTGAGGATGATTGGAAAATCGAAAACGTAGCGAAACATGGTAACTTCATAAAGCTTTTGCGTCTAAAGCTCATCAGAAAATCGGAAACGTAGCGAAACAAGCTTATCATATGTCAAAGTGCGTCTCTAAGCTTGGAACAACCAAATTAAAGGGTTAAAATCAAAATGAAAACACGGAGGAAATGCAAAAACAAAAAACGACTTACCAGGAATGAATGGTCAGTAGCTGCTCGTTCAGTTCGATGTGTTTCAAAGAACCGAATATATCGGATTTCTTTGGTGAGAAAAGTTGGAGGCAATTTCAATGGGAAATCTGAGAAACAGCTTGAGTCACAGAAATAATATCAAATATTTAAAACCGACGGGCGTATCTTTCAATGAAATTCTCATGCACCCCCCTGGGTCTTTGTTAAAAATCGGAGTGCTCATCTGGAGAAAGTTCCAGTCAATGATATTACTTTATTAGATCTTTATTGACGAACCGGGGGGTACTTGGTTGAGCACTAGCGTTGGATGTAGGCTGTGGACGAATGTCGATGTTGTTGTTGTTGTTCTTGTCAGTTTTTTCTCCAAGCAGCACGTCTAGATTTGGCCGTTACGTGAATGCCAGAAATAACTCACGAGAAAGAGGCTAAACTTTTAAACCGAGACAAACTGCACGTGCAGTAGCTGATAAACTTATTGGACGTGCGATGTACGGTTACAAATTGATGGTGCTCGAAAACCAAATTGCAATGAGCAATGAGCAAAAGTAAAACGGTAGAATATAGCTCAAGATACACAAAGAGTGCTCAAGAAGTTGTAAGAATAACCAGTGAAATGCAAGTATGTTATCAAGAGACCCAGTGTACCCTCTAAGTCATCAATCGTAAAGTGTAGCAGCTTCTAAACTCAAGTTTATGATGTACGGCTTCACTAATGGGTGCTCGAGAACTAAAGAGTGCTTTGATTGCTAGAAGTAGAATGCTCACTGATTGTTCAAGATACACAAAAAGTGCTTAGGAAGTTGCAAGAACAACGAGCCAGATATAAGTATGCGATCAAGAGACCCAATGTGCCCTCCCGGTTATCACCACACTGGCTGTGAAGCAACTGATAAGCTTGGACATATGGCACACAGTTATTACTATTTACCATAATTTCTATGCAATTCAAAAGCACTATTGTAATTTATTTTCCTACATTCTATAAAACTCGAAGATAAATAACAATTTTCTTAATAATGATGTTAAATGATAATGATTAATAATGATAATAATGATCATAAATGCTATCATGAAGCAATTCTAGAGATTGCCTGTCGAGTATTATCTTATAACTGTGTTGATTCAAAAGCTTATTCCTGAGAAATGAAATTTATTTATTGACATCTGCTTTTATGTGTGAGTTTCCGAAATCATTTCAATCGTAATAAAAGTGCTGTCCATGGTTATTGTTGGAGCGATGGAAAGGCATAGTTAGCTTCAATATTTTCATTATGGAATATAGCATTGTATCTATTAGTGTATGCTAAACGCAGAGACATAGTTAGTATCAATGGGAAACTAAAGCACTTGACTGAGCATAATATGGTCAATGTTATTTGTAAAGCAGAATTTTTTGAAGTTTGCAACAATTTGATATAATGATCAACAGCATGACAAACAGCAGCAACAACAATCAAACGACCAAAAACAGCAACAGCAATCCAAGGACCAACAGGAGCAACAGCAACAGCAGTCAGAACAGCGAAAACCTCCCCAACAACAACATAGCAAACAACAAGACTATCAACAAGAGAAGTCAGATAGACGCGAGTCGTCTCAACAAATGAACAAAGAATAGTCTCATCAACAGCAGCAGCAACAATCAATCCAGCAGGAAGAGCAAGCGCCACAACCAGATCAAAACAAGGTTCAACATCTTCAACAACAGTCACCGCAACAACAACATTTAGAAGAGGAACAGCATCAACAACATGCTGAGTCGAAATACCATAATTATGCTCCAGTTGTTAAGAAGAGAGGAAGGCCAGCACAAATCATATTTGTTTTTGCTATAAAATAATTTCCAGCCAGACCTAAAATTCAAAAGGTTTCCAAACTTTTGCGAGGGCAGCGTGTTACTATACTGAGTATTTTATGAGCATTTCATTGCTACCAGATCTGTTCTTCATTAATAAGAAAGTCTAGAACAACTCCAAGAATTTTCTTATAGCAATTGGCTGATTCAAATAAAGCACTTTCTTGGATTTTCTTGACAAGATTCTACTTGAATTACCATACGTGTTTTATGCCTAAAATAAATTGCAAGATTAGTATAGAAGGGTTCATAATTTTATAAAGATTAGGTTTTATTATCATTATTACCGAATTCCTAAAGATCTGGCAATATGCTCCTAATTTCAAACCTCCTTTCGGTGAAACAAATTCTTATGAAGGCAATCAACTTTCTAATCTTTCATTTAATCGAGTACAACTTTCTTATAAAGTACTTGTTTACAGTGAAAACGGTATGCACTGCCAGGCTGTAAGCAGGTTTAACAAGCACCAAGCCAACAACAATCACGAAAATTCAACTAGCAATTCATTTCCATCACACACAATTTCAGATATGAAAATTCAATATTTGCAAACAAAAAACACAACTAAATGGATACTTAACAATCTTATATGTCTATTTAGTTGAAGGTTAAAAATCAACAATCTTTACGTCACAGCTAAAATTCTTCTATTCATTTAACAATCATATCAGTTATATTTTACTTATCTAAATCTTATTTTATTTCATAATAATTCTTTATGGTTATTAAACGTAAACAATCGATAAACTGGGTTTACTAACATAACAAATGATGTTAGAAACTACACTCTTTTTTTATATGAGAACCAGTATATTTTGATTTGAAGCTGACTGTTCTTAAATATTCCTCTATTTTCAGCCTGAAATGTTCTTAAATTGTTCTTACTTTGTAATAATTTGGAAGCCTGTTTTCACTACAAGTTGAGTTAATTGGTACAAATTTGGACTCTCTTGGCCATCTGATATGTCTGTATGCTGTCAATCTACTTTTTTGTAATTATTTGTCAGTCTCATGGTTATTTCGTATGATTCTTATATTGACCTTAGATTTGTCAGCCTCGGTTTGTTCTTAGCTTGTTCTTAAGTTTTGGCAAAATTTGAGGCTCGTGTTCTTATAAAATTATTCTTATAAAAAAGAGTGTATTCGTGAACACTCTCATATGCCAGGCCTTTTATAAATTGACTGATGGAAATTTCCCTACCACAGCCTCTGTCCCAGGGCATTTCACAAATCGAGGTTGGCCCTACCACTCATCTCTACAAAGACTGGATCGAGCATCAGTTTCTCAAAATGAAGTCATTGGCAGCCATGTTGGAAGGACCAATATTGCCATTATTGTGTTGTGTCTATCATTATTGTGTCCATTGTGTCTATCAATATGGCCATATTGGCAGGATCAATCAAATGCAGCAAAAAAGACACTTAGGTGTTTGTTTTTTTATGAATGTCCCAAACTGTGATTTTTGACTGAGTAACTTTGATAAACCATAGTGATTGCAATTATTCTAAATAAAATTTAGGAATTTTTTTACAGACAAACAAGATGCTAAATTGTAAACTCCTGCTGTTTCGAAATGAATAGGTACAGGGGTTAAGGAGCTACAAGTGATTAAAGTAAGGAGCACTTTTTGTGCAAAATATTCCAAATGAGGAGCGACACAAATATTCTAAGGTGAAAATAAGTATTTTGCAGTGGAATTTTTGTGCTCAAATTTTCCTAAAGATTTCATTGAACACTCATGAGTTGATTTTTGGTGAAAAATTCCAATTCAAGAAAGCACTTTAGGTGCAATTATTCCATTTCAATAAAAAACAGTCGAAAATAAATTGCAGCGTGCACATAAAGTGCTCCCATGATAAAGTTCTTTTTTTGAAAGTTTGTTAATGGTGTCTGACTGGTTATTGTGATTTTCATTATCTTGGTTTCAGGAGCATTGTAAGTGATTTTCCTTCCATCCAAATTTAGCTATAGTGACAACTTATATACTATGACACCCAAAGTGCTCCGAAAAGTGCTCTTCGATGTTCCTCCATAAAAATATATCATTGGGGATATATATGTTTAGAAAACTTTACGAGTATTCCATTAAAAAGGAGCTTGTTAGGTGCAAAAATGTAAATATACAGCTTATGGAATAATGGCACCTGATGTACTCTCAGAAAGAACGTAGAAGCACGCACAACGTAAAGACTGGTCACATGACAAATTTTCGACAAAAAATATCATCTTATGAGCAATTTGTGTGCAAAAATGTATTTATTTACGTTTTCAAAATTTCGATTTGGGACATTCATAAAAAAACAAACACTTAGGCGTGTTGTTTGCTTTCAAATCTCGTAAACAGACAGCAATCGTGCAACTATTTTTAAGGGAATCAATCGAATTCAAAAAGAGATCACCAGAAACAAAAGAGTTCTTGACCTGATCATTTTATAAATCAGTGCCTGCTGGAAAAAATCTTCGTCGTTATCCAAGAACCGATCAAGGAAATCTTAAACTAATTGATGATCTGAAAATTCATATTAGGCCATATTGGTAGAGCAACTCTGAGAGAGCAACTAATTAGAATATTGGTCTTTGGAAACAAAAGAGTTGCTTGACAGAGCCCCCTTCCATGAAAAAGTTCCCAATCCTTGAATAGATCAGGGAAATCTCATTAGTTTATGATTCAAAATCAAACATTTGGCCATATTTGAGTCCCGATTTATTCCTAGATTTGGCCATATTGGTCAAATTAGGCCATATTGGAGTTCCAATTTGTTCATACAGTTGCCCATATTGGTCACATTTGGCCATATTGGAGTTCCCCACTTCAAATATCACTTATCCCACCTGGTAAACATTGTTGTCATTATCCTAGAATGAATTAAGGAAATCTCATACTAGTTAATGATTCAAATATACTAAGTCAAACCTTATGGCTGGATTTCAATCATCAATGAAAACAGAAGGAAAATTCTCACATCATGGCTTGGCAAGCAGATAATCTTTGATGGCGACCTGAGACAATGGTCCAAAGAAATCCAACACTTCCACCCTTGTCAAGTTGATTTTTGCAAAGAAGAAATCTAGGATGTAAAAAAGAGTTTAAAGGATCAATTTGAGTACAAAGGGATCATATTATAAGTATAGTATAGCAATAGTAGGTATCAGAAAAGTATCATTATTAGTATTATTATTAGATTAGTATTAGTATAATATTAGTAAAAAGAGGATTGGATAATTAATACATAGTGAAAAAAGGATACAAAGCTACGGGTAACAGATATACATATGTATGCTATTCATGAAAGGAGTTACGAGGTGTGGTCATATCGAGAGAAAAGACCAGGGTTGCACCGCTTGATTAATCTACCTATTCAGTAGGCCCGTTGTGCTTTGCCAATAGACCAATTCCTTACGAAGATAGTAAGCATCATTGCATATGTATTTGCATATCAAAGATACCTACATTTATTACATAAATATTTGACAAATTTGGCAAAAGCTTAAACCCATCTTTATGAAAAATCGATATGAAATTTAACAGCAAAAAATATACCCATGTTCAAAGATTTTTGAATGAAAAACCACCTATATTTAGGGTAGATCCCCAAACCAATGTTTTTTTCCCTCATGAAATCAAGGCAAGGCTTTTTAAGTCAAATTCGTATTGCCTCCTTTATCTTCAATTGATAGGAAGAAGGAGCTTTTTCAAAAACATTTTTCAAGATATTAAGTTTAATATTTATAATCTGAACTTACGATGTCCTTCTGGCCAGTCCGCCATTACCGGATGACGTGCGAACATGGCCTTCTTTGCAGATGGGATCTCATCAGGCGTTAGTTTCACAATCTACAATAAAAGTAAAATATTATGTGCACATTCGGTAGCTGGTCGTGCAATTAGTGAGATTTACATGGCTAATGGTAATAATTCATCAAACTGTTCCAGGTTTGAAACTACCTTCCGACCTGCACAGTTAGTGTGAGGAAAGGATTTGCCAGCTCCCTGTAATTCCAGGCAAAAAGGAAAAAGAAATCACAAGGTGTGGTCACATGGAGAGATGTACAGGGCTGCACTGCTCGATTGGTCTAGTACCTGTTCGGCAGGCCCTTTGTGCTTTGCAAATAAACCAATACCTTACAAAGAAAATAAGCGAATATACCTATCAACTATCAATGTACTGCTTCAATTAGTCTACCTATTCAGTGGGCCCTTTGTGCTTTGCAGATAAACCAATACCTTACAAATATAGTAAGGATATCTGCCTATCAACTATCAATGTACTGCTTTCACTAGTCTACCTATTCAGTGGGCCCTTTGTGCTTTGCAAATAAATCAATACCTTGCAAAGAAAGTAAGCAAATATACCTATCAACTATCAATGTGCTGCTTCAATTAGTCTACCTATTCAGTGGGCCCTTATGCTTTGCAAATAAACCAATACCTTGCAAAGAAAGTAAGCGAATATACCTATCAACTATCAATGTACTGCTTCAATTAGTCTACCTATCCAGTGGGCTCTTAGCACTTTGCAGATAAACTAATACCTTACGAAGAAAGTAAGTGTATTTTCCAATCAACTATCAATATACTGCTTCAATTAGTCTACCTATTCAGTGGGCTCTTAGCACTTTGCAGATAAACTAATACCTTACGAAGATAGTAAGCGTATTTGTCTATCAACTATCAATGTACTGCTTCAATTAGTCTACCTATTCAGTGGGCTCTTAGCACTTTGCAGATAAACTAATACCTTACGAAGAAAGTAAGTGTATTTTCCAATCAACTATCAATATACTGCTTCAATTAGTCTACCTATTCAGTGGGCTCTTAGTACTTTGCAGATAAACTAATACCTTACGAAGATAGTAAGCGTATTTGTCTATCAACTATCAATGTACTGCTTCAATTAGTCTACCTAATCAGTGGGCTCTTAGCACTTTGCAGATAAACCAATACCTGAGGAAGAAAGTAAACGCAATTGCTTATCAAAAACGTGGTCAATAAGATTGATTGCCTAAGAAGTTCAGTCAGTAGACGGATTGGGTCTCCAACTGAGAGGTAGTGGCTTCAAATCCTAAGCAGGAATTTTCATTTAAATAAATTTTTTTGATTTCAAATATTATACAGCCTATCGCCTCGTCCCCACTCTCAGTTTTGCATTGAATTTTTGGTCTACCCTTTAAAACTTCATGAAGCACCCCTTCCTTATATGTAAACATAAACGTACCTGAAAGTATTCTTGTATTCTTTGTTAATGTGTCACTTGTAATTCCAAACTTAGGCTTAACCCTACCAAAATTACATTGCCCAACCATGGTTGTCCCATTTGTTTCAAAATAACTCTAACACAAATACATGAAGTCAATGTTCTTCATCTCATTCTCCTCTTCCCTCTGGGTAGGTTGAATTTTGTTCCCCTCCAAGACATCTTCCCACCCCTCCTTGGCAAGATATAATGACCTCTCATTAGCACACTCAACAGATATAATAATATTAAGGCAGCAAAAACTACCTTGCCAAACAGATGAACTCTACCACATCTTGGGTCTTCTGGATCAACTTTATTATTCGTGCACCAGTCCCCCTGTGCTTCACTAAACGTGAATGAGACTTCAGGCGTTGCATCAATATCATGGGCAGCTACATCAAACGTTGAGATGTAAATCAGGGGGATTCCTGCAACAAAAATTTACATTACAAACGTTTCTCTTTATCAGAACAAACTTCACAAGAAACACCGTGTTGGACTTTGGCTGAGACGTTTTAGGACAGTCTGTTTATATGATGTGGGCAGGCCCGTTAGCAAGCTGGCTCGCCTTCAGCTGAGATCCTACTGAGCTAGTCACAGCTTTGTAAAAATCAGTTTGCGTTTATATGAACACTGGGCTGGCAGGCCTTTCCGAGATCCCGGTTATCGATTGCCGGGATCCTGCCTTAAAAGGGCTGACTTTTCTCATATAAATGGAAGATATGAATGGAAGAAACAGGCTGGCCCTCCCGTGACCGCAACAACTAGGTAATGACGCACGTGCAGAGCAAAGCTGAGAGGCTCAATAAGTTTTAAACATGATATTTCACAAATTATTTGTTTACATTTTGGCACTAAGGGCGGGCTGGCTTGGAGCTGGCCTATTATCATATCTCTCACATAAAACCAGGCTAGCTTAAGGCGAGTCAGCTTGCTTACAGGCCAGCCCGCCTCATATAAACAGGCCCTTTAGTTATCTCAGGAAGCAGAATTTGGAAAATCAATTGAGGTAATTTGTGAGAACCCTAACCCTACCTGTCCATTTAAGATGGGTAAGTAAATTCCAGAGCACTATCTTTAGTGATTTTGTTTCATTAGTATTTATAGTTAACATTTGTATACTTTGTAGGTTGCTGACTGAGAATCCTTATTGGTTACCACCATCATTCCCCTCGTTCTCAGTAGTTCTTGTGTTTTGGTAATTTAGGACAAACAAATCTACATTATAAAAATTTCTTTGTGTTAGCAACTTTTACCAGAAAGAGATATTTGGCTGAAAAGTTATTGCTATTTCGAGAAGCAGCAGAATTTAGAAAATCAATTTAACAAATTTTTATATAACCCTAATCTTACTAGCCGCAACTCTCAACCTAACCCAGACCAGGCCATTTGAGGTAAGCAGTCAGCCTACTCTCCCTCAATACCCTCCTCAGCTATATACTTGAGGTTGGAAATGAGTCACCCTACTCATTTATTTAATTTGTAGGGAACTGCTCACCTCAATGTGCACTTTTACTAAGTCCCGGCAGAAAGCAGTGAGAAGACCTTAACACTAACTCTATCCTTAATTTCAACTTTATTCCTAAATCTGTGGTCTATAAATATACTTTGTATAATCTAGGGTCAAAGGTAAGGACAAGTTAAACAGGATCAGCAATAAAAGGACTTGAACAAACGGCTAAACATTAAAGGCATTACCTGTGGAATTGTTGTCAAGTCCATCCGTAACAGAAACCACTTCGCCCCAAGGATATCCCTTCACATGTGTTGAGAATGTCGTAAGCACACCCCATTGGCTGGTATGGACAATATAGCGAGCTGAAATGCAAAATAAGCAAAATTCAAGTATTGTTTAGAAGTATCGAAAATACAGTATGCTAAAATAAATGTAATAAGATGTTGATACAACTCTTAGAGGAATAATACATTCTGGTAAAGTCTCATACATCAGTATAGAAGTTCAAAAAATGGAAAATTCAGAAATTGGACAAAACATAAGAAAGCTTTGCGCCTTAAAGTCAATGGAGTGATATGTCAGATAAATACCCACAATATTCATGGGTAAATAGGTCCAGAAAATTGGAAACATGGTGAGATTGGAACACTGTAAGTCTATTTGTTTGACACTTCTCAGAGAAATATGTGAAAAGAGCCTTTGATAGGTATACAAATGAACTTTAGAATAAATATTGAGATGATTTGCGTGAATGCAAAGGAACAGAGCAAGACCCAAATCAACAGCCCCTGACTTTGCATGGTGATGCTCTACCACGTAGGGATTGGGGCACTCTAGAAAACCAGAAACATATCAATAACACAAAAATCACCATCACAACCGGATGTAGAGACCGGATTCTTAAGCCACTAAGGGACCTGCTGAAGGGTGACAATTTTCCCACATCATTACCTTGTTATTGTAGAACTAAAAATTGTAATTAAGAGAAAAGAAAGTCACTAATATTGCTCTAAAAATCAGTTAGCATCTCTGATTAATTATAATATCGTTCTTACCCATTTTAGCTTTATCTGTAACTGGTGGTCGTTTCCATGGCCGCTTGTTGTCCCCTTTAGAGAAATGATGAGCACCATTTTCTTCTTCTGAAAAGAAAAGAATTAAGTTAATCAGTAACGCTGAGAGTGGTTTGTGAAGACACAGCACTATTCAATACTTGGAGTTACAGGAGCAGAGTGTCAGCCCTTCTCTGTCAGGTCAAATCTCTTCAAGTGTCTACACAAACCAGCCAGAGTCAACCCAACTACCCAGTTCAACCCGCCTAGGCAGATAACTCATCTCGAGGGAAGGGCTGACCCATTGGTACAGGTCGCCTTTTTGCATGATTTTTCCATGTAAGGTAGGGGGGGGGTAAGCTAATTCTTCCATATGAAGAAGCTGACCCGGGTGGCATCAGCTAGCTGCAAAAGCAATAAATCGGGTTCACGTAAACACCTAAATGATTTTTGTTATGCAATGGAGCTGCCTTCGGTTGGCAGCAAACCTGGGCTCGTGTAAATGAGGCTTTGCAGGGTTGGCGTTTGGCTTTGCAAATTAATCGGTACCTTACTTAGATAGTAAGCAAATATGCGCTGTTCTGTAATATACCAACTCCCATACTTAACAACTTCTTTTGTAAACATCTATTGTTTAGGGAGGTGATAGTAGAGATTTTGTAATTTATGCAAAACTATCACCCCCCTCAACAATGGGACTTGATAAGTTGGTGAGTTGGTGTATTACGGACACCAGCGTACAGCACCGCCGAGAGAGGGGGTAGCCGGGGCAACTGCCCCGGGGCCCGGGCCCGGAAAATGAAGCTTTGAGTTTTTCATTAAATGTTGTTTTGATATAAAAGAGCTGGGCCCATTAAAGAGCCGGAGAAAATAAAGTTTTCTTCTGTCTGTTACACATCTCTAGTGATATCCCAATTCATTCCTTTAGCCAGTCGCTAAGTACATTTGCTTCTAGCACGAAATCGCTAAATTGAAGCTTGGCGACATATTCCTTACGTATGCACTAGCCTGTGGACATCTTACAGATTGCCAGTTACAATCCCTAGTAGAACGTTCAAGCTCAAGCTCTGGCTGATTAAAAAATTCGTGCACATTGCCAAGCAAAATAAGAAACATTGAACGATGTAGCTATTCTAAGCATCAAGAGCGAACTCACAACTCAACCGAGAAAATATAATTCAGTGGTATAATAAATACCTTATACTAAAAAGGGCATCTATTGACCCAATTGTTGAGAAAGTGTATTTATCCATATGAATGAAGAAATCATCTTGTATTAAGAATTATTTGTCATTTCATTGCAAAATTGCAGTCATTTTAGTGGAAGCACAGGGGTAGGTATGTAAAAAAAGACTAAGGGATTCTTAGGCATTTTGAGATGTTCAAAATTGCAAAATCTCAGAAGCTTCTGGGGGTTTCACCCCCTGGACCCCTACCAGGGCTCTGCCCTGGACCTGCTTGGGAGCTCTACCCACGAGCCAAACTGACAAAGGGCCCGTCTTCAATAATTACCCCGGTGCCCGGCCTCGCTCTCGGGGGCCCTGCCAGCGTATATGTCTATCAAATATCAATGCACTGCTTTGATTCAGCCCCCTCCTTATTGTCGTGTTTTTTTTTATTTTTGTACAATACAGAGCCTTGGACGAGACTAGAAAATGCATTAGCAACTTGACTTTACGCGTTAACACAGAGCTTGAATTCAACTGACTGTTTAGAAGAAAGCTCCCGCTCCCCTCTTTATATTAGCCCTCCAGAATTCTCACATGTGAACTAAATGAACACCTACTTATCCTCTGCTCATCACCAAGTGCAAACCCCTGGAAAATCGTGTACGCCACAGCAAAGAAGGTAAGCAAAACGAAAACCAGGAACAGAGTGCAGAAGAAACTCTTCCTCGCTGCAAAACTTGTCGGTTCGTCCTTGCAATTGCTCCTCACGAAATAAATATTTCCATCCTTGTCTTCAGCCTCCAACAGTTGTTGACAGCTTCCTCCTTTCTTCATGGTTGGAATTGGGCTGAAATGTTACAGAGATAAAGCAGGAAGGAAGATTTATATCTTTAACTTGTTCGAAAGTGAATAATTTTCCTTCTTGGAGCTATTTCTGGATAGAAGAGTTAGGATGCACCGAAACAACCTAGCCTCTTTGTTGTCAATTCTAGGGATTTTTTATGGGGTCGTTGGAGGGGTTAGGGTTAAGGTAGTGGATGGGGTAGGTTAAGGGTTATTTTTAGGGTAAGGGATAGGGTTATAGTTAAGGTACAGGGTTTTGGATTGGATTACATTTAGTTTCAGAAAAGGCTTGAAAAGGTGGTTTTGATGCATCGTAACAATTACTAACCCCGGATGAATGACTCGTGACTTGTTTAGTTCTGGTTGAACTGAGTTGTTTTGATTGAGTTGCATTACTGATTGCTGTGATAGCTTCAGACTGATTCAAATACTTACCTTATCGGCCCTTTTTACGCCGGCCCTAAATGGCGTTAATTTTCGTCCTGCGGCGGAATAAGGGCCGGCGTAAAAAGGGCCGGCGTTAAAAGGGCCATAATTTTACAAATTTTCTCAGAAAGCGGCGTTAATTTTTTATTTTATTTTTTGCTGACATACACCTTATTTTAGGCTTTATTTGGATATAGTAATGTATATTTATCCAAAATTAGAAGAGAAACAGCAACAAAACAGAAAGTAAACTACTATAGATTAGCAAAGTTAGTGTTCTTTAGTTTAATAAGAGTTACTAAATCATATGTCTAGGTCCTGAAATGGGTTTTCGAACAAATGGGATAGGTTTGAGGCTTGGGTAACTGCCTCGGTAATGTGTGCCTTCCTAAGGCCGGAAAGAATGAGCTCTTTAGATTCCTTCAAGTGTTCATACATTTCAATGATTTGAGAGATGAGACTAGGGAGGACCAGTGTGAATATGAGGTGGAAGAAGACGCCATCGAAGTGCAGTCGGACGAAGAGGTAGATACAGAATGCACCGAGAAATAGACGATCGTAATTGACTAATTTTTTCATTATAGTAGCTACTTTTTTATCTTTTTCAAAAGATAAAACACGTCTGTAAGATATAGTTTTAAATTTTTTCTTTCCTTGGTCTTTGTCCGGCGTAAAACGCGGCCCTAAATGGCGTTAAAGCAGATTCTTGGGGTGGCGGAATTAGGGCCGGCGTAAAAAGGGCCGGCGTTAAATTAGGGCCGGCGTAAAAAGGGCCGACAAGGTATACGTTTTTTTATAAGAAACAGGTTTATAAGAAACTTAGTACTAAAGCCCCAAAAATTTATGAAACTTTTAGAACTACATCAATATCTTTAAGAAACTTTCTGAGCCGGAAAGTAATATGTCAACAATACATTTTTGCTTGATTTAAGTTTGCTGCATTTTTTTTTATTCAATTCAGGATGAGTAATGGGTAATTGGTTTTGTTGCTGTTTTAGATAATTTGAGAAAGTACACGATGTTGTGTTGTCTTATTGTCGTACTAAAAACTTAAATACAAGAAATATGCGAGGGAAAACTCTGCGAAATTTGATGTTAAGTGTGTATCTGAAAGTAAGAAACTTTTAGTACTAGAAACTGGTGAAAAATTAAGAAACTTTTAGTACTAGGACCCAAGCTAGGTTTCTTATCAGAAAAAAACGCGTATGCCATCATTCGATTTCTTACATACGCCGTCGTTCGATCAATCACGCCATCATCCCATTGCTGACGCCATCATTCGTTTGCTGTCGCCAGATTTGATGGCTGTGGGAAAATTCACTTATTTCCCCACGGTTTGTGCTTAAAATTTTCTAGTCAGTAGCAAGGGCTGGAATGACCAAACCATTAAGCAACTCCAGTATTCGATGAAATTAATCAAGCAACTAAGCACTTAAGCAACTACGCTGAAAGTGCTTAACCTTGTTTGATCACACTATTCTTTATTGTTAAAAGAAGCATATTTGGTAATATAAAGGTTTTCTTACATGGACATCATCAATTTAAACAGTTTGGGGTGCAGGGAAATGCCTATATTTGGAATGTTTTTCAATACTTAAGCTGGGCAACTTTGAGGGCTGAAAATCCAAAATCCGAAAGTCCAGATGCTTATGGAAAAAAAAAACGAGCGTATGCCCTATACAGTTATATTTCCTGGGTTGGAGATTGAGAAGTTGGGTAACTTGGCGAAACTTGCAAACTCTCTGGTTTAAGCTTTGGGAATTGGATCCCACTTTGATGCAATATGAATAGACGAAAACTCAACAAACAAATAGAGAAGAAATGTTGTGACAATATTTTGATAGAATACTCTAAGGAAATGCATCTAAAAGTCTATCTTAAAGTCGTAATACGAAGGGTCAAATGTGTGTATTCTCACGTAGCCATCTTCCCCACCACTGCTGTAGCTGAAAAGAGAGAATAAAAATCATTGAACATTTATGAAGCTCCGTAGAATTAATCAAAAACGTTTTTCCAACGGTATAAGATTATAGAACAGCCCTGAACAGCAAGAATCAGAGGAAAAATAGTAAAACACATGGGCTGATTATTTATATACGCATTTTTTTTAATAAGCAATTTCAGCTCCAGCTCAGTACTAAAAATTGCTTAGCTGCAGGGCAAATTTGAGTACTCAAAATTGCTTAGCAAATTGCTTAGCTTTTTTACCTAAAAGTTTTTCCCTTAGAGTTCTATACCACAAGTTGTTGTGCAACAAATATCGATGGAATCTTGCATATCAAAGTGTGCTAAGGTACTAATATCCACTGTAACCTACTTTTCTATAGCGGCTGCACGATTTTATTTGCTAATTGGATCAGAACTAGATTGCTTAGCATTCTTCTATCCAGTACTGGAATCGCTTTAGTTTTTGTTTTGTCGAGTACTGCCTTGGTTATAAAGCAATAGACCCCTTTCACAATGACGTAGAATGTGCCTGAAGGCGAGGCAAGTGATGTGATTCCCTGCTGAGCAAGAATTCTTCCTAATATCATTATGCTAAAAGTACAACTAAAAACAACTCTGGCGGTTGCTAAGAGCAATACACGCCTTAGAGATATGGATGCACATGATATCGAGGATAGTGATGTTCCTAGATGTATTCCAAAAGATTTGACGTCAATGTGTAAGTGGTCTATTGCTTATAAAAAAATGCGTGTAAGGGGTTAGTTCAAAAGTTTTGATATTCCTTTAATGTGCTAGCCAGCGAAGGACCAGAGGCCCTATTTCCAACGGGGGTTATAGGAGGCTAGTTGAACGCCCCTTCCGAGGGACGGCAGGGTGAGTTGTTTGTCAACACCTTGAAGGTCACCCACCCAAATGTTGATCTCACACGACCAAGCTGAATTGTGTCCTATTTTCACTGGATTTGTCACCCCTCCTTCCAATCTAGAAAGATATGGGTGCGAGGAGGATTTCACTGTTGGAAGGAGAGAGCGACAATTTGCGGGACAGATCACTCGTCTGTGATAGCCAGCGACCTTATATATAAATTAAAGAATAAACAAAATACATAATAACAGGAATGTGAACATTGATAATTCATATATATACTCTTGGCGTAGAAGATATGGACGAGGGATCTGGCCCGGGCTTGCGAGCTAAAACTGGGGAGGAGGGAGGGATCGTGAAGTATCTTGCCGGACAGCTCGTTGCTAGAAAAATTGGCATGCTTGTACTTTTCTACTTGGTCTCCTGGGAGTTGGGGAATCTCTTTCCTTTGTAATCAGGGGTGATCCCCCAGTGAAAATTGCTGCTACACAAAGTAAATCGCTTAATAAGACGCTCGGTCACTCAACCACCCGTATATAGGGTGTTGTGTGGGGTCTGCTTCTAGCTATTTAGATGATACCGTTGGACAGACCAAATGCTACCAAGCTAAAATTATACCTACAATTGGCGCCAAATGTCTTGGAACACTTGCATGATTTTTACAGTTTTTTACATTTTGTCCCCTCCCCTCCCCCTTTACAATATTGTTTCTGGTAGCAATAACTAGCACAATAGCATTCAGCTAGAGTTTGGTGTGGTCTCATTAAGTTCCTTTTGTAAACAATATTATTTTGAGGGGTGAGGGGGGCTGGATTGGAAATAAAAGGCTAGGAAAGCTAAAAAAGTTGTTATTTGTTAAAAAAATCAAGAAGTTTCAACTACTTTTGGCGAGGATTGTAGCTCTCTTAATACGCTCAAATTTATCTGCTTCAAATATGACTTTCCGTAAGATTCTAAAATCACTCACCTTTTGCCATCTGGATGGAACACTACACTGTTGATTGGTCCAAAATGTCCCTTGACCCGTCCGATTTCTTCTTCGAATATCATATGGAAGAATCTGGCGTCAAATTTACCAACTCGAGCTGATGTTGTTGTGACGTCCATGGCTTCTTGACCACCACCAAGCACAACCTTCGGAGAAGAATATTCGATTTTAGTTTCCAATTTGATATAATGAAAACACTGCTTATCAGAGCTTAGCCAAAGAGCACAATAAACAAACAAGGAATATCAAAATCAAATAGAGAATTAAAATTTAAAGACACTCTTCAATTAATTTCATCATATCAGATTGCTTACAATATGTCCCCTGTTGCCAAGCAAGCAAGCATATATATTTGTCAACTCAGATTCGGAGTATGGCAGCATAAGTCTGGTTTGGACTGAAGGCTGTTGAGAAAAAGGCTGGGCCCAAATTCAATGGGATAAATTCCCCTGGAAGAGGGCTGATGATGAACGAACATAGAGCTTAAATTTTATGGGCCTTTCAGAGCTACAGACCACCTGCTAACTTCCCTGGCTACCCCCTCTCTACAGTGCTGTTTGGACCTGAAATGGTTCTACAATCCTCACCATATGGTGAGACACAATGGCGATTTTAGCATTATCTTAAACATGGAGCTAAGAACCTATAAAATGATGTTGGAGCTCCCCCTCCCCCCCAAACCAATGTTGATACTAGGTCTTGATGTCACTGGAGGATGTTGCAGAAGCATTTCCGCACCAAAGCAACATCTGAAACAACAATGTTTAGGGGGAGATGGGGTCTCTATTTGACAATTAGTATATATAGAGTGGCAATCAAGCACTGTCTCATACCTTTTGGCAAAGATTGTAGAATCCTTTGCGATTTCTATGATGACAGAGTGAATCAGGGGGTAGCTCAAGGAGAGACTTGCATTTACCCTCTATTGTAGACTTAATTGGGAAGTGGTCTAGATATTCTACTCTAAATGTATATGAAATATTTACTTACATGGTCTTTGATTGGGGACAAAGAGGCAGAGTTGACCGGTCTTTCAGTTTTGTACGTCTTCACTTGGTTGAAACTATCAATGTCGAATAGCTGAAAAAGATTAAAAATGCATCAAAGGAAAGCACTTCTTAATTCAAGAGGGTATGCAGCAAATAGTGGATTAATCCAAATAATGATAATAATAATAATAATCAATTTATTTACAGTTGGTTAAAAATCTAGTCTGTATGAAGGACACAGACTAAAAAAGACCAACGACCAGAGGATAAGTCCAAACTACTTGTATGAGATGATATGATCCGTAGCGGGCAGGATCCCAAGACGTTACATGTCAAGGGGCAGCACGCCCCTACCTATCAAAAGTACCCCTGCGATCTTTATCAGCAAATTGCAATTTACCCCTTCTTGAACTCTTTTGATTCTAAAATGGGAAGTACTTATTAACTACAATCCCTGCCAAAATTAGTTGGACCACCCTTATTTTACTTAACTTTTTTTTGAATTTCCCAAATAGTATTTTTTCCAATTAAACCCCCCCTCCCCCCTCAAAACAATGTTTTTACAAAAGGAACTTTATGAGACCACAACAAACACTAGCTGGAAGCTATTGTGCTAGTTTTTATTATCAGAAACAACATTTTTTAGGGGGGAGGGAAGGGGGGAAAATGTAGAAAGCTGAAAAAAATCATTAGTGTTCCAAGACTTTTGGCGGCGACTGTATCTTTGCAGTGTTATGGTTTGGACACTCCTCCCGGTTAACTATACTAAGCATCTCCAGGATCTGTGTATGCTAATTTCAATACCCTTGAACAAAGGATTTCATGAATTGCCTACCTTTGCTGTGTTATCCTTTGAGGCTGTAATGAACAACATTTCATCTCTAGATTTCTGTATGTCGTTCACTGACTTGGAATGCTCATGGACAAAATCTATCTTCTCACCTGTCTGAAAGATGAAAATAAACGAGAAATCGAATTACTGTACTCTTCGAATTCTTTAAAACGAAAACTGTAAATAGGTAGCAGGTCCTTTTCCTTGAAATAATTTTGCACCTCTAGGCTTTCTAGAACACTAGAACACCCTCTTGTGATAGGTAGAGTGGGACCTCAGTTTAAGGGCTCAACCATCAAAAACCATAATGGATAAGTCGGTTCAGGACGAGCCCATATGAGTGAAATATATTCAGGAATTTAAAGACACATAACAATAGCAGTACTGTCGACAGGGGGTTGTGCAACCAGGTTAGTTATCTAGGGGCCCGGGGCTCTCAGAGGACTGCAAAATTTAAATTATCCATGTTTATTCATTCTTAGCTTTATCTTTGGGGAATATAGACCTATTACCCCAGGCACCAGCAGGTATCTCAATGGCCCTAAAAATAGTGCTGATTACCTGTGGGTCCCACTTAGACAGTGCCCCATTCTCGTGTCCAGTCACAATGTATTCGTCACACGGTCCCCACACAGCAGCAGTCACTTTGGGTCCTTGAATCGGAATCCGCATGTATGGCTCAGGCATCTCACCTTAAAAACAGAAAATTATTGCAACTCATTCTGTCTTGTTTTGAATTGTTAAACACATCTAAATGATGGGTAGAATGCGAATTGATTACAAATATGGGATATACATGTACTTTATTGTAGGACTTCAGTACTGTAACTGACTTGGATTAAATTAACAGACCATTAGATCTTAAATGAGGTAAAGCAATTTGAATATTGTTCCTCCAGCTTCATGGCTCTTTGAAAGTATTGATAGTTGGGAATCATTCTAGCTTTGTATCAAATCGTTCATCAATCAGATTTTCTGGATTTTTCCTCACAACGCAACAGCTTTTGTATTCTGGTCATTTTCCTTGTTAGCAGGGGTTGACTGGTCCATGAATTAGTCTCCACCCATCTTCCTATGGATAACTCCCCTTCTCCAAGCCTATCGACCTTATGTCATTCTGATCAACATACTTCCATCACCTCCCTGTTTGTAGCTTTGTACAATGATCAAGAACGGTACTTATGAATTATGAATATCTAGAGCAGTAACTGTATTTTTTGAATCAGGAGAAAAAATCAACTTCCATCACCTCTCCTCCCTCCCATTCCTGCCACTTCCGTTGTCACTATTCTACCCTCTTCTGTATCATCACCTCTTCTCAATACATTCCCAAACCATCTCAAGTGCATCATCCTAAGCATCTTCCTCTAGCTGTCAGACCAGTTTATCTTTGTTTTAACAATAAGGAATAAAATAGAAGAAGTGACACCAGAAAACAGACAAGAGTTTAGTTCTGTAAACAAGAGTTTAGTGCCTCTGCACTCATCAGACAGACTGCACCAATCTCTTTCAACTATCTTTGCAAAATAATCTTTGTAATCGGTATAGTCTGTCTGATAAGTGCAGAAACACCAAGCTAGGAGTTACGGAAAAACATGTCTGTTTTGAGCATCATTTCTTCTTTGAAATTGCACTATGCCTGGCGCATATCGACCACTATAGCCAGCATAGGCATGCTCTACCCGAATTAAATGTAAGTAACCAAATAGTTACTCACTCAGGCACTGCTGCAGGTTAAAGATTTGAATTTCACACATTTTTCCCATGGCAGCATCAGTTGACAGCATGAAGTCCTTGGCACTGAACGTGAAATTGCATGTTCTGACCGCAGATTGTGTGACAACTTCTGACAATTTCGTCCCAGTCTCTGTGTCCCAAATGATAGCTGTGTTGTCTGCAGCACCAGTTAGAAAATGAAGATTGTCCCCTTTATCAAATGTCAAGGAATAGATGTTTCATATGTATGGTCATGATTCTCAGAAGTTTGTACAAGAAATACTTTATACCAACATAAAAAAATGATGGTGCACTTGTTGTTCCTGATCACAGGCTAGAAGGTGAAAGGCCAGTGGCGGACACTTGGAGGGCCAGGGGGTGCGGTTGCCCCCCCAATATCTTCAGAAAAAATAGCCTTTTGTTCTGAACCAGTAAAAAATTTCACATGGTCTATTTTAACCAATGGGTTTGCCCCCCAATAGTTGCCAATTTGTCCTCCACTGTGAAAGACACCCTAATTCTTTAGTTAATGGAAGACAAACATATCTAAGATTTTTAAAATATGAGGATGGCTCTTCCTTTGTATAACCAAGTATATAGTGCTTACATCATTCAAAATCAAATGCAAATATTCATGAAAGGATACAGGCAATATCGTTAGTCCAGACAGCTCCATTATGACCGTCATATGTTCCAAGTCTTTCTCCGTTCAAAGAATACCAGACGGTTGGCTTGTTATCTTTTGCTGTTGAGAAAATTAAATCTCCTTCTCTGTTGTACCTGATCTTTGTGATCGATCGCTCATGACCATGTAAAAGTAATGGTTTCTGAAAGTGAAGAAAATCATTTATAAAAACATATCTGAAGAATTAATAGATATTGATAAAGGGTCCCATTCTTTTCACGAAGTGGCTATGGGTACAGGAGCTGTCCGAAAAGTTAACAGCTACAAATACGGGAGCGATTTTACACATACGTTTCACAGCTCCCTAAAGATGTTCCTCCCAAATGGATGAAAGTAAAAACTTGAAAAATAAAGATTACGTTGAACCATGTTTAGACGGAGAATTTACCACAGCATTGATCTACTCATGGGAGGGGATAGTATAGAAATATTCATCCAGTTGTGAAGTGAGTAAAATTTTTCAATTATTTGATATAATTTGATATTTGATTCACGCATGCTCAAATGAATTCTACAATCGTAGCTGTTTACATTTGGGATATGGTAGGATGCGACTCCTGTTTTTGTAGCTACGGCCTTCATTTTATTTGCGTTGACTTAGATGATTTCTAAGAGCCGATTGGATACTTTCAGACCTACCAACTTCCTCAGTATAAAAACGGAATTCTTTGATCTTTGCGATCTATTGTTTTTTATTTGCAGTACCTTAAGAACCAAACCGTTGGTTCAATCTCAGGGTGGAAAGTTTAAATTTGCTTTGCCATAGAGGCTTAACCCACAACGATTGTATGACAACAATAGACCTTTTATTCTCCCATTGTTCTTGAGTTTGCTCAATACATGCCACAGAGATATCCAGCACGGTAGCAGGACGTTTTGACAAACCTCCTTTTCGGCCAACTAAGACGGTTCGCCCAACCTTCAGGACGGTTTGCCCAAGTGTTTTAGATGGCCTGCCCATGTGATTTGGACGATTGATTCGGCCAACATAAAACCAATGCATGATTAGCAATAAATAACTTCAGTTTTATTTAAGAAGCAAAGATTGTTCGTATGCATATCTTCAATTAATACTACTTTTTTTATAGTTTGAATATTTTTATCTTCTATATGTCGCAAGATCTGATCATCCCCAGAGTGGGCGAATGGCCTAGAAGTTCGCCATGTTTTCCATCCTCACCCTAGTCTTTCTTTAAAGAAGCCATTCTCTGTTATCATTTCCAGAATAATAACGAATGAAATCAAACAAAATCCAAATGCAAGATTTAAACTCACCATATTTTATTTCTTTTCTTCTATTTATTCCTCAAAAACTCTTCTTTTCAATGTGAGAAAAGGTTCTCAATTATAGCTCCATTCTTCTCGTGGCCTAACTTTCAAAAAGAAGCATTTCATAGCCTCACTTAGACTTCAGCTTCTCAGCCTCTTATTGAATTATCCATGCAACATGTGGTACGGGGTGAACCTCTCGACCAGTGGCATCGCTAGACCAAACATACTGGTGTGGACATGGAGCTACCTGGGGGCTTGGGGGGTGCCAATGTCTCGTCCACCCCTGTTTTCCAAGAGGTCGATCTTCCAATTCGCTGAAATCCGTTGAGAAAAATTGGAGGGGGGTAAAGCACCCTGAGCCCTTTGCTGAAAGACAAATAAAGCAAGACCACAGAAGTGACATAACATTGTGTGATGTCATATAGAAATTTGGTTGTCATTATGACACCACTATGGCAGTTGTATTTGCAGTCATATTGACGTCATTATCAGTTTTCCATTGTTAGCATGAGAAATATACATGCAGACCTAGTTCAAAAGTCTATTTAAGCATTACTTTGCAAGTCATTTTTAGGATTAGTTTGCAAGTAATTTTTTTACAGAAAGGGCGTTGCCTACATTCTCTGGGCACCTGAAGGGTGTGGTCGACAAAAATTTCCGTGGGAATCCCGCCCCCAAGCCCCCAGGTAGCTCCATGTCCACACCAGTATGTTTGGTCTAGCGATGCCACTGGTCGAGAGGTGGAGTCAACTGCCTCAAAACCTATTAGACTTGAGATCGAACTACTCTGCTCCAGGCCCTGTCTTCTAGGAATGTTCCTTCTGATTCTACTATAAAAATTGGGAAAAAATATATTAAATTTGTTAAATTTGTTAAATTTTTAGGAATTCTCTTGGATGAACATCTAAGCTGGAAATACCATCTCAGTGAACTCTCTAAAAAATTAGCTAGAACTTGTGGAATATTTTTTAAGATAAGGAACCTACTTCCTTTTGATGTTTTACTTTGCTTGTATAATGCTTTATTTCTATCTTTCCTACAATATGGTCTTATTGTTTGGGGCCAAACCTTTGCCTTATACACAGACCCAATTTTTAAATTGCAGAAAAAAGCTGTCAGAGCTATCTCATTTCAGCCTCGTTTATCGCCCTCTCTCCCAATCTTTAAAGATCTTAAACTTCACAAGTTTTCTGAGATTTTTGAACTACGCCTTCTAACCTTTGTTTATGACTCTGTTAAAAAAACTTCACCTAGTTGCTTTCATGACTTCTTCCTACTCAACTCATTAGTCCATCAATACTCCACAAGACAGGCCAGTCAAGGTGATCTGTACTTATCCCGCATGAACAGTCTTCAATACGGTCTAAAGTCAATTCGATATATTGGTGCTAAACTTTGGAATGCATTACCAGTAGAAATCCGAAATGCTCCATCGAAAATATCCTTCAAAAAACAACTGAAGATTAAGTTATTGAACACTGCCAATGAATAATTCGAAGCTACCCTTGCTATTTGCACGATTTCTATTTAATTGCACGAAAATCAACTTGAATCCGTCCATCTTTAATAATTTCAGATTATCACAGGATTGAAGGGGGGGCTCTCTCCTCGATTAGTTTACCTATTGAGAGAGCTCCTCCTATAAGAATTCCCTCCATACAATTTATTTCGATTCTCTTTATTTGTATGTTGTATTAAGTTTCCATATCATTGTATTAATTTTCTGTAATAGTGTAATAGTGTTTAGTTATTTGTTAGTATACGTAATTATAAATTGTATGTAGTGGAATTTAAACATATATGAAACTGATATGAAACTGAAACCCTGTGACGTATTCGACTTATCGGGATTTTATGAAGAGAACAACAACAACAACAATATCTTAATAGTGAAACGAAACAGAACGATAATGCAACTTGAACTTGAAAGTTTTTCATTGAAAACGATTGCTCTACAAAATGAATTGCCAATCTACATCACAACTACTTTAACTGTCAAAACACACATCACAGGACACCAAGTGTTGAAGGAGATTTGGACGTCAAAGCAAAATTAATATCTGAATGTTCGCTCTGAACCTGAAAACCCTCTAGATAAGTAAGTATGCTCTTTGTGTCATGAAAGTTGCAGATATTGTGGGACACTTGGAAAAGGAGATACTGGCCGTTTTTCTAAAACAATTTTCTACTTTCTTCGAAGTCTAAGTGCGTTGCCAAAGTCACTGGAAAGAAGTGCAATCAGGGGGATGGAAAGAGTTTAATAGTCGCATGCAGCCTTGAAGTCACTGGACTTAGGAACTCTGTCTCTACTTTAAAATAACAGCTTGATTCAATGAAGAGTTTGTCATTAAAATATCGTCGTTTTTGTTGTTAACACTTTGGCATAAAAATTTCGAGTTATCGAGAGAAAATAGCCGTAGCGGGTATAAAAATTGTTCGAGTTAGCGAATGTTCGAGTTATCGCATGTTCGAGTTATCGGGATTCTACTGTACCATTAAAATACTGAAAAGTGCCATTAAGTACCAACAAGTACCGTAACCAACAGAAAAGTGCCATAAAGAACAAATAACTCTCCATAAAGAACATACCCTCAGTACTGTGAAGGATGGTCAGTACTGTACTGGGATATCCTCAGTACTATGCGGGGAATACTATCATTATTAGTATGGAGGTAATCCCCACAGTACTCATGCTGTCCCTCCATAGCACCTTCCACAGTATTGAACATCCTCCTCAGTAGTGAAGGTATTCTCCCACGTAACTCAACATTCTCCAATTTACTGATGGTAGCCGCGCAGTGCTTATGCTATGCCCCACAGTACTGACTGAGCCCGCTCCAATGTACTGAACACCCTCGATGGTATTGCATAGATGTTTCCAAGGGTGATAAAAGCCAACTCAAAAATGAATACAAAAATATTCATGTTTTTAAGTTGTTAACAATTTCGATTCTTCCTGAAGACCCCAAAATTGAATATATTTTCTGAGGGGCCTGGAACCGGATATTCACGTGACGTCAAAACTACATCATATACTCAAAATGAAAAGAGAGTTCTTGCTGTTAAAAAATCATTGACACCCATCTCAAGTTAAACTTTGTAATTAGTCTATTTTCTAACTTATACGGGCGGGAGTGCATGAAAATTAAAAAATTACAAAAACATGAAATAAAACTGAACTTTGCTAAACATTGAAAAATAATCAAGATAAACGCGTTCGAGCTCACTAAATTGCTCATTTGATTCGCACTAGATATGATTGCATACAACACGGCACCGCGACACGACAAGATACGACACGATATGATACGACTCGGCATATTATGGAAAGATGGCCTCGTTGATTTTCTGCAGGTTATAATGGGGATACAGATATTTTCCAAGATTATCCTTCCCTTTGTTTTTCTTGGGGCTTTCAAATATAACTATAAGGCGGAAGTTAGGGATTTAATCAGGAGGCTGGAAAAAATATCTAATTCTCCCTTTTCCCCTTAAAAATTTGGCAATTGGTCCTTTCCCTCGTAAAGGAATACCAAAGCTTCTCCTTTCCTCAACGGAATACTTATAGTTTTCCCCTCCTTCTAAATCACTTTCTCTCTTAAAGCTTTGGTAATTCTCCCTTCTCCCATCTTAGTACCACCCCTTTAATGTACCTATCAATTATGGCTCTTTACATCTAACCTAAGAGCATGTCTTAACGCAACTTGCCGAGTCGTACAGTGGAGCAAGACATATCAGTGTGTGAATCCAGTTCGAGTTTTATAAATATCAGTAATAATCTCTGTTATTTGGTAACTAAACAAACTCTCTTAATAATACAACGCCATATCCATAACTGAGACCTCGCAGCGGCCTTTCTGTAGAAAAAACGGATCTCCGTTCATGCAAAGCATAATGGGAATATGCCTCTTAGCAACGCATGACCAAAAGTGCAACGGCCTAAATTTTTCCTAGCTGTGATCGCGCTGCAGTTTTTTGTTTTATCCCCTCTCAGCGTCCTTTCTGGATCTCAGTTCATACAATGCATGATGGGAATATGCCTCTTAGCAACGCATGGTTACCAATATTCCAGCGGCCTAAATATTTTCCTAGCTGTGATCAAGCTGCAGTATTTAGTGCTAAAAGCTATAAGTTACTGAGGAGAATATTTCTATCCTAAATTGCATGCAATGAGATCTTTTGCAGAATCATCTGTTTGCAATTCCATACATGCAAAGTCAATTGAGATCCATAGGAACCAAGCTGATTTTCAAGTCATCAACAATTACCCAAGGAGTAATGTTCTCTGCGAGCTGCAAGTTATGGGCATGGCTTTTTCAATATATTTTCAGACATCATTTCGTATATATTTCAAATTCTCTAGATTATCTAATTGAACTTTAGGGTCATATGACAGGTTTTCTAACCATGCTATCAAATGTATCTACCGGGGTAGTTAGGGCAGAGCAAGGCAAGGCAACTCGTGGATAGAATGTGGATAATTTCAAGCCAACAATTTTGATTTATCTTCATACTGACATCAACTAAGCTATTAGAAACTTCAAGCATTAAAATCTAATAAACTATTCAAATCAAGGAGCTGTCTAGTGGGCAATATTTTTCAATTTCCAACTTCTTTAGCAAAGATGGCTGCAGTAAACATACTTCCTCTTACAATTATATGTAGTTTTGTAGGGGTTGCTACCATGCTCCTGCTGTAAGCAAGGCCTTGCCTTAGTCAGGCTAGTGCACTAAAAAGTAAACTCACTCACTCATAAATGGGGGCAATGAACACACTAAGATCTCGTACTACCTAATACTACGTAAAGATATAGTGCATGCTGTCAAACTTCTGCGGGAAATAAGGCCTAACCTTAGTCAGGCTAGCACTTTCAATTGAAACTCACACACTCACTCACTCATATACTACAATAGATAGTGATGTAGTGCATGCTATCTTGCCTCTAGCCTTTGCCAGGCTAGTACGTTAAACAGTTAAGTCACTCACTCATAAATGGGGGCAGTGAACACACTAAGACCTCATACTACCTTATACTACGTAAAGATATAGTGCATGCTGTCAAACTTCTGCGGGAAATAAGGCCTAACCTTAGTCAGGCTAGCACTTTCAATTGAAACTCACACACTCACTCACTCATATACTACTATAGATAGTGATGTAGTGCATGCTATCTTGCCACTAGCCTTTGCCAGACTAGTACGTTAAACAGTTAAGTCACTCACTCATTTACTATTTAAACACACAAGAGCCTCCTACTACTATATGCAGTGATGTAGTGCATGCTATCGTGCCCCTGCTGGAAACATGGCCTTAACTTAGTCAGGCTAGTATGTTAAACAGAAATTCACTAATTCATAAATGGGAGGAAAAAGCAAACAAAGACCTCATACTAATTCTAGTATATGTAGTGGTATAGTGTATGCTACTGTCAGTGGTGGTTTTAAGGGGGGCCAGGAGGGCCATGGCCCCAGGCCCCGCACTTTTGCTAGAAAAAAGGAGCCCTGCACCTTTCATAAAATAAAAAAATGTAATGCTCAGACTTGGCAAAAATTTGAGTTGTTTAAGCTCTCTGTAAAGAAAACGCAAAAAATAATATTAGGACCAAAATTTTTACCAGGGGTAGGGGCCTCGCAAATGTTTTCGGCCCCAGGCCTCGCAGTTCCTAAAACCGCCACTGGCTACTGTGCCCATGTTGAAAATAAGGCTCGGTCTTAGTCAGGTTGACATGCTAAAGAAAAACTTACTCATTCACTCCTTAACAGAGAGAATAGTGTTTCCCGTTTAAATTTTTAAACTCGCCATTTGCCATTGCAAGACCCTGGTAGACACAATTCATAGCTGCAGTAAAAATAGTTATCTTCTATACTTATAAACTGATACCGCTTTCACACTGACAGTTAAACCAGCTTAGATTGAACCAGATTTATAAATGGAAGACTCTGATTGGTCAATTCGATAATTCGAATGCATTTGATTGGCTGTAAAGGAACCAAGAGATATTAAAGCTTGGTTTACCAAGTCATTGTGAATGAGGTAGAAGTATAATAATTACTATAGATTAAAATCTTTTCATATCAGAACTTTTCTCAAATCTTCTAAACCATACAAAACACTTCGAACCAGACACAACAAGACATCTATTTCCTTTAATTAATGATTAAAACTTTACACAAACTGTTTGGTTTATCAAACCAACACTTGTAGACCTACACGCCCGGTCAAGAACCCCAGGAGGAGGGCACTGAACAATTTCTTTGGCTGGGATGCTCCCCCGAGAATAGTTTGCAACTACCAAAAAATCAAGATGAGCAAGTCAGTCAGACCCAAACAAATTACCTAAATCACCTATATTGAAATTCCAACCCAAAAAATAGAATCACCCAAGTTGCAAATTGCCAAAAATCAACCAGGCAAATAGCTGTCGAAATTCTAACGAGTACCCCCTCCTAGGTCAAGAACAGAGAGAGCGTCTAATAGCACCAAACCTCTGAAGTTAAAAATCATAACTTAATTTCTGTAACCTTAACAGAACTGAAGGTGTTATGGGTAATCTTGATCAGTCTTTGAATGGTACAGAACTTCGAAATAGCCAGACAAATCGGAAACATAGCAAAGTGGAAACATGGATTACTTAGGCTTTTCGTTAGGTTTCGTTAGCGTTTCGTTAGGTTAATAATCCGTATACAGGTATTATTTTCGTGGTCTTTCTGACGTATTACTCTGTAGAGTGTCAAACTAAAAGCTAAAGTAATCCATGTTTTCACTTCGATATGTTTCCAATTTTTACTAATACAGCTATTTTAATCTTGACCTAGACTTGCCATGACTGTAACAAAACTTATCAGCCTTACTGGTATGGGAAAGGCTGATGGGAACCTATTTCATTTAGCTTCATCATAAGTTACACGGTCAATAATGACCATCGAGTCCCAAAAAATAGAATCACCTAAAATTCTGCAAAATTCAAAAGAACAGAATTACCCAACATGCACACTGCCAAAAACAGCAAGATTTTAAATATATGGATAAATGGCTGGAAATCTTTAAGACCCACAAAATATCTCGAGAATTTTCAAGCCCAGAAAAATGGAATTCGAAGAAATTTCGAACCCATAAAATTTGGACGAGCATCCTTGTCAAAAGATTAATAAGTGCCCCCCCCCCCCGTGGGTGAAAACATGAGAGGGAGCCTGATGGCACTATCCCCATAAAGTTACAAATTATAACTTAATTTATGCAACTTCAGCAGAACTGAAGATTTCATGGGTAATCTTGATGAAAATAAAGTAACCCTGTTTTATTTAGGAATAGAAACAGTCCTCTTCGATTGGAACATTAATAAGTCAATCAGATTGTCTCCAGAAAGGATTCTGAAATCCCATTGGTCGTGAGCCTAGATCTTTTTGTAGGATACCCAGACCCCTTGTATATGAACCAAAAGGGATCGCTAGGGATAGCCAACTTACATAGATTTACCATGATGGTAATGATAAGCTTGACCATATTTACAGTTTAACAATAACTTAGTTTCTGTAGCTTTACCTGGACTGTAACGGTCAACAATAACTTAACCTCCTTAATTATTATCAATAGCCTTTCATTGTGAAATTATTAAGGGTAATCCACTCTATAGATTCATAGAGTAATAATAAGTTTTACCATGATTGAAGGTTAACAATAACCTAGTTTATTTAGCCTTACTTGGACTGAAACGGTTGATTAAAACTTAGCTTCGATAGAAATTTCTGGTGAGTCTTCATAATCAAATGGTCAAGGGTTAATAAGGTTAACAATGACTTAGTCTCTATAGCCTTACCTGGACTGAAACGGTTAACGATAACCTACAAGAGTTACAGATGATTCTTTATAATAAATTGAATAAGGGTTTTAGAGGTTAATAATAACCTAGTTTCTATAAATTTACTTGGACTGAAACGGTTAACGATAACCTACAAGAATTTCAGATGATTCTTCATATTCAAATGGTTAAGGGTTTTAGAGGTTAACGATAACCTAGTTTATTTAGCCTTACCTGGACTGAAACGGTTAACGATAACCCAGCTTCCTCAGGTATTTCCGATGATTTTTCATAGTGGCAAGCAAACCATGCTGCAAGACAACACCGTCATATTGGCCATACCCAATATCGTTACCTCTCAGATCCGTCATGTCCCCCGATAGACTCTTCAAAATGGCATTCCCAGCACAGACGTCCCATTTCTTTATCTTCGTGGAATGAATATACGCGTCGGCTTTCCCGGTCGCCAATGCTATTACCTTATACCCCGCACCACCGGCTGGTATCACTTTAACTCTACTGCCAAACGCTTTTCTTGCAGTCTGGTTAACGTTTCCAGCATGTGATCTGGATACAATAAACACAGGCTGTTTATGCTTATTAGCACTGCTATCAACATGACTTCCGTGCATATACCATCCCCAATAAACCTTATCAGTGAATGGCTTATAGATGACACCTATAACAGGCATCCCCTTGACTGCAACACATACCATTGTCGTAACATACTGTTTAAGATTCTCGGCATATTCTTTAGTAGCGTCAAGAGGGTCGATCCATACAGTGACGTCACTAATAGAGACTTTCTCGTCTTTATCGTCTGTGGTAAGATATTTATCTATGTCATCAGTGGCTAGCGAGTTAACCGGTTTTAAGTCTTGTGGTATGGTGCTATCTTTCTCCTCTGAGATCACTTTAAGGTTTGACCACGATATTTTGAAACTATTGTACATGACTCGGTGTGATAATAAATCCCCTTGAGTGAGTGGGTCGTTGACTCCTTCGTCTGTTTGGCCTTTTGATGACTCCTGGAACAGATAACGAAATAAACTATACTCAGTGTCACAAAGAATGGATCCCTGGTTATTCAAAGAGATACAATTACATAAGGAATCCAAGTGGTTGGGGGGGGGTCAAATTCGTTAACCGTATCCCTGTATGTTGTAAGAGGTGACTAAGACCCCGGTTACAATGTGCCAGTACGCTTTGGGTCCGCAACAAAAGTATTACGGATTGTCCTCCAGTTTACATTGGTACTTCCGGCACAGTGTAAATAGGGTTTAAAAGGGTAGGCGTCAGGAAAGGCATCCGGCCTTAAAACTCTACTCCTTTGTCTGAAGACAAATCTATGAATCAGCCGACCCGCGCTAGTAGGGAAAACGGCCAGAATATAAATTCTGTTTGTGCGTATGTGAGAGGCAATCACCAAAAATTGACGTTTTCAAGCAAGCACTTGACAAGTTTCTGAAGAAGGTGCTCGATGAGCTGCAATTGCTGGCAACACTGCTCAGAGATGGACAGGCTCAAGCCCCTTGATTGACATGATAAATTGAACCGAAAATCAAGTGGGCGTAGGCTATGTTCTAGAACATTGAGCAGCATCGGAGGGATCTGCACGACCAGAGGACTGCCAGGAGGTGCTGGGAAAGTTAATGCAAGTTTGCATCTTACACTCATCGTATTTATACGTCAGAAAGAGAACGAGAATAAAACCTGATGAATTATCATAGCTTCAAAAAGTAAATAAAACAAACTTTGGAGTTGAAACTGTATCCTTCCTTGGAAACAGACAGTTGTGGAATTTGCCAAATGTAGTGAAAGAAGCCAACTCACTTTCCGTTTTTAAAGCACAAATTGAATGCTGGGAAGGTGAGGATAGCAACTGTAGATTATGCAAAACATATATACTACAGGTTTGGTATCTCATGATCACATGATCTATAAATTTTATCTATTTTACTTTGTAAATATCTGTAGACTTTATAATTAATCTGTATTTAAGCTTAGCTAGTAGGCCTTAATTAGCTTAATCCGCTATTTTGTTATTACTGTAAATTAGCCTACTTTAAAAAAATTCATGATGATGATGATGATGATGATGATGATGATGATGAAAGCATAACCTCACCTTCAAATTATTACTTTCTCTGACATTCTTTACTTGAACACCTCCACGCTTGGCAACCTCAATTGACGCCACCAGCAACTCCTTCAACGATATCTCAGGCGAATAAAAACCAACTAGATTGTGTCCCTGTGCCTTCAAAACGTTACTCAGATGCGCGAACTTCTTCATGGGATGGCTCTGTTGAATCATATCCCGGAAGTAGAACACAGTGCTCAGCATTGTGATCGCAATCAGAATCAATCCGATTGGCGACATCCGGATGTTGGCGGAGAAATTCACCATTTTGGTCCACATAGATGAAGAAGTTTAGAAGTACATCTGAAAATAAAGCATTTTCGTTGATTAACCTAATAACATAGTATGATAATCAACAAAACATGGTTTGATGCTAAGTGGATGATTTTTCAAGACAGGGGGCTAATTCAAGGCTAAGTTTACACTATACTAGTTCGAGATTTAAAATCGTTATACCTTTAAAATAAAGCATTTACGTTATTGAACAGTTTTTGGATAGTACAAAACTTCAAAATAGCCAGAAATATCAGAAACATAGCGAAACAAACACATGGATTGCTTAGGCTGTTCGTTTGACACTTAAACGAGTAATACGTCAGAAAGAGAACGAAACAAGGAACGGATTTATACCACCCAAATGTAGATCAGAATAGGACAATTAGAAAAGAGGTGAATGATTGGTTATTTACGTTTACGTTTATTTACGTTTATAAACGTGGCTTGATGCTAAGGGGACGATTTTTCAAGAGAGGGGGCTAATTCAAGGCTAAGTTTACACTATACCTGTACGAGAGCAAATACGGTATAGAGCTATGCCGTTTTTGGCCTTTTTTCTACACTTGTCCGGCACGGTTTTGAGTTGGAAACGGTACCAAATGAATACGGAACTCAAACCAGCATCAAATGAATATGGTACGATATGGGCATAGTGTAAACGGTGAATACGGAGCTGTTTCATGCCAGATTCACTTCGAGACGAATAAGGCTACGTTTACACTATACCAAGGGTCATTTAGGAGGGGGGTCATATTCCCTTATAGAAATTGCAAATGTTCCCTCATTGTTCTTAGAAGAAATGTTGATCTTTTGCGTTCCCTCTGATCCATGCTTGCTGTCAATGTTCCCTTGTTCCCTGTTTAATTTGCCTCGTGTTCCCTTGTACCCTTTTTACTTTTGGGCATGTTCCCCTGAACCCATATTTGACCCTCTATGAAGATATGTTAACTATAACAGCATCTTTGCACATATGAATTCATGCCATATTCATTTTGTACCAGCCTAGTGTAAACATAGCCAAAGTCTAATTCAAGACAGGGCAAAAAACCTCGAATCTACAAAAGCTTACAAGAACATAAAGCTAATCCACTCTACTGGAAGGCATGTGGGACCTAAATAAATGACAGTTATTTGGAGGTGGCTGCAATTTGGAGCTGGTCGTCTTTAGAAGTTTGACTGTGCTAGTTTACCATTCTAACCCCAGTGATTATCAAAAGAAAAATTTACAACTTCACAGACAAATTTAGGTTTGAGAGTAGTGGTTTCAGGCTCTAAGTAACAGAAGAATATCTTGGGGCTTATCTGTGCATTATTTTCTCCGTAAAATTTGAAATGTAAGTCTCCTAGATTGGCTCAAGAGAAATTCTTGTTTCTTACAGATTTCATAAGCTTTACGCTTGATTTGAGAAAAATCCAGTTAAATGCCTTTCGTAACAAAAAATGTTTAAAATGTTTAATGAATATTTTCAAGTAAAGTAATATCTCCAAAGACCTGGATACATGCCTCACCTTTATAATTTCAGATGTCTCACACCTTTTCGAAATCTAGCACCTAACTTAAAAGCATCTTCAATAATCAGACATTGGTGGAGTCTTTTGAAATCCATAAATTCACAACTCTTTACAACCCTGACAAACACCTTCAAATCACTTTAGAACCATCACTGTCTAACTCAGAGCCCCTAATGCAATAACCAATAATAATGTCTGAATTTTTGGCCACACAACAAAACAATCATTATCTTATTACTGGAATATTCCAATATATAAAGGAGTTCGCCTTATTATTACCTACATTGTTTGAGTACAAAAGACAGGCTTCTTCCCTGGACTAGATTATCCTTTTATCCTCTTTTCAATACATGGACTGTGATTCTTTTATTTGATTAGGTTTCAGTGAGTATGATTGGCGCTGGGGGGAAACTTTGATGGATACAGAACTTGAAGTTAGCACAAAAAATCTGATACATAGCGAAACATAATAACTTTTTAAGTTTTTGGTCTTACACTAAATCCCATTTGTTTTGGGGCAGAATTCATCCATACAGCCATTCCATAGAAATGACACATCTTGGCAAAAAAATTAACTTCGGTATTCAAAGAGGAGACATTGTTTTTTGGATAGTAGAATACCTTGATTATGTGAATGTATAATTTTTTTCCTCTAAAATGGCCGAAAATGGGCGTGGTCATGGCTACAATGTTCCTACTATTGATAAGCGCCATTGACAGAACTCTATACCATTTTGCAAAAATAGCTCTGACATTTTTACTAAGCAAGATTTTGTCATTGTTTTTGTATTATTCATTTGATATTAGAGCAGAGAATCTCATTTAATTAAAAAGATCTTTGTCATAAAACAAATATTGATGAAATGCCATACCGAAAAGACCCTCCCTGAAAGGTCACGCGAGTCACATTTTTCATCGTAAAAGTATTCTCATTTGTAAACCCTTTATTTTTTTTTTCATCATTAGAGCAAAATTTGATCTTCATAAAAATGTACATGCTGACCCTTAAATTCGAATTGATCACCCCAGTACTTTTCGGGAAAAAACCCCCTCAAGTTTGGTCACGCGAGTCACAATACATCAGTCACATCAGAAATGGCCATCTTCAGTATATTTTTGATAGAAAATTTCAAGAAAACTCTTTACTTGGGTACAAGGTGCCAGTAAAAGACACATTTAAAACTACTGGCTTTTTATATAAAAAAAAGGGGCAACTACAGTAGTCTCATTGCTATGTTGGTAACCATGGAAACACAACCAAACAAAACCAAAAACCAACCTGGCATGTTTGAAATGTTTGATCAAGTTTGATCCTGGTTTTGTGAAATTCATAAGATACAGTAAGCTTGAGAGAGATATTTAAAAGTTGGCGAAGGTACTGTAAGTCTGTAACATTTCAATTGATCAAAATGGCCCCTGGAAATAAGGAAATGAAAAAGCAAATGAGTGCTGCTGAAAGACAGAAAAGCCTTTGAAAAATTTCAAGAACTCTGAAACTGATTTTAAATGGACTAGATGTTGTTATGTTAATAGATTTGCGATCCAGTCTATGTCACAGTTCTTTAAAGCAGTTCTGTTTGCAATGTTACACCTCAAGCAAAAGATTTAAATTGATTTTAATTTAATTCCTCACTTGTCACGCGAGTCACGTTTTGGGGTCACACGAGTCACACTGTACTAGTTCTAATATTTCCGAAAGCAACAATATTTTGAATCAAATTTTATGGTCATGTGGCAGCTGAAATACCATTGGCCATTTCTTGAAAGAGTATTTCATGAAAGGTGTAGAAGTTTCTCAGAAAGATTGAGATTAGTAACATTAGGTTAAAACTTTGCAAATGTGACAGTCACACGAGTCACACCAAATAAACACAAAAATATGTGTCACCAAGAATGATTTTTTGGGAAAAACCATGATCAAAATGGAAAATGGCTTCAGAGCATTCCATCACTGTATCAGAATATTCAAAAGCTCATTTAATTTTTTTTAATCAGCTGATTATATGTGTGACTTTGTCACGCGAGTCACTATGGAATGGCTGCATATCCCTGCTTTTCCTAAGAGGCGACTTAAAGGGGTGGCATCATAAAAACTTAGCTCCATAACCAAAATCATGGATTTGTCAGGCGAAACTTGATTAAGATCCCTTCACAGCAATCAAAGCTCAATTCTTTTCTACACATGATGGGCCTTTACGCCCATTCATCCATCATACTCTTTCAATGAATAGGGGAATAAGCTCCCGTGCCCCCACTGCCTCTCCCTTGGCTATGCCACTGATAAAATTAGAATAATACTTTAACTTATCATCAAACAAATATGTCAAGACTGAAGTCTGTCCACACCAACCCTACTGCAGAGTGTGGGACACACCTGAGTTTAAGAGTAAGATAAAACAATAGAAAATTGACATCCGATCTCTCGGCTAAAACTGCTACACTCTGCCAACCAGCACAGAGAATGAACAACATCAATAGGATAGATGTGATAAAAACATTCAAACTATAGCAAAAGTAGTATTGATTGAAGATATGCATACAAACAATCTATTTCTTAAATAAAACTACACAGTTATTTATTGCTAATCTTACGTTGATTTATGTTGGCCGAATCGTCCAAATAACTTGGGCGAACCGTCCAAAACACTTGGGCAAACTGTCCCGCAGGTTGGGCAAACCGTCCAGGTTGGCCGAAAAGGAGGTTGGGCAAACTGGAGGTTGCGCGAAACGTCCTGTTACTAATAGATGTCTACTGGATGGTTCAAATTGGACGGATTTGTGGAAATAAGCATTAAAGTGAAAATATTTTAGCAATATAAGATTGACATATGCCATCACCAGGTCTTGAACCAAAGTTGCTCGGTCATAGGCTCACTGTGGATATGCCTGGAGTTGTGATCACATCAAGGTTACTGTGCTAACTTATTGCCCTCGTTTAGGACAGTGGTTAGCACGCTTGTCTGTGTCTGCAAAAATCCGGGTTCAGGACCTGGTGGCGGAATATGTCAATTGTAGTAGTCTGCTCTGGTAATTTAAATACCCATGTTAGACCATGCCTTATGAATTAATGCTAATGTTACACGGCTCTGAAGAAGGAATTGATCCAAAACACAAATTAATGTCTAACTGAGAATAAGCTTAGAGTTTTGAACACCTCAAGGTTACTGCACTAACTAATTGCCCAGGTTAGGACAGTGGTTACCGTGATCGACTGTGTCCGCAACAACCGGGGTTCGACACCTGATGGAGGCATATGTCAATTGCAGTAGTCTGCTCTGGTATAATTCAATTACTGTACCTGTGTTAAACCATGCCTTATGGACCAATGTTAACAATATAGGTAGGAAGATTATAAGGACATTATCAAATGATAATGCATTTAATTGGACACTGGGAGGCTAGATTGCAGTTTAGCGGGCGGTCTCCTCTCCTCTGCAGTTACATGGTCGAAAATAACGATCAACAAGACTGTGGTCTCCTTTACGCACAGGCACACATAATGTACTGGATGATAACTAAGGGGGGTTTGGGGGCAGTAGCCCCCAATAAAAGAATAGGTATACAATTACTGATGAATAGCAGCCATTTTCTCCCAAGATCTGTTAGTCGTATTGGTTGTTTGAAAGAGTCGCCATTGGTTCGATGCTAATTGTCTATTGTATTTATGATAATCTGGTTTTCCTGTGGTTACCGCCCCCTAAATTGCAATCGTCCCCACTGGGAAATAACAGTAGGTAACAACCCAACCCGCACTTTTGTTCTAATGACTAAATAAACTCAATCCATTCTAGATAGCCTATATCAAAAAACTAGCCTGTGTGTGAACAAGCAGGTGGCTTACAGACAGGTGGTGTAAAACTGGCTTTCACAAATTAAACCAACAATTCACTTGCTAATTTGCACTCTCATCACAGACAGACAGATTATTTAGGCCTAAAAACCAAAGTGCTCAGTTTAAGTTTATAGGCCTAAAGTTAGTAGATAGTAACATTGCAAGTAAGTAACATATCAAAACCTGATTGACTTGGGATATCTTAATTAGTTAGCTATCTTCGTAGCTAAAATAAAGTTTTAATAGCTACCTTTTATCACAGGAATTAATAATTCTTTTTCGAGTTCTTCGAGCCGCCACAGCAGCACAGCACACAGATAAAGTTTTTTATCATCACCTATCGAATTGTTGTTATCTCTTCCTTTTGTGTCGGCTATATCTCAGCCTCTCTTTCGCACTTACAAGTGATTGGTTTATTTTTTGGTCATACGTGCACCTCTTTTTCATACGTGCACCTGATTGGTTAATTTGTTCGGAAAGTCTTTTCTCTTTCATTGTATCGTGTGAAAATTTTAGTTTTTGTTTTTTTGTAAAGTTGTTTTTCTTTCTTTCTCTTTTTCTGTTTCCATCATTGACATTTCTTCAGATTGAGAGATTTTGCAAATTTTGAAAAGAAAAGTTAGGCCAGCTTAGGATAGTGAAATGAAATCTGAGAGTTTCATAAAAAGGGTGAGGCTAGTGTAATTATGAAATGATAAGTAGAGTGAATAAATCGGAAAAAGGCAATTTATTAAACCCCTCGCATACAAGAATTTGCAAATCATGTATTATGTTAGCTGTGGTTTATATAATAATGATAATATGATAATAATGATGATAATGATAATCATAATTTGCCATACTGTATACAGGAGCGTCGTTATAACCAGTTTGTTATGAAGATAGTTTAGAATAGTTAAAATATATTAACACTAACAAAGTGCTATAATTTATACCTTGGTTATAACAATTATTAATTTGCAGGGTGGTACTACAAAGTGAAGCTAGGGAATCAGCAAAACTTTGCGAGGGAAAGGGAGATTCTAAGAGGAGGGAGAAGGGGAAACTATAAATATTCCGTTAGGGATTGGAGAAGGGTGATTTAGAGTTCTGTTCTCCCCCCTGAGTTAGCAGCATTGACTTCACATATTGCCCCACCCATTAGAAGCATATCTGCTGTTCTGGTTTTTGTAATGAAAATAGGGTTAGAGTTAGGTTTTGAGGTTAAGGTTTGAGGGCTAGGGTTGAGAGGAGTAAGATTAACGATTAGAGTAGGGGCTAGGGCTTAGGGGAAGGGTTTAGGGTTGGATTTAGGATCAATTTTAGGGGCGCTTAAGTGTTAAGAAATTACTTCGAAAATCTAGCAAAAAGCCGGACCAAACAATCTACTTCAAATGGGTGGGATTTCGTGATCACCCACATTTTCTCGGTCTCCTCAGTGGCCTCGTTCCAGTATCTTTAGACATGCGCGCGCACCTGAGCATTGCAAAATTCCCCTTCACCTTTTCCTGTTTGCTGAATTCTGTTTCCTTGTTACAGCAAGTTTACTTTGGCAGAAAATGGTTTTGGAAAACTCATAGAAACGCTTATAAATCATTGCAAGCCGTTTCTATCACCTATCACTATGGGGGCATGTTGTGGAAAGGAGAAAACAAAGCCAGATGGCAGCACTGCATTGGGACCAGTACCAAAATCATCAAGTGACGACCAGATACAGAAGTACACAAAAGATCCTACAAGTCCAAAAGGTCCTACTACTCCCCCTGGCGCCGTTGGAGGTGGACCGATTAATCCGCATCCAACCCTAACCCAACAAAGTGCTTCGATTTTTGTTGGACTGTACGACTATGATGCCAGAATAAGCGAAGACCTGAGTTTCAAGAAAGGGGAACGGCTGCAAATTATAAATACAGCGGACGGCGATTGGTGGTTCGCGAGGTCGCTGACAACAAACCAAGAAGGCTACATTCCCAGCACGTACGTCGCGCCCGATAAAAGTTACGAGGCCGAAGAGTGAGTTTGTTTATTTCGATTGAATTTGCAAACCTGCAAAATTTTTTATTGCTCGCTCGCTGATTTCTAAACGAAACAACGCCCAACAAACATTGGTTTGTTATTCTGTCAGTCGCCTCCTTGTTGACTCTTTGATCTCGTCCTCACTCCCTTTTTTCTCATTCTCTAGTCCTTTTCTGTCCGTAAGGCCTAGGCTGTGAAATATATTAATGTTTACAGAAGATTTTATCTACCAGGAAGTCAATTTATAGAAAGCATGGTTTCAGTCTGTCAAGAAATAACCGCATTGTTATTGAGATATGATTCAGTGAATGTCAATTCAGTGCCCAGTCTCCACCTCCACTTCACACTTTTAGGCACCTAGGTAAATATGCGGCTGGAGAACAAAGGCTTTATTGTTTAAGAACATTAAGGCCTATTGTTGAGGACATAGTTGTGCAGGGAAGATCTACCTCGCGTACTACACAGAATGCTGATTGGATAAGTGCTAGCCTTCAAAAAGAGGGGGATAGGGCTTGCCATGAGTTTTCGGAACGCAACCATGGCCTCATCCCCCTCAAAAATGACTGTCTTTGGGAAAAGTAAGGGACTAGTCCCATAATTCCCATAGGGTGGATATGAGTTTCCATATGTACCAAAGATCTTTTTACTCTAAGATTGGTCTGTGCAAAAGTTTGACTTAAAATTGCACCAATCTTTTGTATTTGATGCCAAAAAACATGCCATTTGTTAAAATCCAGCACTTTAGTGCCAAAACTTGTGCCAAAGTCAAGTTTTTTTCTTTGTTCTGCCCCAAACATCTTGTTAAATCACAGTACGTCTTCAGATTCACTTTCTGGCAATCCTTCTCCCAGCACTGTTACTGAAGTCAATGGTAAAAACTCTATTTAGAGCCTGGGAGGTTTATTTAAGTTTTGAAGCTCTAGAGGGGGTCTTATTAGAGTGGGTACTTTTTAAAGAGGAGTTAGAGAAGAAATTCTTCACTCTCAAGCATATCAAGTTAAGAATTCACAATGTTATGTTGGAATACATCTATTAACTATCCCTAACTCATCACATTTTAATCTTTCGTCTTTCATGTATGAAGAGGGGGGGGGGGGTTAAACAGAGAGGGAACATAATAGAGCTTTTACCGTATTTGATCAAATGCATTGCTTTATTTGTACATGTTTCCTTCTTTATAAGAAACCTAGCTTAGGTCCTAGTACTAAAAGTTTCTTAATTTTTCGCCAGTTTCTAGTACTAAAAGTTTCTTAAAAGTTTCTTATTTTTAGATACGCACTTAAGATAGAATTTTGCACTTTCCATTGCATATTTCTTGTTTCAAAGTGAAACCCACCTACTAATACAAGTAGACTCAACATCCTGTGTTCCTCTATATAAAAAGGCGTAGCAAACTTAAACCAAGCAAAAATATATTGTTGACATATTACTTTCCGCCTCAGAAAGTCTACTTATTTTTTTCGGAGATTCTTAAGGATATTGATGTAGCTCTAAAAGTTTCTTAAATTTTTGGGGCTCTAGTACTAGGTTTCTTATAAACCTGTTTCTTATAAAAGAAAACGTGTATCTGACAAAAGAAGAATAGGAAATTTGTGAAAGATAGAAGGGATTTAATGAACGAGGGGATAGACAGAAAGCTTGATGTCTATATTGAATATCAAAATTTCGCCGTATCAGTGCTGAGGCAAGACTGTACCATAGCTTGGATGCCTTAGATATTAAGGGGCTCTGCATAAAGGGGGCCCGCCTAAATTAGCTGATTTTTTACCCCCCCTTGTATGATACTAATTACTTTAGCCCCAACCACAACTTCAGCGAAAAAGCTTCAAATGAGACTCTCAACTTTCTGCAAACAATGTTACGGATTGTTGGTTTAGCAATGCATGTGAAGTAAATAACACAATGGCTTTGATTGGTAATTTGTTGTTCGGTTAAATTTGGGTCGTAGCCAACGATACAATATTTCTAATGCAACATTTGTCTGCATTATTAAATAGTGAACTAACAAACAGATCAATGATCTTGTTTCTATGGCAAACATGGGCATCATTGACTAATTACTTGCTTTGCCTAAACAATCACGTCTTCAAACTTCTTGCAATATAATGTATCAAATGTTGCACAATGCAACATGGTTGGCCAAAGAGCAAAACATCAGGCCAGCAACAGATGTTGCATCCAGATGTTGCATCGTTTTGCAGGAGCTTTAGTACTGTATTTTTTTTTTGAAATGTTTTTGTACTGGAAATCTATTATCACTCCCATATGTTGCTGCGTCTAATATCCCACAGAATATGGAAAAGTTAGAGTCCTTTCTGATTAGTTTATACTACACACAAATAAGTATGCCTTGAACAGTAACCCCCTCCCCGAATGGGCTTCATTTTCAAAACAATATTCCTGATCCCCCCTACCTTGTAGGCCTAAGCAGGCAGACTTTTTTGTTTAAAAATTACCACAGGGATGGCAAATTGCCCTGGTCAATGACATTAGGAGGGTGATTGCCTCTCAAAAATTGTTTCGTGTTCTGGGTTCTTACACAGTCCACCAAATGGGCAGACGGATGATTTCCTAATTTCAGCCTATGGTTTTAAGTTTTTTCAGCACAACATATTCTCCTGGGTTTGGATTGTAGATGCACCCCTATTAACATATTTTTTAGCAAAGCTTAATATCAATTTTTTATTTCTAGCTGGTTCTTTGGAGAAATAAAGAGAGCAGATGCTGAGAAACGTTTATTGATGCGAGGTCTTCCAACTGGAACATTTCTTGTCCGAAAGGCAGAATCGGTCCCCGGAAATTTCTCTCTCAGTGTTCGAGATGGTGAGAGCATCAGGCATTATCGGATCAGAAAGTTGGATAACGGAGGATATTTCATTGCAGCAAGAGCACCCTTCCATACTCTGCATGATCTTATCAGTCACTACACTGATGACTCTGATGGATTGGTTTGCAAACTGACATTACCTTGCCCAGGTAAGTGAAAGGGACAAAAATGGTGGTGGCATATGCCAATAGACCCCTTTCACAATGAAGTCATCTCTTTACAAAGTCCTCTCAAACCAACCTTAGCCTCGACACGATGAATGCTAATCCCTAAAGTGTGCATTGCTTCTAGCAACAAAGGGAATTGCCTTGTAAGTTTTACAGCAATGCATGCTTTGGGATTTTGCTGCACATCATGTCAAGGCTTACGTTGTTTTGCAAGAAGAATTTCTAAAGAACTGGCATTATTGAGAAAGGGGTCTATGGTAATCCTGCTCTGGTATAACTTATTTCCCTTGTTAGACCATGCCTTATGATTTATATCACCTTAACCATAGATATAATATTTTGTTCATCAGTGACATCAGCAGTAACAAGTCGTTAAACTAGGGTTTTGAGATTCAAAGATTTGATTTCCGACCTGACCATGGGGCTATAGGAGTTGGGTAGTGACTCACTGCTCTTGGATATGATATCTGTATAGCCAGAAAAATCGGAAACATAATGAAACGAACACATAGATTGCTTAAGCTTTTGGTCTGACACTCAACAGAGTAATACGCCAGAAAGACAACAAAACAGAAACCTAACTGATTGATATACCCAGATGTGGATCGAAATAGGCCAGTCACATCTGGGTATATAAATCAGCTAGGTTTCTGTTTCGTTCTCTCTCTGACATATTACTCTGTTGAGTGTCAGACAAAAACCTTAAGTAATCTATGTGTTCGTTTCATTATGTTTCCGTTTTTTCTGGATATGATATCCCTAAGTAGAAGTGAACACTGAGGTGGGCTATTCCCTTCAAATTTAAATAAATGAGGAGAGCAACCAATCAACCACCTCAAATGACAGAGGATTGCATTAGAGTGGAGCAGGGCAATTGCTCACCTCAGATTGCCATGAGACTTCCTTCTCACTGCTCTCAGGTGAGATATCCTTTAATAAAAGTGAACATTGAAGTGGACGATTTCCTTTCAAATTCAATAAAAGAGGAGAGCAACCAAACACCCACCTAAAATGGCAGAGGATTGCATTAGAGTGGAGCAGGGCAATTACCCACCTCAGATGGCCATGCGAATTCCTCCTCCATGCTCTCACGTGTGATATTCCTTAGTATTAGCACATTTAGGTGAGCAATTAAATTCAAATTTAATAAATGAGGAGAGCAACCAAACACCCACCTAAAATGGCTGAGGATTGCATTAGAGTGGAGCAGGGCAATTACCCACCTCAGATGGCCATGCGAATTCCTCTTCACTGCTGTCAGGTGTGATATCACTTAGTATTAGCACATTGAGGTGAGCAATTCAATTCAAATTTAATAAATGAGGAGAGCAACCAAACACCCACCTAAAATGGCTGAAGATTGCATTAGAGTGGAGCAGGGCAATTACCCACCTCAGATGGCCATGAGACTTCTTTCTCACTGCTCTCACGTGTGATATCCTTAATTATAAGTGAACATTGAAGTTGGCTATTCCCTTCAAATCTAAGAAATGAGGAGAGCAACCAATCACCCACCTCAAATGGTAGAGGATTGCATTAGAGTGAAGAAGGGCAATTGCCCACCTCAGATTGCCATGAGACTTCCTCCTCACTGCTCTCAGGTGTGGTATCCCTTAGTATTAGCACATTGAGGAGGGCGATTTCCTTCAAATCTAATGAATGAAGAGGACAACCAATCACCCACCTCAAATGGCCGAGGAGGGCAACCAATCACCCACCTAGTGTGGATGAGGAGGGCATGATGGAGCGCTGTAATCTACTGCCTCAAATGGCTAGGTCCGGATTTCATGTTATAGTTTCATAAAAGTTTCTTGAATTGGAGCCTAACTGCCTATTTTCCTTGTGAAGGTGATAAGCCAGCAACAAAGGGCCTTGCTAAGGATGCATGGGAGATCCCTAGAGAGTCTCTCAAGTTGACCAGGAAGCTTGGTGCTGGCCAGTTTGGTGAAGTGTGGGCCGGAGTGTGGAATAGCACAACCCAAGTTGCTGTTAAAACACTGAAGGCCGGAACGATGTCTCCTGCTGCATTTTTAGAAGAAGCCGGCATGATGAAGCTGCTTCGACACAAGCATTTGGTTCAGGTAATTTTTGGATTTTGTAATAAATTGTCCATTATATTCAGGAATTCTTCTCAATAATGGACAATTTTCCAATCAATGTTGCCATTTTAGATTGATGCCGGGTATTTGTTGTCACTATTTTGGTACACCAACAGATATCAAGCAACAACAAAAAATGACATCGTTTTGATAAATCAGGCTTTTTCAGGGAGAAAATTGCAGCAGAGTGGCTAAACGCCCCTGTCATTTGGTTTACAAGCTCTATTGGTCACTTTACAAGCCTGCTGGCGAGAGCTACGAGTGATTGCTCTGTTCAAAACAAAAGGCCTGATAAACGTACTGAAAACAAAGTTGATCAAGATGGTGTCATCATCATGCACACAAAGCTAGGCACTGTATAACTGCCAAAACTCTTCTTGATTTTAGACTATTACACTATCTCCTCCCTAATGGATGGATCATTCGTTGAAATGGACCAGAATTATGATATTGTTCAATCTAGTTCTAAACAATTTCTTTTTAAAGTTTCAAATGATAGTGGGAGGTTCAACTATGCATGTGCAAGTCTTGTTTGCTCAATAGGTAATTCAGACCAGGCAGAAGCTGACCATATTTGGTTCAGTTCGAGATAAGCCAGTGCGTCTGGGCCATACCCAAAAGAAGTTTTTCAAATTTAGATCGTCCTATATCAAATTTGCTGCAATTCTAGAATAAAAGTCACCTTGAAATGAGCTGAAATTTACCGTAAAAATCTATGTCTTATGGAGCAATATTGTTTTCTCAATTGAAAAGGGTGACTTTGCCCAAAATTTGGTCCGGCCAAAGCTGCACCAACTTGACCGGTTCCGCCGGGCCTGGGTATTGGTTCACGAGTTAGGTAAATAAAAATACATGATTCTACCCACTGGGAAATAATCCCACTTCTTCAATAACAGGTTGAAAATCCCACTGTGGGAATTATAGAGTTATTTGAGATCAAGATAATTTATTAGAATAAACGACTTCAAGACTCGTGCTATAGCCCGCTACGACTGCATTCAAGGAGCTTCGAGAAACCCAGGCCATTTCATTCACAAAAAATACACCACCACTCACGGAATGCAGAGACGAACCTTTCCAGGCTCTAACAACTTTAACAACTACATTGGACCTGCCGAAGGGCGACGTATTTCTCCCTCCAGGAGGACCATCGCAGTCCGCCACTAGATAGAGTTGTAGGGATAAACTTGACGAGAAGCAGTTTCGGAAGTCAATGGAGATATCTCGATTGATTTTCCAAATCCTACTACTCCTCAAGTAATTAAATAGTTTGAATTATATGGTATAGAAATGTAAAGAATGACCAGAGGCTCCATGCTGAAATTTATGTAATTGACCATATTTCGACCCTCACTTTCCAGAGGTCATGCTCAAGGGTCATTCATTCTCAAGTCTCGCTCTCGCTTGAGAATGACCTCTGCAAAGTGTAGGTCAAAATATGGTCAATCATATGAATTTCAACTTGAAGCTTCTGGTCATTCAGTTCATTCTTAAACCTCCCGCCTGAACTAACAATTTTGCTAAAACCTGTTGTAACCTTTAGCCAACCAAATTTTTTTTTACTATATCTCATTTATTGCCATACCAATCATTTGCCTCCTTTCTGATTGGCCAATTTTGATCCACATCTGGGTATAATAATTCTTTAGTTGTTGCTTTCGTTCTCTTTCTTACTACTCTTATGAGTGTTAGACGCGAAAGCTTTAGTAGGTATTACGTTCCACTATGTTTCTGATTACCCTCGCCATTCTCAAAGACTGTTCTGACGTAATACTCTGATCAGTGTCAGATGCAAAGCTTTATATAGTTATTATATTTTGCAATGTTTCTAATTTTCCTCGCTATCCTCAAGCTATGTACCAATCAAAGACTGTTATATCTCATTTCTTCCACAGCTTTATGCCATTTGCTCAGACCGAGAACCAATCTACATCGTAACAGAATTCATGTGCCACGGCAGTTTGCTTGACTTCCTTACAAAAGGAGAAGGACAAAACCAGCCGATTGAATTAATGATCGATGCTGCTGCCCAAATCGCATCTGGTATGGCATATTTAGAGCAGCAGGGATACATCCATCGTGATCTAGCCGCAAGAAACATTCTCGTTGGTGAGAATAATGTTTGTAAGGTTGCTGATTTCGGGCTGGCCAGGCTGATTGTGGACGACGAGTACAATGCGAGAGAAGGTGCAAGATTCCCCATAAAGTGGACCGCCCCGGAGGCTGCGTTATACAACAAATTCACCATCAAGTCCGACATCTGGTCATTTGGGATACTCCTCGGGGAGATGGTCACAAAAGGAAGGATACCCTACCCAGGCATGGCTAATGCTGAAGTGCTGGCACAAGTGGAACGCGGGTACAGGATGCCGATACCAGTGGGATGCCCGGAACCACTCTACCAGATCATGATGAAATGTTGGTTGAAGAAGCCGGAAGAACGACCGACGTTTGAGTTTCTAGAAGCGACCTTGGAGGACTATAATGTGGCCACTGAGGGCGGATACAAAGATGCGACGTAAAAGATATGTTTTCACAAATTTTGCACAAGCTCCTAAAGATATAAGATTTCCTTGTTGGAAGTTTTCTGTTTTATTTTCAGTTGATTTTATAAGAATTTTAACTGATATTTTGACTATTGAGTAACACAGATGGTAGTTAATAGCTGGCAGTAGTATTGCAGGTCTACATAATGATAATGTTCAGTTTTCTAATAAACGGCACAGGTCTATGCTTCTAGCTAATGTAGATTTCGATCCCGATCGAAATACAAGTTTCTATGTAGGTTAGAATTGTATTTTTGTATTCGACACTAACGTTGAATGTAACGAAGGCTATAGATACCTTGTCACCATTTAGGATATTTTGTCGGTCATGAAAAGTTCATGGTCTTATCAAGGCATTGATAATTAGTAGAACAACACTGTCACAACGTATGGAGCGACCAAGGCTGTTGTTAAACAATATTTTACATGATAGTCACCACTTTAATAAAAAGCCATGGATAATTAGTAGACCAGCCTTTGATGATTAGTAGGGCAACGTTAATACATTTGGGCCTATCAAGGCTGTTTCTGACACAATATCTGACATGATATCTCCACTTATCATGACCAGCCTTAGATAATTAGTAGTACCTTATGAAACTTGTCTGCTTTTTATGGTGCATATGTTATATTTTCGCAAATCATATTGCATTTGATATTTTTACGGACTTGATAAAAGAAGTCCGGCTAATCCATGGTTCGGTTAATCGGATAAGTACCGTGCTGGGTTTCTTATAAACTGGTTTCCCATAAAGTGTGAAAGCTGTATAAGTTTTTTTTGCACACATCTGGAAAGATTAAGAGTGTATAATTTTATTTTCTTCTTAAGATACGTCGTTTATAGAATATAGGCATGCATCGGCGTAAGGTTAGGGGGGGCTCCCTGACTAAAAGCCCATTGTTGACTAAGTTTTTGCCCAACTGAGGGCAAGATTTTACTGAATGGGCCTCGTACTTAAAAACAGTCCAAAGCTAGGGGACTGTCTTCCCCCTGCCGTTCCTCCTCCCCTGCCCCCTACCTCCTACGCCCATGTAGGCATAATGGGCATTTATTCATCCATAAATTTCTGCTGTTTGATTTTTAGAGAAGTAATAGAATTTGTGCATAACTCGTTATTAATAAAGATCGTATTTTGCTATTTTATATTTTAGCTCTTCATATATTACATTATCATTGAAATTATAAAACGGATTTTTTATAACTATTTGTTCTCTATGAAACGGAATATTTTGCTACAAACCGAATTTCTGGCAGAATTTCACCAGGCCATCGGATATGGGAAGGAAAGCAAAAACAACTTATTTGTCAGCCAATCTTTCATCGTTTGATAAATCCAATAAATCCACACGCTTTTTACTTTATAAGGAACCTACCTCAAGACCTAGTACTAAAAGTTCCTTAAATCTTCTATTGTGCTCTATTATTATAGGAAACAATAGAACAAAAGAATCCATTTTATTTTACAAGAAATCCTAGTTCTAGGTTCCATATAAACTGATTATTTATATTAATTCTAGCTTCAGACAAAAATAACGGGGCCCCTCAGATTTATTAACTGTCACAAATATAAAATTTGCCATTGCCCAAAAGGCGGTGTTCTCTCATCATTGGGGCCCCAAGTTTGGGATTTCAAATGCACTGGCCAAAGGTGCACTCCCATAGCAACCGAAATAGTTGGGGGTTAGAGAAAAATTGTTTAAGATATTTTCTCCACCAACCAGTGCACTTAATGTCCATGACGGAGACAGATAATCCCCGACATGAAATGAAAAAACGTGGTACAAATTTTAAGGTTGTGGGTGGGTGGGTGAAAGAAATTGCACAGCCAAACGAAACGTCAAACTTCACCACGCCTTTGCTGCTTGCTGCGTCCAAATAGAAATACCTCGAGACAGAATTCTGGTTTAAATAGCAGCGAAACCAAATTGAAAGATTTCCAGACCTATTGTATCTAGAAAGCAAACATACAAAAAGATTGAATGCCGAACTACATATTTCTATGCTTGAGCTGAAACATATTGTCTTCCAAACAATAAATGCGAGGTTGAAAAGTGAACAGACCATCTGCGGGGAATAGAATAATATAATACATTAGAATAGAATGATACATAATGCGTGTAGCTATGCATGTAACAGCTAAAGCATTGCAAAACACCGGGGACAGACTGATCGCTGACAAAAGTTTCTTATGTAAATCATAATGTGACTATGTATAAATCAACAAAGAAACAATCTGCTAAATAAGAGTGATACGTGTCGTACGCATATCACAGACATCGCACACAAGCGATTCATAAACAAACAAGGTGGGACAACTTACCAACAAACGCTTGCAGCATCTTCCGCGAATTAACTTGGATACAAAATTTCATTCTTATCCATATTTAATTCTAGCTTCAGACAAAAATAACGGGGCCCCTCAGATTTATTAACTGTCACAAATATAAAATTTGCCATTGCCCAAAAGGCGGTGTTCTCTCATCATTGGGGCCCCAAGTTTGGGATTTCAAATGCACTGGCCAAAGGTGCACTCCCATAGCAACCGAAATAGTTGGGGGTTAGAGAAAAATTGTTTAAGATATTTTCTCCACCACAGAACACGTGTGTTCCCCCAACCCCCAATATCCGAGAAATTTGATATAACCCTGGAAATACCCCATGTACGATGAGAGAACACCCCCGACGGCAACTCCTGATTGGCTTGGCTTACCACCTTTCTTGAATTTACTCCCATTCGTATGCAACGCATAGGACATGCACAGAAATTTATATTACCTTAAATTGATGCAAGTATCAGATACAAACCTTTTCCAAAACAATGCATCAAACGCGTGAACAATTAACCACCTCATCTTGGTGGATTTTACATTACATTACATTAAGGTAATCATCTCATTTCAATGATTACCTGGTAGCCATCTCATCTCAACCGCCACCTCATTAACTTAGGGTAACCAACTTAATGGTACCACAATTAACTTCAAAGAGGTAACAGGAAACCGTCTAATCTCAACGATTACAACTGCTGCTCTTTCATGCTGAAAAACAAAACACAAACAATTAAAGCCGCATACTGGCCCTTTTTGCTTACGAACTTGGATCACTGGAGTGATGTGACATTAGCAAACTGCTTTACTTTTAAGATTACGTACCTGCATTTCGCATTGTATGCTAACAACCTGCATTAGTGTGCTTACGTAGTTTTATATTGTACTGTATGCTAACGAACTGGCACGTTTGTGCCTACGTACCTCATATCGCATTACATGCAGTGCCAACGACCTTATTGTGCCTAGATAGCTTCATATTGCCCTGTCTGCTGACAAACTAGCATGTTTGTGCTTACGTACCTCATATTGCACTGTATGCTAACGAACTTGCACATTTGTGCTTAAATATCTTCATATTACCTTGTCTGCTAACGAACTTGCATGTTTGTGCTTACGTGCCTCATATTGCATTGTATGCTAACAACCTGCATGAGTGTGCTCACGTAGCTTTATATTGTTACTGTATGCTAACAAACTTGTACATGTGTGCTTAAATAGCTTCATATTGCACTGTCTGCTAACGAACTTGCATATTTGTGGTTTCATACCTTCATATTGCACCATTTGCTAACGAACTCGCACATGTGTGCTTAACTAACTTCATATTGCCCTGTCTGCTAACGAACTTGCATGTTTGTGCTTACGTACCTCATATTGCATTGTATGCGAGCAACCTGCATGAGTGTGCTTACGTAGCTTTATATTGTTACTGTATGCTAACAAACTTGCCTATGTGTGCTTAAATAGCTCCCTATTGCCCTGTCTGCTAACGAACTTGCCTGTTTGTGCTTACGTGCCTCATATTGCATTGTATGCTAACAACCTGCATGAGTGTGCTTACGTAGCTTTATATTGTTACTATATGCTAAAAAAAAAACTTGCATATGTGTGCTTAGATAACTTTATATTGCCCTATATGCTAACGAACTTGCATGTTTGAGCTGACGTAACTTCATATTTTACCATTTGCTAACGAACTTGCACATGTGTGCTTAAATAGCTTCATATTGCACTGTATGCTAACGTACTTGCACGTTTGTGCTTACGTACATTCATATTGCACCATATGCTAACGGGCTTGGACATGTGGTCTTACGTAGTTTCATATTGCCTTTTATGCTAACGAGCTTTCATGTTTGTGCTTAAGTACATTCATATTGCACTGTATGCTAACGAACTTGCACGTTTGAGCCAACGCACCTTTATATTGCACTGCATGCTAACGGACCTGCACATGTGTGCTTACGTACTTTCAAATTGCACTGTATGCTCAGGAGCTTCCACGGGTGTGCTTAGGTAGTTCCATTTTGTACTGTATGCTAACAGACTTGCATGTTTGTGCTTAAGTTCCTTATATTACACCATCTGCTAACGAACTTGCACATGTGTGCCTACGTACCGTCATATGTGCTTAAGAGACAAACTTGCATGCTTAAGAACCTGCATTGGTGTTCTTATAAAGCTGTACCTGTGTGGCTACGAACCTGCAAATTGTATGCCCACACACTTACACGCATAAGCGTATAACCGAAACAAAAGACCTGTGACCTTGGCATCAAGCCTGACCAGTATGTTTTTATCCTAATGCACTTTTTATTTAAACTTTCTGGAGATAGTATCTCAGTAAAGGAATCTATAATTTAAAGCAGCTTTTTGTAATTCTTTATCTCATCTGAAACTTTGAATTATTTCATTGAATGTGTTCATTCAAAAAACTATATTTTGAATTGTGTTTTGTTTGACAATGACTCAGCATTTGAATCAAACATTGTGCACGCAAAAATGAGAAATTCTACTCCCAGATCTCTTCTCAAATGCTAGTTGTCAACGTATTTCCTTATTGAATAAACTCCTTACAGCCAAACTGAATCCAGGGGGTTTGCATTAAAGCTGAGCCCAGGACGCCTTAAGACACTATTTCAAATACTTTTTTGACAAGGGAATCGAAATATGGCCTTTCCAAGTATGACTTTTAGTACTTGCATAGCAAATTCTCCAAAAGATAGCAGGAACTGCCTGATGCCCACCAAACGTTGTTGAAGATCTAGAATTATATAAAGTCATATTAATTTGGTATCGAAAGTTACCCAAGTCAAGAAATTATGCTTAAACTGCATATAGACCCTATTTAATCTTCGCATTTTACGCTTATTTGTTTCTTTGTTTAATAAACCAATTGACATTCAATAAATTTTCAAAGGTGAAACTTTTTATTGTAGCGCTATTTTGAATTTCAAAAGAATCTCATTTGCCTGTCCAAGATGTAAACACTGAAAGTAGCTAATTAGATATCTTATATTTCATATTTCACCTGGAGACTTGATGTGGCAGTATTTTACCAAAGTGTTTCTTACCTCTTTAATAACTCTTAAATACACATTTTTTGGCAAACCAGAATGTGGCAAGAGTCACCATTTCGAATCTGGAGTCTTTCATCCAGCTCTCGAGCTTTAAACTACAAGCACCCCTTCCCACGAGCAACTGCTTTGTAAGCAAGTCAGCACTCGACATGAAAAAAAAAACTTAAGCAACTCTAGCACTTAATAAAGGAATGCGAAGCCATTGGAAATTCTAGTTCTGATCCAATTGTCGATGAAAACCGAGCAGCAGCAACTTCTGAGATAGTATTCCAACGAACCAATCTTCAAGTATAAAGCTAATTAATTGCAAAGCAATTTTTTCTGACCTACCCAAATTTCCCCCAGCTAAACGACTCCGAGTACTGAGCTCGAGCCGAAAGAAATGCGTGCACCTCCCCGTAAACTAGAACCAAGTTAAAAACTCCTAATAATTTACTTCCCTTGCCTAAATAATACCAAGCATAATCACAAATTCTTAAAATTCAATTAGCCTCGTGATCAAAATTCGAACTGTTACCATTCAAACTGTTTACCACAAGATTTTTAATGCGAACAACAATGGAATCAGGCGTAGGATTATTTAACTCATCTAATTTTCAAGAGGTTTACCCCTCAAGGGGCTGCTTAATGCAGGTCATATTGATACCCAACTTCAAAATTATTTATGTAGGCCTACCTCAAACTGCCTCCAGAGAAATAACACATGCAAATGGCGTACCTTGGGCATTGATCGCAAAAAGTACCTGCTGGGTTTAAAACAACCCCTCCTTCGTAAACATCTCCAAGTAGCAAGCCCGCAGCACCTTGAGTATCGAGACTTGTTCTCCACCTTGTGTTCTTTGGTATTAAAATCACAACTAGAGATAGATTGTAAGTAGGCAGCAAAGAAATTGCACAGCCAAACGAAACGTCAAACTTCACCACGCCTTTGCTGCTTGCTGCGTCCAAATAGAAATACCTCGAGACAGAATTCTGGTTTAAATAGCAGCGAAACCAAATTGAAAGATTTCCAGACCTATTGTATCTAGAAAGCAAACATACAAAAAGATTGAATGCCGAACTACATATTTCTATGCTTGAGCTGAAACATATTGTCTTCCAAACAATAAATGCGAGGTTGAAAAGTGAACAGACCATCTGCGGGGAATAGAATAATATAATACATTAGAATAGAATGATACATAATGCGTGTAGCTATGCATGTAACAGCTAAAGCATTGCAAAACACCGGGGACAGACTGATCGCTGACAAAAGTTTCTTATGTAAATCATAATGTGACTATGTATAAATCAACAAAGAAACAATCTGCTAAATAAGAGTGATACGTGTCGTACGCATATCACAGACATCGCACACAAGCGATTCATAAACAAACAAGGTGGGACAACTTACCAACAAACGCTTGCAGCATCTTCCGCGAATTAACTTGGATACAAAATTTCATTCTTATCCATATTAAAAAGATTGTAAAGCCCTATTTCCACTAATCCGTGTTTGCCACGGTTTAAGCTTAACCTGGGTTAGTTTTTTGTAGTTTAAATGCTACTAACCTTGGTTCACCCGGGGTTAAGCTAACCTGGGTTGGTTATAGGAAAATTTAGTATAATGAAGGTGTAAAGGCCTATTGAGCATGGAAAGAAAAGTAAAAACAAAATATTTGTTAAGCAATGTTTTATTGTTATGTAGAGTACTGTCGCCATGGATGGGCCACTTTTTGAAAATCAGCATTAGCGACTGCATCCAGAAAACGCTACGTTTTCAGCTATTTGGGCCCGTTTGGGCCTAGTTTTTTCGGAAAAAAGGCTTGAAAATTGTTGCTCATGCTGTTTTGGCCATTGACTTTGTTTTGTTTGTTTATAAATGGCGATGGCGATGGCCTAAAATATCGACGAAAAAATTGGGTCTCATATTAATGGCTCGTGTGAAACAAAAAGGAAGCGAAGTTGATTCATTTTCTGTCAATGTTTTAAGAAGAGATAGGGCTACAATTTCACAGAATTTTTTTTTGCCAAGGTATGTTAGTTGTGTAAGACAATGCTGTTTAATAAAAAGTGGCCCATCCATGGCGACAGTACTCTAGTCTTAAAAAAGTTACAAGTTATCGAGCAAGGAAAGGAAAGCAAAACAGTATATTTGCCATGTACATCATTTGCCCAGTTTTAAAACATTGTCTCACTGCTTAAGTATTTGGATATTGCAAGCTGCCTAAACATTTTAAAATAAAACAAAATATAGGAGTTTCCCTGTACCCAAACCCGTTAAAATTTATAGTGTACATGTAAGAAAACCTCAAAAATACCTAAAATGCTTCTTTTGACAATGAAACAAAGTGTGATCAAACAAGGGTAAGCACTTTCAGCATTTAGCAAGTTTAGTTGCTTAGGGAGCTGCCATAAAGTATGGAACAGAGGGGGGCGGAAGGGATTTGAAAATTTTTTCAAAAATTTTGTAGCCCAATACAAGAGTTCAGAGAGCATTTCATGACACCATTTAAGTTTCTGATAAAATTTGATAGCCCCTGTAAAATGTAAGATTAAGAATTCCCAAAAGCAGTAGAATCTGAGCAGAGCAGTAGCGACATCAGCGACAGGACAGTGAGCTTGACATGATAAGCGACTAAAATTCTAAGACATAAATCTATTCTTTTTCTGATAATTTTAATGTTAAAAATATTCGTGGCCCACGTTTGTTCATCAAAAATGTTTGTTAGCCCAACATTTTGCATCCAAAAACTTTGTTGACCCTGTTGAATCCCTTCCGCCCCGGTCTGTTCCTTACTTTATGAGAGCTCCCTTATGTAGCTTTTTTCACCGAGCTCTGGAGTTGCTTATTTTTTGTCTTAAGTGTACACGCATTTTTTTATTTGTAAGTGCTTTATAAGCAAGTCGGTACTCGTCCAGACAAAAACTTAAGCAATGCCAGTACTGGATAGAGGAATGCTAAGCAATTTGAAAATTCCAGTTCTGATCCAATTGGCAATTAAAATCGTGCAGCGGCCATATAGGATACAGTGGATATTAGTACACGGGTACACTTAGGTAATTATCCAAGATGTCATCGACATTTGTTGTACAACAACTTGTTAAACAGCATTCTAAGAAACAAATTTTCAGATATAAAAAAGCTAAGCAAAATTTGCCCTCCAGCTAAGCTATTTTTAGTACCGAGCTGAAACTACTTATAAAAAGAGATGCGTGTAAAGTACAAAAAGGCCAGTTGATTCCACTACTATAGGTCAGATCGTTCGACTGCCAACGCCATGATTCGATTGCTGATGCCATGATTCGATTGCTGACGCCAGATCGATGGTGACGTCAGTGCTGCAATTTCCCGCGCTATCAAGTGGTTTTCGTGAAATGAATATGCAATTGATTGAAGGTGAAACGCTGAAATGTGTCGATGTGAATAAATGGAGTTCGAATTCTTTCAATGGAATGGAGGTAAGGTAGTTGTATTATATTTGCGTTTTGGACATTGTCACTCTTTTTTATAAGAATAAATTCTATAAGAATAATGAGGATCAAAATAGAGGAAATGTAAGAATATTTTAAGAATATTTCGAGGCTCAGATCCCATGGAAAAATATTTTAGCGAATGTTTTTTTTACTTCTGAATTTGTGTGCTTTTTACAGGAAATGGTTTAAATACACCCACCTGAATCTTGATGCAAGTATTGATGAGCTCTGTCTACAGGAAATAAGGAAATTGTTCTGTTTATCCACCATATTTGTAATACTGTAGGTGTGCTTTTTTGACATTTATGGCTTAAATAACAATTTACTGCTATATTCGTGTTTCCTGCCGTATGAATAATTTAAGAATATTCCGAGGCCCAAAATAGCAAAAAATTAAGAATATTGAGGCTCAGAAAAAATTAAGTATTCTTATAAAAAAAGCATGTACTTGAGAACTGTTTGATTTTCGAAACTATTTAAGAATTCTTTCTTAAGTACTGGTTAACATAACAAGTTCCCGTGTGGTCTAGTGGTTAGGATCCGGCGTTTTCACCGCCGTGGCCGGGGTTCGATTCCCCGCACGGGAGAACTCTTGTTTTTTCAAATTGTTTTCAAAATTTAGAAAACAGCCTGATTTGTGCATTGTTTATCGTATATATACAAAAATTAATTTCGTTCATATTTTTTAATATGTGATGGGATGAGTTAGGGATATGTAATGGATGTATTCCATCGTAATGCACGTATTTTTTCATAAGTGATAAGCTAAGCAAGGCAGTTGCTCGGACTAGCAATTTGAAAATTTTAGTTCTGATCCAATTGTGGCAATGAAAATGTAGGTTACAGTGGATATTAGTACCCCAGCACACTTTTCTATGCAAGATACCATCGACATTTGTTGTACGAAAACTTTTCAGATTATTATCATTATTATTATTATTCTAAATATTTAAAGGAGGAAAGCCCGTCAACAGAAGCTGATCTTAAAGGGGGGCCCGTCAATAACAATTACGTTAATTACAACAAAAATACTAAGAAAACTAATTACAAAGCTATAGTTACATTAAAAATCCTACGAAAATATATTTCTTTTGAGACTTTCTTTTATTTTTTTAAGAGAGCTTTTAAGACACCAAATTTCAAAAAATGTTTTTTTTGTGCCTACAGCGAGGATTGTTTGCCTACAGTGAGAATTGTTTTCGAATAATTGGCAGAGTAAGATCTACATTTCATTTATGTATTTTGGAATCAGTCTACATAAAAACCAGGGATATTGTGTAGACAGAAAAAGTTCGTTTTTGCCTTAGGACTCTTTAAAAGTAATCTTATTGTTCAGCTCACTGTATCGTGGGTGTTGATTGGTTTTCCTACACTATACCAATCATTCACCTCTTTTCTGATTGGCCTATTTCGATCCACATCTGGGTATATGAATCAGTTAGATTTCTGTTTCGTTCTCTTTTTGACGTATTACTCTGTTGAGTGTCAGACGAAAAGTTTAAGTAATCTATGTGTTTGTTTCACTATGCTTCCAATATTTCTGGCTATACTGAAGTTCTGTACCATCCAAAGACTGTACATGGTAGCATGTCTGAGAGTGACGAATTCCTTCTCAGAACTCCTTTAAAAAGCATCCATTCTAATAACCCCCCATTCAGTAGCATAGATACAGGGGGTCAGGAGGGCCAGAAAACCCCCCTTATAGATCCAAATAGCCAGTTTGTCGGAAAATGTCTAATTGTGTAGGAGAAGAAATAAAGCATAATTTCTACTAGAGGTATAGTTGTAATCATAATGATATTTCAAATGTTCCTTTCAAACTTGGCATACAACTCAACTCACACACAAATTTTAAGTGTAGCTCACATTGATTTTAAAATTGACAGAATTACAAATGCCTTAGAATTATAAGCACTTTTGAATGTACGCCCTGTGTTAGAGGTCCATTTATTAGAGATCTAGGAAAAAATATTGTCGAAATAGTTCCATCTTTGCCCCTCTAACAAATTTTTTATCTATGCCACAATCCACCTTCAGAACCTCAAAAATTAATTAAGCCCCAAGGGGCCTAATAGTGCTTTTACGGTATGTACTTAATATTTCTATTTACATTTTATCAACCATGCATAGAGTCACGCCAGCCATCACAAGAACCATGCCAAGAACACAACCTATAATGGGAGACATGTATTATAAATATGAAATTCAGAGTAGAATAATAATAAATATTTCAGGGTAGGAAAAGGCTATATAGCCAATGCAACCCTGTTTAAAAATTCTCAAACGACTATACATTTCTTGTCCCCCTTGTGTCTGTCGTATGACTCTTCTAATTCCATAATACTGCTTGTTTTTTAATTATGTCAGCTGAAAGATCATTTCATTGATTTATGAATCTATTTTATGAGATTCATGAAGTTTTGGGAATTGTAGTGTTAGTTCTTTTTTGTATAATTTTAGGCTATGTCCTCTTGTAAAATTTGGTTGAGCTTGAAAATATGCTCGAATCAAAGTCAATATTCAATATATCCTTTAACAATGTTGAAAGTTGGTATCAAGTCTCCACGAGTGCGCCTGTATGCAAGTGCTGGCAGATTAAGGGTTCCTAAATGCTCCTTGTGCGGAAGGTCTTTTATGGCTGAAACCAACTTTGGTGCTCTTCTTTGTACGCTTTGATCTAATACGTTTCAGTATATAAGGATTATAGACTGACCCTGTTGAACCTTTTGATTAAGAATTCTAGCATCAAAATTATACTACCAGTACACTATTTACTTTTATTGATGTGTTCTCCAAGTAGATGTCCAGTGATAATTGTAACAACCAGGGTCAATGCATTGATTGTTGGAACAGCCAGAGAAAGATCTAAAATATAACAAAAGAAAACTAAAAATCCTCAGAAGGATAGATAAACTCCTAGGCATAGTCTAACAGTAACACAGGAAATATATCCTCACAAGTGGGCTACCTCTATTGTAATATGGGGGGAATTGCAGAGTGAGAGGTTAGATCACCCGGCCCTTGATCAAAGGGTCCCGGTTCATAAGCCATCTTCCAGCCTACCACAAACTATGAGAAAAGAATTCCAGGCTAAAAAGCAAAAGAAATCACAAGGGGTGGTCACATCGAGAGGAAGGACCAGGGTCCCACTGCTCGATTACTAATACCTTACGAAGATAGTAAAGTGTATTTGCCTATCAACTAATAACTATGCCAGGGATCTTTTGCAACAGACTAGTGCACTAGAGAGTGGCTAGCATGCTGGTCTAGTGGAGGCATATAAGTATTGAAGTAGCCCATTTGTGAGAACATGGGAATGAAGGGAATTTAGCAAAAAATTAAAAAAAATATGTGACTGACCTGTTGAAGCTGCTGTTAGGTAGAAAAGTAACGATCCTCCTTGATTTATCAAAAATGGAATCATATACTAAAAAAGAAGATAGGAAAAGGTCTCAGAGAAAACTTGAGGAGAAGCAAGACGGGAGATTGATTGAGATCCAATTAACATGGCCCAAGTGCGGCTCCCTCAATAAGGGGGTTTGGAAATTACTATGATAGGCTACAACTTTTAAAAGCCTCAATGACATACAAGAGAAGCACAAGAGAAACAAAGTCCAGAAGTTGGAACATAACATATTACCCTGAACACCAGATCTCCAATTTCCAAGAAATCCCATATAATGAAGCAAAAGGAATATCAAATAAGCTCAATGAATATCTGATAAAATAGATAAAAGAACCAAAATTATAACCTTCCAGCATTTTATGAGATACCAAATCTCGGCAATTATTTGAGCCACAAATGAAGACTTTTTTACTCTCTGCACTCCAGATACTCCGATTTTCATAAATGGGTTAGTAATCCCCCAGATTAGTGAAACAGCAAATATGGATAAGAAGTTGCCTGGATAAACAAAAGGATAAATGGTTATGATGCTGATTTTATTGTTGCCTCTTTATAGGGAGTGTTTTTCCGTTGAATAAGGTAGCCTGAGCAAGCCTACCATACTTCTGCAGGAGCACAGTGACGTATATTAACATATAGAAGCATGTGGTCCTATAGACCCCTTTCAATGTTTACATTTTACGCCCTTTGGTTTCTTTGTTTACTGAACAATTGGCATTGAATTAATTGTCAAAAGGTATAACTTTTTATTTTAGTGCTGTTTTAAATTTCAAAAGAATCTTATTTGCCTGTCCAAAAATGCAAACATTGAAAGGGGTCTATGATGTTACACTTTTATTTCCGGGCCCCTCTTGTAACTGCCCTGGTTATCCCCTCTCTTGACATTCCTGCACCTGGCAAGAACTTTTACCAAATCTCTTTGTTGATTCTCTCTTCATAAAACCTAATATTTAGAATGACAGTTAGTTTCAGCCAAACTAACCCAGAAATGAGTTCATGTTTTCAACAAAGACCAAAGCCGCCAGATACACTTTGTTCTTGTTTTCAAACACAAAGGAGTGACACAATCTACAGCTCCTGCCAAGCTTCTTTGGTTGGGATATTATTTCATTTATTCTTTCTTCTCGTGTCTCTCATGTTCAGCATCTCACAAAACAATATCTTCATCGTGATCGTCTTTTCATGGACCTCGTTGTTCTGTTTATGCTCGAAGTTGTTGTTGTTGTTTTGTTGTTATGTTTTTATCAATTTTCAACAAGAGGTTATGTAAACAACTCATCAAACGAAACCGAGGCAATGCATTCTTCTGCGCATGTGCTCTGCATACGTCGCATTGTGAATCATTTTCAGCAGTTCGCCGTATTCAGAAGAAATTTGTTAACCCAAAAAATATTTACGCCTCCTAAATTCTAGCTGTTTCTGCTTGAAAAATACCAGAGCTCGTGTATTTAGCAAGATTTAAAGCTGCTACTCAATTAAACTGGTCTGTTCACATTGAAGTTAAAAGTTACTGAATTCAGGAGAAAACTGCAGTCCATTACGTCGCAGAAGTTTACTGGAATATGGCCTAATTAGCTGAATTTTCATAGCCGGACTGTTATTGTTTTCGTGTCACAGTTTGTGGTTACAGAAAAGTTTTAAGTCTCAACGGAGAAATTACAAGTTTTTGTTCAACTTATCTGAGACAGCTTTTTGAGAGGAAATGCTTGTTTGATGCTGTTTATTTTCCATAAATCCGTCAACTGATTTTTTTATTTTTTCACCGCGTGCTCCGAATTTATTCATTCGAGAAACGACGCAACACGAAAATTCAATTTGTGAATTATTAATACTATTCAAGTTGTTCTCCATAGAAATCGAATCGAAATATGGACTCTAAGTAAATAACTAAATGGTTTCTATTTGAGCTGTTATTCAAGAGATTGACTTCCACTGCTGTCTGTCTTATCTTGGCTCCGGATAAAGACCTCTTTGGATTTTTCAATAGGTATTGCAAGCAGGTGAACCAAGGTGGCTTGTTATGGTCGTTAACTAGACTTGAAAGACTCATTTATTTGAAATTTCTGCAGGACTTAAATGGCTTGAAAGTTCTCTGTGGGAATTAAAAAAGAAACATGGTGTTATAATACACAGGCTGAATAAGCTATTTGAATACAAACCACACAACGGCTTGTTATGGTTGTTAACTAGACTTGAAAGACTCATTTACTAGAAATTATTGCAAGATCCAATACTCTAGATGGGTTGACAGTTATTTGGAGATCTCAAAAAAGCATGGTGTTATATAATAAAAGGGCCAGAGAAGCAATTGGAATACCAAACCAGAAGATGGCTCACTGAAAGACTAGAGTGGAAAGACTCGCATTTATTTGAAATTTTTGCATTGTAAATGGGTTGAAAGCTCCCTGGAGATCTCAAAACGAAACACATTGTAATATAATACACAGGTCAAATAGGCCACTGTAATACGAAACCAACAAATAATGGATTGGCTATCGTATTCCAGGAACAACCAAGAAATGGTTGACAAATTCACGAGACTTGGTATAATTGAATCGAGTGAGGTGGAGAGAGCGTTTCGGTGTGTTTCAAGAGCTGCGTTCGTTCCTGAGGTGTTGCTGGATGACGCGTTCAAAGACACCCCGCTGCGTGGAAGTCACCATGTTCATATGTCAGCTCCTCACATGTATGCGGCTATTTTGGAAGAATTGGAGCTTGATGCTGGTATGCAAACAGTTTTTATTGATTTTCAGTGTTGCTGTGGGGTTGTCCTTTTAGCCCAATTTCCAGTGAGAAAAATCACCGCATTATTTCTCAGGAAATATTTCCCAGGCATGAACGGTAAAAATTTTGCCAGTTTGCATAGAAATATTTCTCAAAGAAGAAACGTTAAACTGAGTTCAGCTTTTTGCGAAGTTTGCTTGCAAAATTATCATTTTGATCAATCAGAATGCATCAGACGATCCCTGAGATAAAAGTTCAACCAATTTTTGCATTTCAGGCATTCCTCCTCTTTGTCTTGATTGACACTCTTGCCTCAAAAAGCATCAAGAATGCTATTTCGTAGGAATATTTTGCCATGGATAGAAATTGAAATTTCTCACAAAATATTGCATGAGAAATATTTTTTGAGAAATTGTGTGCATTTCCCAAAGACTTCACTCACTGGAAATTGGGCTTTAGGGGAGCACAATCCTAACTATTTATAATTCCTTATTTCAATGAAAAAGGGGGAGGGGCAATGACCCCCAAGCTGTACTGCTTTGGGTATTTTTCGAAGTGAATATTCACAGAGCAATACTGTAAATAAAATGAAAGTTTCCTGGAGACCTCGAAAAGAAAACATCCCAGGGGGGATACAGGTAAAAATTTTGAAAGGGATGCTCGTCCTACTTTTCTGGGTTCAAAATTTGACCAGATTCTATTTTTCTGGGCTGACAAATTTTTGAGCTATTTTTCTGGGTTTCGCTAAATTTTTGCTATTTTTCTGGGTCTCATAGATTTCGAGCTACTTCTGGGTCTTCTTTGACAGTGTGCATATTGGGTAATTCTATTTTTTTGGGTCTAAATTTTGAAGAATTTCAGGTAATTCTATTTTTCTGGGGTTTGAGTTTAGAGACATTCTATTTTTTTGGGTAGCTGAAAATTTTTCTCGAACGAGCATCCCTGTCAAAGAAATGCTTGAGTACCCCCCCTGGGGAAAACATGGTGTTTCAAAAAGAAAAATCTATATCTGTTTACAATTGACAATCACCCAAAATATACAATCTTCCCTAAATGCCATTTCTTCATTCGTTGACAATTTAAAAAATGTGGCCATACAGTTGCAGAATCATCTCTACTTCTTCAGGGTAATCTACTGGTGTCATAGTTTCCCCAACTCACCAATGCCCCCAACCTACCAACACCCATCATTTAAAGGTAGATGATAGTTTTGCATGAATTAGAAAACTTATACTAATCACCTCCCTAAACAATGGGAGTTGGGGAGTTAGGAAAACTATGACACCAGGCTATATGCCACAGATGTGTCATGGTGCAAAAAAAATATTTTTCTACAAACTGGAAATTAGTAGTATCTTCATTTATTGTGCCCTAGCCCATCTTATTAGATATAAGTTGTGTTGGTGTAGCCTCCTGGTTAAGGTGCTGGATTTCTAATCCTTTAAGGGCAACCTTCGTGGGTTCCTATCCACGAACAGTTGCAATCATGAACTACTAAAACTGCCACCCAACTCAGCTGTCAATCCTTTCGTGGTCAGTAAATGAGTACCCAGGATATTAAATAGAATATCAATTCTAGGGGCACAAGCTGCAGGTCTACATCAGCTGAAAGCTACCATACCCCAAACCCAGGTTAGCAAATAAATCTGCATGCATTCTTATCAATCAGAAGGTTTTCTGTTTGTGTCAGCAATTTTCATATGATAATGAGTAATCAAATTTAGTTAACAAGAACTTTTACTTGAAGGGATGTCTTTTCTAAACGTGGGAAGCGGAACTGGTTATTTCTCAACACTGGCTGGTTTCATCCTGAAGAAGGAAGGCACAAATCATGGCATTGAAGTTTATGATGATTTAGTCGAATTCGCCAATGAAAAAGTTCAATGTTTTCTTGAGCATGGACCAGCTGATGTTAAGGAAATCTGTCATCCTGTCTTTATTGCTGGAAACTGTTGCAGATTAGACACAGAACAGACTAAATATGACAGGTAATTGATTTTTATTTAGCTCTGCTTACAGTGGCGTAACAAAGGCAGTCAGGACCCTTGTGTGTTACGTACAATGGGCCTCTTGTGTAGCGACCACAAAGCTTAATGAGCTGTAGACGAAAAATGGGGGGCTTGGGGAACTAAGAGAAGTTTTGAGGCATGTCCATTGTCTCGCCCAAAAATGAACATCAAAGAAATTAAATATTTATTAGTGCCCCCTTAAAGCACCTATACCCCTTCAGATCTATTATGGATCCATCCCGCTTCCAAATACAATAAATGTGTTTGATGGTACCCCAGCAGACCTGTGGAAGTAGGGAGAAGAAGCTTTGGATATCTATCAAAATGACACAAAGAGAAGCTCTGAGGGAAGAAATACTGTAGAGTATGGATTCAATGAAAAACTCCTGATTTTTGCAGAGGGGATGATTCAATTTGTCATCATATGTTTGTGCAAGACGTTTCCTCTACCAAAAATTTCAATTATATCCATTTATAATGTAAAACAGGCTCTAAAGTTGCTGCGGGCCCCTTAGCAGCTGGCCCCCTTGACCCCCCTCTTGGTAGGCCTGAAGATGTTCTATTATTAGATTTTGAGTTAAAAATAGTTTGAAATTAGAGTCAAAAGTTCTTTATTGCTTCTCATCCGAAGTTTGGCAATAAAAGGTTGCTGAACTTACATGAGTGGGAATTTGCCAAGAGTTTAGATCACTGAACCTCTTTCAAAGTATCACAGGTTCAAAACCATCTTCATACCTGTTACAAAGTGTGAGGAGACAATTTGTCAGCCCTCTATATTTATAGGCAAAAAGGTAAAAGAAATCACGAGGTCTGGTCACATTGAGAGGAAGGACCAGGGTCGCACTGCTCGATTAGTTTACCTATTCATTGCGCCCTTTGTGCTTTGTTATAAACCAATACCTAACGAAGATTGTAAGTGTGTTTGCCTATCAACTATCAACAGGAGTGACCAACTTTACCATTGTTTTGGCAAATGAAATAATTCAATATCATTTTTCAGACTCTACTGTGGAGCATCATGCTCTCAAGCTAATGTGAAGTTTCTTTTGGAGCTTGTTAAAGTTGGTGGATTCCTTATTGCCCCTGTGGGGTCACGGGTGAGCAAATGTTTGATCAGGTTTTGTTGTGATCTAAGGGTTGGTACATTTCCAATTGCAGCAATGGAATGAGGTTTCTAGGCAGTGATATTTGTATGAAATGTCTGTGAATTTGTTTATAGTTGATAAAACAGTCTTTGATCAGTACAACACAGAAAAATCGAAAGCATGGGAAAAATGTTAGATTACTTTAATCTCTTACCTATTACTCTGTTAAGTATCCGATGAAAAGTTTTAGAAATCCATGTTTTCCCTCTGATTTCTCTGGCTATATAGTGGATAAGAGAAACATGAACTTTATAATAAGAGTAGAATGGGGTTATCAGTTGCTGAAACAGTTTCTATGAATAGGAAATAGTCAGGCTAAACAAATATTTGATATTTCTTACAAAGGGTATGTGTACTCATCAATGTTCATTGTACTACGTATCAATTCTAAATCTACTTCATTTTTTAAAGCTGATAAAACTGAAGAGAGTCTCCATTAAAGAAGGAAGACAGTCGGTAATCAATGATGTTTCATTTGCACCTCTCATCCCTTCAATTCCAGAAGAAAAGAGACTGCCCAAACTCAGGTTCCCTGATCATTGCAGAAAGAAAGGCAAAGAGGTATGTATCTATTTATTCAACGTAGTCGCAAATTTGGTCGCTTGATCGCATACTTTTATCTATGTATTCATCTTTACTAATACAAGAGCTAATTTACCAAAGTTTACTTCTAGAGTGCAATTTTTTGTGATGTCAGCTTCCCTGTCTGTAAAAGCCCGGCTAGAAAGACCTTGGCTCAATTACGAGCGTTCCAAGATGCAATGAGTGAGTTTTGTTTAAATCTCTTTCGTAGCTATTCATTTTTTCATCAATATGTATTCATCATTTATTTAGCTGTGACTCATCGGTAAACTGTATTTTGATACTTGATCATTTGAGATAATTTTTATGAATTAGCAAGACTCAAACCCATGACATGCTCAGGCTTTGTGCGTCAATGCCCTAGCACTGGGAAACCAAGGCACTATAGAGCTACTTAAGCGATTTTTATCATGACTCATCAAATAAAGAGACAGACCTATCTGGGTTCTTCATGGTTTTACACTTAACCTTCCAGGAAGGCCGATAACTTTTCCATTGCAGCCAACTATCACAAAAGGTAGAAGTAAACCTGATAAGAAGCAGGATTTAGAAAATTAATCTGACAATTTGTGCGAATGAGAGATATTTTGTGACATTTCTATTTTTATTATAGTTGTTTCAAGATACAGAATTCAGACCCAATCTTTATATTTCAGGTTGTCTTCAAACTGGTTCCCCTCTTCCAATGCCATTTTGCTACGTGCCATGCAAGCAAGATCTGAACACTGCCAGAGGAAGACCGAAAACCAGCAGAAGAGATTTGAAAAGCTCTGTAGATGATGAATTGAAGGGGGAAACTGCAATTGACTCACAAATTCATTTCTTCTCCAATTCACCACGCGATGAGACAAGTCCATTACATTGCAATGGTGTAAGTTTTGATTTGTTTCTTAGAACATAGTTGATGGAGAAATATGCTCTGGAAACCTTTTCTTATACACCTTTGTTGCATGATATTTGACATGATAGTCACCACTTATCATGATAATGCATTGATATTTAGTGGGACAAAGTTTTAGGAGAGATCCGTCTCCCATAATTTTGGAATAAGAAATGTAGTTTCTTCTGGGTCAGAAACAGCCTCGACAATACTAAATGTATTTAGTCGTCTTTGTTGCGTATTTGATGTTTCTCATTTAACAAATCTAACCATGCTCAGTGGGGAAACAAAAAGGGGGTAGGGAGCCTCAAGCCTCCCCAATCTGGATATTTTAACCTGAATAAGGCAAGGCCTTGTTTCAAGGAAGGACACGGTAGCATACACTAGATTTACTACTTGATTCCTTGTATTCGTTCAAGGTTTCATTATTGATCACTCATACAGATAAATAGCCAGAAATATTGGAAATATAGCGAAATATTCTGGCTATTTTGAAGCTTTGTACCATCTAAAGACTCCTACAAATGTTTGTGCACTCTGGTTGAGGCAATCACAGAAATTCCATTCAATGCGGAAAACAAGGACTCGCTTAGTAAGTCTAAGCACACAACCCACCTCACTACATGAAGTAACAAAAGGCCTTCTTATATTTATTGCACTCATTTGAGCTACAGAAATCTTAAAATTTGAAATTACAGACCACCAGTGGCGTAGCGTCTGGGTATTCAAGGTATTCAGTGAATACCCTGGGGTTTTGAGTCAAAAATAAAAAAATAGCCTCATAATAAGATTTGCGAAACAAGAAAACCTCTTTTAACTTTTGGGTTATAAACTTCATCGTTTTTTCTCCATTTCTAGTTGTTGAACGCAACCCAACAATATTTTATATGTTCCATCTATTCCATTCCATTTCATTTTATTCCGTGTTCCATATTTTTGATGAAGATCTCTCGTTGAGCAGAGGAAGCATTCCTAAATGGATTAGCGGTTACGTGTTATTGTCTATGAGAACAGTATTATATTGAATTTTATTGTATTAATCACAGCAGAGGTCTACGGTACGCACTGAATCTCTTCCGGCAGTTTCCACCAATCAAAACTCTCCATTTTGCCAGTATTTGACCCCAAATTGACCTTTCAGATCGAGAAAACAAAAGAGCTGTACGCAGAGAAATCTCTGCGTACAGCCTCCTTTCTTGACTTAGATGATCAAAACTGATTCCGAGGCTCAAACAATCATAGGCAAGAAGACGGAAGTAAAACAGAATTGAGATCGTGAACAGATTAACATCAACAGATGAACACAAAAAGGTCAACACGAAACCCAAATTTCGTCGCTTTTGCTGTATAATATTAGAATATATATTTTGCCAAGATGGCCTGAGCTCATTACAGGAAAACAAGTAGGAACGCAAGTACAAGGTAGATTTTGAGTGATTTTTAGGATTCCACGCCATTTTGAGGCTGTTCAGGGCATTTTTTAACACTGTAACTACTGGGCCATTGGCCCAGTGGGCCCTTTTCCCGGCCCAGTAAAAAAGCAAAATTTAGGGCCTTTGGCCCACTAGTTTGGGCCCTTTTCATTAATATTTTTTTAATATACAGTAAATAGTGACAGTCTTTCAGTCAGTCATATTGTGTCACTTAGATTGAGCACAGAAAGCAAGGCCCTTTGCATGGCCTCTTTCTGGGTTTTCAGTCGAGGTTGTTGATTGATGTTGCTATGGTTGCTGGTTCATGTTGTTGTGTTGCGTTGTTATGGTAGTTTTAGACTGAGCTGTGAGGAAAATCAAAGAAGAAAGATCAAAAGATTGCAGTTTAAAAATCAACTTAGGAAATGAAAAGAAAATCAAAGAGTGGCCACGAGAAACGTTTGGAAAAAAAGAAGAATGAATTAAAAGAGGCTGCCACTGCAAGTGGCCAAACATCGCTACTCTCCTCGTTCGGATTTACAAAATCAAGCACCAGCAGTCGGCCTAAGACTGCCAGTCCTATTATTGATGGCGGATCGACGATTGATCAACACTCATCAACTGCAGTACCAGTTGAAGAGGAGGTGAGTAAAGCTTCTGACAGTTTGGTTGATTCAATGAAAGATGATAAAAACGGCAATGAAGATACTGAGAAAAATGATGTCATTATTAATATTGATGATGCCAGTGATGATAGTCCTGCAGACATAGGCCTAGGTCTTGATGATAACGCTGAGATTTCGAAACCAGACACTGCCTGGTCAAAAATCGACCCCACAGATGATCGTTGGTACAAAGGGAAAAAATTAGACTTGAATTGGCTCCTTTTAGCTGAATCTTGCCTGGAATTAAGTAGGGAAAGTCAGAAAGGACAACAAAGACGACGTCCAGTTGTCACCTGCTTACTTTGCAGCAAGTATGAGCTTGAAGTGAAAAGATATGCCACTAATGGACGAATACCAGTTGCCAGTGGAGTCCGGGTTGATGGGAAAGACAGACTGCGTTCACTTGTTGATCATTTGCTTTCCTCTGTTCACAATGAAGCATTAAGATTGAAAAACCTTGAAGAAGCATGGAGTCTTTCATCAGACAGTCATCCTTGGGTCAAAGTTATGAAACAATGCAAAACCCAGACATTAGAGTTTCTTTTGCGAATGGCTGTTGATGTTTACAATGATTGTAGAGTGGAGACACTCAGTGCAAGAAGCTGGCCATCAAGGTCTTTGGCAACTGAGCATAGCAATGCTTTACTGCATAACTTTGAAACAGAAGGATGGGATGCAGACTTTGTTCCTTTTAGTCAACCAAGCTCTGTATACCATTATAGAGATCCAGTAACCTATACAGCAATGAGAGACATTGTTGCTAAGCAAGAGATTAAAAAAACTGCTGATGTATTAAAAGATTTGTTTGTGTCAGCTCCATTATTGGCCCCCTCGCCTCTTTTCTTTACGACGATGGCTGACTATAATGACGCACTATAATCCTAAGATGGCGGACGGTCGCGTAATTGCACGTGTCGTTTTTAGGCTTCTTGAACGGCATATGAGATAGAAATCTTGCAAAAGCTGTTTTATTTTTGCAAGTTTACTTTATTTTTTATTAAAACATGTTTCAGAATTGGTAATGTACTTTTAAATATCATATTTGGTTTCGTGTATGCAGTTGAGCTGGAAGGCCATTTATTAGGCCATATTTTCATCAACGTCAATGACCATGGCTAATAATTTTGTTACTCTCGATGTTGTCAAGACTTTGTTGCAAAATCAAGCGGATGCTTTCAAATCAAGTTTCTCAATTCTCATCCAGGATGTAAAGGAAGAAATTAAATCAATAAGAAATGACATTAACGACATGAAAGTGAGTTTGCAGTTTTCTCAAGCAAAACTCGACGAAGCAGAAAAGTCAATGAGCAAAATTGATCAGACAGTATGCGCTCACGGTGACAATTTAAACTCTATGAACGAATTTGCCGATTCTGCAGAAGCTCAGCTGGAATATTTGGAAAACCAGAGTAGAAGATGTAATATTCGAATCACTGGTCTGCCAGAAGACAGGCAGCAAGAAAGATCCTGGGATGATACTGAGTTGGTTGTCAAAAAGGCCCTGAAAGAAACTCTCAAGATTGAAACTGATTTTGATATTGAACGCTGTCATAGAGTTAACCGTAAATCAGGGGTAGCATCCAGCAATAATGAATCATCAAGACCAATTGTTGCCAAAATGTCACATTGGAAGGAAAGGGAAATTATTCTAAAGAAAGCAAGGGAATTAAAGCCTGAAGGTATTAAATTTCTACCTGATTTGTCCAACCGCACTATCCAAAAAAGAAAAGAGAAAGTTCCAGCTCTAGTAGCTGCAAGAAAGGCAGGTAAAATAGCTTATTTCATCCTTGATAAGCTTGTGATCAAAGACAAGCCCCCGGATTGGAAGTCAAAGGAAGGCCCCAGCAGCGATAGTGAAGTTACCTTCAAAAACAAAAAATGAACTATCAAAAATTTTCGGCATTATGCCCAACGTTGTGTTTAAGCCTGAACATTATTTTATTTTTTCTAATTTTTTTTCATTTCAGTTATGACCAGTTTAGGTAAATATCCCCGGGCCCTTTGTAACAAGATGTGCGCAATGATTGAAATTCCACCCCTTTTAGAAGCTTTATCCATTGGAAATATTGATACATATATAACTTTTTCTGTGCACAAATGGTAAGAACTCCAAAATATCCTTGTGGCATATGCCACAAAAATGTGAACAATAATGGTATTCTATGTAATACTTGCAATTTTTGGCATCATATAAAATGCAATAACATTTCTGTTTCGGAGTATGAAGCACTTTCTAATGAACCTGACGATGTTCCATGGTTTTGTATAAATTGTTCAATTAACTATAATAAATCAATTTTCCCCTTTGGTTCAATTGAAAATGAGCCATTGTCCTATCTTTTTGACTTTGACAAACCCTCTGTTGTTGATTCTTTACCATCATTTGAAATCACTTCACATCTTACCAATTTGCCTAACCTGCAAGACTATGATATTGATGAACAATTGCCTTCTAAAATTGATTCAAGTTATCATACAATTCAAGATGTATCTAATCTCAGTATTTCTAACAATGACTTATCTTTCTTGCATATGAATGTAAGAAGCCTATCCTGTCACTTTGATGAGCTTCAATATTTACTCTCCACCTTAAATATTAGCTTTGATGTAGTTGCTGTTTCTGAAACTTGGGATTCATTTGAAAGGCCTCTGAGCATCAATGTTGAAATTCCAGGTTACACCTTTTTCTCCTCAAAATCTCATAGCCAAAATGGCGGTGTTGGTCTTTATATAAAGACTTGCTTGGGTCCTGTTGCAAGGCCTGATTTAAAATCTGACAACAATGATTTCGAGACCGTATGGGCTGAAATTCCAACCACAAAAGAAAGAAATACTCTAATTTGTTGTTCCTATCGTCACCCTAGCACTGAGATTGAAAACTATACTGATTATATTCAAATGACTTTATCTAATTCTTCTGTTGTGAATAAGCAGGTATTCATTTTAGGTGACTTCAATATCAATCTTCTCAATTATGACTCCCACACTCCTACCAAGGATTTTGTCAGTCTCCTCCTTTCCCAGCACTTCCTTCCTTTCATAATACATCCAACCCGAGTTTCTGAGAATTCTTCTACCATCATTGATAATATTTTTTCAAATGTTTGTGATTTTGACACTAAAAGTGGAAATATTCTAACACAAATTGCAGATCATTTCCCTCAGTTTTTGATTGTTGAAAAAGCTGGTATCACCAACAAGTCTACGTCTTATTTTCAACATGATTATTCAAACTTTAATAAAGAAAGGTTTCTCGCAGACTTTAGCAATCTCAACTTTGACTATTTAAATGATGATCAGACTAATGTAAATACAAAGTTCAATAGATTCCTTGCTACCCTTGATGATATTATCAAAACCCATGTTCCATTAAAAAAATTAACTAAAAAGGATTTAAAATTAAGAAACAAGCCTTGGATAAACAGTAGAATTCAAAAAATGATGCGTCTGAGGGACAATATACTAAAAAAGATTAGGAAAAAACCTGATGCTTCCCAAAGACTTCTCTACAAAAAATTTAGAAACAGAATTGCTATAGAATTGAAGAATAGTAAAACAAATTATTTCCAAAACTACTTTCATGAAAACAGCAAAAATATGAAACTTTTATGGACTGGCATAAAGTCAATAATTAGCGTTAAAAATTCTCGAGAAAATATCATTAGGAAGCTCAAGGATGCAGATGGAAATGTAGTAACAGATTCTACAACAATGGCTAACATTTTTAATAACTTTTTTGTGAATGTAGCAGAAGATGTGAAAAAAAGAATACCAAGATCACCAAGATCTCCCTTAAATTATCTTGAGAATAAAAACCCCAACTCATTTTTTGTAGCTCCTTCAACTGCATATGAGATATCTGATATAATTGGCTTGTTGAAAACCAGCAAATCAGTTGGCCCAAACAGTATCCCCATAAAGTTATTAAAAATCCTTTCTATTCACATTTCTTTTCCTCTGTCTCAAATTATTAATGAGTCTTTTCACACTGGCATTTTTCCAGACAAAATGCAGCATGCAAAAGTAGTTCCTTTGTTTAAAAAAGGTTGTCCTGTGACAGCTTCTAATTATAGACCAATATCTCTCTTATCTGTTTTTAGTAAAATTTCAGAGAAACTGATGTATAAACGTTTATATAACTTTTTGGAAGTCAATAAAATCCTTTATGATCTTCAGTTTGGTTTTCGAGCTTCTCACTCAACAGATCATGCATTGATTAGTTTAACAGAATCTATTAAGAATACTCTAGATAACAAACACTTCGGATGTGGAATTTTCATTGACCTTCAAAAGGCTTTTGATACAGTTAATCACAAGATTCTCCTTGATAAACTAGAGCATTATGGTGTACGAGGTACTGCTCTTGCATGGTTTAAATCGTATCTTAGCAATAGATGTCAGTATGTATCTGTAAATGGTCATAACTCTAGTTATCTTAATGTCTCTTGTGGTGTTCCCCAGGGATCCGTCCTCGGTCCACTTCTTTTCCTTATCTTTATAAACGATCTTCCAGCATCAACTCGAAAGTTATCTTTTTATCTCTTTGCTGATGACACAAATATCTATTTTGAATCTGACAGTCTTAGTAAGTTAGAACAAGTGGTAAACAAAGAGCTCAAGAAAGTTAAAAAATGGCTTGATTCTAATAAACTTGCATTAAACATAGACAAAACAAACTTTGTTATTTTTCACTCTCCTCAAAACTCTTTAAATAAAACTGTCAATATTAAGATAGGTAAGCAACATGTTAAACAGGCTAAATATGTCAAATTTCTTGGTCTTCTTTTGGATGAAAACCTTAGTTGGAAATACCACCTGAGTGAACTGTCGAAGAAATTAGCACGGACGAGTGGCATATTCTTTAAGATCAGACATCTTCTACCTACTAATGTTCTAGTTTCTCTGTACTACTCTTTGTTTGCTTCTTTTCTTCAGTATGGAATTACTGTCTGGGGACTTACTTACGATACCTATACCAAACCAATATACCTTCTTCAAAAGAAAGTTGTAAGATCTATTTTATTTAAGCATTTTTCAACCCCATCTACACCTATTTTCTCTGAGTTAAAAATCCTCAAATTAAATGATCTACTTCAACTCAAACTACTAACTTTTGTGTATGAATCTATCAATTTGATTTCTCCTACTCCATTTCACCATTTTTTTGAAACACTGCCAACTGTTCATCAGTATTATACAAGACAGGCTCGCAAAGGCGACATTTTTATGACACATAAGAATACGTTGCAATATGGTTTGCGGTCTATTAGATATGCAGGTGCTCAATCCTGGAACAACATCCCATCTAATATAAAACAATCCAATTCAGTGATGATTTTCCGCCGTGATCTAAAAAGTTTTATATTCTCAGTCAATTACCAGTCGTGAATATTATTTTAAATTTAGGAAGATAACGACCCCACTCAAACTTCAGAAAATCAATATTAAGCTTTTAACCTAGGGGGTGATCTCTCCTCGATTAGTTTACCTATTGAGAGGTCTCCTCCTTTAAGAAGTTCCCCATCGTACAAAATTTTATCTCCTTATGTTAAATTAAAAATCTTTCATTTGTCAGTATTTATTGTAGTGTTTTGTAACTTTTTTTTCCATCTTGTATGTATGTAATTTAGAAAAATTTTGTATGTTGTGGAATTTTAAAATGAAACTGAAACTGAAACTGAACTGATTGTCTGTGCTTTTCTGTTCAAATTGATGGAAGTGCTGACAAGCAGCAGGTGGATTCTAAATTTATAACAGCAAGGTTAGTCCCAACAAATGAAGTGAGTGTCAAGACCGTTTTTCTTGGCATTGCCAGCAGTGATTTAGGAGGAGCTGAAGGACTTCTTGATTCATTTATTTCGTGCTTGAAAAGTGTTGGTGTGGAGACAGAGAAGCTTGTTGGAGTCACCACTGATGGAGAAAAAGCAAACACAGGCAAAAATGCAGGATTGTGGACATTACTTAAACAACATATTGGCAGGGACATCTTGACAGCATGGTGTGTTTGCCATCGCTCAGATTTGGCCCTTGAATCTGTTCAGTCAGAGGTCCCTGAACTCCATAACTGGATGGCTGATGTTCTTGCCCTTTCGACATTCTTCCGCTCATCTCCACGTCGCACAAAGCTGCTGCACAAAGAACATGATAAACTTCTTGCTTTTCCAAAGCATTTTGAGGTCCGATTTGCAGAGCATACTTTGAATCTACTGAAAGCTATCTTGAATAACCTGGAAGCAGCAAGAATGCTTTGGACAAAAATGACAGATGGAACCATAAATTCAGACAGAAAAGAAAGCTCATCTGCGAAAGGATTTCTTAGGAAATGGGGTAATGGCACACAGCAAGTGTGGTTGACCACTGTTATGCATGATCTGTGCAAAATTTTCAAGAATTTGCAGAAAATATTTCAAAAGTCTGACCTCATTTTACTGGATGTGTTAACTGCCAGGGATGCAGCAATTGTCAACCTGAACGTCATGAAGGAGATGCCAGTGCCTGGTGGGCAGGAAGAGAAATACTTGAAAAATTTAAATTCAAGTGAAGAATGCAGTGCAGAAAGGAATATCAGAAAAACCAGCCAGGCTCACAGGTTTGTCACTGCACACCGAAGAGAAGATGGTCCGATCAGGGTTGAAATTGTTCAATCGGCAATAAACTTTCTAGACCAACGCATGAATATTGAGGAAGATCAAACGATCAACAATTTGAAGAAGATAATGGATGCAAGTTCACCAGCCCAGATAATAAATGCCAGCAGAGATCTTGTTAGCCAGATGTTTGGAGAAGACAAGGTTGAAGAGTTTGTTTCTGATGTCTGCATGTCATGGACAAGCCTAAGCGAAATTCAAGTCTATGGCCAGATAGAAGATGCTGGCACATTCTACGCATTGAAGCTAAGAAAAATGACAGAGGCTAGCTGTGGTATGCTCCGAAAATTCCTTGCTTCCTTCCTTACCTTGACACCACATAGCATGGCAACAGAGAGAGCTGTCTCCCACTATAATAACATAAAGACATCCAGTAGAGCATCTTTAAAGCCAGAGTCGATTAACAGTTACATGCACGTTTCTCTCAATGGCACAGGGACTGCATATTTCGATCCGAGACCTGCAGTTTTTGAATTTTTGAAGACCAAAGACAGACGTAATAGAGAGCCAACTGCTGAAATCTATCGAGAGAGAGAATTTATTAAAAAGTTCTTTTTGAGTGACTCTGGTTGTCTTTGATGGGACGTTTTCTTGACATTCTATATCAGACGTTGTTTTAAATTTTAGACATATTATTAACGTTTTATTGAATTTTTATTCTGGTTATATTCATTTTCGTAGCTTTTGTTGCCTAGGGGTCAAGGGGGGTCAAGGGGGGTCAAGGGCTCTGGTCGCGAAGATGCGGGCCCTCGTATGGTATTGGCCCAGTAGTCAAAATTCCTTAAAAAATGCCCTGGGGCTGTTTCATGACCAAATTGCTTGTACCCATACTGAATACCCACTACTGAAAGTCACGCTACGCCACTGCAGACCACTAGACTACATTTCAATGCTCATAGCCATGCATGGTGACAGAATGTGTAGCACCAAATCAGTTGGTCTATGGGTGCATGTCATTTTATCCTACGTTATTTTTACGGGTTCTGATGTTTATCAGAGTCCAGAAAAGTCTTTTTTTTTCCTCCAGGTAAAATTTGCAGAAACCAATGTTCTTTCTCACTTAGGTTATGTTTTATACTAGGCAGGCTAAGTTGTAATTTGCATGGAGAACAGATAAACAATAATTTTACCCAATAATCCTACAAGCATAAAAAAGACTTCAATTCGGCTAGAATTTACACTGGTCTCCAGAAAGTCCTAGAACAGATTCGATGATCGATTTTGTGAATTGTAAACATTTTACTCTTGCACCATTTTATTCTTGAATCTGTCCTAATATGGAAACCAGTGTACAACTTAACAAGGCTTAAAACGGCACTTTTATACCATGTAATCTCAATATGCTAGAATCCTTCCTCGATTTCTCAGTTTTTTCTCAGTCTTCTTCCGGTCAATGACTGTGCAACCGTATTGTTTTCCTGACCCTTGAAGTATCATTCTTGTATTTCAGTTGAACGGATCTGGCACCTCCCCTCGTGTGGACTCACCAAAGTCAGCCGATTGCCGCAGAAAGGAATCAGCCATAGACTGGGAACACATATCCACAGACAAAACATGGTTTGAAATTCTAGAACATTACTACTCATTATGCGCTACAACTGAAGCTAGGCGAAAGGAATGCTTCAAATTAACAGCACTCAACTCTTGCATGCAACTCGAACCTTCGAAGATGTTGACTTTCAAAAAGTATGCGAAAAAGATGGGACTTATACCGTCGAAGTCGTCTGCTTCGAGTAGGGGTGATTTAGGGACGGATCTACCAAAGGTTGAAGAAGTTGCTGGGGATATTGTCACTAATTTACTAGAGGAAGTCATCACGCAAGTGGATGACAACCAAAGTGCCGAGGACTTTATCGCCGCCATTACGGCCTGTGGGGAGCTGAGACGTCGAAGCTCTGTTACCAGGGCGATAGTGCTTGACAACCTGCCTCGTTTGAGTGCGTTGTCAGGTGACAATAAAGTCTCGTCTTCGATATCTGATGAGAAGATAGGAGAATGTGCTTCTGAATCAGGAGCTGAAAACAATGTTGAATCGATGGTGATGCAGATTATCTCAGATGTAGATAAGCAGATTCTGAATGATATCACGAATTCTGATTCCATAGCTGAGAGTGATTATGGAGATCATGATTCCCCTAATACTAATCAACAGACTTTGATTTCTACAGAGAATGCGATTGCTAAACCAATGAATGAGTTATCAACTGCTGGTCTTAGCCATGAATTAAAGTCTGTATTAGAGAGTGCTATTGCAAATGATGATTTTGCTTTCGATATTGGGTGTGTTGCTGAAGACCCAATCACCAATTCAGAAGAAAGCTCTGTTATAAATGATAAAGGTGCTATTGATGATAGCAGACACGGCTGCCATTATATTGAATCCACTTCCCTACAACAATCAGTTATCGAAACTGGCAATATAGCAACTACTGTTATGAATAGCATTCTGCAGGGCGAGTCTATCCCTCTTAGTCAAGATAATTTGATAAAAGAAGGTACCACGAATGATAGCTCAACTGGCTCTGGAGAGCAATCTTCTTTTATTTTCCCAGTGCCAGGTCACGCTAGCGGTACAGATAATTCCGCATTTAAAACGCCGGTTACGAAAGATACACCAGATTTTATACCTTCAGAAACAAAAACAAGTATATCTGAACCAACTGGCCTAGCCATCACAGAAAAAAAGATACAAGATACATTAGATACACATTCCACTTCATCAACCATATTGAAAAGTCCATGTTGTACTGGAACCTTATACAAGACTACGTCATCAAGAGATGGAGATCACTCTACTCTCTTACTATATAATACAACAGACGCATCAGAGAAAAATTCGCAAATAAATGAAAATATCAGACTTTCCTCATTTTTGAGAACACGAACTGAGAGTGAGAATTTGAGCCCAGAAGATCCAACAAACGCCAAAGAGCTGCCTTGCTTCAAAAAATGTCTGCCTTCAACTGCTAGCCATGAAATAGGGTCTAGATTTCCTAATTTTTCGTCGCCGCTTTTGGAACTCCGAAGCAAATTAATTCAGAACTCAACTCTTAATTGCTCGACAGAGAGCACTCCAAGTCACTCTGCGGTTCAAAGTGATAATTTTCGTTCTAGTTTATTCAACCAAGAAAATTCAGAAGACTCTTCACATTACGATTTTTTGCAGTCAAGTTGTTGTTCTGTTGGGAACGACGATGGACACCCTATGGACTTTAACAACTCTGTTATGGATACTCTGCTTACACGGGATAAATGTTTTGAGCAAAGTATTGATAGAATTGTGAAAGAGGCTCAGCATGACGTCAGCAAAAATGCTCAGAATTCCATGGAAGATTGTCTTGCGCATAACAAAAGCTCAGTTACTATCAGTGACCATATTGATAAAGAGGCTAAAGGAACATGGCCTAATGAATCATATGACATGGACCTAGGACACAGCAAAAGCTCGCATATTGATTCATTCCATCCAAATGATTCATTAGTCGCTAGTACGCCTGCGCAAACGAGCATGGAAAATACAGAGGCGCTGGCACGCAGCCTCGAGGAACAGCATAATGAAACCAGCCAGCGTTTGAAGAGTAAGGATAGTCCGATAATGACGTCATACAGTGGCTCGTTCAAGAAGAGGAAGAAGCTGCGGAGGAGGTTTACGAATGTGAGAATGGACATTGGCTCTAGTGAATTGCTGCGGGGTCTGCCGGGGAAGCTGTGGAATATAAAGCATGACAGGGAGCTTGTGTTGTTTCTGACAAGGAAAGAGAACGCGACGGGACACGTGGCTTTCGTAAGTATTATGCTTTAGCCCTTTTTTCTTGGACTTGCACTGATAGGGTATCTGTTGCTGTTGATTGGCAAATAAGCTTAATATCTTTGTAAGGTATTGGTTTATGTGCTTAGCACAAAGGGCCTATTGAGTAGGTGGACTAATCGAGCAGTGAGACCCTGGTCCTTTCTCTCGATGTGACCACACCTCATGATTCCTTTTATTTTTGCTTGGAATTACAGAGAGCTGGCTAATTCTTTCATCACAATTTGTGACCAGTCTCAAGGTGGTTTCGAACCTGGGACTCTTTGAACAAGGGTCGAGTGATCTAACCACTTGGCATCCCCGCCATATAGGGAGAGTACAGTAGCTCAAAAATATTCTCAGTATAGCTCAAAAATTGAACAGTTGAAGTAGCACTGAATATATCACCTTCGTGCATTGTCATTTGGAAAGATTGCTGCTATTAGAGGTCTCCACTGTAGATATTTGCATGCATTTATTCGATTTAGGCTTTATTAAGCTCAAAGGGGGGCTTATTTAATTTTAGAGGTTCTAGAGGGGACTTATTAGAAGTGTGCCTTTTAAAGAGGGTTTGGAGAAGATAGTCTTCCCTCTCAAGCATCTAAAGTTAGAAATTCGCAATATTACGATGGAATACATCTATTAGCTATCCCTAACTCATCACATTTTACTTTGTAGTTATTGTTGTATGAAGAAGGGGGCCTAAAAGAGGAGGTGGGCTTGATAGAACTTTTTACCATAGTTTGGGGTTAATAGGGACGAGAAGGTGAATAGAGTCTAAAAAGGAACAAAGATTGTGGACTTCAAAAATTAAAGAGGGCCTTCTCATTTTGGAACAATTTATTGTAAAACAAACGTAATATTGTTGGGTTACAACCAGAAACCTGTAACCTAATCTTCAATGTCAAAATCTTTTATCCTTTTTTGTCCCTATTCACCTCCCTATCCCTACTCACCCCAAACTACGGTAGTTATTTGTGAGCTACTCTTCAATATTCATCTGTAATTTAAATGGTTTTTTAAATTTTTCAGAGTCCTTGCTGCTCAAATGTCCTGAAGCCGAATTACTTCACGAGTAAAGAACTGATGCAATTCAAAAACATTTGCTCCTTCCCAGCTACCACCCTAGCAAGCCGCGCAATCGCCTTGAAGCGCCTGGCAAAAGTACTTGATTCTGTGATGAACATCCTTGTTGGGCCTTCATTATCCAGAGATCAGTTCAGGTTAGTTGTGTCTTCTTTAATTTTCAATAACTGAACAGGGGTTTTATTTGCGCTTTTGAGTAATATTAGTTTTAGGATTTGGACATTTAATGGGACATTTATGGACAAAATGAACTCGATGTCGGTACGAGGCTGATATGCTCAGCCATAAGGCCTTGGGTTTGTGGGTTTTTTCATCTTTTTCATACGTGAGTTTTTGCAACATGGCGCTGGAGTCGTTAAAGTGTTAAGCATGAGATCCTATTACAGCACAAGCCTGTACATGACAACCAAGCAGCGATTCCCTATCCTAGATTTTGTTCTTTTTTTATTGTTATTTTGCGTGTTGCCTCGTATTGCATTTCTTAGAATATCATTACCTTTATTATAATTTCTGTTCAGGAAAGCATCAAAGGACGAGTTTCCACTGCCTTCTTATTCTGAAAGTTCGTTCGAGTCATCTGGTGTCCCTTTAAAGAGTGGTTTGAATGTGAAATTGGATGTTGACGAGGCTGCTAAAGTTGAAGCCGAGGCAGAAGATAAAGATAGAGGTAAACACCATTATATGCACTCGAGAATGACCTCTTGAAAGTGTAGGTCGAAATGTAGTGAATTTCATAAACTTCAACATGAAGCTTACGGTGATTCTCTTCATTCTTGATATAAACGTCTCGCCCGAACTAACATTTTTGCTTTCTATACACGTTTTTTTGACCGATACTTTACGAAAAAAGACTGGAAGGAAAAGCTTGACGCTCAAAACTTCTTTTTTGATAATTTATGGTTTTCGTATTCTAAATTGCAGTATTTTGTGTATTGTAGTAAATATTTGTTTTTGCTGAAAGAAATTTCGAGTTTGAGTTAAGTCGCCCCCCTAGCACTGTGGAAATGAAAAAAGCCTCCAATTTAAATAGTTGGTCAAACGATAGAAACAGTTTTTTCAAAATAATGCAGGAAATTTTGCTTGCGTTTAACCAAGGCTTTTGACTAATTTTTCACATGAAATTTTATGTTTCGATTTCAGGCCTCGTTGATGTGATGGACAAACTGATCCAACAAGAAATCAACAATGTCTGTGACCAGAAAGAAATTGTCTTCGCAAAATTGAATCTTTACGATAAACTAAACAAAGAATACGAAGAGCAAAGGAAATTGATCAGTCAACAAGTAAGATATATGATCAAGATCATTTTTATTTCTCTAAATTGCACAAAGAAAATTATGGCCTAACAGAGTTTTGGCAGCCATTTTGTTGCAAAAAGTCCAAATGTATTTTGGAATGGGAATGTACATTAGCCTATCAAAATTATTGCATAGTAAATAAGCAATAATATTTTCTCGAGTGCTGTCTGGCTCAAGAAATAGGAACTCTGATCTAGGCCTAACCCTCACAGCTTTGCAACGTTGCCGCCATTTTGGATTCATCTATGCAATACTTTTGACAGTCTGGTGTATGTAAGCTACTTCAATTATGTCTTCAGGTCGATTTAATCGAAGAACAGCAGCAACTATTACAGACACGCCTTCGTTGCAAAGACCCCGGTGACAGCACGGATGAAACAATGCGACAGACGCAAAAAATGCTCCATGAACGAAAATCACACAGACAGCAACTCGCAGAACGACGAGAACAAATCGAATCTCAACAACTGGAGAAAAACACGGAACACAAGGCGTTGCTGCTTTTCTATAATCAACTGACTGGTATGCAAAATAGACTGGTCAAGGAGCAGAATATGTTTTTGAAGAAGGGGCGTGATTATCTGGAGAAAGTTGGCGGAGAGTTGGCGACCTTTTCGAAATTTGTTGCAATGTCGAACGAATTAGTGAATAATTCAAGTGCGATGAATTTGGACGTGAAAGACGAGAAATTGGATTGTCAAAAAGTGAAGAGAAGGAAAAATGTGCAGAAATGTTTTGGGAATCCAGCGAGTAAAGCTTTTCTCGAAAATAGGTAAGTGGTTTACGATGAATATGCCTTAAATACACAAAGAGTGTTTTAGAAGTTACAATAGCAACGATAATAATATACGAGTATAAAAACAGCCAATATATTGTCCCACTTATCACGAGAAGTAGTGTGATATTCAATTGTGATTAGAGGGCTTAATTGGGGTATAACAGTATTGGTACCTGCTATCTCGAGTAGTGCAAAAGAGTGGGATTGACGTCTGACTCGTATCGGGTTATAAAACTGACTGATGATAAATAACCTAAACATGCAATACATACAGAGATGGAAGTTACATAACGCATAATTAACATAGATTTTCATAATGTAATAGTCACGTGATTATAGGTGAGCAATCTTGCTACGGAGGGGTGGGGAATGCCCTGGCGTTAGTTTCAGTATTCAAACAATATTAAATATATATTGATGTCACTTTGCAGGTACAATCCACACCTCTTGCTGTCTAAATGCCGTTTTCTATTTCCACTGACCACGAAGAGACTTTGTGTGATCAAAGAACTCCTTCGATCATCAGAAACGTACTCGAACCACCCATGCTGCTCTGCTCGCGTGGACAGAAGAATCCCTCTTTCAGAAAGACACAAACACCCTCCTTCCAATACTGTCTTCATGCAGTTATACAATGCGCTGAAAAACAAGGAGCTCAACTACAGGTTTGTTAGATTCACATCGGATAACCTTCGTAGATGTACTGTAGGGGCGTGAAAATATGGAAAAGATGGGCCTAGCCAACATGGGAACGCGGCTGCAGTCTGTGAATGAGGCAGAAAAAAAGAAGCAAAGATTGACAATTTTCTTGTTTTGGTCACGTTGACTTTTAGTTTCTCGCGCAAGAATTATGTATCGCTCATCTATGAACTACTGTTTCTTGAGTAAACTTTCCGACGTCAATATGTTAAGATTTTGCTTCCATAAAGACGTCACGTCCTTATTTAAATGAAGAACATGTTAATATATTTCAAGAATGTTTATGTCTTTGCCGTAAAAACTCTATTAAGCCCCCCTTTGTTTCAAGCCCCTCCCCTATTGATACAATAAGGACTACAGTGCACAATGTGATGTTTAAGAATAGCTAGTTGATGTATTGCATCGTGATATGGCGAATTTCCAACTTTACATGCTTGAGAGTGAAAAATATCTTCTCCAAATCCCCTTTGAAAAGCATTTCTAATAAGCTCCCCTCTAGAGCTTCAAAAATCAAATAGTCCCTCGTGTGGCCTAATAGAGCTTCTACGGTATTGAAAGATTCATCATACATAGAAATCATAGAGCACATTTTTATTTTAGAGATTCAAAAAGAAGTTTTGAAAAATTATGGGAAGTGAAGTTTATCGGAGAAGGTATAATTGACCAAGTAAGTTTGTCTCTCTTTCTATAGAATTGATCACGATTTCTTCTTCATTGAGTCCTCATGAACTACCTTCACTAGATAGATTCTATTCTGATACTCCGAAGATTGTCAGACGAAAAGCCAGTGGCGGATCCAGCTTTTATAGTGTCTGTTGAAGAATAAAGAAATTATGGGGGTTTTGACTTTTTACCCTTTATATTTTACAAGAATGATTGATTTTCTTTGTTTCCTTCGCTAAGGAAAATTTAAAGTGATATTGTCTTGCTTTTAAGAATGTTTTCTAGTTATATGTGAAACTGTATAATATAGAAATCTGACTGTTGCAGCTGCAACCATTGCAACCATCTGGATCCGCCCCTGCAAAGCATTAGTGTTTATTATTTTTTGCTATGTTTCCGATTTTTCTCGTTTCCCTGAAGTTCTGAACTGATCGAATACTGTTCTTTTTTAGGGTGGTGGATTTCGTGACAGCTTAGCTGAAATCGCTGATGAACTTTGCCCTGCTTCTCCCCACGTCAAACCATGTTTGTCACTGTTCACCAAAACACCAAATCAACGGGTAAGGTCTCCTTTCTTGTTTCTTATCTATCATCGCTCAACACACCTCCGTTTTTTTTTTTTTTTTTTTATAATTGATTAAAAGAAAGATAACAAAAAATACAACTTCTAAACCAATCATGGCGGGAATAGACACTAGGTCATCGGAGCTCCCACCATGAAAGGTACTTTCAATACAAAGTTTTACATCAAACAAAAGGAAAGAAATAATGAAAGGTACAAATACAAGAGTCTTTCCCACATCTAATACAGGCAATAATGACAGCAATGAAAAGATTTTTAATTTTTTTCAAGAATAAGATATGAAAAATCTGACTGTCACCCTCTATATCATACATAATTTGAAAAACAATGAATTTCACCTAACATCAGATGTGAGAAAGAGATTATCCACAAAAGTTACTAATACTGTAAAGACACCTAAAGGTTAAAAATGGGTGCTGCTGTTTGCTTTTGAAGCACGTTTCAAAGCTGCTGGGACCGGACCCACCCCGAGAATCCCAACTTTTTTGCCGTCCTCATAGTGAGAAGGAACCTCAAATCGAAAGACTTCATAATAAGAGGGGACCCAGCCCCATCAGCTCGAATCCAAGAAATCAACGTTTTAGCCCGTTTAGGCTTCAAAATTTTCAAGAAAATAATTTTTCATCAGCCAAAACGGGCTAAAATTAGCCAGAACGAGCTAATTTAAAAATAATAGCCCGTTCTAGCTTAGTATCCCTAGCTGTTAAATGAGGATATCTTGTGGAGATTCCAGGAAGTGCATTGTACGACATTTTTGGGAGTGAAATACCTTCAGTAGCTCGAAAGCTCGAAAAATGAATTCTGTGTTCATAATGTGAAAGCCTTTAATATTGGATAATTACAATAATACAACGATAATTGAATAGCATTCGAGTAACTAGAGGGTTTATTGCTTCAAACTAAAAGTCAAGGGCTGGTCTCGCATGGCCACAGCTGTGAACTGAAGGCCCTACACTACTCTTTTGTAGAGAACCCTATCGATATGTTGCAAACTTTGATTGATGCTAAATCAAGCAGAACCAACACAATTTCTGAGAATTTCTATAGATTTAATTGTGGTGTCATAGCAAAATGGCGCAAAAGTTAAAAAAAACTTCAAAATTCGGAATTCACATGGAAAATTGCCCAAAAGAAATTGAAGAGAGTAAAATAAACATAGCAGAAAGGGTCGATCTTTTTCTTAGAGAAACGTTGTTGACAGAAATGTGGTCTTAAATTTTCCAAAAAAATAAAGGGCTCCTAACTCTACCAGTTCAGAAATGTCAATAATTAAAGACACAAAACGGGAGCTTTAGTAGAACTAATTTTATTAATACTGATGTGTCTGAAATTTGTATTTGCAAAAGCATGCCAATCCTGGTACCCAGGTGCGAAGTTTTTAATCATTTGGGACCCCAACGACCGGGTAATTCCGTATCTTCTTTGCCCAGGATACGGGATTTATATGATGGTTTACCATAAATCTGTTGTTAAGTCCCGGCCATCCCCGGGGTCCCCCCTCTCGGGGGAGACGATGAATAGTGCATTAAGACTCGATTGCTCACGACAACTTTCGATTGCTCGCGACATGACTCGATTACTTACGCCATCATTCGATTGCTTACGACATCTTCGATTGCTAACGACATCATTCGATTGATTACGACATCTTTCGATTGCTAAACGACATCATTCGATTGCTTACGACATCATTCGATTGATTACGACATCTTTTTGATTGCTAAACGACATCATTCGATTGCTTACGACATCTTTCGATTGCTCACGACATCTTTCGATTGCTCACGACATGACTTGATTGCTTACGACATCATTCGATTCCTTACGACATCATTCGATATCTGACCCGCGTGGGAATTTCCCACAGTTTTCAGTGAAATCAATTTCCATTCAAATATGGAGCATTGTGAAGGGAACCTTGGTTTTCATGTAAATCATTTAAATTGATTCAGTCTTATTTACATTTTGGCATTCATTTATATTTCAATAGGATGAAGTCGGCGACCATCGTGATGCTTACATACCTAATCCTTCATGTAAAGACTTCCATCTGTTCACGTGGATAGGAAAGCTGATGGGAACGGCATTTAGAAGTGATGAGACGATACCCGTGGCCTTCCCTCCTTTCATATGGAAATTACTGGTTGGAGAACACGTGGCCTGGGCGACTGATTTCGTTGGTGTAGACGAAACTGTCGTCAGGGTTACAGGTACGGATTAATATTCATTACTAACTGAGAAACTAATTTGTGATTTTATTAATCGATAAAATGCATCTTTGTAGTCAAGCAGCCATCAAGGGACAAGTCTAGGGTTTGCAGATTTTTTGGTGGAAGATAACCTTCTACCAACTATTGACAAATTGTTTTGAGTTTTTTCAACGATTTGAAACCACACCGTCCAGAATCTAAAGCACTGAAGCAGTTGGTTTATAATTGTGTGCCACTGCACCAAAATTTTGTTCCTCAAACACATTGGCCTAGCTTATCTGCTAAGAAATGCCATCCTATAGTTTCAAGAATAAATTGATGGTAGCACAATCTCCAGAACGAAATAAAAATATTACTTTAGCTTGGGGTCATGCATTGCAAGTGAATCACTCCAATAAATCACTTCTAAATATCTTCTTGATACTCAAAATAAACAGTTTTAGTTTCATTACTCTTTGAATTCACCATATAAAATTTAAAGCTTCTAATGATACATAAACATAACTAACACTACTTTGGTCTAAATACGAGGAAACAGAAAAGTGATATCATAAACAAATACAAAAGGAATTGAATAAATTGTTTGGAAGATACATACTTACAGAAAAAAAGGATAACATTAACACGTTGTTGATTATCATTCTCCTGTATTTTAGAAGATTTTTCATTTCCTTTCAGATGGTGTCGAGTTACTCGATGCTGCCACTTACGAAAAGGATTATGGGTCCGAGCAGTCATACATGACGCATTTGAGTGACGGAAGTGAGGTGCACCTGATTCAAAATGGCGGCGATGTTTTAGTACCAGCGAATGAGAGGGAAGCGTTTGCAGCGATGGTGAGGAAGTCCAGAATGCTCGAGAGCTCGAAACAGGTTTGTGCAAATACCTTTTTTTTATTACTTAGAATTTTTGGCGAGATTTATAAAGGAATTTATAAACTTAATAGTTGAAGGAACTGGTCATTGAGATATTACATGTTATTCCTATGACGCATTTTAGATTGGATCATTAGCGATCTTCAAGATACGGCCCTATCAGGCCCTATTCATGATCCTAAATCATGAAAGGATTATGAATAGTGTCTGATAGGGCCGAATCTTGAAGATTGTTTATTAACTGATAGACCGATTTCCCAATTACGTCATCTCTTTAGAAATTAATCTTGAAACAACCTTAGCCTCGACATGAAGTGTAGCAAAATCCCAAAGCATGCATCGCTTTCAAACTCACAAAGCAATTCCTTTGGTGCTAGAAGCAATGCACGCTTTGGGAATTTGCTACGCATCATGTCGAGGCTAAGGATATTTCGAGATGAATTTCTATAAAGATGACGTAATTGGGGAATTGTTCTATTCTCATATAAAAAGCATCAAAGGAATAACGTGTGATATATATGTGATTCGTGCCTTTAACTATGAAATAGTGCACCGTAGTCTTTGGATTCATAGTTGTTTTACTGAAACTTAATCTTCGTTGTTGATTGTCTTCGAAATACATTACGAAATTACTAAGGTGTCCATTATTGTCCAATCACAACATACCATCAATCAATGTTTCGATTCTCTCTCTATTCACTTTTAGGTGGATGCGATCAGGCAAGGTCTTCTGACGGTTGTTCCTGAATCAATATTATCGTGCCTGACGTGGCAAGATTTGGAGCGAGGAATCTGCGGACTGCCAGAAATAACTCTCAATGATTTGATTGCCAATTGTAAGCCTTCGGTTGAATTATTATCGTTACAAGATGGTCTTGAACGGGAGTATTGATTCTTATTTCCAGCTAAAATAATCAAAAATCCCAATCCCAATGAGAGAATAGCGAAATTCCCAATATTGACGTATTCAACAATCCCAATTTACTTTTTCCTTTCCAAATCTCAGTCTCAAAAATTCAAATCTCAGTCCCAAAAAGTCAAATCCCATTTTCCTAGTTTAAAAAAGGGCAAATCCCAGTCCCCAACTTACCCCTTCCTGACCCTCTTTTATGTACAAGCCTTTTGAATCATGATATGCAACGAGTGTAAAATAACCCCAAAGTAGAATTCAATAAAGCTATACTGTCTAAAAAACCACTAACAATCCTGTTAACTTTACATCTATCATTGCCATTCGATATTTGTCAACATCAGTACTTTGGAGAGATACCTTGAGTACTGCGTGGGGAATGCAGCCAGAGTGCTGATCGTATCCTTGCATAGTACTGAACATCATCAACTAGACTGATGGTATCCCCCACAGTACTGAACATCCTCAACAGTACTGAACACTCTGCACAGTACTGAACACCCCCACCGTACTGATAGCGTTCCTCAACAGTACTGAACACACTCCAATGTACTGATGGTATCCCCCCACAGTACTGATGATATCCCCCACAGTACTGAGCATCCTCCATAGTATTGAATACCCCGTACAGTACTGATAGTGTCCCTTAACAGTATCAAATTTACTCCAATGTAAAGATGGTATTCTCACGGGTCTGATGGTAGCCTCCACAATACTGAACATCCTCAAAAGTACTGAACACTCTGCACAGTACTGAATATCCTCTAATATACTAATGGTATCCCCCTGCAGTTCTATAAACACTGCACAGTATAGCACATATGCTTACTAGGGTGGTTCTGCTCATATTCTTGTGCACAAATCATCTAGATAGTTTTTGATATATTTCAAACATGTTCTGACTTACTACTATGATAAGTGACAGATAAATAGCGTAATAGCAGTTATCATGTGTCACTTTGTTTCTGATTTTCCTCGCCATTATCGCCAATATACTTAACTAGAAACTTTAATCCCTTTAGGCCGATACGACCTCGACCTGTCAGCAAACAAAGACTGCGTCGAAAAACTCTGGCAATGTCTGACTGAATTCTCCAGCGAAGAACGCAGCAAATTCATCCGTTTTGTGACTGGACGAAAACGCCTCCCTTCGCCGTTCTATCTTTCCAGATCGTCAACAGATGGGGATGACATGCTACCAACTGCAAGCACGTGTGGAAGCAATCTCTTTCTTCCTAATTATTCCAGCGTCGCTGTTGCTGCTGAGAAAATCAGGTAGGAGATTTACTCTGATTTATCCTAATTTTTCTGATTTATTCCAACAGTTGTGTATTAAAACATACAATCCCCACCAAAAGTAGTTGGAACACCCTTGATTTTTCTAACAAATAACTACATTTCTAGCTCTCCTAGCCTTTTATTTCATACCCAACCACCCCTCCCCCCTCAAAACATTGTTGTTTACAAAATGAACTTTATAAGACTACACCTAACACTAGCTGAATGTTATTGAATGTTAACAATATTCAGATTACAAATTTTGGGCTGTTTAAATTGTGGGCAGGGTCACCCTCCTCTTAGGATGACCCTACCAGAGAGGCAAACTCAGCTCTCCTTTGCATGAAAGTCTGACAAGCAAGGTTGACCCTGGTGGAGGGTTATAAGTAAACTTATTGTGGTTTTTGCCTATTAACATGAATGAATGAAGGCCGATAAAGATAGCCCCCCCCCCCTATGGTTACCTTGAGCGTTTACATTGCTTAAACCAACAACATGTTGACCCTCCTAGGTGGATGACTCTGCATAGCTGACCCTACCTGAAATGCAAATTAAACCGGGGAAAATAATGGGCTTGGGTCTCCCTACTGGTAACCCGACCGTCATATAAGCAGGCCTCTACCTAGCTGATAGAGTGACTATAACCCTTGGGTGACTCTACTCCTCGGGTGACTCTACCCTACTCCTAGGGCCACTCTACTGACATGTTAAGCAAACCAGGGACAACAGTGGGTGCGTGTGACCCTAACAGCATTTATGCAGCCCTTTGGTAAAATATTTGGCTTTGGTTTGAATGTTCCACCTTAGTTCACCCAGCCTTATTAAAACTAGACTTGACCTCTCTTAAAGTGCTTTTACCTTCACAGATACGCCATCAATAACTGCGTCTCTATCGACTGTGACACAAGCCCATGGTAGCCTCGATCACAGAAGGGCCTCCCTTTAATTTCAAGCATACAAAGCACCATGCTTTAACACACGCTGCATCTAAAATTAGAAGTGCACTTTTCAGGATATCAAATAAATTATACAAATTTTATTCTTTATTATTGACCATTTATAATACTGATTTTGTCTCTGTTTTCGTATTAATATCTTTGTCTAAGGCTGGAGTTGAACTATACCGGATTGCTATCAGACTTTTTGAGCGGAGTGATATTAGAGTGATTTTCCAACTCGAGAGTGCAGTTACACTCACTGATCTCAAAATAAAGACTGACTTTGGCTTTCACTTGACCTCCCAATGACGAGGTAGATGGTTAGGAAACCCATTATTGTACGTATTGGTTTAACATTTGATGTTGAACAGAACACTCCCTGAAAATGCACAACTTATAACCTATCCTCTTTCTTAAATGGTTAATTTGTACAGATACACATTGCCAACATAAATATAATGGAAAAGGTTATAAAACCATTCATAAATGACGAACAAAAAGGAACCAAAAGCGTTATAACGGCGTTGTACTGCGAAGCTACCAAGGGATCAAGGGAGAGAGAGGAGAGTTGTCATTGAGGCTAGGTCTATGCTGGTAACATGGAGTAACTGGGAATGGAATCTATTAACTTTTCACTTTGGTTCATGAAAGATACTAGTGCATAAAAGGACCTTCTGTCGACTAGCTAAAAACCGGACCAAGATAACCAGAAACATACAAAGAACGCCAATCTTTCAAAGGTTCGTAGTAATTTACTAACCCTTATAACCCTAACCAAATGGGCAATAACTAAATAGGTCTTACCCTAACCCTAACCGTTATCCTAGCCCTACTACTGGCCCCTCTCTTAATGATCCTAAAGCTATAAAATGTTATTAGGAAAGAAAAAACCAATAAAACTAACTGCTGCGTTGAATACGGCGAAGAAATTAACAAGAAGCTGGTACAGAAACACCGCGACGCAAAAAACATACAAATAAGTTGATTAAATCATTTAATCAACTTATTTGTGTGTTTTTTGCGTCGCGGTGTTTCTGTACCAGCTTCTTATAAAATGTTGTTGGAATTCGACCTACCGTCGTTCCGGTGTTTAGTAAAAATACAAAAGGTCACTTTGAGCACTAGTATCTATCAGTAGCTCTTCACTTTGGGAAGCTGCATGTTTATCCGACGAATGGCGTCCATTTGCTGCACCGACATTCGAAGAGATAGGAAAATGCAGGAGTAACCGGAAAGAAAGCAGGTCTTTAAACGTAAGTTAATTTGGTATTTTATTAGAATTTTGATGAATTTGTTACCTCTGCCTTGTGATGAATGAAGAAGCTTTCAGCAAACAAATCAGGTGGAGATGACCTGCAACTTTTGACAAAGGTTGCAGATTAGATTGCAAGAGGAGGAGCAAGAAGGTCAAATGAGCTGCATGCCATGCTGATTAGTAAGTCAGAACTAGGCGGCCTAAACTCACTCTAAGTCAGGTAAGCCTAACATTAGGAGTACGTAAGGCTAAGACAGTCCGGACCTTGCTGCTTGAGAATAAACTGGAGTCTAAGGACAGATGGAAGGAGAGAGAAGTGCAAGTGTAATAGGCAACCAGAATCACAGTGCAATTCATGAGCTAAAGGCCTGTTTGCATGATCCAGCTTTGCCAGGATATTTCGCCGTGCTGGGATAACTTACTTGTTCGGGAAGGTTTTCTTTAATTGCGTTTAGTTAGAAATAAAGACGGGAAGGGATGAAAATTAGTCATGCTTTATTTGGTTTCTCGATTACCATATCAAAAGCTAAACAAAAGACTGATCACTATGTCATGTGCACTAATGCAAATTTCATCTCCCTAAAATGGGCTATCTCATCTGTTTCTGTATACATCATCCCTATCCCTAACTTTAACCCTAACCCTTATCCTTGCTCCTTTAACTGATCCTTAAGCTAATGTCCCAAACTCTCGTGAGAATTCCACCCATTTCCGTGTTAAGGAGACATGCAAAAGGTCCATTTATGAGCACTGGGATCTAAGACTAGTCAACTTGCATTGGAACAATAGAATTTATTATTTTTTCAGAATATATCGTGAAATTTTTGACGAGGAGTTAATTTGGAATGCATCCTGGAAGATTAATTGCAATGCTATAGTTTTGCCAGGACCAACAAGATAGGGGGTTAAAGGTTAGGGGTTTGGGTGAAGTAGGGGCCTACAAAATATTTGTAAATTGATGAAATTGCACAAAATCTTGATCCCTGATGATTTTCTCAAGATTGGCAAGCACGCAGGGGTCCCTCTTTATAAGTTTATCTTGGGCTCTAGCTGGCTCTCAACAACCCTGACAATTGCAAATGTGGTTACCTTGTGTAGAAACTAAACAATCCAAGGATCTTTAACAACTACACCTAGGACCTTCCAAAGGGCGATGATTTTCCCATGCCAAGAAAACTATTCCAATCCCACTACTGCATAGGGTTGAAAAAATTATTGCTTTTCAAAAACCTGATTCTTGTCAAGTTTACTCCTCATACCAAAGTTGCTTACCAAAATTTCTAGCTGAGATATTTAGCTTTACTTGATGAGCTGATATGGAATTGCATTTACTGAAACATGAAAAAGTAGAAACGAGTAGAAATGAGAAGGATGGCCTTGAGTATAGATTCACTTATCAGGGAGGGTATATATTAAGACTTAAGTCATCAACAACTGCCTTCTCCTATTCATTTTTGTCCGTTTTCTGCTTGATTCTACTTGCTTCTTCTTGTTTCTCCCTTTTCCTTCTCGTTTCTATCTGTTTCTATTCGTTTCTACTTGTTTCTTTTTGTTTCCAACTCGTTTCTACCTATTTCTACTCGTTCTACTGATAGGGAATTCGAAATGCCATCTGGATCCTTATCTAAGCAGCTAAACACCACCTTGTTATTTGAGTTAATATTTGCACAAGCTTGAGTGTCTTATCAGTAAACAAAGATTAAGTTCTGAATAGAGCAGGACTCGTGCTAATTGAAATCTTATTTCATATTTTTAATTGGATCATCCAAGATAATAAACTATAAATTCTAGCTTGAAGCATTTTAATTCATTTCAGAACTTTGCAATGAATTTTTTAAGTTTATAGAATGTAGATAGGGAATGCAGATGTGCACCAGTATAACGTAAACATGTTTGATAACGATAGGTCAATAATTTTCTAAGACACCTTATGTTATATTTTGATGCTATTAATTCATAAGGCATAGTGTTATGAGGGAAATTGAATTTGATAGAGTGGGCTACTGAAATTGACATACACGCTTTTTTATTATAAGGAATCTTTTATAAGGAACCTATAGACGGAAAACTTGAGGAACTTCTACTACTAAAGGACAATATCCATGGTGTAGATATGCAACTTCTTTAAGGACTATTATTAACTTTTACGTTATATAGGCCTGTCCTTAGCTTCTTTGTGCTATAACCTGTTTTATTATCACGGTTCTAATGCAAATGTTGAATTTTAATGATTTTCTTGCGTCGGTACTAATTCCTACGCACTAAATGAGCACTTAAAACTAAGGAACTATAAGGAACTTTTGGAACTAAAAAATGGTCCAAATAGGTCTCAGAGTAAGGAACTTAAAGAACTAGGCCCTGAGCTAGGTTCCTTATAAAAAAAGCGTGTGTGCTATCACAAGGTCTCCAGCCTGGGTTTTAACCATCAAAGGCAAGCTGCTGTTCTTAACCAGAATGATAAGTTAGCGCTGTAGACCCAAGGTGTATCCAATACGACGGCTATCCACGATGATGCTTTGATTATATATCAATTCAATAAGGCTTTTGTTTGAGATTAGGGGAGGCTGATTTCCCACTAAAGATACGATAATGCAAACAACTTGATACAAAAATCATGTCTTCTAATGTGTGGGTGTGTACTGAGTATTTATTATTGAATATTATATTTTTAAGACATCTTGGTTCCTCTAACGTTATAATGTTAATTATGATGATAATAATAAATCATGATCTTGAGATAATCTCTGGTCTCTAATAGACGGAAGGTTGAGAAATTTCAAAACATTAATTAGTGGGGGGAGGGGCTGGAATTAGAATGTCCTGGGTGGAAAATTTTCTTAAAATTGATAAGCGGGGGGATGTCTATTAGAGACCAGAGAGTAATGGCATATGTTAACTTTGTGATTGATGGCACATTATTTATTGTTTTTATTTTGATTGTCATAGAGGAGACATAATAACAAGACTTGCAGACATGTCTATCATCAATTTGCACATCTGCATCGCTGAAAACTAAATTCTCTTTTAAAAAGATTAAAACACACAATAGTGTTATAAAAATTCATCAAATATTAATCCCATTAAAATGAATTGTTTATGAACTCGTAAAGTTTCGGCAATTGGTTAAGACTCTCTTCTATTTCATCAAACTGTTTGCTTCGAATGATTTATCTAGCATCAGAATCGTTTATTTGTGGTTGGTCTTCCTTGGTAATTTTGATCTGAAGAGCTTTAAGATTGCATGTTCTTCTTTAAGTATTAACCACATTTGTGGATTCCTTCTGTGAAGAGTCGAGAATCAAACCTCTTGATAATGATGTTTATTTATTGAATTGTTTGTGGTGTTGGTTTTGTGGAAGAAATTACTTCTTACCCGTTTTGGAGTAAATTTGTGCATCGTGATGTCAAAAGTCATCTCCTGCTGTATTTGAGGTATATGTTTACTCTTCCATTTCAAGCTCTAGTTACTTTTATACTTCATTTATTTAACCGTCTTTGATCAGTGTAGAACTAGGGGATGGCAAGGAAAGTTTAGGTCTTGTTTTAATTCTCTGTCTGACGTACCACTCTGATGAGTGTTAGATGCAGAGCTTTAGTAGTTTTCATGTTCTACCATGTTCTTGATTTTACCAGCAAAGTTCTGTACTGATCAAAGACGGGCCTGGCTATGAGATCTTTTAGTAGGTGAGCAGTGATTCCTCCTGACTACTTTTGGGTGGGCTATCCTTTGATCAAAGTGAACATTGAGGTGGGAGATTCTCTTTCCAGAGGATTTTTGATGAAAAATGCATGTTTGTATGCTGTATGTTTTAGTATCTTCAGTGTAATGCAGTGTATTGGTAGTGTAATGTTAGTTTAATATGTTAATTTTTGCGATGATATATTAGAACCCATACTTGTGTCTTTCTAGACTTTCCTAGTTTGGAAATGAGGAGAGCACCCTCTTGAAGTGGCTTTGGAGGGAATTGAGGCAGAGCAGGGCAAAGAAAATCCCACTTTCTAAAATTATAATCTTTCTTTCTTCAGAGTCATGATGAATGAACATGAGATCCAATACCATTTGGCTGCAGTGCAGGGAAGCTTGCCTCTCATTCAAAACTACATCAGCAGCGGTTCAAAAATAAACATAGAATGCAAGGATGAGGTTAGTGTCAAATTGAAACATTCCTCTAAAAAAAGAATTTCAAGACTGGTTGATTATCATTAATCTAAAAGGCTCTGGCTTCCAGCATCAAGTCACAAAACTGCAGAGAGCCCTGAAATGTTCAGTGATACTGCTTATCATATTTCACCTTATTATTGGCCGTTGTGGAATTAACCCCTGTGAGATTTGCAGAACTAAGAATTTCAAAAGGGATCACACGTGAGGAGGGTTGACCTCCTCAATTAATAATTTTTAAGGGAATCACCCACCATGACGTGCCCTTCTACTAGAGAACAGTAAGGAGGGCCACTCACTACACTCTTACGAAAAGTCTCATGGTCATGCCTTAATACTTTATACATAGTGCCTTTGTACTGGTGTTCTCAATGAATGTACCCCAGTTTGAGAATAGAAAAATGCTGTAGAATTTAGAATCTTGAAGGGGTAGATCTTTACTAATAAAATATTTAGCATCATTTATGATGATATAGTCTTGAGATTATGTTAAGAAAACTAAGAAATATTTTTAGCTGAGCATTAGTAGTTTATGCATGAAGCCTAATCGATCATTTTTATTTCAGGAGGGAACAACGGCGTTAATCCTCGCAGCAGCAAATAATCATTTGGATATCGTGAAGGAGCTAATCAGTAGAGGAGCTGACCTCAATTCAAGGCGAAAGGTATTATTCAACACTTAATTGCGCTAGAGCATGTTGTTTATATGAGTTGTCTATGTTCAGAGAATATCAAGACTGTACTCACTGTGTACATGCGAACTTGTGTAAGTCTAATTGCTTCGGACAAGGTGAAATAGGCCGACTTATCAAGGATCCGTCTTATTTGTTACAATTACATTCACATCTAAAGGACTTAGATGACGCATTTTTGTCCGAGCTGTGAGAATAGCAAGTTATGAGAATTCCAAGTATAAGTGAATCCCACTCATGCAAGTTTGACTTTATGCAAGTGATTAAAGGACGAGTCAGAGGTTTTTGAATTATTCTTCCTTTTGGCAAATAGAAATAAAAAAATGGTGGAAAAAGTACTGAATATCATTCAAAATGTTACTTGTTATTTCACTTTATCAACAATTTTACGGACCTCTCTGATAAAGATCCCTTGTTTAGATTTTACTGTATGAATTGAGTTGATTTGTGAGAAGGGGTTAATGACCCTAGTAAGACTTTAGCTAATGAACCAGGGATGTTGCCAAAAGTTCTGAAGGAGGGGGGCTGTTAACTGTTTTCAGCATCAGCTTCTGGATAACCCTTAAATGATATCTAACCACAATATGTTAGACCTTTCTTCCACAACCTCTAGATTTCTACATTTGTGTGCTATATCAATAAACCCCTCAAGAAACTCAAACTAGTGATGTTGCTATTTTTGAGAGAGAAATAGTTTGAGTTTCTTGAGGGCCTAATGGCGCATTGTGCACAAGCTTCTGGTCAGGTCCCAGAGTCATCGGCAAAAGTCTTCCTTCGGTTTTCCTCCTCACCAATGATCTCAATTTATGCAGTAAAACTTAGACTAGGGATATTTACCTCTCTCCGGGGTTAGCAAAATTATAGATAAAATGAAATAACAAGTTACTTTGAATGGTATTCAGTTTTTATTCCAACATTTCTTTCTTTCTGTTTGCCAAAAGGGGTCTTTCAACAATTCCATATTCATACATTGAGGCTATGTCTGAATGCTCTCACATTGGTAACCTTATCTTCATACTGAACAAGACTGTGCCAAGTGGCTCTTTAAAAATAGGCCATTAGGCCTTCTAGCAACTGAAACTATTTCACTCTCAAAAACAGAAACATCACTATCCTGCTTCTATATAGCCAGAAAATCAGAAGCATAGCGAAATGAGAAATCCATGTTTTCATTTTTCTGGCCATATTGAAGTTTTGTACCGATCAAAGACTGTTCTATCCTGCTTATTCTCAACTGTTACTCATAATGAATGAATCTTTTCATTGCAGACTGGAACAACTGCCTTATTCTTTGCTGCGCAAGGTGGACATTTAGCAATTGTGAAGGAGCTGTTGAACAATGGTGCACAAGTAGACCTTCCTAGCACGGTAAGATAAAAACCAACAATATTCTCAATCAAACTCCGTTATCAAATGATCTTTAAAAAGTGCTTGAAAATTCAATTTTGTCCCTATTGAAGATGGCCACCATTGAAATATTTGTCTTACTAATTTTACAGTGAAAAATAGCATTTGAGTACCTATCTAGGGAGTTTGGCACTCTATATCATGAACTATTACATAGTTCTGCTTTTGGTTTGTCTTTCGGTAGCAGAAAATAACCACTGTGCTTGCTAGTGCTACAGTTTTCGCAGTATTGCTCTTAGGAACTTGGTGACCCTGTATAATATCAGCGTCATGCAGAAACACCGTTGGTCTTTTTTAGTGACTCATCCGCTGAATCTAAGCTATCAAACAACCTGCTGCCGTTGTCTTCACCTGTGACCCAGGTTGGGCAGCTTCCGGGTACTATGCCTTGCTGAAGGGCAACCTGCCATTTTGTCCGAGACTGCTTATTTCATATTCGCAGCTAACCTCCACTCTCTGGAGGCCGATCCAGTATCCGCAAACTGTGGACCCGGTAGATGGGAGTTTTCATCTCCAGCACTACAAAGTCCGAGCAAGCTTGATGCAGTAGTAGTAGTAGTAGTAGCTTTTGATTGGCTGATTTCAATTTCCGAGAGCCAATTGCAGTGGAAATATCCAACCTTCATACTGAAACTGAAATGTTCAGTCTGGAATGACTAGTTGTTCACTGTAAAGCTTGTTCGTGTGAGGTTAACACCTGGATGAGTGCATTATAGGTGTTAACCAAACAACTCTCTCCACTGTACTTTGGAAGGGATGTTATACTTGGGATCTTGTGCAGGGGCAGATCTAGATGGTCGCAGTGGTTGCAGCTGAAAAAATTCTAGAAAAAACAAGTGAAATTCATTTTGAATTTTGTCCATAGCAAAGAAAATAAACAAAATCTAATTTTCTTGTGAAATATGAAGGGTATAAAGCCGAATCATTATAAGATTGTTATCTTGAATCTGTTATCACCCAACCCCCATTTTTTTTCTTCATTTTGCAACAGTAACTAAAAGGCTGGATCCGCCCATGCCCTGTGTTACTGGAAATCAGGCCTCATAGCCTTTTGCAGGTTAGCATGTTAGAAATAAACTTACTTACTTCACTAAAAAAAGCTTGTTGGAGCTCATATTGCGTTTTTCATTTTAGGAAGGCGGAACACCTTTATTCGTCAGTTGCCAATGCAGCCATCTCTATGTCGTAAAGGAATTGATCGCAAGAGGAGCTAATGTTCATGCCACTATGAAGGTGGGACTTTGATAGGCAAATACACCTACTATCTTCGTAAGGTATTGGTTTATGTGCAAAGCACGAAGGGCCCACGGAAGAGCTAAACTAATCGAAGCAGTATATTGATAGTTGATAGGCAATTACGCTTACTATCTTCGTAAGGTATTGGTTTATGTGCAAATCACAAATGGCCTACTGAATAGGTAGACTAATCGAAGCAGTGTATTGATAGTTGATAGGCAAATACACCTACTATCTTCGTAAGGTATTGGTTGATGTGCAAAGCACGAAGGGCCCACGGAAGAGCTAAACTAATCGAGCAGTGCAAACCTGGTCCTTCCTCTCAATGTGACCACACCTAAAGACTCGTTTGGACTTTTAGCCTGAAATAAAAGAGAGTCGGAAAATTCTCTCCTCAATCTTGATGGGTCAAGTGATCTTACCACGCGTCCGTCCCTGTTTTTGACACTTTTGAGTTTCTGCTCAAAAAAGTGTAATTTATATTTCTTTCATACTATTCAATATGGAGTCAATACTAGCTCAGAGGTCGCAGAAAGGGTTATTGTATGGTCGTTGGTAGGGTGATTAAGGAGGCAACATTTGAGGTGTTTTGGACAAGTTATGGAGAAGAGGTGAGGAAACAGTGGTGGGTAAGGGAGGGGAAGACCAGCAAGGTGATGGAAGAATATGGTTGAGAATGATACAGGGATGATGTGGTTGAAAACGGGCAAGCAAAATAGTTGGACGTGGACGAGGCAAATCTATGCAAATCCCTGCTAGTGAGGAAATCCCCCTGTGATGTTTCTTTGCAGGCCATTCATATCTTTGCATTGTTTTTAGCAGACACTTTGGCGATGAGGGTGGCTAACCTATTGTCTAAAATGAGATTATGTGACACTTTCTATTGTTCATGAACAAAAGGCTATTATTTCTCAAAATATTGGGGGGTGTGTATCCCCCAATGTATCTGCCACTGTTCTTTATGTAGTCTTTTTGGAGAAACCATGATTTTGAATCACCTGCGCTTGTTGAGTATATTTTTGAAGAAAATGAATAAACTATCATGTAGCCAAGTGCTTTATCTTTTCCTTTTAATGCGAAACGTGTTAAGAATGTTCTTTTTGTTTTCAGGATGGTGCAACTCCGTTATTTGTCGCGTCTCAAAATGGTCACATTTCAGTGGTCAAATTTCTACTTTCGAAAGGAGCAATCGCCAATCAAACGAGAATCGTAAGTTTTTAAAAACATTATCCCTTTTCCTAACACTAGTATCTACCGTAGCCTGAATGTACCCTATCCCAACTATAAACGGTAGCACTAGTGTCTACGGTAGCTCTTCTAAACACCCTAACCCTAGTATATATCAAATCTTAGCATATATCAAAGCCCAAATATCTAACCCTAATATATACCATGACCCTATTGTATACCGTTGCCCTAGTATATACCATACCCCTAGTATATACCCTAACCAAGGCCCGTTGTAAGTGGGGGGCTGGGGAACTGTAGCCCCCCATTATTTACCAGATGATTGGTTTTACATCATCAAAAGATGACGTCATATACTGATTTCTATTGTTCAGAAGGAAGTTGTTCCCCCCATCTATGACTCCTTCCTACAGTGCTGTAACCCTTTTACCCTAACCCTACCATATTCTCTAACCCTACCCTGCTATACACCCTTTTGTCTTAGGATCAAGCAAGTTCATTGTGGATTGCGTCGCAAGAGGGTCACGTGGCTGTTGTTAAAGAACTACTTTCAGCAGGAGCAACTGTAGACCTTCCAAGACAGGTATTTGATCTTGAATTTCTTATGAAATATCTCCTATTTTGAAGGTCCTCATTTAATGAAGGAAGCTGCTCCAGTGGGGCGTAAATAGTTGGCACGTTTCATTTGACCTGTGTTTATATAGAAAAAAGTTAACTTGGTCAGTTCGTGGTCAGCTCTTTCAAAACAGTACCTCATGGTACTTCTCAGTACTTCCTGGTACTTCATGTTTCTTAGTGTTACAAATTGGAACTTGCTAGTACTTGTCAGCACTTCGTGGTACAAAAATCTCAATTGATTTTCAAAATCTTGCTTTTTCAAATAAACTTTTAATCAAATAAAGTTTTTTTTTGACTGACAGGATGGTGGAACTCCGTTATTCAAAGCCTGTCACAAAGGTCATTATGACGTAGCAGTCGAACTCATCTCACACGGGGCTTCTCTCGATTTACTGAAGGTATTCAAGTGTCATTTTTTTTTGTATCAAAATTTTTGAAAAGCACGCCGTTCTACAGCCCATCTTCCTTGCCACTCAATTTTTCTGAATTTCCTACTAAGTTTGTATTTTTTTAAGCTGTCTGATACATTTTGTGGCAATTTTATTCTAGGCCTAGCCCTAAAAGCTTCACAATTGTGCCTTCATTTTTGATTCGATATGCAATCGTTTTGATTGGCTAGTCTAGAACTGATGACGTATGCATGCAGCCTAGACAATGTCCTAAAGACAAAGCTATTATCTAGTACTTGGTGCCTATCCTTGCTCAATCAGCGATACTGTATATGCAAAACTTTACAATGATGTTGATAGGCTAGTGTATCTTTGGAACTAAGTAAGTTTGGATCCTAAGTAAGTTTCTATATCCAAAGTAAGGGTGCTAAGGGTTGTGTTAGGTAACAAGTAATCTTGCTTTAGTCCAATTGAAATTGAAATCTTGGTAGCATTTCCTATAATGGAAAATGTGTATATCAACATTGTAAACAGATCAGTTAAGAATAAACCAGGCGTTTCGATGATAATATCTTCTTCATTTTTTACAATGATTTAGGGACCTACTTAAATACCCAATCAACAATAGCACGGGATTACATGAAAATTAGCCTAGTGAGAACCTACTGATTTTACTTGGAAATGATGGCATGGTGGCACCAGAATGTAAAATTGATTGTCTAACCAGTTTCCTACTTAGTATTGTATTGTGATGCCTCACGCCTTCACTACTAGTAAAGGGTTGAATAGGTTTTTTCTTGTCTTATCTTTAGATGATTTATGAATTAAGGTAGATTTGTCCTCGTATTAGTATTAACATTATAACATATATTTTGAAATAAAATTGTAGATCACATACTTATAACTTGTGTTTTACATCTAACTCGAGTAGAGTGTGTCTCTCCTGGCTAAAGTGCTCTATATACGCGAGTGTAGAACAATCATAAAGTTAACCTTACATTTTACAAATATTTGTTTTTCAGAACGGCGAAACAGCTCTACACGCATGTGTATTGTTCGGTCATCTGAATATCCTCAAAAAGTTGATCGAATCTGGCGCTGACCCTCATGCAAAAAATAAGGTTTGTTGAGAATGTTATCCGATCGGTACATAACTTTCGAGTTGTGAGGAAAAATCAGAAACATAGTGAAACATAATAACTACTGAAGCTTTGCGTCTGAAACTCATCTAAGGAGTAAGTCAGAATAGTTTTTGATCGATACAGAGAAACACAGATTAGTTGGATCAATACAAGGGTAGTCTCTGCATTACTATTGTGTTGTCTATACCTCTTGCTGCTATTTCCTTTTATAGGTGGGCTAATGTTTTAGACGAGATCGTTTAAGAATCAAAATCTATAGAGTATCTGATGCCCTGCAAAATTTAATCAATTTGCCCTGCAAAAGCAAGTTTTTTTATAGGGGGTATCGCACACCCTTTTCCCCTGGTGTTTCATCCATGACTCTTCTCATCGATCAATCAACCATCAACCTTCTTATTTAGGATGGCGTTACCCCGCTCGAAATCGCGAAGGAATGCAGCAGGGAAGACATCGTGACGTATCTGGCAACAGCCAAGAAGTCTTACTCAACAACCGTATGAAGTAATTTTATAAACTTTTTTAATCACACAGTAATTTACGAACAGACACATCCGCAAAGAACTATTCTCAGCGAATTTTGTGACAAAAAACTCATGAACACTAACGCCGATTTTTAGGGTAATCTTTTAGTGATTTTATACATATTATAAGTTAGACTGGAAATAGTCAAATCCTCTTTTGAAAGTTAGTCTCGGAAAATTTTTTCCACGATCAACTTTTGACAATTGGTCAGGGAACAAAGGTATTCGATAAGATGGTTCTGACAAATGATTTTCGTGGTAACCAGTAAACCTCAAACTTTTTGATTTTCGTTATGACCTGTTTTGGCGATGATCCTAGCTGGCTTAGTCAAATTGGTTAATTTCTTTTAAGAATTTTGTTTGCATAATGGAAGGAGAAATAATTGAAGTCGAATATATTTTACGGCACATACCGTAAATCTTGAAATTTGCGAAAATAATTGCTTGTGCGGGGGCTTGTTCGAAGGGGGACTTAAATTGAGGGGGGATAGAATTTTCTCATTTTCTTCAAAGGTTGACATAAAGACAACAAAATTTTCTTTATAAACTATGTCAGAAAATGACAAAAAATGCTTTTTCTCAAACAAAATGTTATAATAAACACAAAACCAACGTTTGTCTTTCCAATTTCATCGTCAGCTGAAGGTGGTAATGCTTTATAGCTATATACTGTGTGGGCTTTCTAGAAATAATATACTATTCTGCAATCACGAATAAGGCCCCATTGGGGCTCATTCGAGGGGGGGAGGTTTATTTGCAAAAATATGATTTTAGATGGGGGCTTATAAGAGGAATTACGGTATTTTGCATCCAAGAATTAGATGAAAATTACGCTTAACATCAATCACTGAAGTGAGCTCAGTACATTCTTGAGCATGATTTCGATCTCGTTATGCAAAGGAGGAAAATGGTTTGAAAAAGTATTTATAAATATACGTTAATCGCAATGTTGTATTATTTGATTCAATCAACAGTTTCACCAGTCCTGTCGCCATAAATTGTGTATTAAAATGCACCAATGCCGTTATTCTCCAATAGCACAATGCATAAGGAACATATTGCACTTTTTGATCTACTTGATTGTTTAGGGGTAATACCAAATGATCTCAAAAAAGAGTGGATCGAGCATCTGTAGTTGTGAAATGAAGTCGATCGGCAGCCATATTGGAAGGTCCACTTCAATACATTGAGATTCCACTAGGGGCTTCTTTTATCTGTCATGATTGTTAGAATGTAATGAATACTCAGCACTAGTCTGAATAATCGAGCATCTAATGTTAGCAAAGAATACAGTCAATATGATTTCTTTGGCAGCCATATTAGGAGACCAAACGTAAGCCAAGGAAATTGGCTTCAACATCTGAATCCAGCAACAACAGAATGCTCGATCCAGCCTTTATTTTGAGATCAGTGGGTAATACCCAATACAGCATATTAGCTGTTTGAGGTTCAATGCACAGGTCTACCGTACTACTGACAGTGTTAGAAATTTCTAGGCTGTAACTTAAGCGCCTAAAAAGAAAAATTGCAGAGCCAAGGCTAAAAATGTTATATGTCCCATCCTATATCATTGTTGCACATATTTTTAGCAATATATATCTGAAAGTCATGTTCAAGAAATGAAAACATTACAAAATGCAGCCACCTTATATACTGGTTTTCTTCTATTAAATGCATGAAATGATCAACACTATAGAGTCTTTGAAAGTTAAATAATTTTATTACGCACGAGATTTCCCTTAGAAGAAGTAAAAATTTTATTTGATTGAATTGAATTAGATATAATTAAATAAGACAGGGTGCCCTGTTCTGGACTGATTTGAATTTGAATTCAGCCTCGTGCCCATTCCACAAAATCGAAGCATTCCTTGTGAAACGGGATGGGCACATTTCATTTCAACTAAGAAGACGACACGAGGAAGACGAAGAAGCTGTTGCCGGTCAAATACCTTGAAGAAAGTTGCAGAGGAAATGTAATTTGTGAGTTTCTACGGTTATTCATTCATTTATTTAGACGCTTTTAATTATATTTTGCTTCTAATTATTCTAATGTTTCGTTAACTTGTGTAAGCCATAAGTGTTGCATAAACTTATTCATTTGTTTGAATTTTGTCTTTGAAGATTCGTTGATGGAAGAAGAATGGCGGAGGCTGAAGACTGAAAAAAGTTCTGCTAAACGAGAGTTGACGTTGGTTGTGAGTATTGCATCAGAAGTTCTTATTGCGTTTCTAATTATTTCATTAGTTATCTTGTGTAGGCCATAACTGATACATAAACTTATTCATTTGTTTGAATTTTTGTCTTTGAAGATTCGTTGCGATGGAAGAAGAATGGCAGTGGATGAAGAATGCAAGAAGTTCTTCTAAACGAGGGTCCACGTTGGTTTTGAATACAGCATCAGAAGTTCTAATGACCGATTGTTCAGCAGACGATCTAAAGAAGGCATACCAAGACGTGGTAGGGGTAGTCGAGGCTTTCTTACACTGTTCGTGAAAGTTTGAAGAGCAACTTGGGAGATGAAGCCTATCTGGAGGAATGAAAGAGCTACTTTTTCGAAACAGAAACGGAATTTTGCAATGCAGTTTTCAGTTTGCCATGTCAGCCCGTAAAGATGCCCTGAAAACCGGTTCTCAGTTTTCCATGTCAGCCCGTACAAGATGCCCAGATGTCCGGTTTTCAAATTACTATGTCAGCCCGTACAGAATCTCAGACATCCGGCTCTCAGTTTGCAATGTCAGCCCATACAGATGCCCAGACGTTCGGCTTTCAGTTTGCCGTATCAGCCCGTACAGATTCCCAGACACCCGGATTTCAGTTTGCAATGTCAGCCCATACAGATGCCCAGACGTACGGTTTTCAGTTTGCCGTATCAGCCCGTACAGATTCCCAGACACCCGGTTTTCAGTTTGCAATGTCAGCCCATAAAGATGCCCAGACGTCCGGTTTTCAGTTTGCCGTATCAGCCCGTACAGAATCCCAGACACCCGGATTTCAGTTTGCAATGTCAGCCCATACCGATGCCCAGACGTCCGATTTTCAGTTTGCCGTATCAGCCCGTACAGATTCCCAGACACCCGGGTTTCAGTTTGCCACCATGTCAGCTTGTCAAGATGTCCAGATACCTGGTTTTTAGTGTCAAGTCAGCTTCTATAGAATTCTGGACGACCAGTTCGCAGATCTGTGTCAGACTACGCAGATGTACTTATGATTAATTGAGAATAAAAATTGAACCCAAACTGATTTGTTTCATTTCTTCTCTACTGACTAAATTTACTAACAAATTACATTAATAATATGCCAAATCAATAGTTATGAAGTTTTTCTGGTCAATTCCTCTTTCTCAAATCATCATCCCAATCCCAAAACCTACGTCTCACTAATCCTGAATTTTAAATCCCTAATCCTAATCCTGAATTTTGATCTAGAATCTAGAATCTAGATCTAGAATCCTGATCCTATTCCGGGGGCCTATTATACGGGGTCTTGAAAAAATCTGGCAAAAGCTGCAGTCCGCTATAAAATAAAGCGGAAATCCGCAGATTGTGAATACGAAACGGAAAACACAAAGCCGCAGCCGCTAAAATCCATGGTGAAACCCGTAAGCCGCACTTAAAAATAGGGCCGAAGCGGCAAGCCGCAAAACCTTTAATAGGCCCCCTATTCCTACCCAGATCCATTTTCATCAAATTGAAAAAAGGGTTGCCATAAATAGGCTTCAAAATGGTTGATAAATTGTTATACTAATAGCTACATTTTCGGGCATTTGACCAGTGAATAACTTTTGACCACTATAATTTGTCTAAATTCGGCTAATTTTGAGTAAATTTGGTCCAAATTTGAATGGAAAAAGGGTTGCCAGATCCCCATTTTAAGATTGCCAGGCAAATGGTGGTCAATATTGACAATTCGACCAGTATCTATTTCTTTTATTTATCTATTATTTACTATTTATTCATTTTTTCAGTGCTTTCACTTTGAAGGAATTTCTTTATGATATATTTATCTATTATGTTTATTTATTATATTTATTCATTATGTTCATGAAATATTTTATATTTATTCAGTGCTTTCACTTTGCAGGAAATTTCCTTTTAATATATTTTCATATTTATTCAATATAATCATTGATTTGAATATTTTCATCAATTTAAGTGATTCCTTGGTCAAATCATCAAAAATTGCAGCTAATAGCTTGACAAATTCAAAAAGAAGGTCTGGCAACCCTTTTCCCATTCAAATTTGGATCAAAATTTGCAGAATTTGTCAAGTTATAGTGGTCAAAAGGTATTCACTGGTGAAATACCCAAAAATGCAGCTATAAGCCTGACCATTTTTAGACCTTTTTATGGCAACCCTTTTTCCATTCTGATGAAAATGGATTTGGGTCTGGGTAGGAATAGGAACAGGAATTTATAGGATCCAGATTTGGTTACTGAATTGTTAATCTCAGGGATTTGGATTTTTGTCTTTTGGGATTGTGCTAATTGAGGACCGAGGATTGCATTGAGGATTATAGAGTCTTGAAGAGGATTAGAATGTGAGAATGTTAATATAAGAATGAATGTGAGAATGTGATAATGTGAGTGTGAGAATGAATATGATGTTGAAGGGGGTGAGAATGAAAAATTGGCCAGAATTCCACAACTTCTGATTTGGCAACAAGTTGTAACTCAGTTGGTATAGTAGATATGTACCAAATCAGTAGTTGTCAAATTCTTTTCAGGTCAATTTTTCATTCTGGAATAATCATCAGTGCATTGTCTGACACAGGTATCTGCAAACTCGACCTGAAAACCGGATGTCTGAGCATCTGTACGGGCTGACACGGCAAACTGAAAACCGGATATCTGGGCATCTTTACAGGCTGACATGGCAAACCGAAAACCGGGTGTCTGTGCTTCTATACGACCTGACGGGCAAACAACTATACGACCTGACGGGCTGACAGGGCAAACTGATAACCGGATATCTGGGCATCTTTACGGGCTGACATGATGGCAAACTGAAAACGGGCTGACAGGGCAAACTGATAACCGGATATCTGGGCATCTTTACGGGCTGACATGATGGCAAACTGAAAACCGGCTGTCTGTGCATCTTTACGGACTGACATGATGGCAAACTGAAAACCGGTTGTCTCTGCATCTTTACGGGCTGACATGGCAAACTGAAAACCGGGTGTCCTGGCATCTGTACGGGCTGACATGGCAAACTGAAACCGGGTGTCCTGGCATCTGTACGGGCTGACTTGGCAAACCGAAAAACCGGGTGTCTGGGTATCTTCACGGGCTGACATGGCAAACTGGAAACCGTACATCTGGGCATCTGTACGGGCAGACATGGCAAACCGAAACCAGAGTGTCTAGGTATCTTTACAGGCTGACATGGCAAACTGAAACCAGAGTGTCTTCTCATCTTTACAGGCTGATATAGCAAACTGAAAACCAAGTGTCTGATCATCTGTACCGGTCAAGATGGCGAACTGAAAACCGAATGTCTGATCATCTGTACGGTCTAATAGGGCAAACAGAAAGTAGGCCCTCGATCCTCCAGATTATCTTTATCTTCCAAGCTGATCGTGAAATTTTCACAAGGGAAGTCTTCTTTACATCATCTGTTGAAACCGTCAGCCATTAGAACTTCTGATGCTATATTCGAAACCAACGTCAACCCTCGTTTAGCATAACTTCTTGCAGTCTTCAGCCTCCGCCATTCGTCTTACATCGCAAATCTTTAAAGACAAATTTCAAACAAATGAATAAGTTTAGAGAAGCGAAATATAAGTAAATGGGTCTAAATAAATAAATGAATAACTGTAGAACTCACAAATTACGACCTCTGCAGCTTTCTTCAAAGTTCTTGACCAAAGACAGCTTCTCCATCCGTCTCCCTCGTCTTCTTAGTTGGAAAAGACCAGTTCAGAAGGAATCCTCTCCATTTTGAGAAATGGGAACGAGGTTCCATTCAAATTCAAATTAGCCCGTAACAGGGACCCCAAAAGTTGGTTTGCGCATGCGTTTCAGAAGAAGGCCCAATCGTTAGGATTCCAAAACATTAAATTGAAATTCAAGGGTTGGGCATTAGTTTCAACACGGATCAATTTTTTAAAAAACCGCACTCAAAGAAAGGGATAGTGATAGTACCTTCTTGTGTAATGATATGGCAAACACGTAGAGTTCATCCGGGGATTTGCATGCAAAATGTGGAATTCCTCCCATATGCACAATTTAAGAATAGGAAGGCAGATTATTGATGTCAAAGGGTAAAAGGAGGTGAAAATGAAGATTCTTTAAAAATTACGGTCTAGGGGTTAGAAAGTTAAAGTTATTAATGATGATCACAAGATTCGCAATAACTGTAAAATTTCAAAAGCTCTTGGTAATATATACCTTCCTCCTCAGTTCTTCTTCTTTCCCAAGGACTCAGGAAGGTTTACAGAATTACCGAGAGCCTTAAACTTGTACAGTTGTTGGGAATATTGATTGTATCTTGAAATATAGAATGAAGTTTTCGTTATTCTCTAATAATGATAACAATGATAGTCTTTCGAGATGATTTGTGAGAATGAAAATGACCCGAGTACGACTCGAACCCACGACCTCTAGATTCCTATTCTAGAGCGCTACCACTGCACAACCAGGGCTTCGAGAAACCCAAGCTATCTAGAGGTCGTGGGTTCGAGTCCTTCCCGGGTCATTTTCATTCTCACAAATTATCTCGAAAGACTATCATTGTTATCATTATTAGAATTGCCTGTGAAGTTTGGCAAACTGAAAGCCGAATGTCTGGGCATCTTTACAGGCTGACACGGCAAACTGAAAACTGGTTCTCTGGGTATCTGTGAGGGCCAACATGGCAAACTAAAAACCCGACATCTGGGCATCGGTATGGGCTGACATTGCAAACTGAAAAACGGATGTCTGGGCATCTTTACAGGCTGACACGGCAAACTGAAAACTGGTTCTCTGGGTATCTGTGAGGGCCAACATGGCAAACTAAAAACCGGATGTCTGGGCATCTGTATGGGCTGACATGGCAAACTGAAAACCGAGTGTTTGAGCATCTTTACAGACTGAAACGGCAAACCAAAAACCGGATTTCAGGCTATCTTTGCGGTCCAACACAGGAATCTGAGAAACTTCGTTGAGAAAGTCCTTCTCTGCTCCTTGATCATCTTCATCTTCCAAGTTGATCTTGAAATTTTCATGACGGAAAAGCCTTGAATACCCCCACCAAATCTTGAAATGTCTTCTTTACATCATCTGCTGAACCCTCAGTCATTAGAACTTCTGATGCTGTATTCAAAACCAATGTCAACCCCCGTTCAGCAGAATTTCTTGAAGTCTTCGGTCTCCGCCATTTTTCTTCCATCACAACAAATCTTCAAAAGACAAAATTTTAACTCAATGAATAACTTTATATAACAGTTATAGCTCACACCAGCCCACTAATAAAATGATTAGAAGCGAAATATAAGTACAGTATATCGGTCCAAATGAATCAATTAATATCTAGTAAAACTAACAAACTATACTCTGCAACTTTCTCCTAAGTTCTTGACCAACGAAAACCAGTCGTTACAATCTGAGAGTGAATTATTTCTTAGTTACAGTAAATATTTCTCTTGGAAATGCTTGGAAAAGCCGACAATTTATTTAAATGTGCAAAATATTGAACTGTATCATTGAATTCAAAGAATTATTGTAACAAAGCCGATAATATAAAAATGTTTCTAATCTAAGAAAGCCAAGAAAGACACCACACCAGTATGGGGTAAAATATTTCATCACAAAAACAAACACATTACACGCATTTTATTTTATAAGCAATTTCAGCTTGGGCTCAGTACTGAGTACTCAAAATTGCTTAGCTTAGATGCCAATTTGAGTACTCAAAATTGCTTAGCAATTGCTTAACTTTTTGTTCGTGTGTTTTGGAAATAGATTATAAAAAGGTAAAGAAAGGGCCATATACATGTCAGAAGGCACTATCAAAGAAGATGTTGAAATAATTAATAATTGATGTTGTTAGTGTTAGCGCTTTTTATGAACACCAACTCAACCAAATTCAAGATATTAGCTCTTTCTAAAGTTATCTGTTATCTAGCGATCTACCCAAAGCTCCCTCCGTTCCCAAAATCCACCAAAATTTTTCAAATTGCTTAGCAGTCTTCAATCCAGTACTGAAAATTGCTTAGCTTTTTGGCTTGCCCAGTACTGACTTGCTTATAAAGCAATTGCTTATAAAACAAAATGCGTGTATACTAACAATACACTACATTACACTACATTACAGTACAGATACTAAAACATACAAGTATTCAGTTTTACATATTTAATAGAAAATCCTCTATTGAGACGCTTAAAAATAGCAAATCCTCTCTTGCGAATCAGCGAGTAAGCCAAAAATTGAGGTAGGGAGGGCGGGTGGACGCAAAATATGAATTGCGTGCTGCAAAAGATAGCTGCCTTGCAGATAGCACAAGACCTCCAGACAGAGCAAAATAAGGAGTGCCATATGTACAAAGGTAGAGATTACCAAGGGGATTAAAATACATAAAAGCTATTGGTTAGTTAGCTAACATGCAATGCACCAAGTCAAAGGTCTAGAGGTATTGTTCTATCTGCTAGGTTATAGCAAAGCTTTGCAATTTGCAATGCTCCCCTTTAGGATAAGAAATTATTTTTCTGTAATTTTGGCTTTTAAATTGAAAACCTAATTTCAGGTATGGTATACTCAATTGATGAGGGCTTTATTGGAAAAGTATTTGGCCATGATAAAAGCTCAGTAGAATTATTCAGTATGTAACCCATTCAATAAAGAAGATGAGGAGAGCAACACTGCTAGACATCATTCCCTCAAGAACCATCCAGAACTTAATCCTCTGCAATCCTCAAGAAAACTAGAGAATCTCCATGGATCTATGTAACTCCCAAGTGGTTTTGAGAATCCCAAGAAACCAATCATCAATGTAATTGAGACTAAGGAAACCCTTTGTAATATCAGAATCATTAAATGTCTTTGAACAGTGCCACCTCCCTCATAAAATAGATTTTAATTTGGGAATCTAACGCTAACCCTCTAAATAAAAGCTAGTAACCCCGGAAGCAATACATGTTTGGCATCACAATGTGTCCTTGCTGTGGAAAGGTTTTTTCTTTGCCAGATTATCATCAGAGCGCAGCAACGGAAACCTGTCCTCATCCTCCTTCCCTTGCATATTTTGGAATTTCTGACACCATTCAAATTTGGCAAAAACCGTCCTGTTTATGGCGATAAGACTGGTTGATGTCAGAACAATGCAAGCACCAATTATTGACATAATGTCCGGTTTGATTTTAAGCAAAATGTATTGCATGAGAAATGCATACACCACATCCAGATTCCTGATCAAGATTGCTGGTCCAGCGTCTTCTAGCTGCAAGGATTCTGCCATGAACATCAACCCCACAAATGAGACAAATCCAACGAGAGCTATGAAACCAAACACATGAGCATTCCAAGCAAACCAAGTGTGATGTGTGACGGTGATAAAAATTGGAGAGATTATAATTCCTACTACACTCGGGTAGAAGATGGTGAGGGTAACATCAAGTTTCTTTCCCGTCACTTTGTTAAGGATGAAAAACAAGGACAGGCAAACTGCACCCAGGATAGCTAAACCAATTCCTTCAAGGTACTGTGGATTTCCTGCTTTGTAAGTGGGTTTTACCCCATGCACATTGTGGGAGACAGCTTTTGGGCTTTTTGGGTGACCAAAAATTATTGTTGGCCTAGCCATAACAATGACACCACAGAAACTGACAACCCCACAAATTGTGTCCAGAACCCCACAAGCTTTGCGCAGAAACAAGAAACTAAAGGCTGCTGTGAAAATGGGAGCTGTGAACTGGATAACGGTTGCATCGCCGACTGGAATTTTCTCAAGAGCCAAGTAAACAAAGACGATAGCAGCAACTTCGACTATTCCCATAACTATCAAAACAATCAGATTTTTCAGGGTATTCCCAAAAATACTGACTCTGCCATATATCATAAACCCCGAGATGAAGAACAGTTGAATGATACTTCGAAGCAGCAACACCTCAAAGGTCGACACATTCTTTGCCCACTTTTTGTGGCAGAACTGAACCACGACATTTCCCATTGTCAGGAAGCATCCAGCAGCCGCCATTAGGCCTAGGCCAATCACTTTGGGATTCCTTTTCGGCTTCTTTTCCGAATCCATGATTATTTTCGTATATTGAGAAAATTTCTACCTATTTTACGCTCATGAAGCAATCTCTTCGTTCCATGTTAAAAGTAAATGAATGAGCAAGGACTTTGATGCTCACTCGCGATATACTTTCCTCTGAATTGAACATCCCACATTCAAAAAACATCTGCTTCATGAAAAATGTTTAAAAACCCAATAAAAATACAAGTCTTTGAATTTCGTTGTTACATAAGCAACAGCTGAACCGAGGGTATACTGCCACAGGCGGAAGAGTGAGCGCAGTGAGGCAGTGTAAAAGCTATAGCCAGAAAAATTGTATTCCTCTGTTGCTGCGTGATTGATTGCTCCTTCGGTGCGACCAATTAAATTTCTCTATTCGATGTGATCACAGGTAGCGGGGAAAATGATATATAAATGGAAAGTTGTGTTTAGTGGATATGTTGTTAAACTATACATAATGTTATCAGAATCAAAAAAATATATAAATACATGGCTTTCTTGCATTGTAGCTACATTTTGTTTGAGTTTACTTCTTCCCGTACCACATTGGCCTAATAAACACAGTTCTCACTGCTGTGCTGGCTGGTCAACCGCCTCTCTTTTCATATAACTAGTTCCAGGCTCCAGCGCGGCGTGCGAGCGAAGCGAGCTGTTATGATAAAAGAATAAAGGTTTGAAGGTTCGCATAGGCCCATGCACCTTCCATCGACTTCTTTTCCTCGCCCTCGAGTCCACAGGCCAGTATTTCAGCGGCCTTTACCCTCGCTGCATTCATCAATACCTCCTCTTCATGATTGACTGTTTCAACTGTAGCTTTTGCCTTCGTGTTCACGACACGAAATCGAAATACTGAGCCCACTGCCGTTCTCCCCATGATCGAGGAAAATCGCCCGTCCATTCCTGCGCAGCGCTATTTGCAAACAATGGGCCGCGCCACGCAGCAGAGGCACTGGAAACCAGTCTATCCTTGTCGCAATTGTTCGGCCCATTGTTTGCAAATAGCGCTGCGCAGGAATGGACGGGCGATTTTCCTCGATCATGGGGAGAACGGCAGTGGGCTCAGTATTTCGATTTCGTGTCGTGAACACGAAGGCAAAAGCTACAGTTGAAACAGTCAATCATGAAGAGGAGGTATTGATGAATGCAGCGAGGGTAAAGGCCGCTGAAATACTGGCCTGTGGACTCGAGGGCGAGGAAAAGAAGTCGATGGAAGGTGCATGGGCCTATGCGAACCTTCAAACCTTTATTCTTTTATCATAACAGCTCGCTTCGCTCGCACGCCGCGCTGGAGCCTGGAACTAGTTATATGAAAAGAGAGGCGGTTGACCAGCCAGCACAGCAGTGAGAACTGTGTTTATTAGGCCAATGTGGTACGGGAAGAAGTAAACTCAAACAAAATGTAGCTACAATGCAAGAAAGCCATGTATTTATATATTTTTTTGATTCTGATAACATTATGTATAGTTTAACTACATATCCACTAAACACAACTTTCCATTTATATATCATTTTCCCCGCTACCTGTGATGTGATCGTGCAAAAAACAAAAATAAATGGTTCCAAAAAAATCATTCATCTTTTCTCATGGGGCAATGTATGGCCATAATAGCAGCAAAAACGCAGAAAATCGTCAAAATATTTCTCCTCAAAGTCGGCCAAAAAAGAAAAAAAGCATAATGGTTAGTCCATGATTTTGGTCAAAATTGTTTGAAAATAAATTTTTCAAAATAAGCTTGGATTAATTCCAGGAAAAACATCGTACTGAAGCAAAAACTACCAAAAATCCAGGGTCTGGAAAACAACAACATTTTGACAAGAAAATGTATGGCATAATAAGACCAATGGACCTGCAATTGCTTTACACTTTTCAAATGGAGATCACTCCACTCCTGTAACAAGAGGAACAAATTTATATTTATCGGCCGAATCATAGCAATAGACTTTTGAAAAGATGGCTGATCTTATTCCACGCAATGCATGATGGGAATGCATCGCCCTTGGCAACACATCGCTACCAAATCTAACAACAACTACAACTACTGCAACAACAACAACTCATTAAAGCTCCGGCCAAATGATAACAATGCTCCAAAAAATAATGTTTTTGCTCTCCTTTCCATGTTTGATGGTTTGGCCAAACGAGCAAACATTACGAAACATTGCTTGAAAAGCAGGATTTGTTTGCCAATGTTTTTGAATCTTTTCAAAACATTTCTTGCTTATCATAACCAAAAATATTTTTTCCACATATTTGTGGCCATGCTGACAAACAATCTGTTTGGTAAGCAAAATTGCATTTTTCAAAAATTGTTCGATCGTTTGGCTGGGGTTTAGCAGCTTATTGTTCGTCCAACTGAACTTCTGGTGGAGGTTGGTTGTTTCTCACTACCAATCATCCTCCTTTCAGATGGGCCAATTTTGATCCACATCAAGAAATCACATAATTTTGATCCAATAAATTAATTAATTGGTAGTTATTAGGTTTTGCAGTTTTTTCAATTTTCTTCACAATCCTCAAGCTCGCCACTAATCAAAGACCAATCATATTTCAATGAAATTCTTCTATGAAATATGAATATCTTTTTGTCTTTCGTTTAGGAGAATCTGAACACTTCGAGGCACAAGCGATATACGATTTCGACCCAGAAAATAATGACGAACTGCCGATTCAGAATGGAGACCTTCTGCGAATCGCACCCAAACACAAACAACCTCAAGTTAGAGGATGGCTAAATCATCCCACCCACCTTAGTGAGATACACTCTTATTTTTACAAGAAAAATTTTATAAAAATACGAGCCTCAGATTTTGCCAAATCTGAAGAACAATTTAAGAACAAACCGAGGCTGACAATTTCAAGGTCAATATAAGAATTATATGAAATAACCACGAGACTGACAAATAATTACAAAAAAAGTAGATTGACAGCACAAAGATGTATCAGATGGTCAAGAGAGGTCCACATTTGAACCAATTAAGACAACTGATAGCAAAAACAGGCTTCCAAATCATCATAAAGTAAGAACAATTTAAGAACATTTCAGCCTGAAAATAGAGGAATATTCAAGAACAGTCAGCTTCAAATCAATTTTACTGGTTCTTTTAAAAAACAAAGAGTGTAAAAGTTAAGAGAGGCCCCCCCCCCATATTTATACGTGAAGCGTTATTTGGCATATTTTCGCGCGTGATTTCGTGATTTAGATATTTTCGGTTCGTGAATCCGTGATCAAAGAATCCTTCGTGCAGCGTGATTTTTTGAAAATGAGGTCGTTATTCCGTGAAAAAGAGTTTTCAAGTGCGTGATTGCGTGACGCGTTCTTATCGTTAAAAAAATATTTCTTGCATAATTAGATGGAAAAGATCGTGAAATTTTGTTTTAAGGTCCGTGATAAACGAAAAATTGACGCGTGAATCCGTTATCCAGGGGTACTATGGGGGGCCTCTTAAGATGGGTCCTTTAACGACTTGGGGTCTCTGGGCAGCTCCTAATTGCTCTAATTAGCATTTGGGAAGATTTGCAAAATTACATCACTTTTGAAAAGAATCAGGTTTTAAGACTAATTCCATTGTACTTTTCTCTAAAATTAGTAATTTGAAGAATAAATCAGAACTTTGATGAATAATAGTGAACTTTTGGCTGATAGTGTTGAGGCCCTGCCATGGAAGTCATACGAATAAATTTATGCCAGACCCATGTCTTACACCCTTTTTTTTCTAAAAAGGAACTGTTTATGAGAAACCTAGAACTAGAATTTCTGGTGAAATACAAGAGATTCTTTTGTTCTATTGTTTCCTGTAACAATAGAGAACAATATGAAAATTAAGGAACTTTTAGTACTAGGCCTTGAGGTAGGTTCCTTATAAAATAAAAAGCGTGTATTACAACGCTGTAGCTTGGGTAGAATTATTGGGGGGGCAACCATTGTTAGAGAACAAAAGGAAGACCAGGGACCATGCTGTGAACAATTGAATTTTAGGATTATTGGGGGGGCAAATGCCCCCCCTGCCCCCCCGCTTCCTACGGGCCTGGTGTATTACCAGTTCTTAGGTTTCAGATTGGGAAGACAAAATCAACATTTGCATAACGAAAAAGTCATTCAGTTGAAAATCAAACTTGAGGGAGGTTTAGGAACTGTTTATATGGACGAAATCACCCCCTATTCCAGCCCACGATCTAAAAAAGGTGAGATCTCACAGCTGCATTGGAGAGTATCTCCTTCGTCTTCTTAGTTGGAAAAGGCCAGTTCACATGAAATTCTCTCCATTTTGTTAAACGGGAACGAGGCTGCATTCAAATTCAAATTAGTCCATAACAGGGCACCCAAACTCAATTAACTCTATCGAATTAAATCAAATTAAATCAAATCAAATTTTTTCTTCTTCTAAGGGAAATTCTGTGCGTAACAAAGTGGTTTCACTTTCAAAAACTCTAATAAACGGTAATTGTATAGTTTTACAGTTGTGCCCTACAGATTAGAATAACTGATTTAAGTTTTTAATCACTTTAAATGCACCAATGGATAAGGAACAAATTACATTTTTTGCCATACTTGTGTTTGTGTTATAAATCAAGGCTGTAGCTTTTCCACCTTAAAAAAAGCCGCAGAGCTTCAGGCTCTCCTTAATTTTTCAAAAAATAGGGTGATCTATTACTGGGCGTTACCCTTTAACAATAAAGTAAATCGAAAATCCAAAAGGGGCAATATGTTCCTTATGCATTGCTCTATTAGTAAATACAGTGCTTCAACCATAGTGTATCGAAACAGATGGTTTAGAAACCTATTGTTGTATCTTTTTGTTAAAGTTTTCGAAATTGAGAGTGAACAGTGTATTGTTTTGTTATCGTTTTAGCCAACAGTGTCATGGTTGAGTTAATAGACCAAATCACTTCTTTTGGCTCCCTAGCCAGAAAAATTCGTTATTTAGAATAGATTTCATAATATCAAGCATCATATTTATGTAGGCAATAATTACATGTAAAATTTTAACAGTAAAGAGAGAGGATAAGAAAAGAAATACGTTGTACACTTTTAAATACAGTTCAACATCAACTGTAAAACAAAGACGTACAACAATAGGTTTCTGACCATCTTTTTCGATAAACTATGCTTCAACTTAGAAGGAACTTTCCTTTTAAAAAGAAATGACAGTGTTTTCACTTTTGAAAGGAAATTTTCAAGATTAAAGGAGTTGAATGTATATCAAAAATACTGGAACTGGAAACTCAATCTGAGCCATATTAATTCTAATCAATCGTAATAAGTCTAACGCATAGCTACCAATAACTGCAGTTACGATAGTAGATTTAGCTGATGGTAAGGTTAGTACTTGGTTGCTACGCGTTGCCAATAGGCAAAGTCCCATGATGCATTGCACAAAGAGCAGTAAATCTTTGCCGAATGGTCATTTTTGAGCTTTTCCATTTAAGATGTGCAAACAACAAAAACAATTGTTTCCATTACAAGTGCAATAAACATGCAAGCTTGGTTCTCACATGGCCACAGGGAACCGTTCAAGGATTTTATATACAGGGATTTCAGTCCGAAAAGTTTACAAAACCGTGAAAAAATCCCAAAAACTTTCGTAGAGACCTAAGAATATTATACAATTTTCCATTCAGTAACCCAAAAATATCATGTTGCTAAATGCCTTTAATTCTACTTCATTTTTACCCAACCAAAAACTAACAGACGCTTTTAACCAAAAACTAACAGACATTTTTTTATTGTTACACCCAAAAATATCATTTTGGCTGTCCCAAAATTTTGGACCCAAAATCGGCTTAATTGGGAATAAATGACCTACAAAATATAAGATTGACGTCCCTGTATATGAAAGTCTGGCGTGCCCCCTCTGGGCACATAGAAATAACTTTCGGTAACTTTCGGTGCCTGTTACTTTAATATTTTCCTGCGAGCCTTCTGTTCCTTTGCCACGCAGACAGGCAGCGGTGGGAATGTTAAGTTCTCGTCTGCATCGAAAAAATCAACTCCATAAATGACGTCAGAATCTTCGTAACATTGAGAAGAAAAACGACTTCTTCCGTAATCAGATGAAGAAGATTGGTTGGCAGCAACAGAAGAAGAATATTTCTCATCTTGTTCGCTTCTCCCTCTAGATGTGGTTCTGTCTTCTTCATAAGCACGAGAGCCGTTTCCAATGGACCTGTCTTGTGATGTTTCAATTCTGTCGCGCGATATCTCATGACCAACTGGTAATGTAATACGTTCTACGCGCGGTAGACCTAGTCCACCGCGCGACATATTCTCTCCATCTCGCGATAAATCCATATGTTCTGAATAAGACGAGCCTCTGTATGGGAATACTTTGCGGATATCATCGTGAGAACGAGACCTCTTGTGGTTTTTCTCCGGTGCAGTCACTAAATTTCCGTTCGAATCCGCATAATTCAGCGATAACTCTCGATATAATCGGTTTTTATTCCTCTGCCTTTGCTTTCTGTCTATATCTTCAAAGGACAAGGATCTTCGCACACGTTTGAAAAACGTCTTGAAAAACCCTTGTTTCTGATTTTTCTGTGTATTTCTTTTGTTATTTGTAAACGTGGCGTTTCCTTGATGCGAACGTGAGCGTTGTAGCGTTGATTTGACGTTTTTCGAATTGATTTGTGCGAGTTTTTTGGCTGTTTCCTCCTCTTTGACAGGAGTTGACGTCAAGTTTTCCTGATGTGGACCAAAACTGCGTGAGGATGCTTTTATGTCATCAGAATGGCCTACTAATGCCTTTAGCTTTCTCTCAAGAATTTCAAGGTTGTGTTGTTTGACTTGGGAAAGGTTGCTTGAATTATCAGACCTTCGTTTTGAGTTCTCGAAGCTTCTCTTCAGTGAATTGTTTTCAATATCAGAATGATAACTTTCACGATTACTTCTCTTCGTGTGATATTGTTCTGTTCCATCAATGGTGGAAGATCGAAGCAATTTAGGTCCCTTTCTTAAAGAACTTTTCAAGACATTGATGGTCCCTGGATTTTCTTTTCTAGAATCACGACTCTTATTACCGATCCCTGTACCTTTATATTCATCTGCTCCATTCGTTGGAATAGATTGATATGACCTTTCAAGGCTTTTCATCGTTCTACCACCAGAGATAGTTTCATCTCCAGAAACGTGATTTTCATAAGAAATGTCATCAGCTCGTCTCACAGCTTTCTTCACAAATATTTCCTTATTCTCAAAAGCAGAGTGATTTTGGTCTTTGGAGAACCAATGACTTGGAGCTTCTTTCTCTTGGCAGCTTGTGCAATCCATTGAAGTTTTCCTTGGGCTTGTTAGACAAAATATAGTGGCAGAATCTTGGACATTTGGAGGTGCATTTCCATTCAGTGTTGACAATATAGTTTCACCATCATATCTATCCCTATTTTCATTCCTCCATTCCCTCGGACTACTAAACTTCTCCCCTCCTTTGTCGTATTTCTTGAAAATTCGATTCATACCTTCGAGTTTCTCAAGGATATCACTACATTCATTCATGCTCGTCTCCCTAAACTTCTCCAAATCCTCTTTCCTCTTCGCCATTTTTTCTTCGTTATTCAAAATCTCACACAGAAGACAATCATCGTCTCCAGATTCCATCTCATCATAAGGCTCCATATCATCATATTGTCCGCCATTATCATTCTGACTCGATTCCACACAAGCAGACGGTTCTTTATCAAAGCTGAACTCGTTTGGATGCACGATAACGTCACATAGCATTTGGTCTTTATCTCCATCCAGTCTAAACGCGACTCGCTTTTTCGACTTCAATTTTGAGAAGTTTTCGAGTTTATATTTGATTTGCTTTCCTATGACGGCAAACATGGTCATGGCTGTCCTTCTTAACGTCATGGAATAATTACTAGCATTAAATTCAGTTTCAGTATCAACAGAATTCTCCTCCAAAAGCAATGATCTATCATTGAGTCTTACTGATCGTTTATCTGATAAAAATCTTCGTTGTTCTGATGTATTTTCCTTTAATTTCCTGTCTGAAACCACTTCAACATCGCCAGAAAAACACTCTGTTGTGCTTGAATTTGACTGCAGAACATCTCGTTCTTCAGCTTTCCAATTTGACGATTTTCCTTCACTCCTGATAATTTTATCAGCAGTTTTTGGTTGTTTGTGGGAGAACTGAATTCCATTTGTGTCGATGTTTGGTCTTCGTTTTGGTACCTGTTGTGTTTCAGCAATAATTATTCTTCTTCCTTCAATTATTTGACTAACTTTGTTGTCAATATGTGTATTGTCTTTAGTAAACTCATTTGGATTAAAAATCTCATCATTTTGCAATAGTATTTTATGATTGGCACTAGAAACTTTCGCTTCATTTATTATACCGCCGCTGTTAATGCCATCACTAGCCGTCTGATTCTTAGAAACCTTTATATAATCTTCTTCCAACAAGGCTCTGTCTGTAGCAAATTCAATTGCAACACGAATCTTGTTATTTTGCAATGGTATTGGTATAAAACCTGATTTATGATTGGGACTAGCAATAGTTGAATTTACTTCATAAATTATACCATAGTTGTTAATAACATCACTAGCCTTCTTATTCTGTGGAGATAGAACATAATCTTCTCCAGACAAGGCTCTGTCTCTAGAGAGTCTATTATTCCCATAAATCTCACTATTTTGCCGTGGTACTTTATCATTGACACTAGTAACTGCTGGCTTTGCTCCATCAATCACGTGACTTCTGATAACACCATCACTAATCCTCTGTTTATGTGGAGACATAATAAAATCTTCTTCAGAAGAGGGCTTGACTTTTGCAAATTTCTTCTCCGCAGAATTCGAAAATCTTGGTTTTGCTCCAACCACTGCCCTGTTGCCTTTATTCGCATTGTTTTGGGGTATTTTATAACCATCCCAATTCATCCTCTGTTTTTCTCGAGGTATTCGCCAATTCATAGCCTGGTTAGTTTTGTATCTTTTCATAACTTGAAGATCATCACTGCTAAAACTGCTGTCGGAGTACGAGTCGAAAGAATCACTGTCTTCTGATGAAGAGTCAGAGAAATGACGAAAGTTTCTTCGACGAGACATTATCTTGATACTCGGTTAACAACTATAGCTTGGATCGTGTTTTCATTCAAAACTTTACTTTCCTGAAAGTATGTGGATGATGTATCGGAGCTTAGAATACATATATCGCAACTAGGTTTTTATCCAGCCAAAATTCGCAGTATATATTTGAGCTTAGAGATCATAGATCAGAACTATGCTTTTGTCTCCAAACCATACACACCATATGTTTCTACTTAGAATTCATAGATCAGAACGATGTTTCCTATCTTTAAAAAAACACACCATGTCTTTGAGCCTTGATTTTATAAAGTGTAAATTTGCTTTTGCGTTCTTGATTGGTAAATCACGATCTTAGGGCTTATATCCCGAATAGCATCACAATTTCTTTCTTGAACTCAATCGTAATTTGGTTTGTCCTTTTCGTGGAAAGGCTCTTAAAGCTGAAGGATCAGTATTATGATGATTTGATTGATGTTCCCAGTTTCTATCAAGATTTATAGCTTGAGCCAACTTTTCTTTCAAAGCATCAGCTTTAAAGACAAATGTATCATATTTTGGAGCTTTAAGTACTTCACAACTGTGTTCTTATCTAGATAACAAACGCGTCATATCTTCGAGATTACAGCGTACATATTTCACAGCTTTGTTATTACCTAAATGATTCAGAATGTCATTGCGGTTGTAAACATTTATTCGGTTTAAAAACTCAGCTGTCAGTGTTGTCAGATATGATTTGAGTTGGTAAACATTTTGAGGTTGAAACACCAGTTTCAAGGATGGTGTTTAAAATTGAAGTTACCTTGTTTGATTTTTAGATTGGAGTAAACAGAGTAAATGAATCCGAAGCTATGATCTGTAAGGAAAAAGAGAGACAAAGGTTAAACTCATGAATGGACTATCATAAACTACACAGTAGTAAACTACCATCAACTAAACAGTGGTATACTACCATAAACTACACAGAGTAAACTACCATCAACTACACAGTGGCAGACTACCATAAACTACACCTTAGTAAACTACCATCAACTACACAGTGGTAGACTACCATCAACTACACCTTAGCAAAATACCAACAACTACACAATAGTAGAATACTATCCCCTAACCAACGATATTTTCTAAATCATTTTGAAATATTTCAGTTAATACATTGGACTTGTAGTAGCTGAATCAAAGTGTCTACTCTTATCAAACAAGCAACAAGCCAATTAGCAAAAACTCCTGTATCAAGAAATGGCTCAAATCACGTCTATAACTTTATCAGATTGCTTTACTAGCGTTCTCTTGCTGAGAACGTGCAAATAAAAGGACTTTTTGGGAAGGGATCGTTAGCTGATCTTTTATCTTTAGTGAAATATTAAGCAATATGCCAGGGTCTGGACTAAAAATCAGGTTGCCTATTCAAAATCAAGCGTATTATTGGCTAGTGTATAAACTGTTCAAGAATTAAGTAAGTAATTCGAATTACCTTAGTGAGTTATATTGAGCGTATTGATTCCAATCAACTTTCTCGACTATTCCAAGAAATTTGAAAATAACAAACATTCAACTGCAAAGAAAATAGATTTAGTAGATTAAAAATCTCTAAAATAGATTAAAATTTGGACAATTGAATGGTTTAAGATTAATGAATAAAAATATGAAATTCAGTAATGACCAAGTCATAAAATAGAATTTACAATCAACGGAGAGACAGTTCCCCCTAAAAGTTAGTTGCTAAGTTTTCCTATCCCTTCAAATTCAACTCGGTATAGGAATCAGTTGGTAAATAAACAAAGAGAAACCCCTTTATTCTACAATTGGCAGTTTCACGTCTTATTCTAAGACAACTATCAAGCAACATTAGTTCTCTCAGACACGGCTCCCCTCTACGCACTACTTGGTAGGATTCCTTGTTCCTGAAAGACTTGAAATCTAAGTTGATATACGAGTCAGCTGGTTAAGAACAAAGAGAAACCCCTTTATTCTGCTATTGACAGTTTCATGTCTTACTTTAAGACAACCATCAGGCAACATTGGCTCTTTCAGACACGGTTCCTATCTAAGCACTAGTTGCTAATACTTCTTGTCCCTTTAACTCGTCTTAGTTGATACAAAAATCAGTTAGCAAATGAACAAAGAGAAAAAAATTGATTCTGCTACTGACAGTTCAGTGTCTTACTTTAGACAAACCTAAGGAAACCAAAGTTCTCTCAGACACGGTTCCCCTCTAAGCACTAGTTGCTAAGGCTTCTTTTCCCTTTAAATCTAAGTTGGTATAAGAACAATCATTTAGAAAATAAATAAAGAGAAACTCTTATTCTGCTACTGATAATTTAGTGTCTCACTTCAAGATAACCCTAAAGCAACTAAAAGATACGTTACATAACAACAATCTAGAGATATTCTAAAGATTTCATTTTCGAAATTGACATCAATTCTGTACCTCTGCTCTTTTCCTATAAGAATCACTTATGAGTTCATCATAACAAGTTTTTGAAATTACCTCAGTGAGTTTTATCCTGAGTGTACTGATCCATGCTAACTGTCCCAATTACTCCAATCAAGTAAAACACCAGCCCTGTAACTACGAAGATAGAATTAGACAGACAAACAATAAACTTCAGACGTTTAACTGCACACAAACTGATTCTGAGCTGTAAACATTGGTAATTCCTTAATAGTCTTTCCAGTTGATCTTAAATTTATTAACAGACAATCGGGGTCGAGGTTTAATCTTCGAGAGAATGGTTGAATAAATTCTCGTTTAAACAAACTTAGGAATCAAATGAAAATTAAATAAAGAGGAGATTTCAAAGAGAAACAGTAATTGTTTCAAAAAGTAAATTAGTTTTAAGTACGAAATCATAGAGATAATTGGTTTATTTGTATTGGTAAACAAAAATGCTGTCTTAGCAAAAGTGGGATCAAAGATTTCATAAAAGGATGGAGAAAAGAAGTTTCGAGCATGAATTTAACACCGTTGTAAGCGAGGCAATGCTAAATGGCAGTGCAGTTTTTGTGATGCACTGTAGAAATAAATGTTGACCTTGTTCTGTCGATCATGCATAAACAATGCTCACCGTAGGAATGTGAATAACCTGTGTCATCAGTAGTGTGAGGAGAGAATTTACCAGCTCTCTTCAATATCAGGCAAAAAGACAAAGGGTACCACGAGGTGTGGTTAAATAGAGGAGAGGAAGGACCAGGGTCGCACTGCTCGATTAGTTTACCTATTCAGTAGGCCTTTCTTCTTTAATCATAAACCAATGCTTTAGTAAGCATATCTCCCTGTAAACTATCAATGCAATGCTTCGATAGTGTACCTATTGAGTGGGCCCTTTGTACTTAGCACATTAAATCAATACCTTGCGAAGATAGTAAGTTTATTTGCCTATCAACCATCAATGCAATGCTTCAATTAGTCTACCTATTCAGTGGGCCCTAGTGCTTTACAAATAAACCAATAGGTTAGTTTGCGTATTTCCCTGTCAACTATCAATGCAATACTTCGACTAGTTTACCTATTCAGTGGGACCTAGCACATAAACCAACACCTTTCGAAGATAGTAAGCATATTTGCCTATCAACAATCAAAGCACTGCTTCGAATAGTCTACCTATTCAATAGGCCCTTTGTGCTTAGCACATAAACCAAAGCCTTACGAAGATAGTAAGCGTACTTGCCTATCAACTATCAATGAACTGCTTCAATTAGTCTACCTATTCAGTATGTCGTTTGTGCTTAGCACATAAACCAAAGCCTTACGAAGATAGTAAGCGTATTGCCTATCAACTATCGACAATAACTATTTGTAGAAGCAAGAGTGGTAAGGGCTATATTTAGGTGAAATTCAATGCCCTAAATAGTAGTAATCGTTCTTGACCTTCTCTTGTATATTAGAACTATATAAGCCATCTAAACGAAAAATTATAAACAAAACAACAAATCCAATTATCTATTTATGAATTCGTTAGTCATTTGGGAATCCATAGAACTTGAAGCTCCTTCATTCTATAGTCCATATTCTGTCTCTAGGATGAAAATGTCTTTATCTTGACTTCCACAATTAGTCAGCTCATGAGGCCAATACCCTATATCTCAAATACTGACTTAGCAACCCACTACAAATTTGGCTACCCATTACAGATTTGAGCACCAATTAATGCTTTTGCTACCCATTACAGATTTGGCTACCTTTAACGTATTTGGCTACCTTTAACGTATTTGACCACCCACTACAGATTTGGCTACCCATTACAGATTTGGCCACCTATAACGTATTTGGCCACCTATTACTGAGTTGGCTACCCTTTACAGATTTGAGCCCCTACCTATAACTGATTTGGGCACCCATTACAGATTTGGCTACCCTTTACAGATTTGAGCCCCTATTACAGATTAGGCTACCCATTAAAGATTTGGCTACCCATTACAGTTTCGATAACCTATTACAGATTAGGCTACCAATTGCGGACTCAGCCTAAAATCGCTGATCTGGCTACCCATGCTACCTAACAGGAATATGTACAAGCCCTCCAGCGAATATAAACCAATAACATGTCTGCGCAGTTTTATTCCCGTTTGGCAGCTTGAGTCATGAATTTCAGTTTACTCTGAATTGACTCGTGGAAGTTGACGATTGTTTTTTCAGCAATTTCTTTGATGCTGTCTCCTATGAACATGTATTTCAAGTGATATCTAGGTGATGTTGTTAAGGAATAACGCATCATATCATGTTTCGTTCACAATGTAACAGCTCCAGGAATGGATATTTATAAGAAATCTTTACTATGAAACCAAAACCTACAGATACGTAGAAGCTTGTAGGGTGTAGGGGCACCAGGCCCGTAGGAAGAGGGGGCAGGGGATATTTGTCCCCCGATAATTCTAAAATTAAATTGTTCACAGCATGGTCCCTAGTCTTCCTATTGTTTTCGAACAATGGTTGCGCCCCCAATAATTTTCCCCAAGCTACGGTGCTGAGGGGCACTTACCCCTCAAAGTCTTCACAAATAGAACAAAGGTGTCGTTTTTGTTTGCTAAAGGTATCACCCTTTTAAATCATAGACTCATTATCAATTTTGTCCATCTTTGAAGTGCTTTCGTATGGCTTTAATTTTGTTGAGTTGAGAATTCTGAATTATTACTTATTACCATAAATTGCAGTATTCCTTTGCAAATGAAACAGGTTTGAAAGAGCGGAGGGATACCGTCAAGTACTGTGGGGGATACCATAAGTACCGTGAAAGGATGCCACCAGTACTTTGGAGGGTATTCATTACTGTGGAGGAAAACTACAAGCACTTTGGGTATTAACTCCTCGAAGAGACCCAAGTGCCCTTATTGCACCCCTCAATGTCTATAATCCTTGAAGTCCTAAAAAACCTGTTTGGGGCAGGATTGGTTTCTCGTGCTGCGTTTGATTCATTTACAAGATGTTTGTATTGACTTTCATGGAAACAATAATATTTTCGAAAAAGATACAGAAAATCACAGATGAGATCAGCGTAGAAGAAATGGGTTGTTGACCGACAAACTTGCTCGATTATCAAATAGATCTCTGATGCTATCTGAAATATAAACATATGCATTGAATGAATAAAGGAGAATTATCAAAACATATTTGAGGAAGCGATAAGCAGCTACTGAAGGGTACGAGGTATTTTCGAGCAACAACATACAAGGCCAGACCAGAAAAACACTGCGAATTAGTCGATCAATCTGTTACGAAGCTTTGTTCATAATCGACCAAGGGAACGTCGAAGCAGTACTATAAGGGATATTTTCAGTACTGTAGGGGGATATCATCAGTGCATTGGAGGGTATTCAGTACTCTGGTTGCAGGGGTACCATCAGTGGTCTGCAAGGATACCATCCAGTGCTGTGGAGGATGTTCAGTACTGTTAAGGGGAACCACAGGCACTGTGGAGATAATACTCAGTGTGCTTGTGGTTTCCCCATAGTTCTGAACAACCTCCATATTACTGCATAGGCGTTCCCTAGGGTGATCAATACCTCCCCCTAAAGAACTTAACAATGACCAAAAATAGGTATAAACAATAACGATTTCCTTGAAAATAAAGATAAAGAAAGTCTTTGACTCACTGAAAACAAACATCTTGTCCTCTCGGCTTGAAATCTTTGCAAGAATGGTCCAAACAGAGATAAAACATACAACAACTGTGCTTCGTTTGTGATGAGTGGCTTGAATTTCAATTGGAGGAATCTGGAAAGAAATTTAAATCACTTTATCTAGAAGGCTTTAGAATATAACAGTAATAAACAAGCAAAGAAAGTGAAGTAATAGGCTCTGATTTTAGGTTCAAGTATAGGTTCACTTCTGTTGCTTTTGTACAATTTCATGTGTATAATCTGTGCAAAAATATATCTCTAGCCCCAGAGTTTCATGCTTTCACAATACATCAGTATTTCACAATACTGAAAGACATACAATTAGACAGTCATGTACAACAGACTGATGATTTCGAGAGCATTAGACTTAGAGTAGCAGAGAGCCAGTCTCCTTTCTTGTTTCTAATCTATATCGATCTGTACTTCTGCACATCAAGCACTATGATGTAGTAATAGACTAAGCAATGCTATAGAGATAATTAGTTTAATCATAGAGAGAGCCAGTCTCCTTTCTTGTTTCTAATCTATATCGCTCTGTATGTCTGTACATCACGCAACAGTGATGGCCAAGCAATGCTATAGATATTTCAAGTCCCATTCATTTTTCAAAGTTTGTCTGGATATAGTTCGTTAGGTAGGTGACAAATTATTAAGGTTCGAAAATAAGCTTCTTGTCTTCATCCATTTTGTATTCTAAATTTGATACTAAACAGGGAACGTTACGTTTCATTTATCTATGCTGGAAAAAAGTTCTCTATATCATTAGTAGAGCGATATATACAGAGGTAGACTCAGAAAAGAAAAGAAAATATATGAATCTACCTCTGAGGAATTAGACAAAAAATCACTCCGAAACTCTACGTTTCATGTTCTTATTAACAATCTTCAGTTGAACCAATTGAAACTTTTGAACTTATGGTGTAAATTGTGGTTTTTCTTGTCCAATTCTTCTAATATTCGCTTCTCTTATGAGTATAGAGAAATGTATACTAAACAAGATATCACCTTGAACTGTGTAATTATCATTGCAATATATGTAAGATAACAAAATGTACTGTGGTAGTAGCAAGAAGCATTCCTAGCCATTGACAATATACTCCAAGTTTCATGCTATTACGAACACTCTCTAACTGAAGATGTATCCACTGAAGGTTGTTTGTAAGAGCCTAAAACTTATAGTTTTTGGTGTAAATTGTGGGTTTTCTTGTAAAATTTCTCTAATATTCTCTTCTCTTATGAGTATAGAGAACTCTATATTGATCAAGCGACCACTCTAAACAAAAATCTACCTCTGTGTAATTATCATTACAATATATGTAAGATAAAAAAACTTTCTTTAGCAGTACCATGAAGTTATCCTAGCCATGGACGATATACTCTAAGTTTCATGCTATTTCGAACAATCTTTTATCGAAGACTTACCCACTGAAGATTGTTTGTAAGAGCTTGAAACTTACAGTTTTGCTGTAAACTGTGGTTGTTTTGTCTAATTTCTAATATTACCTTCTCTTAAGAGATTAATTCAAAAATAAACCATGCTTGTAAACGTTTCAATCAAATCTTCATCAGTAATCTATTCTCACAATGATTTGGGGACTTACTTACTTACTTACTTCTCCTAAGAGTAATGAGAGCTCAATATTTAACAAGAGACCACTCTAAACAGACTCGACCTACAATAATAAGTGTTCTTTGTATAAAAGGTGACAAAACTTACTGTGGGAGTAGAACGAATTGGCCATTACTGGAGTGATGCCAGAAGGCATGGAATAATGCCAAGACGTAATCAGCATGTGACTCGCAGTTCATGGTTTGGTTGGCAGCGAATTCGAAGAAGGATGGCATCGAAGACATGGTGGTGAAGTTCATGTTTGAAAGTTGGTTCTTCAGCACTTCCGACACTTTGTTGTTTACTATCAACCACGAAGATTCCTATGAAAATTAAAAATCAATTTGAGCTCTCATCCGTACTAACAGTACTAACCCCCACATCGAAACGGACTTATAAGAAACTTTACCCTGCCAGGTAGATACGCATCTATACTTAAAGATTCGATTTTTCATCAACTAGGAAGATTCCTGTAAGAAATCAAATTGTTTCCGTAAAAAGAGCTATATCTCAAGATACTCTACATGCTACTGTATTCGTTATTAAAGTCAATGGTTGAGAAATTCACGTCAGGGGCTGTTTGTATGGACAAAATCATCCCATCTTCTAGGTCAAAGGCTGAATGGTAGGATGGAAGAAGTACGCGTATATACGGGCTGATGAATTAAAAAATTTGAAATTTTATTTAATTAATTCGAGCGTCTTTCGGTTTACAAATACGTTTTCGAACCCACCACTCATAAACTGGCTTATAAGAAACTTCAGCCTGCCAAGAAAAGCTAATTTCCAAGCCTATCCATGAATACAAAGCTTACCGGAAGTGACGTCAGAACAACAGCCACAGCATTAATCCACGACATGATATTTCGTCGTATGTTGAAACTTCGACTCTTTTCACTGCTAAAAAGATATAAATACAATTTTACAATGACAATGTAATTCATCAGTTTGGTTTACCATGTGTATTCAGGAATACCCTAGCAGGGAGCAAAGTCCTGTCTTAGACAGGTTTGCACGAACTCGCCCACTCACATATCGGAAGAAGGAGCTCGAATCAAACTGCGTGTGACGATGTACAGTATAGTGATGCTACCATGTCCCTTCTTCAGGGGGTACTCGTATATCTTTAGAATAGGGAACTCAGATGGAGGTTCCAACCATAAACCCATAAAAATAATTTCAAGCAAGAAAATTGAGCCAAAAAATAATTTTGTTTGATTTGAAAAACCCAAAAATGATAACAGACAATCAGAAAAGTTATACTCGCTGAATGTTAAACTACTTTATGCTGTCTTTTCTATGACCTACTATACTTTGTGATAGTATTTGTAAACCTAAAAAAATAAAGCGAGACAGGAACAACGCAAGACGACACAGAAAAAACGTAGATAGATTGAATATTTTATATATATAAAAATGTTGTCAATATTTCGTCCTGGCATACAGGGCTTCTTCAGGACTAAAAAATCATAGAAGCCCTGTATGCCAGGGCGAAATATTGACAACATTTTTATATATATAAAATATTTAATATATCGGTATATTTCACTTACTTTTATTTAATCTATCGCTATATTTCACTTACTTCGCCGCAAGCATCGAAAGATCCGGCACAAAGCCTATTATTGTGGACTTTCTTCGTTTAAATTAAACTAAAAAAATAATTTTGAATTTTATTAGCCCAAAAAAATAAATGCGGGATTGATTTGACCAAAAATAATTTTTACTGCAATGCCAGATCCAAAAAAGTAACCCAAGCATGCCTAACCAAATGATATGAGAGTAACCTCCTGTTTAGTCAACCCCCTGTTTGGTCCCTATTTGAAATAGGGTACGACTACAGCACGTTATAGTTATCAACTCTCTCCACTTAGTCTTAAAGAAAATCACAATTCACTTCAATTTAACTTTTGTCAATACCATCAAACAAAACAATTCACTTCAATTCACCTTTTGTAAAGAACATTGAACAAAGCCTCTCCAACTTGCTCTCCTTTGATTGGTAGGGCCATGAGCTCGACACAGGTCACGTGCAAGGCGTGTGAGGTTGGGTTGGGAAACTCGTTGAATCGCCAATCACAAGAGGGGAATGGAGATGGCATCTTCCCAGAAATTGCTGTATATGGTTAAGAAAAAATGAAGCTCGTTGCAAGGAGAAATTATCATACATAACTGCAGATCAACTGTAGTAGGACAAGTCACTACTCTATTCCTAATATGCTATTGTCAAAATTTGTTAACCTTCTAGTTTGTACACATATTGTATAACTATAGTCTGTCTGATGATTGCGAAAACATGAAACTTTGAGTTACAGAGAAACAGTCTCCTCTTGTTTCTCATCGATATCCCTCTGTACATCGAGCACTATGATGCTATTATAGACAACGCAATACTATAGAGATATTGTATAACTAAAGCTTTTTGACTGACACTCTTCAACTTCTAAAGTAATAATTCATAAAAGGAACGAACAAAAGGGCCTAACGAACCCATGGTTTTGATTAAACCTATTGGTTTTATGGATTCCATACTGTATAGCCAGAAGGAGTTCGTTTTCCTAAAGGACTCTTTCGGTAGGCAATTGGTTGCCTCACTGCACAGCCCACGATGATTAGTTATTTTGCACGATACCAATAATTTTTCATTGTCCGATTTTCCCAATTTTTTCAATCTGCGGGTGTCAAAATTCACCAGCTTTCTATTTTTGGTCTCTGAGGTATTACCCCAATGAGTATTAGAAGAAAAGATTAAACAATGCAATAGGATTAGCTATTTTTTCGGATTTCTCTCTCGATCTTTAGTTCTGTAGCGACCAAAGACTGTTCAAATAATACACAGACTTGAATTTGATGGTATTGTAAGAAAAGGATACTGTCAACAAGACGACCAATCACAGAACAGAAATAAGAATGATCTGGAACCCATGAGATATCATCATTACGTGCCAAGTAGTCCAGAAATCCTTGAGATAACGCCCTTAAAAAGATTCAAACTCTTTAACAAACCCTTTCATATTCATATCTGGTCTATTCAAATACATTTTCAAATAGAGTTAGCCTCGATGTGATGTGCAAGTAAATCCCAAAAATTTGCATCGATCATAAATTTTCAAGACTTTTCAAGGCATTCCTAAAAGCAATAAATACTTTGGCTATGCATCATATTGAGGCTAAGGCTGAGCTACCTTGAATATGAAAGTGGTACATCCTAGTACATGAATTCACATACATTTTTAGACTTGAACTAAATACTAAAACATTTCTATAAGACCATGCAATACCGATGCATAAGATTTGATGTTACTACTGATAGTTTATCTATAGAATGCTTTTATTTCTAGGTATTCAGCTAATTCGATGTTATTCTTTAATAAAATAGTTACGATAATTTGATAATTCGATAATTTGCATATAGGAAACTGCTTCAGCGACAGGCCCACACTCCAACAAAGTAAAATAGAAGGATTATCCACAGTCCGGAAAAGTTGCCAGCCTTCCTTTGGTCGTGAAATCTTACTACAAAACCTTCCCCATTTTCAGATAATAAAATTTGTTGTGGGTTGTATAAAAGGGTTGGACATCCACAAGCTGCAGTCATGTAATTAATTAACACAGTGTAGTGGCGTGAGTTATTTTTGGGGGTACCTATGGTTTTGAAACAACAGAACAATAGGCACTACGTATACATCCATTACTTCTTGCAGCAGGAATAGGTGCGTCTGTTATTGAAGCTAAAACTTAGTTACCAAGGAATACTACACACGAGCCAATGTTGTTACTTTGACAATTTTCCAAACAATTTATTTCTTTGTTAGATATCTAAAACTTTCTCAAAAGTAGGCCTTCCTCCGGCTCACAGCCGTAGAACCAGCATGTTTTCTTGATCCTGGGATTACCTCGATAAAACTTTCAGAGATAGGATCCCTAGATTAACATTTTCTTCAGAAAGACGGTAAAGTGAGTTTTTCAGTGACCAAGCTTGACTTCAGCTGTACAAAGTTAACTGCTCATGATATACCACTCAGTCACTTTCCAGCAGGGGTACGGATCCCTAGATTAACCTTTTCTTCAGAAAGACGGTGAAGTGAGTTGTTTAGTCAACACTTTCAAGGTTACCCATCCAGATGTTGACCTAACACGACCAAGCTGAACTTAATTTACAAACATCATTGGCAAACAGTTAAAGCCACTTATCAGCCACTCACCGAATGGAAAAGCAAAGTTGATAATTCGATCAAACTGATCTTACCAGCCTGGTGGATGACAATCCTTTTGAGCTCCAATTATCGACCCAACGAGTTTTTTCTTAACTGGAGGCCTATCTTTGAGTTTCTGTACTGAATAATGCAGTGTGTTGTACAGATATGTGATGGGACGATCTGAAACAAGAAATTAAAGGTCAGAAATAGTTTGGAGGCACTAAAACAACCTAGCCTCCATGTGGTTAATTTTTGGGGGTTTTTGTGGGGTCATCACAGTGTTTAGGATTAAGGCTGGGGATTGGTTTAGGGTAAGGGCTAGGGTTAGAGTCAAGGTAAAGGGGCATTAGGATGGGGTTGAATTTAGTTACAGAAAGAGGCTTTGAAATGGTTGTCTTCATGCATCCTAACAATTGGTGACTGAATTCAAAGAAGTAGGGAAGAAGTAGGGAAGAATAAGGCATTTACCGTGAAATTTGTAAAGAGGTCCAAGTTGGTCTAGCAAGCTTTCCAGAGATTTCGAAACAGGAGGAAGTTCCAAAAATCTGTGAATGACGATGTCAAATACCTAAAGATATAGAAAAGAAGTTATTTGTTATTCCATATCTTCTCATCTTAGAAAATTTATAGGTCAGTTTTCATGGTATCCCTTCGCAGTACTGATGGTATCCCTCCACAGTACTGTTGGTATCCCTTCACAGTACTGTTGGTATCGCTTCACAGTGCTGATGGTATCCCTCCACAGTACTGTTGGTATCCCTTCACAGTACTGATGGTATCCCTCCACAGAACTGTTGATATACCTTAACAGTACTGTTGGTATCCCTTCACAGTACTGATGGTATCCCTCCAGAGTACTGTTGGTATCCCTTCACAGTACTGTTGGTATCCCTTCACAGTACTGATGGTATCCCTCCCTTCACAGTACTGTTGGTATCCCTTCACAGTACTGATGGTATTCCTCCACAGTACTGTTGGTGTCCCTTCAAAGTACTGATGGTATCCCTCCACAGTACTGTTGGTATCCCTTAACAGTACTGTCGGTATCCCTTAACAGTACTGTTCGTATTCCTTCACAGTACTGATGGTATCCCTCCACAGTAATGTTGGTATCACTTCACAGTACTGATGGTATTCCTCCACAGTACTGATGGTATCTCCTCACAGTACTGATGGTGTCCCTCCATAATGTACTGTTGGTATCCCTCCATAATGTACTGTTGGTATCCCTCCACAGTACTGTTGGTATCCCTTCACAGTACTGATGGTATCCCTTCACAGTACTAATGATATCCTCCCAAAGTACTGAAAACACTCTACAGTACTGAACACCATCCACATTACTGAACATACTACATAGTACTGGTATCACACCGCAGTAATAAACATCCGCGTTTATCCTCCACAGAACTGAACATCCTCCGCAGAACTGATGAATATCCTCCACAGTACTAAAAATCCTCCATTGTACTGTTTGTATCCCTCCACAGTACTGATGGTATCCCACCACAGTAATAAACATCCTCGTATATTCTCCACAGTACTGAACACCCTCTACAGTACTGAACAGAGTGGATATGCCAGCTCAGACGATATTATATACTAACTACTTTTAAGCGTGTCTAAAGCATTCAATATCGTATACCGAACCCTTGTAATAGTATCTCCACTAAGGTTAAGCATTGAACGTGCATTTGAAAGTTTTACATCATTACGATGGCAACATAACTTAAAGATTTAAGATTTGATACTTCCATCACATCAAAAATATTTTAAGACTCACCGGTAAAAACCGGAGACAGACATTTCCAAAATAAATCGGCAAATAAGTCGTAGGTGGAGCTTTAAGATCGTTTGCTTCATAAAGACCTTCGAAATATAATTTCTCTGGATATGCCTGAAATGAAAATTGGATGCGAATGAGCTTATATGAATGAGATAAAAACTTTGAAAAATAACAAGAAATTAAATAAATCATAGAAATGTTACGAAGGAAGGAACTTTATAGTAGATGATTGAATAAAATGCATTGCTATTATATCGTGAATCACAACGAGCAGCCATTATGGAAATGGGATTCATGTAAAATGCACGAATACGAACGAGTGGGATTGTGGGAAAATCAGTTGCTTTTGAGGCTTGGTAGTCTGCAGTCAACAGGAAGAACTTGCAGCAACAGAACTGGACGTGTTTATAGTTCTTGTCCAAATAATCATGCAGTAGTGGTTGTGTTATATGATAACTTAATATTTGAAAAGATGTCTGGTTTTTTGCATTCACCTTGAGTTTTAATGATTGTGTCATTCACTGGTGGATTTCTAGTCCATCAAAGAAGTACAAGCTGTGGGGGCTACAAATTACAATCAGTTGGCAAATATGATGATTTAACTGAAGAGATCTTACGACATAAAATTCGCAGTGTTTTCTTAACCAGTCTGTCTGCTTCCAATGATCAGGCGAATTCTAAAACAAAAGCAATTAAAATAACCGAAACCTAGACAAATGGAAATACTTAGTGAAATTACTACTGACAATTAAAATGATCCAGGTGAGAAGCCTTGTCACGAGTTATTTTGATTTGTTTTCCAATTCCCGCTTCTTCTCAAGAAAATAATTCAATCGTTCCTAGTATTTCTGTACAATAGTAAGTATTCAAAAACATTCATCATGTATTTTCTTTGTGAGCTAACTTCAGTTTATCTAAATAAGTAGTGAGATTAAAAATGACCCAAGTAGGAAGCATTCTCATTCTCACAAATTATTTCGATTGATTTTCCAAAACCTTCTTCTTCTCAATAAGAAAATTAAGTTTCTGCCTGTTATTCTGAACAATAGTAAGTACCCAAACACTATAAATACCCTTACTTGCAGAAAAGACACGAGCAATTACTCATTCATCTCGACAAGCCTGTTTCGTGATTGATCACACATCAAGAGATATACTAATCTTCAGATATTCAGTAGTAGCCCAGCACTAAGAAACTGAATGTTGTAAAACCAGGCTGTCTGGTTTCTTAAAGGTTGAGAGATAATAGATGAATAATTTGAAACATATTCAGCAAGATAGCCAATGAATTTGCATGTAACACCAAATCTTTGCAATCAAAATTATTTCCTGAAGCAGCATGAATGTTCAAGCTAGAAAAATAAATCTTTATTTATAGATGCTCTACTATTTTGCAAGCTGAAGTTTCTTTTAAATCAGTTTTTAAATGGCGGGTTAGTATTGTACTTCATAAACTGTTATTATATATTTCACTATCAAACTATCTTCTAAAATATATGAAAATAACTTCAGTACGAACCTCACGAACAAATGCATTGACTCTGTTTTTGAATGATGGCGTCAGCAGAAGCAGTTGAATTATGAAGAAACAAACTTGAGCCTCGTTTCCATCGTGGTGTCTCAAGGCCTAAGGAAGGTAATAGATTTTGTTCACTGCAGCATTTTTCAGCCTAAAGAAACAGACCTACAAGGTAGCTACATTCACACATTTATTGAGTGGTTGCTTGTAGGACTTGACATAACGATATCAATCTTCAGTACAAACCAATAATGATATGAATGTTTAGGTAGACGAAACTAAGGAGAAAGAGAAATGAAATATTTTGTACACTGTAGTATTAATCAGGCTAAAGAAGCAGATCTACTACAATATATACATTGACACATTTATTTGTTGGTTGTAAAGTGGTGGTAAACTTAATATATTGATATCAATCTTCAGTACACCCCTACAATGATATGAATTTCGAGGTAGACAAGACTATGGAGAAAGGGAAATGATATATTTTGTACACAGCTCCGTGGTCGTCATATAAGGGCCCATCCTATGTAATTCCAAAGGGCCCCGAATGCCTCCGTTACGCCACTGGTTTGTTTGTTGTCTTAATACAATGATATAACACTTGAGGTAGAAAATAATAAAATAATGTCACCAACCATACTGAGAACCAGTCGATCCAGTGTGAAAATATTATACTTCCAAACCATATCATTCAGATGTTGTATGCACTAAAAGCAAGAAATTTAAACGTTTGAATATTCCATAATGAACGACTTACTGTGAGATCTGGATGAACATTTTGCTAAACTTTGTAATTTTTCACACTGTCATGTTTCTGGAAAAATGTTCTGTGGATAGCATCAACTTCAAACGCTATATGGAAATAGTACTTTTTCTAAAGAGCTTCAGATAGGGAAGATATTGTTATAGATATAACTATCAATTACATTTTAATGTACAGTATCTTGTTAGAGATACATCTTTTAAATTCGTAGTGTTGTAGCAAAGTGATTAAGGCACTGGATTTGTAATGCTTGAAGGGCAACCTTCGTGGGCTCGAATCCACGTACAGTCGGAACCATGAAGTACAAGCCGTCAGCCATCTCAGGTGTCCGTCCTTCCGAGGTCAGTAAATGAGTACCCAAGATACTTCCCCAATTAGTAGCAACACTAGATATCATGAATCTTTAATAAGGTCAATAATCATCATAAGTGTTATTTGCAACGGTGAAATCAATAGCAGACAATTCAGCACCTACCAGCATCAGTCTATGTTGAATTCAAGTTGAACAAGAGAGAGGAGTAGATATGAGAATTAAGTATCAGAGTTCTATTGCCTTTGAAATTCAACATTCAAATAAAACACTTTAAAATAATATATCAGAATAAATACTCACAATGTTGACATGCTCCCCAGCCACAGCAGTAGAAACTTCATACACAAGAAAATCTGCAAAAACTCTGATGTGAGTTGAGAGAGCCCTTGCTCCGATTTCCATCAAAACTCTTGGAAAAAGGAAATAGGGATTAAGACAAACATTTTCAAACGAAAAACAAATGTAGATATTTGGTAGCCAAGATATCAGAGATAAAGGGAAACCCCAAGCACCCTGGGTATTACCCCAACCGTAATGATGGTATCCTCAACAGTACTAGACAACCTCTACAGCACTGATGATATCCCTCCCTAGTACGAACTATATTCCCCTATAGCACTGACGATCCTCCACAGACTGAACATCCTCCACAGTGCTGAACATGCTCCACAGTGCTGAACATCCTCCATAGTACAAAACATCTTCCATTGTACTGAGCATCCTCCATAGTACTAAACATCCTCCATTGTACTGATTTGAGTCCCTCAAGGACTCTTGGCGATAGAGAAGATAAGCTAATATCTATTTTTCATCTTACCTGTGACAAACCGTTGGGATTTTGTTCGTTTCAAATAATATTTTCCAAAGTACACTGAAATACAAAAAGGCAAATTTTCAATAAAACATGTTAATGTCCTTCAAGTTCCATAATAAAAGAATAGAAAGAGGACTCAACCCTAAAAAGAAGATTGACCACAAACTGATGAGGTGGTCTCCATACACCCTTGCAAGATTACATATAAGTGCCATGCCAGACGTCTACTGGATGTAGCCTTCCACATAAAGCTTAAGTCAACCTCATGTGCATACGCTTTTGCTCTAATACAACCAAAACCTTGCAGCCTATCCTTAGAATTATACCACATCCTGATGCCACTCAATGGAATAAAAGATCTGACATGAAGACGTGAAAATCAACTGCCTAAAAAGCTTCAAAACGAAATGATGTGATACGCTCTTGATGAATTGTAACACAAACCTTAGCATTATGTTCTTACCACTTGCCGATCAAAGTCATTATATCTCTAGATGACGGAAGGGTCACTAGCTTCAAAATGACTCGATATGACAGTGATACGGAAGAAGAAGAAAAGAGAAATAATACGCAATACTATATAAATGAACTAGTAAGTAGATACCACAGAAAAATATCTGATGAATTCTGTCCACCAAAGTAGTTGACGATGTCTTTTTCGTTTGCCATTTCTAAAACAGAAAAACTATGAATCAGAAAATTATAGAAGGAAATTTAACCTTTCAATTACGAACAGCAAATTGAATCACAAAGTATGGTCACATCAAAAGGATAGACCAGGGTTACGATACTTCTATTCGTCTAGCTATTCAGTGGATCTTTTTTCTTTGTGCATAAACCAATACCTTGTGAACATAGAAAGCATATTTGCCTATCTACTATTAATACACTGTTTCGATTATTTTACCTATTCAATGGGCCCTTTGTGTTTTGCACATAAACCAATACCTAGTGAAGATAGTAAGTGTATTTGCCAATCAACTATCAATGCACTGCTTCGACTAGTCTACCTATTCAGTAGTCTCTTTGTGCTTTGCACGTAAACCAATACCTTTCGAAGATTGTAAACGTATTTGCCTATCAACCATCCACTCAGCGACTAAAACATCCTTCTCTCTTGTACCTTAAACGTTTGTCAGAACATCAAACTCTAAAATTAAACTAAACTTACCTCGAAAGATCCGATATTTCTCTTCCACCCTTTGCCTGAGATCTTCTTTTCTTTCACATTCACAAACTGTCGTCTGATAAAATCTTTGAATGGCCTCTGGGAAGCAATCTAGTGTATGCTTGGCCCATCTAGAAGTAACAAACATTATAAACTCTTTTTTCAAGAACATTTTCTTATTCCTCCATTTCCAGGCTGTAATGTTCTTAAAATGAGCTTACTTATATAATGATTTTGAAGCCTATTTTTACTACCTGCTATCAATCTATTTTTTTGTAATGATTTGTCAGTCTTATGTTCATTTCGTAAAATTCTTATATCAAGCTATAATGGTCAGCCTCGTTTTCTTTCTTAGCTTGTTCTTAAATTGCGGCAAAATTTGAGGCCCGTGTTCTTATAAAATTGTCCTTATAAAAGAAAAGTGTGTGTGTGAAAACAATTAACAGAATATCTAGGCCTCGAAGAGCCTTGGCCTAAAATTTGAGGAGAAAGATTCTGAAATATGAAATTCTCTTAACAACTCCAAAAACTTAAGAATTCATGATAAGACACAAACCTGTGAGGTGTAACAGCCACCGCAGCCTTGAGAACTTCCTCACACCAAATTAAAGGTAAAGTCTTTGAGCCTGTCATTCAAAAAAGTATCTTTACATCATTTAAAGAAGCTATCAAGATCATTTAACCCATAAACAAAGTTGCTCATTCTACCTATAGTTTTAATATTACTTCTCTTCAAATGTTATCAGAGTAAGGAAAATATCGCGTTCACACGGTCATTGACCATAAGGAAGGTCAAGAAAAAACTGGGGAATTGTGGAAGGATTCTAATATACATAGCCAATTGAATATGAAAGTACCGTTCACTAGCGTTGTAGTGACCAAGTGACCAATTCTAGCTGCATTGGAGTTTTTTTTGATGCTTCAGGATTAGTTGGTAAAGTAATGTTTATCTGTCTCTGCATGCAAATAACAACTTGGCCCTGCTAGTATATAACCCACCCTAAGTAGGGAAGAACATTGGCTGCTGGAAATTTTACCCGGAGGAAGGTTGAAGGCGAAGATAAAAACGACTTGGAATAATGATAGCAATACATTCTAGATCTAGAAGTTGGAAAAATCACGTCATAGTCTGAAAAATACTAAAGGGATTTCGATATTGATATAATAAATAACTTATAACTTTGATAGTAAGCTATATCTATCAACTTATAATTGACTCTCCTGATGATGAACTCAACTTCAAAACTAGTTTAGATTTAAGCTATGAAGTCGTATTCAAATATCACTGTTCGTCATTCTCTTTGTTCATCTTATTGAATTATAAAAGATGTAACTTATTCTACAACATATTCAACATAGCTATTCTACAAATTTCATTCTCATCCAAATCTTCATAAAACATACTGGGAATTAAAATAAGATGATATAACACGCAGGAACAACTTGGAACATATATTCAAATAATTTCACACCTGTAACATGAATTGCTCTTGCAATCGTAAGAATCAAAACTCTGTTCAACTCTTCGTAATCTTTCGATAAAATCTAGAAATCAATAATAATATTTAGCTACAAGAAATAGAAATTTAAACTATTATCTATCAATCTATCTGATAAAGGACAAAACCAAAACATTTGGTATTACGCACAACTTTGTTAGTGGTTAGATGATGAAATATTTAATGTTGCCTTTTAAGAAACTACATGCTGCCAGAGGTCACAAACGAAATGCAACGGTTGGTGATGAAAAGAGAGATAAATATATATATTTGTTTTGAAGTAGTTAGTTTGTGTTGAGCGAGCAGCATTAGTTTCCTAAAAGGAAACAAATTAGATATATGAAAATAATGATAATGATAAGAGCAAGAGTCTGTGTTGTTCAATATAAAAAGAGAAGTATTACTGTCATCTATCCTAGTTTTGAAACTATTTAATGACCGAATATCTCTAACGCAAGGAGGGAGTCCATTCCAGATTCTTATACATGTTGGGACAAATGAGGACTTGTACCCGTGTGTTCTGCAATAAGGCAGGATAACACTGCTTGACTTCTACGAGAATGACGAGAATATTGCTGAAATAAAGTTTGCAGTATTGAAATCATGTTGTTTTGAAACTTTTACTTCATCTCTGCTCTAGTATTTCTACAATAGTACTGTAGATTGTATATTAGAATCCTAATTTCTTACCTGCTTTGGATCTTGATGGATCCTAGGACTAGAAAACTGGGGCTGCACATCAGCACTATCAAAACCAGTTATGAGTCTCAATGCTGTACTTTGGAAACTAAAAGAAATCAACAGCTATTAATGAATATAAAATGAAACAAAATAAATGAACATGTATTACATCAGATTAATACGAGACGGACACTCAAAAATATAATCAAGCAGAGGAAATTTGCTTATTTTGGTCACTTTATGAGAAGAGATGAGCTCTGAAGATTACTCAAGACAAAAAACTTAAGGAATTCCAGTACTGGATAGAGGAATGCTAAGCAATTATAACATCTTAGTTCTGATCAAATTAGCAATCAAAATCTTGCAGCAGCTATGTAGAGAAATAGGTTACAGTGGATATTAGTACCCCGGCACACTATTGTATGCAAGATACCACCGATATTTGATGTACAACAACTTGTGAAATAGTATTCTAAGAAACAAATGTTTGAGTACAAAAAGCTATGCAATTGCAAGCAATTTTGAGTATTCAAATTTGCCCTCAAGCTAAGCAATTTTTAGTACTAGCCTCGAGCTGAGATTACTTATGAAGAAATGCGTAAGTCTGTCTAATGAGTGCACAAGCACGAAACTCGGAGTTACAGAAACACATTTCATATTCTTGAGTATCACTTCTTCTATGTTTGATGAAATATATATAAAGGTTGAATATAACTAAATTAGATTGTATTCATTAGCAAAAAAAATTACAAAAGAGATTAAATGCAGACCAGCCTACCAGAGATGCAGTTGATGTTTATTCGTCAAGGGAACAGTGGCCAGTGAATGCAAGTGAGACAGTAGGGTGACACGATAGTGAGGCTGGATGTGATGTAATCGATAACTGAACATTTCAAGTAGAGTGTGTAGAATTCCCCAAGCTTCTGATTTAAAGACGTTTGGAAGTAACTGGCCTAAAAACAAGAACAAAATTCAAACAATCATACAGAAAACTGTAGGAGATACAGGGGTCTAGATAGACTGGTGACAATAGGAGGTAATGGAATAAATGTTGGTCCAAGGAACTGGTGCAAAGATCTGAAAAATCCTAAGAGACTTTTTACTTGAATTTATTATACTACTAAACAGACTTTGAATGGTATAAAACTTCTTAGGACTCTTGTAGTAATCTTATTGGTCAGCTAACCGTATGATGATTGTTGATTGGTTTTCCTACACTATACCAATCATTCACCTTTTTTCTAATTGGCCTATTTCGATCCACATCTGGGTATATAAATCTGTTAGTTTTCTGCTTCGTTCTCTTTCTGACGTATTACTCTGTTGAGTGTCAGATGAAAAGCTTAAGTAATCTATGTGTTCGTTTCGCTATATTTCCGATATTTCTGGCTACTTATAATATGCTACGAAAACTAGTTTTCGTTCTATTTCTCGTTATGTATTTCAGATATTGGTCTATTGTCTTTGAGACATTAACATTAGCTAGAGTTAACATAGCAATGTAAAGATAGTTCACACTATCATATTTCAGATTTATTTTGACAACGTGTTTCAGAGAAAGTTTCATGCTCCTAAGTGGACCGTCTTTCCTTCACTACAAAGAAAATTACTAATAGCCACATTAAATTTTTGCAAGCTCTTCAATGCAGCAATAAAAGCAAGTGGATTCAAAATGTGTCTGCGGCCTTCTAGGGAAGATCCAAATAAGTGAAGAAAACAAGTGTTTACTGTAACTTACTTATAAAACCCTTGATGCCAAGTAGTTCAATTTCCATGTAAACTAATAATCTGCTGTATGTTTCAACAAGAGCAGGGGCCAATGCAGTGGAGGACTGGGAATTAGCCAGCTTTATGACACGTGTAACGATGCTGTGAATCAAGCTAAATAAGAAACGAAAATTCAGATTATCAACTGAAAATAAACCAGAAAAAAACATGATGAAATATCAATAGCTGTTACGATGCTAAAAATCAGGAGTTCACATCATAATTAATGATATTATCCCTATACTTACCTCATTTTAGCATGGACAGTAAGCGAATCGAGCATTTCCATCGGACATGGTGAGATAGGACTGGCAGCTAGTACGTCTCCGGGAAGAGTTACTGTTGTCGAGCCACTTCCATAACACATGTCAACCAGAACGCTCATCGGATGAGAGAACTTTTCTGGATTCGTGCTGTCTGAAAACAAGAAAGGTAAAATAAAGCTGAATTAAGTCTCCAACACTACAAAACTTTGTAAAACATTCATTGAACAAATGAAGTTAGAGCATTGGAACATCAGATACCTCCTCAGTTAAAGATGATACACAAACTAGATAATTTGTGAGAACGAAAATGACTCGAGTAGGACTCGAATCCACGACCTCTAGATTCGTACCTACATCGCAATGCTTTATGTACAGAACCACAGTGCTCGATGTACAAAAGTACACAGCGATATAGATTAGAAACCAGAAAGGAGCCTGGCTCTCTTTAAGGCAATGTTTCATGTTTTCACAATCATCAGACATACTGTATTCTTCATATATACTCTATAGTATAGTCTGTCTGATGACTGGGAAAGCAAAACACTTTGAGTAACAGAGAACCAGTCTCCTTTCTTTTTTCTATTCTATGAGGGTCGAGGGGTGATTAATATTCTTACTGTTGTTAGTGCTAATTGCAAATATCAAATGGATTTTCAAAAGTAAATTCGACTAACATGCATTACAAAGAAGAGCAATTTCATAATTTTGAAGATCAGCAGGCCTTCTTTCCAAGCAGTCTTTCAAGAAACTGAAAACAAGACAATGTCAATATAATCAAAGAAATGGAGGGCAAGGTCCGTGTATAGCCAGTATCTGTACTTATCTAAGCATTCCCAACCATTCAAAACTATTTTTCTTTGCTTAAATAAAGATTTTAATTTGTCTGATAGAGAGCAATATTAGCGTGCCCTGAGGAAGTCCGTACCGTATTAAATTTCTATCTTATCATTATCTTTATTACATCATTATTATTATTATTTCATTATTACCATCATTCATTATTTCATTACTATTTCAATAATTGTTATATATTGTATTTTTATCATATTATCATATTATCATATTATACATTGTATTTCTATCATATTGCATCATATTTTGTTTTTCATGTACAAGCAGCAGTTCAAAATCAATAAGATACAATACTATATTTCAAGAAATGAAAATGACTCTAGGTGGTCAATGTTTTCTTACGTGAGTTGATGTTGCAATAGTCTTGGAGGTGGACGTAACAAGCTTTGGTTTTCAAACTGTGCCTAGGAGAAATGAGAGATATTCACAGATTTTCACATAAGCTGTTTGTAAAGGATATTCTAGAAAAACAGTAGTTTCCTGCATACAACAAGCAGTTTTTCAACATCCGGTCTGAAGCCTTGCTAGCGCTTTTCGATCAAAATCAATAGATATTTCTTATAACATGGGTAGTTATATATAAGTGAGTGGTAAAAACTTCAAAATAGCCAGTAATACCGGAAACAAGCGAGTGTCAGACGAAAAGGTAAACTAATCCATGTGTTCGTTTCGCTATGTTAACGATATTTCTGGCTATTTTGTAATTATATGTTATATATCAGGTCTGCATTTCTTAAATCATTGTTTCTTATATGTGGGACACTTCTGTGCCATGGAAGTTTTCATAACAAATTCAAGAACTAGTCCCAGGGAAGTGGGTTATTAACCCCCATACAATCTATAGACCTCCACTAACGACATTTCATTGAGATATGAAATGTTTTCTCAATTCAAGCCATTAGTAAATTGATAAGATTGTAATATTATGTAGATATAATTACTAGAAATTGGTAGAAATAAGAGGTAAAGAAACAAATACAGCACACTTAAGGCCTTTCAGACTTATGTCCTCCTCAGAGTGTGACTCATGATTTTATAGATGCAAACAATTTCAAAGATCTAAATTACAATACTATAATTGACGTATGCCACCACCGGGTCTCGAACTCGGGTGGTTGCAAAGATCTATATAAAAAGACTTAAGGATTTATATAAAAGACTAAAAGATATATAGATAAGACTGAAAAATATTAGAATTATAAACTATTTTTAATATGGTTATCTTCAATAGATTCAATATTTATCAATTGTTAAGTAGGCTGTGTTCGGTTTTAAGGTTTGCTCTCGTGACGTAAGAGCATTCTTGAGTCAGGTAATTGAAAAAAAAATATGTGTACTTTAAAGAACACTGGAAAATAGGTCTCAATTGATGATTAGATAAAATAAAGATACCTTTTTAGACAAATGAACCCAAATGCAGGCAACGGCAAACGCAGCTGTTGATTCGGGTTTTGTGACATCTGCAACTGCTAATGGCTAGAAAGAATAAATACAAAAGTTGCACAGCATTATTTTCAATAATAGTTTAAGACAGCAGACAGACAGAGTGTAGTTTTGACTACAGTAAAGACCTGAAACTCGGAACCTACATTTTCAGGAATTAGGCTCTTACATAAATTGTAGTCAACAGCAGTAATAATCATGGTTATGGTTGTTCGCAGGTCTTTTGACATTCCTTAAGTGCCATTATCATTGTTAGTAAAAATTAACAACTTTAGAAGCAAAAATTTGTATATTTGCCCTTAAAATACGATATTTCAAAATCTTAGGGTAAAAGGTTCTTAATTTTTAAGTTCTTAGTAGTGACTGTATTCCATGCGTCAAACATGAAATCTTAAGGCTATCTAGTTGGCATTAGTTTTCCAATTGAAACTTCTATAACACAAATGTGGGTTATAAAACAAAGAAGGACTTTGTACTACTATATGTAGTGATGTAGTGGATGCTACCGCGAGTCTTCTGGAAATAAGGCCCCTTGTGGCCCTTTATAGGCTAGCATGTTAAACATAAACTCACTCACTCACAAATGGATGCATTAAGCAAACAATGATGTCGTATATCTATATTCAATGATGAAGTACATGCTAAAGTTTCCTTGTAGGAAATAAGGCCTCTTGTGGCCTTTCGTAGGCTTGCACGTTTAACATTAACTAGGGGTAGTAATTTTCAAATTGAAAACTTCTGTAGCATGAATGAGTAGAATATAACATACCAAAACCTCTTACTACTAGAGATAAATTGACAGGTTAGTCTAGCCCTGGAGAAACCAAAAAATCGCTTTACGTGGACTTCTTTCAACATAATGAAAATAAATCGTAGGGGGGCTGAATCAACTTGAAACAAACCTCATCATCAGGATAAAGGGTATCGAATAACTTCATGACAGGAAGAAAGTCACTGAGCTGCAAAACAAATCAAACAGTAAATAGTTTACGGAAAATAGTACAGCAGGGTTGTTCTTAAATCTATGTAGTAGGTCTGTACAAAAGAGACCACCATAAATCATTGACCTTGAAATTAAGGGATGGTCTGATGAACTGCGAATAAAGTAAACAGTGAACGCTCTAGTTTGGAGTAAAGAGGCATAGATTAGAAGACAAATATAAGAAAAAGTGATAATAGGTCTGGTAATATGTTTGATGAATCATATAACTATTCATCATTCTAAAGAAGACTTTCAAACCAAATACAGCAAAGCAAAGAAGATGAAGAGACCCCAAATTTCAGTTCCTCCTATTTATTACTATTTGATAGTACAATCAAACAAGATCCATATTAAGTTTACAGAATAGTCAAAGACTTTTTCAAAAATAAATCATTTTTCAAACGTTTCGATAAAATCTTCTTCAGTCAACTAACTTCAGTAAACTAAAACTTTATTTGACAGTACATAAATATAACACACCAATTTAACACCCGGGACTGCAAACAGCGCACAGTAGCCTGGCACTATTTAGAGGGTGAAAAATTACCAATCTGTCTATTTGCATTCAGTTTGTTTACACCGGGAAAAGTTAAGTTTTGCTATATTTAATTTTTTCCCTCGCTTTTATATTGTGCTGAAATCTTTAAACACTATATATTTGGGTAGCTATATGAGACATGATTGATATCTAAATTTGATTAGTTTGAATTACCGGACTTTTCTGAATACTTCCAGAGATGAACTGCAGCAAGACCCACATCAACTGATCCCTACCCATGTACAGATTACGCTCTGACAGCTGCAAAATAAACCAAATAGTCTAACATGAAAACAAACTATTGACAATATCATATGCAGCCATTTTTACAAATCAACCATATTATAATAATTGCATAATTTATCAAAAGACTACAGGCTTTGAAACTTAAATTAAGGTAGAAGGCAAAAGAAATTAACTAAATATCCTAAAGAGCTATTGTGCCTTTTGTTGCATACAGTAAGAAAATATGGTCCTTAGGTTATTAGAGTACAATAAGATCTAAGAGCCCTGTTCGCACAGATCCCACCTCTTGTTTGGTGAGATCCGGTTATCGTAAGCTGGAGTTTTCCATATGAACAGAATTGACAAGCGCCAGTCCGGAAAGATGAGCCAATTTCTTTTGAATTCAGGTTTTAGGACTGCAAAATGTTGTTGACATCTATACTGAAAGAAAGCTGGCTCATAAGTTAGGGAAAATATTTCTCCATATGCAAACAGATTGAAAATCATCAAACCTAAGAGGAATAGTTCGGCATAACAGGGCTCTAAGGACAATTGATATTGATTGACAAACAACAACAATAGACTCGAGTACCTTAACATACCTTTTCGTGTAACAGATTGACCATATGGGGAAAACTCGCGAATTGGAAAAGCACAAAAAATATGAGCTGACTTGAAAGGTGTTGCCAAAGTAATTGATTTGATTTGTCGTTCTCAGTCTCGTTCTCAGATCTTTCCATGGCTATGACAATGAGACCGGCCAACAGTTCTTCTAGTGCTGGGCATCTTTTCTTTTGCTGGGGTAAATAATAAAAACAAAGCAATAAAACAAAAAATAATAATAAATCTCCTTTTTTCAAAATATCTATGAATATATCTACCTGCATCAAAACTATTTGGAGATGGCTGTTACTTTGCATAACCAAATATATAGCTCTTCTATAATAGGCACAATTTTCTTCAAGTTATTTCATGACGAATATTTTTTAACCCACCAGAAAATAGACCACCCAACTAATTTCTCATCAGTGCCAGCCTGCAGCTCAAATACCTAACAGTCTTTAAATAGACTTTATAGTCATTACATAACAATTTCATAGTCTTTCAATAATTACAAAGGAATGAAGCCCGGAGTGACAGAAAACTAGTCTCCTTTCTTGCTATGGAGAGAGATGAATCAATGGACAAACATTAATAAATTCGAAAGTGCAAACCTGTTTGTTAAGACCAAGCATATTGCAAATTAAATCTCTAGAATAAGGCTGGGCAAGGGTATATCGAACCAGGTCTCTCTGAGGCTCTACTATATCCTAAATGAAAAAAAAAGACATCAAAACCAAATAAAAACATTTGGTTGCTATTTAGAAACGTAAATCGCTTTTGCAGAAGTGACAGATTGAATTTGCTTGCTTAGACTGCTTATTTTCTTTTAAGCGAAAGAGCTGTCGGGCTTTCTCTCCAAGTAATTTATTGGTTGAGTTGAGTGTGGTGAATTTTCGGTTAACATCCTAGCCTGACTAGGGCAGGGCTTTGTTTCCAGCAGAAAGCATACACTACATCACTACATATAGTAGTAAGACGTCCTATTGTATCTTAACAGTGTACAAGTGAGTGAGTTTCTGTTGAATGTACTAGGCTGACTAAGACTAGGCCTTGTCTGCAGCCAGGGCAAGGTAGCATGAAATACATCATTAAATATAGTAATATGAAGTCCTAGTGTGTTATTGTAGCCAATAAGTAAGTTAGTGAGTTTCTATTGAACCTGCTAGCCTGACTAAGGCAAGTCCTTATTTCAATTAGGGGCAACGTAGCATGCACTACTTCACTGCATATAGTAGTGCGAGGTGCTAATGTGTTATTGTAGTCTGTGAATAAGTGGGTGAGTTTCTGTTTAAAACGAACTATCCTGACTAAGACTAGTCCTTGTTTCTAGCAGGAGCACAGTAGCATGCACTACCATCACTACATATTAAGTAGTATGAGGTCACATTTTGGTAATTGCACCCATTGATGGGTTATTAAGATTTCTGTTCAAGGTGCTGGCCTAAGAAAGGCCACAAAAAGCCTTATTTTAAGAAGGGGCACAGTAGCTTATACTACCTCACTACATGTAGAAGTTACTGTTTAACATGCTTGCCTGACTAAGGGAGGGCCTAGTTTCTAGCAGGAGCACAGTAGCATGCACTACATCAATGCATAGACCAGTAACAGGTGCTAGTATTTATTGCATCCATTTGTGAATGATTAAGATTTCTGTTTAACAAGCTTGTCTGACTATGGCAAGGCCTCTTTTTCAGCAGAGGCATGGTTGCATACACTTTATCAGTATTTATAGTAGTATTAGGTTGTAGTGTGTTTGTTGCACAGATTTGCTTTATAGAAGTCTCAATTCGAGAGCTTTTGAAGGAGGAAGACAAGCCCTCAATTCTAATTTTCATCTGTGCTGTGGTGGTTTATACACACGTCATTCAGAATCTTAAGCCTGGTTTCCATATAGTCGTTGAAGTCACTGAAATCGCCAGGATGGCACAAAAACGGGTTCAGCGATCCCAGTGACTTTATGGAAACAAACTTGAATTTATTTTGCTGGTGACCCTAAACGACCCTTGCAACCCAGTCGCTGGGATCACAAACGTTTTATCTTAGCGACCCTCAGCGACCCACGGTTGAGTGCATTCAAAAACATATTACTGCCAGAAAGCACAGCGCATGCCCGCGCAATTCTAACTGCTAGGCCCAGATCTTTGTGACGGGGATGGCTAAGTGGTTCGATCACTTGACCCTTGTTCGAAGGGTCCCTGGTTCGAAACCACCTTCAGACCTTTCACAAAGTGTGAGGAGAGAATTAGCCAGCTCTCTGTAATTCCACGCAAAAAGGAAAAGGAATCACGAGGTGTGGTCACATCGAGAGGAAGGACCAGGGTCGCACTGCTCGATTAGTTTACCTATTCAGTTGTTCCCTTTGCGCTTAGCACATAAACCCATACCTTGCGAAGATAGTAAGTGTATGTGCCTATCAACTATCAACAACAACTATCATCTCTGGACCACATTTTTCTGGACTCGAGCGACCCTCAGCGATCAAATGGAGACAAACTGTTGATGGAGTCGCTGTGCGGTCGCTGAACTCATTTTTCGGCAACCCAACGACCCCGGCGACCTTAACAGCTTTTATGGAAACAAAGCTTTAAGCATTAAGTAGTGGGTTGGTAGATCCAGATTACAAGAACCACTGCATCCACTCATTCACATTTCCAGTATTCTAAAAAGGATAAAAGTCAAAAGCTTGTCTAGTGAAAGCAAGAGAAATTGAACCTTGTTGTATGGAAGTGGTCCTTTTAGAACGAATTTCAAAGTTGAAGGCTCGAGCTTCCAAGCAGTTGCAGAGGCACTGGAGTGACCGACTATCGGCAACAGAGACGAACGACCTTGAATAAACAAACATCAAATAACTTCAACAAATTCAAAGTAAAATATACAGTTAAAGAACCTGTTCATTGAGGTCAACCCGGTACGCCTAGTGGCGGTTTTTGGTGAGAGCAAGGGGAGAATTGCCCTAAGCCACGCACTTCATATATGCAAAAATAATCAAACATTCAAAATACCGTATAGAATACGTATAGACACCTATTCACTTCAAATATAAAAACAACATAGGTAAAATGTGCAGTATAAGGCCCTGTTCATGTGAGGTGGGTCAGCCGGTATGCTGAGCTACCTCACTTTTAGGTGGGATTATTTTCAATCTGTTTTCATATGGAAAAATGTTTTTCTAGACACATGAGCCAGCCTCCTTATCGATAAAGACGTCAGCAACATTTGGCAGTGCTAAAACCAAAATTCAAAAGGGATTGGCTCATCTAACCGGGCTGGTCCGAGTGAATTCAGTTCATATGGAAAATTTCAGCTCACTTTAGCCAGATCTGATCAAACACGAAGTGGGATCTATGCGAACCGGGCTGGTCCACTTCTCATATTAACACAGCATGCTGATTTCAACGGAAGTCTTAGTTATACTGGGGTTGGAGAAAAGTGGGCCACCCCTATCTACTACGCTGCTCCATCTCATATTAACAGGACTTAAGAGGTTGAGGGGGGCAGAGGTTGAATTTGTCTTCAGAGTCTGGTAAAAAGGGCAGTTCGTCTCACAATCTTCAGGTTTCAATAAAGATATTCTGACAACTACACTAACCAGTAATTGTAACCATTTGTGCCAGTGGCTTGAAGCTATTGACAAACTCAGTAAAAATCTTTCCAAAAGCCTGAAACGAAATAAACAAGAAATTTCACAACCTTCAAAACATTTCTCAACCACTACACTACCACCAAATTACAGTCATTTCAACTATTGTAGTATGTTTGAATGGACCATGAGTTGCTTTGAATAAAAAAACAGAAAGCCTTGGTCGAGCAAACTTGATATAGGAACTATTGAAGCCTAAATATGACCCTTTGTATTGGGTATAGGTGGAAAACGGTGCTGTGTGGGGATATTTAGTTCCGTCCAAGCTTTGGAGTATTTTGTGAAGATGGGCTCTATTCAATTAGAGCTTTATCTTGGTTCGACCAAAAACATTAATATTGTTTAAAATCTTAGACAGGATATCGAAGAAATGTTTTTACAGTGAAATATAAAATGAATAACTTACCCAATGAGGATGGAAATTTTCTACAGGATACAGCTTGTAAATCTGAAAGTAAAAAGGAAAGCTAAAAGGCAAAAAGAAATCAGAGCGAAAACCTAATAAAGTAGATAGGTGGGTTAAGAAGGTTAGAGTCATATTCAGGTCATTTTCATTCACACAAATTATCTCGAAAGTATTGAACTAAAATGCAAAACCTCTTACCTCATTGACAACAATGTAGGTCGGAAGAAGGCATTCGTTTTTATCCACAATCATGAGAATCAGCTGAAAACAAATGGTATTAGTTTATAAATCCAATAAATATCATCATTTCATATACACCAATTCCTGTAATAGGCTAAATAAGCAACACAACAAAATTCTAAAGCGGTGGTCTACCGAGTCTCTGTCTCAATGATTTATGATTGTTGCAAAGAGTAAGAAAAAGCTGATGTTTAAGGTAGGCCAGAGACTTTATTTCTAGCAGTGGCGTAGGACTCCTAGTTTGACGTCCCCTCCAAGATACGGTAGAGGGAGTTATTAACTCAACACTAGGGGCAGAAGAAATATTTTACTTTGTTGGAAGCTAGAAAATTTCGAAAATGATATCGAAATAAATGAACAAATTTATGATGGAAGCTGTTATTCTTTCTAGGGTTCACAATTTCTTTCGTGTGCTCACTTATGTCCCCTTTCTTCAATTCTCTCTTCCGCTCTTTTTTTCTTTATTTTCCTTTCTTTTCTCCTTTTTTCTCACTTTTTCTTTCTGTAGATCCGGAAATATTTCTGGAACCATTGGTGCCGTAGTCCGGTATATTTTCCACCCCTGCCTGGTCAGCACCCTACCGGTCCCTCATCCAGAGGTTAACCAAATATGGCCTAGCTTAGCTTTAGCTATATATGGCAAGCCCCTATAGCCACTAGGCCACTCATTCCTCGCTCTGCTTTTTGGAAAGCATCTAAAAAGAAAATAAAAGACTTACGTTTTTCAGGTCATCAAGTAGGCTTTTTTCTGATAGAGACAACATAGCTGGAATATCGTTTATTTTACTCAGAAGCTGGGCAAAGATGATTCTCACGCTCTAAAAAAGAAAGAACAAAATATGAGGTCATGTGACATTTTTATCTGGTTTCATTAAATACTTGATTATACTGAAAACGAATGGCTCTGAAGAAAGATATAATCAGAAATGCAAATCATTACCTCATAGTGGATAAGCCTAGAGTTCGCTATACACATCAAGACTACTGTGCAAGCTTATGGTCCTGGTTTAGGACAGTGGTTAGCGTCCTTGCCTCTGGCTGCAAAAACCTAGGTTCGAGACCCGGTGGGGCATATATCAATAGCAGTAGCCTGCTCTAGTAAAATTCAGTTACCCATGGTAGACTCTGAAGGAATTGATCTAAAGAACACGAATTATTGCCTCACTGTTGATAAGCCTAGATTGTACATTGTTGATACACCTCAAGGCTACTGTGCTAGCTTATTGTCCTGGTTTAGGACAGTGGTTACCGTGCGCCCCTTTGGTGGGTAAAACCGGGGTTTTGAGACCTGGTGATGGCATATGAGAATTTTGGCAGCCCACTTTAGTAAAATATAATATTCCTTGTTAGACCATACCTTAAGTATTGATGTAATTACACTGAACCAGTCCTGGGTAAGTCCTGGATTTTCCTCAAAAAGTGACACAAGATCTGTGCTCATATCAATTGAAGGATCTTATACAGGCCTTTTCAGAAAGAAAATTGTGCCATAGTGGCTAATTGTTCAGGTCAGTTGGTTTACAAGCTCTAGTGGTTACTTTAAGAGTGTGCTGACAAAAGCTAGAACGATTTCTCTGGTCAAAAGAAAAGGCCTGCTTATATGCAAGTTTATGTTGAAAACAATAAAAAGATACATAAGCACCTTATAATCCATCGACCTGACATAATGTTGGATGAAAGCACATCCTCTGTGCCAAACTTTCTTCTCTTTGAATGTGAATTTTGTGGATGAAAGCATAGCTTCGCATACTCGTCTGAAATAAATGAACATAATTAAGCCAACATATGGGAGACTACCAACAAAGTGTCATTCAGACACGTCTTCATTTCTAATCAGTTTCTAGCTTCAAACAAAAAATTGTCAAACAATCTGAAAATATATTATAATAAAATGATAACAATAAAACAATAATTATGATGATATAGTACTAATAATGATAATGATAAAAAAATGATATATGATAATGATAATAATAATAAATGCCATAACACACTACTTTTACAAGTTTAGCTACAAAACAAAACAAGACTACATTGAAATATGAGAAAGAAAAAAAGAAGAAATATGTTTACAAAATGTAATGAACAGATCGTATTTTGGATTTAGATTTCAAAAGCTCTTTGTCCTTCAATGACAAACAAGGCGGTTATTTGGAGAGCCACTATTCATTAAATCAATATCATCAAGGCCCTGCAAGAAAGCAAGCAAGCAAGCATATTAAATTGTTAACGTGGGTCATGGTTATGGCAACTTTACAGCTGATTTCGACCTGCAGCTTGTGCCCTTAGAATTAACATTCTAGAATGAATACCCTGGATACTCATTTACCGAAGTCGAAAGGATGGACAACTGAGTTAGCTGACGGCTTGTAGTTCATAATTCCGACTGGTTTTGAGCCCATGAAGGTTATCCTTTAAGGACCAGAAATCCATTGACTTAACCACTAAGCTACACCACCACCCCAATATCTTGTAACAATTTGGCATTAAAATCCATGCTTCCATGGGTGTAAGTTATAGCATCCAACAGTTCATGGTAGCAATAACTAAGGAAATGTATAAAGTCTAACAAACCTTGAAGTGATGAATCCTCGGTCAACCAACAATTGTATCAGCTCGTACAAATAATCGATCCTTGCTTGAGTTTTCTGCTCATTAGCAAACGCAATGATGCTGTGAATAACGCCATCGTATTGAGTCTAGTAAGATATAAATTAGGCAAGTAAAAAGAATTCATTATAGCATTCCATAGTCTGTACCTTCATCACAGATGTACAGAGCGGTGGTAGATGAGAAACAAGAAAGAAGATTAGCTGTCTTTTTCTTAAAGTTTCACGCCTCGCAATCATCAGAATTAGTATAGTAGATTATGTACCAGGCGTACCACGAAAATGTATATCATTATAATTACCTCTATAGCATTGTGTGGTGGCACCACAAAGCATTATGTGGTCTATACCTACATCACAAAGCTTGATGTACAGAAGTACACAGGAATGATAGATGAGAAACAAGAAAGAAGGCTGACTCCTAGTTACTCTAAGTTTCAGGCTCATGCAATCATCAGACAGACTATAACTCCCCATAAGCATTTATCTCACTCTTTTTCTAGAAGCTTTGGGAATGTGGAAGCTTTGGAATCATAGCCATCTGAAAATTGCTAAAAAATAAATAAGAAATCATGATACTCACAGATCCTAATGTAGTCCAAAGACCTTTGAAGGAATCTAAGAACTTATTTCTTCTGTTTTCTTCAATATCTTTGCTCTTGATGATCAAACTAAAACAAAGTAAATTCAAATGATGTTAAACCTGTCAATATCAAAAATCTTATGGACTAAATTGCCAGTGCTAGGGGATGATTGGCTCTTCCACAAAAAACCGACCCATTTATCTGAATATTTCCATGCCTATTGTATGGTGTTTTGGAAATTTTGCTTCATGGCCTTTAAACACCAAAAAACCATCATCAACCCAGGGGCAGACCCAACGAAGAATTTGACTGCCGCACAAATGGGCTAAAGCTAGGGGCCCAGGGTTTACCCCCAGAATATTTTTTCAGGCATCGCCTTTCCTAACACTGGAAACGCACCATTTTTCGTTAGCTTGAGGATTTCTGCCAGCCTACGACGCCTTTTCGAAGTAACAATTGAATAAAAGATAACACACTCGTTCTTTCAGAACTTCTTAAGATAAAAAAGCCACGTTCACCGCGGGCAAAACTCACCATACCAAAACTTCTCCTAATTGAGGAGCGAAAATTCAAATACAGTTACGGATTATGTGGATAAATATGTAGAATTAATGATAAAAAGAGAGTTTGGAGTATAACATCTTTCATATCAGGAGAAAAGTATCTCTATTTCCCTATATCGTAACACGGTAATCAAAACACTCACTCGCCCGCCATACGGCCAAACTTTACTTTATGTCTCGGTACCTTCGAGAAAGATACTTTCCTCCTCTGCCGAAACAAATATTCCACCTGCTGGAGTTTTATATTCACATCCTGAGCAAAACATGAATGTTTTCTCCTTTCTTGATAAAGCCTAGCTTTCGATATTATTCACATGCACTTCTATGAGCAGAAAGTAGGCCATAAAATCTTTGTGAGTTCGAATTCAAAACTCCATAATTCACTTCATTTCTCAACTCTGTCATTGGCTACATGTGCAAGATAAACAATAGGAAGGGACACCAGTAACAAATTATAAAACAATAGGGCGGCATTTACATAAATCTAACGCAGGCGCGCGCCGATTTGACAAAGAATTTTGGAACCAGAAGACTTTTCTTTTGTTCTTGTGCGGCACTCGAGACGATCTATGCTGAGTAAAGGCAGGAAATCCAATACAATTTTGACAGTGAGGCGAACTCTGGGCAATCTATGATTTTTAACAAGGGTTGCACAGATCTAATACAATTCAATGAGGTCAAGTAATCAAAATTCAATTCATTCACAAGGGGAACGAGTTTTCAGAAGCTAGCACGCTGTAATGCAACAAACTTTTGGGAATATTTTCAAAATATATGAATATAAATCATCTAAAGTGAAGGAATTCCCATTATTTCAACAAAGAAGAACAAAAGACAAGTTAAAATGGAAAATATATCCGGGAAATTCTGAAAAAAATTTGGAATGAAAAGTCCGACTGAAAAAATTGTTTTCGCCCAAAGTTGACTACCGTCTGTGCGGTGTTGGCAGCAGTCTAGATCCGCCCCTGGTCAACCCTTTTTTATTGGCCCATTTTACTCTACTTCTCAGAGTGAAAATTTCTTGAAGTTCTGTTTTGTTCTCGTTCTGACACAATACCAGAGAAAAGCTTATTCTTTCTTAATTCTTTGTTTTGTTTATATTTGGGCTAGATTGCAGTTTAGCGGGCGGTCTCCTCTCATCCGCAGTTACATAGTCGACGTCGAAAATAACGATCAACAAGAACTTGCTCTCCAAGCACAACAAGCACACAAAACTACTACTGAATGATAACTAACGGGGGTTTGGGGGCGGTAGCCCCGAATAAAAGAGACAATCAACAACAAATAAGAAGAAACCTACTTATATCACAGGCTAATTACAATGCAAAGTTGTTCAAGCTGAGAATTCATGTTCGGAATCGGAACCAAAATGGCCTAAACACCGCGCATCGCGGGTCAGGATAATCTTTGAACATTAACGCATCTCCATCAAATGATAAACGACAGGGATTTGAGGGCGGTAGCCCCCAATTATAGACAGAAACTAGCAACAAAAAAGAAGACAATATCTTCGCAAATTTTGTAGATTTTATCGCACCTTTAGGTTGCAATTACTGATGAATAGCCATTTTCTCCCAAGATCTGTTAGTCTTATCGGTCGTTCGAAAGAATTGCCATCGATTCGACCCTAATTATTTATTGTGTATTTGTGATAATCTAGTTTCCCTGTGGTTGCCACCCGCTAAACTGCAATCGTCCCATATTTTGATAAGAGTTTAATAGTTAGCCACTTTTCTGTAGTCTTATCCAGAATAAAAAAAATTTTATGTCCAGCTTACCCTGCAAACACTGTCTCAATGTCTTGAAATGCCTGTAAATAAAATAATAGCACATATAACCTATGAATTGTTTGATGATATGTTACATTGGTAGCAGAATGAGCAATGGTGTAGCCTAGTAGTTAAGGAACTTGATTTCCAATCCTTCAAGGGCAACTTTTGTGGGTTCCAATCCAGGAGCGTGTAGGGAGTGACAAAGTTAACGACTAAGTGGCAATACCACTGACTGATCACAAGAGAGCTTTTGGACGACCTCTTTTACTTGACTCTCTGAATTGGCTTACCAACGAATCTTCGAGGATGGAGTAAAGCTTGGACTCAAAATCATCTACTGATCTGTGCTCTGGTTCAAGCTGAGCCATAACTAAAGCGTTTTTGACATTTCCTTTCCGTTTGCCTTGGTACTATTTTGGCTTATTTTCTGGCACACTTGAGCACACTTCTCTGCAGTTTTATTGAATCTCCAACTTTCCGAATCTGCTCCTCCGAAAGTTTGTCTTTCTCCATTAGCCTCTTTTTGATGGACAGAGAACGGAATCAGAAAAGAGGCGGATGATTGATTTAGTGCCAAAACAACACAACCCGTGTTACAGACCAGGAATTAGGAGCTGGGATTTGCCTTTTTATCAACTGGGAAAATGGAATTGGACTTTTTAGGACTGGGATTTGGTTTGGGACTATGAAAAAGTAGATAGGGATTGGGATAGTTAAACGCGTCAACATTGATAATTTCTCTGTTTTGGTTATTTTAACAAACTGTAACTACTGGCCCAGTGGGCCTTTCCTCCAGTCCAGTAAAAAAAAACCAAATTTCAAGACCAGTCTTTGGATGGTACAGAACTTCAGTATAGCCAGAAATATCGGAAACATAATGAAACGAACATGTAGATTACTTTTAAGCTTTTCGTCTGACACTCAACAGAGTAATACGTCAAAAAGAGAACGAAACAGAAACCTAACTGATTCATATACCCAGATGTGGATCGAAATAGGCCAATCAGAAAAGAGGTGAATGATTGGTATAGTGTAGGGAAACCAATCAACACCCACGATACAGTGAGCTGACTAATAAAATTACTTCAAGAGTCCTAAGGCGAAGACGAACTTTTTCTGTATACACAATAAGGGATCCCTGGTTTTTATGTAGACTGATTCCAAAATAGCTAAGTGAAATGTAGATCTTGCTCTGCCAATTATTCGAAAGCAATTCTCACTGTAGGCTTTAGCACACTCTGGGTTGTCGAGCAAATGTTGACCTATAGCAGAGTCATGTTTTAGTGATCTTTTTGGTTTTGAGGCGCGAGATGGTTGTTCTCGTTCCGGCACAGTTTTGTTGCGTATGCTAGACGGCACGTGTTGTTTAACCCTATCACATAGCCGCTGAGAAGTGCGACCTACGTACCAGGCATCACACCGGCATGAGTATTCATAAACTACAAGGCTGTTTTGTGTGGTAGGCACACTGTCTTTTTGCGGTTAGATGGAATCATTTTTCTAGAGGAGAAGACGAGACGGGGGCTGACTGTGGCGTAGCACTTAGTTATGGCTTTCTTAATTTGTTTTTCAAATCGCAAGGAGACGTTGCCAATGTAAGGCAATTTTAGATAAACAGGGCACTTTTGCGGACCAATCTTGTTGTCAGCCGAGAAACCTGCGATTCTATTACGAAAGCAAGCCGAAATGAGATACACCATACCAATCATTCACCTCTTTTCTGATTGGCCTATTTCGATCCACATCTGGGTATATAAATCAGTTAGGTTTCTGTTTCGTTCTCTTTCTGACGTATTACTCTATTGAGTGTCATACGAAAAGCTTAAGTAATCTATGTGTTCGTTTCCTTCACTATGTTTCCGATATTTCTGGCTATACTAAAATTCAAGACCTTTGGCCCACTACTTTGGACCCTTTTCATGAATACTTTCAAAAGATACACTACAGTAAATATTGAAATCTTTCAGTCAGTCATATTTTGTCACTGAGATGTATGCATAGTCACTTTTTGGGTTTTCAGTCGAGGTTTTTGAGGGCCAATGGGTATCAGGGGGTCAAGAGCTCTGGTCACGAAAATGCGGGCCCTTGTATGGCTTGGCCCAGTAGTAAAATTTCCTTAAAAAATGCCGTGAATTCTGGGAATTGAGATCAGTAAACCCCCTCTACCTTCAGGACCCTTAATAGTAGAGACTATGCATTCATTCTGCTCTAACAAGCTCATCATTTTCATCAAATTTACAAAAGTATCTCAGTTCTCGTGATTTTATTGATTCAGTGTTCCCTTCCTGCCCTCTTCCTTAGCAAACGTGAGTTGCTAAATCGTTTCAGCTTATTGAATCAGCCATGACAACTTTGAGCAGCTGAGAAAAACAGAGCAGTAAATACAAACTGCATGTTCAAATTGAGCTCAGAATTATTCTGACTCTTTGGAGATAATATTTTTTCGAAAGTCATGTTTCGGTTCCAAGTTGTCATTCTCTTCTCGTTCGCTGGTTTGTTGCAAGCTGATGAATGGCCATGTTCAAAGTCAAAGGCTATTGAAGCTTTTAAACACAAAATGTAAGAATCTTCTGCCTCGGTAGCCGAGTTTTTACTTTCCTTGCATTTCATCAATTAATCACTTATATTGCGTATAAATCATAGTAATTAACCTTTTTATTGCGTACAAATTCGAATTCAGATACGAATTCAGGTGTAAATTTAGAGGGTAGTTGATAATTGATGAGCCAGTCAAACAGAAATCAATAAATGTTTAGTTTATACTGCTGCTGTGCAGTTGCTTTGCACCTCCTTGCAGAGAGTTTTTTTAAGTGTTTCCCTACAAATGAGCAAATAACTATGGGGCCTAACTTGAGATAACCTCCCAAATGTTCCAAAAGAAGGAGTATTATTTCTTTACTCAAGGTTAGTCATAGAAACTTGATATTTTGCGTCAAAAGGCCCAAGCTAAAAAGACTATAAATAAGGGATAACTTTTTATTAGGAAATGAAATAAGCAATTTTCCAATGAATCTATGTGAACCACAAGCACCAGAGGCAGATCCAGCTTTTTTAGTGATTATTGCAGAATGAAGAAAAATATTGGGGTTTGGAACAAAAAGTAGATTTTCTTCACTATGGAGAAGTCAAAATGTTTTTGATTTGCTTTTTTAAGAATGTTTTCTAGCTGTATGTAATACTGTATAATATGAAAATCTGACTGTTGCAGCTGCAACCATTGCAACCGTCTTGATCCGCCCCTGACACTTAAAAAGTCAGCGATATATTCGGACGCCCTTTGATTTTTTCTCATTTCCCATAAATCTCATTTGCAGACAAATCAACCAATGGCCTAGTTTCAACAGAGTAAGCCCATACAGCAACCAGACAACAGACTCTGAAAAGCAGATCAAAGAGAAACTAAAAGACCAACAAGTCGTATGCGCTATCAGATACACAGACAAACTCTCAAAAAAGTACGAGCTACGACAATTCAAAACCAAAGACGAAGCAGTGAAAGAAGGTTTCAACGTGACTCACCAAGGTGTGTGTGGCGCATGCTCGAACCTGAAAGACCTAGCTGTGTATCTTTCAGTTAATCTGACAGACCCAGTGAGAAAGTGCGCCTTCAAAGCGGTTTTCTCAGAGAAATGGGCAAGAAAGTGTATCAAAGCAATCGGATTTACGGATCAGTGTACTGATATTTGGTTGTATAACTCTATCAATACAAGGTAGGTGAGGTTGATACACATCAAAAAGTGGGAAATTTGGTAAAATTTTGCTGGGTTGTAGTACGTAAACGTCAGTACCTTTGATGATTTTCTCAGTACATTGAAGGTGCTCAGTACTACGAGGGATACCAGTAGTACTGTGGAGGATGTTCAGTAACGTGGAGGGATACCATCAGTGTATTGAGGATGTTCAGTAATGTGGAGGGATACGATCAGTACATTGAGAGTGTTCAGTACTATGGGTGGTACCATCAGTTCTATGGAGAATGTTCAGTTCTTTGGAGGATACCATCAGTAGAGTGGGTATTATCTGGATGTGGTATCCATCCCTCTACGGTGCTGATGGTATCCCTTCACAGTGCTAAGCATCCTCCACAGTAATGAGCATCCTCCATATAGTACTGAACAGACAACACAGACGTTTCCTAGAGTATTTAAACCAAGACAGGAGCTTTATTTGTTACATCGGTCATCGGTCGATATGAATTTTCAGTCCCCAGGCCACAGGTTGCAGCAATATAGGGCCTAAGTGCTTTAGAACCATAAATGAACACTCTGCTTTATGTTCAAAACTCAATTTGTCAGTGATAAAACTTCTAATCATAACAGTTGCAATTGGGGAATTTCATTTTCCTAACCATCTTTTCAAAGAAAAAAGCAACTGTAAAAAAACAACCTTTCATTGGAATATTTTCTGGTAACGTTTGTCTTACATAAATATGGAAAGATGGTTAGGAAAACAAAATTGCCCTACTATTACAATTTATCGTACAAGACATGGAATGAAAAAATATCTTTTGCGAGAGCAATTTCACAAGTTAAACCATAAAGTTAGAACATTATTCATTATCCGTGCACAGTTCAATACTTAGGCCCATTTTGCTGTTGGCTTGAAGCCAAGATATATAAGTTTCGTGTTTTGGGAGCTAATCTCAAACTCTTACTCTATTTTCAGGAAAGAGTGCTATTGGATCTGCATGTGGGACTGGGTGTCGGGAAAGCCAAACAACAATCCTGATGGAAGTCTGAATAAATGCCTTCAATGTGACGAGGATAAAAGTGGGCCTATCTTCAAGTACTTCTCAGGCCGTACCAGAAGGAATTCTGGGATTGAAAGCGCTATCAAGAGACCAGGACAACAAGTTTACAAAATGAATCATTGTTATTTCTAACTTCAATTTTTCAATATTACAAATTTGATTATTCATATCCTTGTTATTCCTGATTTGTTTCTGTCAATAATTTGGTAAAATATATATAAAGTCTTGATTACTAGAGTAATTGAAAATTAGATGCATTTACAAAAATTAGAATTTGGTAAAAAATGTGATAAAGAAAACAGAATAAAAAAGAAATATGTAACAGAATCCATACTATGAAAAATAAGCAGTTTAAAATCAAGAATCGAAACCCTGCCTCGATACATTTAAAGCAAAATTTTATGAAATGATGGAGGAGTGAATTTATGAGACTACTTTAGTGCATACTTTTCAAAAAACATGTAAACGGTTTTTATTATAGCAAAGGGTCAAGAATACACGGATTTTCAGTTAGCGTCCTATTCCTACTTTTCAGATTGGCCTATTTCGATCCACATCTGGGTTTATAAATCAGTTAGATTCCTGTTTTGTTCTCTTTCTGACGTATTACTTTGTTGAGTGTCAGACGAAAATCCATGCGTTCGTTTCGCTATGTCTGGCTAGTTGGCGTCCTATTCAGTAATATGACAGTAAAAAACTTGCAAATGTAAACAAGAGAATATGAGGACGTCTTTTCCATAGCTTGCATCGGGGATCGAAAGTCCTTACTATCTCCTCTTATCTTCACTTAGAAATATCATTTCTAAATATCAAATCCAACTTGAACAATGATAACCCTAAAACCATGTATTCCTGTTGCAGTTGCTTAGTTTTGGAAGCTAGGCGTTGCTCGAGGAATATATCCAAAATGCGTTGCGTGAAATGAAATCTGCTCTCTTTTATAGCTTCAAAAATGAATGATTGAAAAATATTAAGGCCTAGTTGATGAAGTCTTCCTGGATCCACCCCTGGAATCTAACAAAAAAAGTAAGCAAAAGTATGCAAACAAAACTAACATAGAAACATAAAAGTTTTAAATAAGCGAATTCAATTTTTGCTCTTTAGCTGAACTTTTCCAGCGACTTTTTCATGCATCACTGTGACTGATAGAGGAGCCACCACCATGACGTCATCAGCATCAACTTGCGAGAAGCATTGGGAATCTGGCCCCCTGAATTCGCAGTAATATGCCGTATCCTGCGGGTCAACGCGGGAATCGTAATAATGATCTTCATATGTGCAATAATGTCCCAAATCGTTCTGTCCGTAAACAGTGCGATTCGGAGAGCTTATGTTGGTGTATGGGATATTGGATTTGCAGCAGTAATGACTTTCATGATTCATCTCGTGTGTAATTCGTGGACTAGCTGTCGACAATTGACTTGTATTTGACAACGCAGGTGAGCCTGGGTCCGTATTTTCTCCCAGGCTTGTGTGATTCTCAAAATACGGATGATAAAACAAATTGTTATTCTCGTTGTTTTTCTCTTCAGCAGCTGGTGATCGAAGCAAATGCGTAGCAATATCGTAATTACCGCTGATGCTCAAAGACCGGAGGCTTTTTGACCGGACTGGAGAGACCGGACTTCGAATACCCGCGTGAGGGTACCAGAGGATTTCGGTTGACTTGGAGTTTTTCGTTGATAAATTGGGATTGTGTAGCTGGTAATTGTGAAGGGAGTAAATGCTGGAAGATCTTCGGAAGTTCATTTTTAAGTTTGCACGGTTAACATCGTGTAGATTTTCGACCGACTTCGATCTTGCCCGGTTCCACAATCCACGCAGTGACTCCGGTAAAGACCGAGTACTTCCTGACCGCTTTCGGTCGAATTCTAACCCTGCAAAGGACTGCCTTCGATTTCGACCAGATCTTTCATTATTTGATCCGGATCTTTTATTTCTGTTCGAGAAGCCAAAAACTCTTTTAAAAACGTTCTTCTTTTTCGAGTTCACGTCACGAGAAAGATTCGCCAATTGATCAACATACGGAGATATGACGTCATTGTTGCCAGTTTCACAAAAACAAAAGTGATTGTCACAGCTCTCGTGTGCAGAGCCGTCTGTGGAGTAGCGTGGCTTTCTATGCTTTCCTGCGGGAATCTGCGAGTATTTACGCCCTTCTGCGTGATTCTGCGTGCATAGCAAATCTACGTGTTTCTGCGGTGAGTCTGTTAGAGACTGACAATATCTACGAGCATTTGCAGGAATCTGCGTGCTTACTAGGTCTGCATGTCTCTGCGGTGAACCTGCGAGCATTGGTGGATATTTACGTGTTTCCGCAGGAGTCTGCTTATATATCAAATCTGCGTTTTTATTCGTCGACTCTGCGTGTTTCTGCATGTTATTGTTAACAGATCGTACAGGAGACAAATGATTAGAAGGGGAATTTCTCTTACCTTTGTTTTTGAAGATATTAACGAATTTCTGAAGCTTCGAGGATTTCGCATCGAAATGATTCGTTACCTTCGAAGAAGACTCAGAAGAGGAATCTGAAATGTTTTTCTTTTCTTCAGCTTTCGCATTCTGTACCAACTGCTCGATTATTTCTCTCTCCTTCTCGTTGTAAACTTCGCTGTTTCTGTTAATGATATTCTTGTTCCAAGGGGGTATTTCAGCACTTGTCGAGGTTCCACTAGAGAATGGGTCTTCTTCGAGCTTTGGCTCATTGATGTTCCAGTCCCTCTCTGAAAAATAGATGTATCATTTCATAAGGCATAGTCTGTTGATCATGTAGACCATGCCTTATCATGAATAAATGTTGATATAACATGGCTCTAAAGAAGGATTTGATCCGAAATACGAATTAGTGCCTTGCTGACTGTGGATATGCCTAGAGTTTTTAGTACCTTAGGGTTACTGTGCTAGCTTACTGTCCTAGTTTAGGACAGTGCTTTTTTTGGTTCGAGACCCGATGATGGCATATGTCATTGTATTAACGTTCTCTGGTAAAATTCAAATCTGGAAAATGGATGATATAGATCGCCTTTGACATTGGCATGGCAATGGCACGCACATTTCAAAATCCACTCCATTTTACTAGTTTTAAGTACAGCAATTCTTAACAGTTAAAACTAACTATTAGAAAATAATGTCAGATTAAAGAAGAAAATTAGAAGATAAAAGCTCTTACCAATTCCAGACTTTTTTATGATCTCTGGGTGTCGAGTATTTCCTGGTCTTCTAACTCTTGCAGGTTTAACTTCTCCCTTGAAAATTCCAACATCAGCCTCGCTTTCAACGCCAGAGCTCGTCTTACGCGTTTTAATAACTTTGCAGTCAACAACTTCTGCATCTATATTGGCTCCATAAGCTGCGTGATTAGAAAGGCTTTCACTCCTTGATCTTGCCTTGGCTGAACTATGATCCGCTTTAACTGGTCCAGAGACACTCTTGGAGCGGTGTTTGAGGTCCTTATTAGTCAGTTCTCTATAATATTGCATATTTTCAGTCACTTCGTTATCTTGATTGTAAGCAATGACTTCTGTCTCTTCTTCCTGCTGTGTGTCACTCAATTGCAGACTCTCATCAAACTGTAGCCTCTCTTTAATTTCCAGCCTCTCCAATAGACAAGACATCGGAAGACTCTCATTGACGTCAAGTCCCCATGGCGGCAGTCTCTCTTTAACATCTAGCCTCCTTGCCGAATCTAATTTCAGTGGCCTCTCTTCCATGTCTATCCTCGTTTGAGTTTTCGATACTGGCAGTGGTCGTTCACCCAGAGTACTTGGCTGAGAATCTGTTTTGGACATTGACACCCCAGAGTCAGTCCACGAAGTCTTGCTATTATTACGAATTCTTCCGAACCGAAAATCTTTTATTTTCGAGCTCCTATCCTCTGCAAAAACATTTTTCTCATCTTGAAAGTTTTTTTCCGTAATTGGAGGCTGCTTTGTTTGCTTTGTTCTTCTTTTACTGACAATAGGCGTGTCGATGGTAGTGTCCGAATCGTTAGAAAACAAGTTCATCCGTTGCATCATGTATGCGTCGTATTTCAGATTCATTTTCTTCCTTGGTAGCTTGTTGCGTCGGAGTCTCCCTATCCGGTATTCTTCGCACATCTCCTTTTCGTCCGATGCGTAACAAATTTCAGAGTCGAAATCACTGGTCGAAGACATTTCTGACATCGAGGCGAACAAGTCACTGTGTTTGAGTTTGATACGTGGATGCGAGGCTGGCTAATTTGCGGGTGGCAGGCAGCTCAGAAATTTCGTATAAGTGATCAGAACCTATGATCAGAACCTACGAAAAATACAAAAATTATTTAAGAACATTGAAAGAATGCATTTTAGTAGAAAATGGAAGATACTAGACCAAAGTTTATACTACAGTGTTGAGCTAGTTATTCTTGCAAATTCTTAGGCCCTTTTTCTTTAACTTGAGCAATTATTTGAGCACTCTTTGGTTCTCGTACACCAAAAATGTGTAAACTCTTTTTTTTATAAGAACAATTTTATAAGAAAAGGAGCCTCAAAATTTGGCAAAATCTAAGTACAAGCTAAGAACAAACCGAGGCTGAACATTTTTTGCTCAATATATGAATTATTAGATATAACCATAAGAGTGAGAAATAAATATAAAAAAGGCAACTTGGCAGCCTACTGATATGTCAGATAATAGTTTATTAGATAGTAATTTACAACAATTAACACATCCAATAGTAAAAACAGGCTTTAAAACCGTTACAAAAGTAAAGGCAATTAAAGAACATTTCAGGCTGAAAATAGAGAAATATTTAAAAACAGCCAGCTTCAAATCAAATTTACTTGTTCTTATAAAAAAAAATGTATAATGTATAGAAGGGTTAGCCCTGGATCATAGAGAACTTGATGTCACAAAGTCACGATTCCCTGCAGTAAACAAGGCTCTCTGATCCTAATAGATAGAGGGACTCTCTACTTGAAGGGGTATAGACGGGCACTTGCTAAGGGTTCCCCTTTTTTCCCCTTTACTTTGACACGATCAATTTATGTAACAGGAAGCAGTCACTTAAATTTCCAGGTCAAAAAGATGAGATCATAGCTTTTGATGGACAACAGCAATCTCAAGCAGAAATCATAAACTCTTTATATGCTAAGAATGTCAAACCAAATACGTAGATGCAGAGAGGATTTGAAGATGTAAGGTGGAAAGGAAAGCTTCTTAAATTGATTAATCCAGGAATCTACAGTATTTGGTGTTATATGATAACTTAGGGGCATTTCATGGATTTGGGGAGGCCCTTCCCTGGTCTCCCTCGCCCAGATTCCCCCCTTGTAGATGTACACGCTTTTTTATAAGGAACCTTTTATGAGAAACCTACGTCTAGAAGTTCTACTACTAAAAGTCCAATAACTAAGGAACTTTATAATCATAACATTTTAATCCATGGTGTAGATATGCAACTTCTGTAATGACTCTCATTAAGTTTTACGTTTTATAGGCCTGGTCTCTTTGTGTTGTTACACGTTTTCTTATCAGAGTTTATTGCAAAATGTTGAATTTTAATGCTTTTCTTGCGTCAGTACTAATTCCTATGCACTAGATGAGCACTTAAAATCAAGGAACTATGAAGGAGCTTTTAGAATTACAAAGTGGTCAAGAGAGGCCTCAAAATAAGGAACTTAACGAACAAGGCCCTGAGCAAGGTTCCTTATAAAAAAAGTTTGTAAACTAGAAATGCAAATCAAATGCCTTCCATAAAAGCTGAACCAATGAGGCAATATTCTTTCTATTTAAATAGTTACCACGTGGTATGAGCTTAAAAAAGGAAGACAGACACATACAGCAAGATGAAAAGAAATCAGATTAGTGGAGGGTGGGGAGGAGAAATTAGGGATAATTTTTCTATGCAATTCACTTCCTAATCGAATAACGAGGGGGTGGTGAGAAGCATAAACCTCTTTTCTTCTGTTGCATTAAAAAAGGATGCATGGCTTTCTAAAATCATCATAGATAAGAGCATTGATGTAGTTTTCTATTCAGTCACTGTGTCTCCTCCGCATTTATCTCTGTAGGGCAACTTCCTCTATCCTTACTTTCTCTATCCTTACTTTCTCTATCATCTGGATGCAAATTAAGCAAGGAGTGCCTCAAGGTTCAGTATTGGGCCCCTTACTTTTTAATTCATTTATAAATGATCTTTTTCTTTTTATGAAAAATAGCAAACTATGTAACTATGCAGATGACAACACAATCTGGGTAAAAAGTAAAGACATGGACCCAATCGTTACAAACCTCAACGAAGAACTAGAGATTTTGAATAATTGGTTCAAGGAAAATTAAATGCTTCTCAATGAGGATAAATGCAAAATAATGATTGTTGAATCAAAACAAAATAAAAGAAGTGATAAAGCAATGATAACAATAAACAACAATCCAATTGTAGAAGTAAACGAAGCTAAACTACTTGGAATAACCTTCGACAGTCACTTAACCTTCGATAAGCACATCAAATCAATTTGCAAAAGTGCAGGAAAGAAGCTTAGTGCTATATCGAGGCTAGCCCCTTACTTGGGATCAAACAAAAGGATCCTACTTATGAAAACATTTGTTTTGTCGCATTTTAACTACTGCCCCCTTGTATGGATGTGTTGCAACAGAAAGAGTAATAATCTCATTAATTCCATACATGAACGAGCTTTACGGATAGCCTATAATGACCAATCCTCTAGCTTTACCGAACTACTACAACAGGACAAGTCTACAACCATTCATCAGCTTAATATTCAAAAACTATTGATGGAAATTTACAAAACAATAAATGGCATGAATCCAACTTTTATGAAAGAGATTTTCTGTACACGTGAGTCTTCTCATAATCTGAGAACATCACATTTTGAGCTAATCAGGCCAAACACAAATAAATACGGCACTGACACGATAACCTTTAAAGGTAGCTCAATATGGAACTCACTCCCAAAAGACGCGAAGAACTGTACTTCTGTGCCGAGCTTTCAGCAAACAATTGATAATAATCACGAGATTAGGAATTTATGTAACTGTCTGTAGGCTTTGCACAGAGTTCATACCAAACATAGGCTATGTCAATGTAACCCATACATAGTCTATTTCGGCGTTTTTGTCAAATTAGATATGTAAAATTTACTCAGTTATGACGTTATGGTTTTGTTAATACAACAATTATTATTGTAATCTTCGATTATTTAGTTAGTTAGTTGGTTTGAATTAGCTTATGTAACCCTATTAATTACGATTAGCTATTGTTATACCAACTTTAAATAAAGTTAATAAAAAAAAAAATCCTTCATACACGTTTTTTATAAAGAATCTAGCTCAGGGCCTAGTTTTTTAAGCTCCTTAATTCAAAACTTCTCATTTATTGAATAGAAATTAGTACCGACGCAAGAAATCATTAAGATCAAACATTTTCCAATAAACTCTTATGATAAAACATGTTACAACACAAACAAGCTTAGGTCAGGCCTATATAACTTAATATTTAATGAGAGTCATTAAAGAAGTTGCACACTGTATCTTCACAACTTATCATGATATCATAATCATAAAGTTCCTTAGTTATTGGACTTTAAGTAGTAGAAGTTCCTTAATTTTTCCGATCTTCTTCATGTAGATTGCTTATAAAAGGTTCCTTATAAAAAAAGTGTATATATCATGTAGCTTCTACACTCCTTTTTTATAAGAACCAGTAAAATTTGGTCGAAGCTGGCTGTTCTTAAATATTTAACTATCTTCAGCCTGAATTGTTCATACTTTCATAATGCTTCGGAAGCCTGTTTTTGCTATCAGTTATGGTAATTGTTGCAAATTTTGACTCTCTTGACCATCTGACATATCGGTGTGCTGTCAATCTGGTTCTTTTGTGATTATTTCTCAGTCTTATGGTTATTTCTTAAAATTCCTATATTGAGGAAATTATGGTCAGCTTCGATTTGTTCTTAGCTTGTTCTTAAGTTTAGGCAAAATTTGAGGCTCGCGTTCTTATAAAATTGTTCTTGTAAAAAAAGTGAGTGTATTCAGTCAAGTGCCTCCTCCGCATTTACCTCTACGGATGAACTTCCTCCATCCCTCGTAGCGTAATAGATTTTGGCAAAAATAGACTTTCGACTCGAAAATGTACACAATGCACAGCAGATAAGAAACGTTCAGGAAGAACCCCTAGGGCATGAGTTTTAGCTTCACAGAGCAACAAGTGAGATATAATAACTTGTGGGTGTTCGAAGCTCAAAATTGGCTGCAAAATAAAAACTATTTCTTATCAAATAATTTATGGTAACATTATGGTGAGGCGAAGAACAAAGCTAATATTAATCCTTCAATCTTAAGTGCAGCCACACTTTTTATTTCAAATCTAATTGGATCTTTCGCATTATTTTTTTCCTGCTGCAGCAGACATTGGTCATTTAACTCTATTATGTATTGAAAAGTTATCTAAAATAGAAATTTCCACGTCTGGATACCCACTCCTTTTATTTATCAGTGCTTGGCTTAAGGCGCATTAGATATTGGTTTAGGCCGTTTAGGCCTAGCCTGGTTTAACTAAATCTTATGTAGAATCGACTAAAGTAGTTACAATAGGCTGATTTAGGCTACACTAAATGAACTCTTATGAAGTAACACTCATTAAGAATAAACATTTTCATAAAAGTCAAAATAGACAGAGACAAAAATAAACTTTGTATTAAGTAAAAGGTTTTCGATTGAAAGATCATCCTCAGTACTACTGTTTATTTACACTTGTAAAATAGTATAGAGGATGATTTCTAATCGAAAACCTTTAACTTTATACAAAGTTTGTTTTCTGTCTATTCTTACTTATGTTTGATAAACTGGTATTTCACATAATTGAAAATTTTCATGTTTGTGATTTCAACTCCCTTTTTATCTAAAGCAAAACTAAGTTATACCAAAAACAGCCCAGGCTACATTAGGAAGCTTAGGCCATAAAAAACTAGTCTTCATCATGTGACCATCATTTTGAAGACAAAGGCCAGTTCTGTAACAGCTACAGGGGAAAAAACGACTAGATTAAACTTCCAACTGGTTCCAACCATTTTAAACGATGTATGGGGGGATTTCTATTAATTAAAGATGGTAGCCTTAACAGAAAAAGGGCTTTGGCGTTTTCCAGAGAGTTTCCAAGTTCCTTACAAAATAAAAAGCGTACGTAGATTTATGATATTCTTAAGGAGGAGTGTAGCTGCTAAGCTCAAAATCTTCGTACTTCTTTAGTGCAGATTTGTGGTGTTGTCTGCACATTGAGCAAGACCACAGGGAACAAAGTGCCAAAAAACGTCTCGAGCCTGTTCGCATCAATTGTGACTATATGTGATTTGAAAAATAGGAGTTAGGTCTGGTGCTGAGAAGTCAATTAGTTGTCGCATCGATATTGACAGACTAGGCTGGTCTTGTTGACACGTTTGTCTCTCACACTCGACAAGGTCAACAAGCAATTCTCGAGAAGATTTTGCACGCTTCGGAGTAATCCAGGCTTGTCACGAAAATCAACGAAGTTGGGGTCAGATCTAATCAATGTAATGAGTTGGTTCTCCCAACTAATGTGCGTTGTGTTATGGCTGCATTGGTCGGGTATAAGAGGCCTGGATCCCTTTGCCTAAAAACATTACATAACCAACTGTTCACAAATGCTGTATGGAGAGTCCTGAAGAGGAGGTATTGATCCCAATTTCCAGCATTGAAATAATCAAAAATCCCATCCCAATGATTAAAATAGTAAAATTCCTAACTTTGATGTGTTTAATAATGCCAACGTTTTCAAGATATGATAATAAGAAATAGCAAGATATGATAATCAAGATATGATGATAAGAAATAACCACAAGACTAAGAAATAAACTTAAAACATACATATTGGTGACACTCTTGTGTGTCAAAAAGGACATAAAAGTGAAAAAATGTTCGACTTTTCAGCACAAATGACAGCAAATCAGGCTTACAGAGCATTGTAACAGTAAGAACAGTTTAAGAACATTTCAGCCTGAAAATTGAAGAAAATTGAAAGACAGCCAGCTTCAAATCAAATTTACTGGTTCTTATGAAAAAAGAGTGTACAAATCTGGAGCGTCATCATACCGTACTTCCCATGACCCCTTCAGTCCCATATATTAAGGTGGAGATTGAGAAACCAAGACTCGAACCAATATTAACAACCAAGAGCTAATATTTATCAACTGGAATCAGCATATGTAAAGATATTGAGAGAAAGGGAAGCTTATTTTTTGTTTCATCGTGCTCTACAATATCCAGATACAGTATCTGGAGGAGTGGAAAAAACAAGGAGAGGGGTTTTTTAGTTTAAGAGAGTTTTTCTTCCTACGTCCAACAAAATGTTTGTTAATTCCAGGCCCGTAGGAAGTGGGGGGGGAGGGGGGGCATTTGCCCCCCCAATAATTTCCAGGCTAGGGCGCTTTTGGCGCCAAATCTTGCCCCCCCCAATCTCAAAAACCGCGCTACGGGCCTGATTAATTCTTGCTGAGAAACCTTCATTGAAGAATCCTAAATAGTTAAAATAGATTTGGCAGGAACGGATAATAGGGGTAGAAACCTGTTTAAATCTAATATCTCTTGCCGTCGAAAAGTCGTTCAAAGAGAAATCCCTCCCCAGAAAAGTCTCAAGACAAATGCTTTTGCACTGATGATGGTGCTACAATGCCAAGGCAGTTCCATATATCTCAAATGATGCAAAGTTTTCTTATAGAAAACCAGGGGCGGCTCCAGGGCTATAGATTGGAGGGCGCAAAACCTTTGGGATTTAAGGGCAAAGCATGAAAGTCGTTAGATATTTCATATATCAACATCTATGTTATCGAAATTTGTCAGGTGTATTTGACACTCTTTGCGCCCCACTAGATCCATTTCTAACGAGAGTAAAGAAGTTGTAGTAATACACACTTTTTTTTATAAGAACCAGTAAAATTGACTTGAATCTGGCTGTTCATAAATATTCCTCTATTTTCAAGCTGAAATGTTCTTAAATTGTTCTTACTTTTACAATTATTGGAAAGCCTTTTTTGCTATTAGTTGTGTTAATTGTTGCAAAGTTTGACTCTCTTGACCATATGACATCATCTACGTGCTGTCAATCTGCTTGTTTTGTAATTATTTCTCAGTCTTATGATTATTTCATAAAATTTTCATATTGAGCCAAAAATGATCAGCCTCGGTTTGTTCTTAGCTTGTTCTTAAGTTTTGGCCAAATTTGAGGCTGGTGTTCTTATAAAGGGTTGGGAGTTTGGATTTTTCCAGTGCTGGGAATCAGTACCCCCTTTAGAACCCTCATGCAAACAAGTCGAGTCTGGGCTCATCCCGAGTCCAAATGCTTATCAAAAACGTTATCATAAAGAAACAAAAAGTATGGAAATAATACCTTGAAATAATCTCCGTGTAAAGTAGTGAACTGCTTGCCTGCACATGTACAACTACCTTCCTTGCACATCAACGTAGCAACATTTATCACATCAAGTAGGTACTGCCTCTCCAATTAACACTCCCACATCAATGTTTCCTGGAATATAATAACCCATGTCATCACCCAAACCTTTATGCAGATAAACTGATATTGTCCTGTCTATTTATAAAACCAAACTGATTCGTTCAGCCTCAATATTCCATATTTGACCATCTTTTCATCGAGGTCACTTCAGCAAATTATAGCTAATAACGCGCCAAGTTTGCTGATGTGCGAGCAACACGAGACGCACGCTCGGAACTCGGTTTCTGGACATCAAAGGATTTTTAGTTTTGTTTGGGATTTAAACAACATGTTTCAGAGCTTTGCATCCGCCAGGCCGCAGCTAGTCCACAGTTTTGACCTACGCTCGCAGCTGATTGGCAGATTGTCGTACGCCTTGCTAGCTGCTCTGGCGTCAATGGTTAATTCACCATAAAACACGGACCACAGATGAGTGGATGGGGATATCATCAGTACTGTGGAGGATGTTCAGTACTGTGGAGGATGTTCAGTACTTTGGAGAGTGTTCAATACTGTGGAGGGTGTTCAAGTACTGTGAGGGGTACCATCAGCTCTGTGGATGGATGCCATGCAGTACTGTGGAGGGAGTTCAAGTACTGTGGAGAGATAACATCAGTACTGTGGAGTGATATTATCAGTAACTTTGTAGAGGATATTAAGCATTTCTGAGGGTTACCCTCAAGTACTATGGGAGGATACCATCAGTGTTGTTGGGGATGTTCAGTAGGTATTGCGCAGATATATCATCAGTACTGTGGAGTTGATACAAACAGTGGTTGTGGTTTCCCTCTACAGTACTGCATATCCTCGTGATTTGCATAACATCATTCATAGTACACGCTTTTTTTCTAATAAGGAACCGTTTATAAGGAACCTAGTACTACAATTTCTTGTAGAATACAATGGATTCTTTTGTTCTATGGTTTCCTGTAACAAGGGAGAACAATAAAAAATCTAAGGAATTTTTAGTACTAGGCCTTGAGGTAGGTTCCTTATAAAATAAAAGCTTGTATGGTCGCTCTCTACAATAGACTATTTTCCCAATTACGTCATCTCTACAGAAATTCATCCTGAAACAACCTTAGCCTCCACATGATGCTTAGCGAAATCCCAAAGCATGCATTGCTTTCAAACTCACAAAGCAATTCCCCTTGTTGCTAGAAGCAATGCACGCTTTGGGAATTAGCTACGCATCATGTCGAGGCTAAGGTTGTTTCAGGATGAATTTCTATAGAGATGACGTAATTGGGAAAATGGTCTATTAAAAAGGCCACAAAAAGCCATATTTCTAGACGGGGCAAGGTAGCATATCATTACATAGGATAGTAAATAAGATCCTAGTTCCAGTATGTTTGATGTTCCCATTTTTGAGTAAAGGAGATTTTGATTAACGTGCAGGTTTGCAAAAAGCCACAATATGCTTTATTTCTAGAAGGGATGTTCATTTTTTCAGTTTTGCTGGATCTCAGCATACTCTGTTTCCTACTTTACTCCTTTTTGGGGGGAGATCTCTGCCTGGTGTTTCTTATGGAAATTGTGCAAGCTTGAGATAAGCAATGCCGTAAATCCTCGAATACCCAATATCCCACCTCCGAATAAGCCCCCCCCTTTTGCAAATAAGACCCCAAGGGATTATTCGGTGATTTACGGTATAGATTCAACAGGTCCCTTGTTCTATTACAGGCTGTAGTCTGTATTTCACTGCAGTGCCATCGCAGTTGTTTGGTCTCGTACAGATAACGGTGCCTTGCTGTGGTTTTATGATTCCCAGCGTGTAATCAAATCCAAGCTGTTTTCGGATCGGCAAAGGAATTTTCATCAATTTTCCTGCTGATTTTTAGCACTGCTGAGTTCATTCTTCAACTGCATAAACAACACATTCTTCGGCTTTCATTCAATCAACTGATCGATATTTTGGTAGAACCATTATGCAAATTCGGGTGGGACCGTTTGAATAGAGAACTGGTCTGAAATATTGCATTGTAACGCAGGACGCCCCCCAGGCTCTGAAGGGGTCACAGCCCCCAAATAATGCTTAAAAATGTCCTCTGAGTACTCCTGAAGCACATTGAAACTTTCCTATGTGAGCCAACCCTCTTTAGCACTCTTATGTTTGTTTTTAGGCCTCCTTTTCCTGGATCTACGATTGTTTAACACTGTACACGTTTTTTTTATAAGAAACCTAGCTTGGGTCCTACTACTAAAAGTTTCTTAATTATTCACCAGTTTCTAGTACTAAAAGTTTCTTAAAAGCTTCTTATTTCTATATACGCACTTAGCATCATATTTGACACTTTCCCTCGCATATTTCTTGTGTTAAAGTTTTTAATACAACAATGAGACAACACAACATTGTGTACACGCTTTTTTTTATAAGGAACCTACATGTCGAAGGTTGAAAAACTTAAGGAACTTTTACTACAAAAGGTCAAATCACTAAGGAACTTTGAAATTTTGCAAATACTCATTTGGTGTAGATATGGAACTTCTCTAATAACCATGTAACTAGCTTTTACGTTTTATAGGCCTAGCCTAAGCTTCTTTGTGTTATATTATGTGTTATGTTTCCTTATCGCGAGTTTATTGCTAAATGTCGAGTTTTGATGCTTTTCTTGCGTCGATACTTATTCCTATCTACTAAGTAAACACTTAAAATTAAGGAACTACTAAGGAACTTTTATAACTACAAAGTGGTCAAAAGAGGTCTCAAAATAAGGAACTTTTACTACTAGGCCCTGACCTAGGTTCCTTATAAAAAAAAGCGTGTACTGTACTTTCTCAAATTTTCTAAAACAGCAACAAAACCCATTTCCCATTACTCATCCTGAATTTTCCTCTTTTCTCATAGTTGACATATTACTTTCCAGCACAGAAAGTCCTCTTATTTTTTTTTCAGAGTTTCTTAAAGATATTGATGTAGTTCTAAAACTTTCTTGAGTTTTTGGGGCTCTAGTACTAGGTTTCTTATAAACCGGTTTCCTTATAAAAAAACGTGTAAATGGCCCTATCTAACCTTCTTAGAGAATGTAGATCATCCGTAATGAAATTTTGGGTAAGACAATTTAAAAAGAGAAAAGGGTTGAAATATTGCCACGCCCCCTAAGATCCAAGAAAAAAGAGAGCAACTCCTCTTTTTAAGAAATCCGCACAAAACCTTGGCTCACTAAGGTACATAAGAAAAACTAGTCTGTCTTAATCATTTTCCTAATAGAACAATCTTTTAGAACCACCAGGCTTTTATTTTGGTTAAAATGTTTTGCTATCTCCAAAAAAAATTGAAATAAACACAACGATAGTTCACTAGTGTAAAGCACTTGTTTAGAAACGCAAAAAAAAACACAAATCGAGAAGGGTAGGGGATGATAGTTAACTAATGAGAAATCACCCTGATTAAAACGAAACAGACAAGCTGAAGTCAGAACAAGTATTATTTCAAAAAGTGTGTTTCGGACATACCAACTGCGAAATTCTAAAATTGGAAATTTTCCCCTCTAAATACTACACCACCTACGCACTAAAGTTTGTCTTAGGCCCTCTTTGAATTAAGAGAGAAATCTAACAGGAAACGCATTCAATCTGAACAGAGAGAAAGCTCTAAAAGTTGGAGCCACAAAGCATTGGATAAACAAGAGAGAAGAAGAAATATTACGAAATATTAAGAAAACACAGTTGAGGTTCACATATAACTGTTTAAGCGTCTAAATCGAAAACAATACGGGTACCCTGGGTGTACTGAGGGATTGAGTAAAGATTTATCTATCACTGTGTATACGCGTTTTCATGAGGACTTTGAAATCACCAAAAAGTCTGAAATTACTGAAGAGAAGTTTGACTTTGTTGCTGCATAAATTGCATAAGACGGTTCTGCAAGAGACAGCAAATGTCATTTCATACAATGCATGATGGGAATACTCCCCTTAGTGATGCATAGCAACCGAAACTAAAGACTATAGCTTGACTACAGCTACAAAAGATTTAGGCTGTTGCAATCTATAATAATAATAATAATATGAATTATTTAGTGTTAGTATTTACATAGTACAAGGATGACTAATTTAAACCAACATAAAGCAACAAAACATAAAGAGTTGCACCAAGTCTGACCACTCCTATGACAGATTATTTCTGACAGAAAGAGCAGCAGCATACGTTGTCGAAAAACCAGGTTTTTGCTAGCATTTTAAAGTTGTTGGCGGACGATGCCATCTTTATGTTATCTGGTAGTGAATTCCATATAAGGTCGTATATGAGGGTCCTTGTACCCTAGCTACCTTTAGAATCGCAATCTTTTCTGCTGAATTTTGTGGAAATTGAAGCTTGCTCCCTTAATAAATGTATGCACTTTGTTTCCCATGTCATCTACATCATGCAATATGCTTCTAGTTCCCTAACCTATTCTTAAGTTTTTTTCAATGTTTTTGAAAAACCCTTAAGTCTGGTAGAGGGTCTAAAAGAGGGGTACTGATCCCCATTCCCAGCAAAGCATTAATCAAAAATCCTGATCCCAATGAAGAAAATAGAGAAATTCCTAATATTGGCGTGTTTAAAAGTGCCAATCCCAATTTTCTATTTCATTCCCTAAATCCCAGTCCCAAAAAGTTCAATCCCATTGTCCCAGTTAATGATAAGGAAAATCCCAATTCAGCCTTTTGACCCTCTTTGAAGAAATGCAAGATACCAGAGATGGCCTAAAGGTTCATGAGTCTGGGAATCGCTAACTGCTAAAACCTTTATTCGAAGACTTTGAATTATCCTAAAGAAAATTGCTTGATATGTATGAAATATTTTGAGAACAACGGACAATCATTTGAAAATGTAACATACCATCTCCATTTTCCCATGTCTTGTCCTATACGAAATACACCACAGCGCAACAGCACATTCGTAGAGTAGAACACTGATCTAAAAAAATCAATGATAAAATCAACCCCCTACCGGCTCTTGACGTAATCCGAAATAATACAGTACTAATGATAATAAAACAGTATTAAACTTAACAAAACCAACTAATAAGAGCACAGCTTACAGAGCATATATCGATACGGACAAGGATACGAAGACACAGTTGCACAGTCACTCGTGCACAGTCAGTGTATGAAATACACACACAGTTAAGGCCTTGAACGCTAAGATTCCTATACGAGTATCATTTTAACCATAGGTTACAGGAAACGTGGAAGTTAGAAAAATTAGGCTTATCTTTTGAGACAGCCATAGCTGGAAGGCCTACTTTCTGTGCCGAGGACCCAGTCACTCAAACCAAGGGCAGTAGGAAGAGAGTAGAGTAGGCCCACAAAAATTTAGGCCAAATTACACAACACCGTAGTAGTTAGCGTTAGTCTTGTTGCTAATTTAACCGTAATAAAATAAAAGAATCATTGTTTCATCTCTTGTTTGTAATCCTTCTCTTTTCAAACGAAACAACATCCTTCGACAGACTCTAATAAACCGTTGACCCAGCTTGGCGGCCATTGCTTTTGCATTCTCAAATTTCAAACCAAACGAACGAAAGTGAGGCTGAGGCTTGGCTGACCAAACTCCAATTTAAAATATAAATCTATATTGGATGGTAGGTTTCCTATGACTATCATTTCAACCATGGGTTACAGGAAAAGTGGAGGTTAGATTAATTAGGCCCATCGATCATTTAAGATAGCCATACCTGGTAGGCCTACTATCTTTTTAACATTTGAAGCCATAGTCGTTAGTGCAGTTGATGTATCCAACACACGCCCAGGTCAAGGCCTGAACGCTATGATTCCTTTAAGCCTGCCATTTCAACCATGGGTTACAGGAAACTTAGAATTTAGATTAACTAGGCCTACCTAGTCTTTGGACAGAATATACTATCTTCAAAAGTATTTTCAGAAGTACTTTTTTCAACGGACAGTGTCTTTGACGCAGGTTAGGCCATTCTTATCAAAGAGTCTAGCTCTTAGGCCTACTTTCTGTTTGACATTTGAGGACACAGTTGCTTCGTATGACAAATATATTCACAGTTCATCTATCGCCTGAATCCTTCGTTTCCAACAAGAGGACGAGCACTGTTCGCTTGAATGAGAAAATTGATAACAAAATGGGTGTTGGGAAAAGGTACCCAGTTAGTGCTGTCTCGAAGTGTGGTCTCATTGAGAAGAAGGACTAGGGTCTCGTTAAACTCAACTCGTGACTACAAACTTTTGCCTTTTTGGCTGGAGCTACAGAGAGCTACAGGGAGCTGGTAATTTCTCACAGGCTTGAAGCTGCGTTCGATCCCACGACCTTTTGAACAAGGAATGAGTGAGCTAATCACTCTTCCGTCTCCGCCATCAGTAGTTATTTTGTTTTGATATGGTTCTGACATTTCTCGCTTTATCCTGAAGTTCTGTGCTGATCAAAGATTGCTCTAGTACAAAAAAGTATTACCTTGTTTCATGTACGTTTGTTGTATTGCGTTTGAAATTCGATTTACTTGATGTCACAGGAACCAATCACCACCACCATAAGTACAACATAGTAAATGAGCCCTCAGCTTCTTTCAATTTCCCTTTCGCAAACTCATTCATTGAAACTGTTCCAAAACAAAACTCTTCTTGTATTTACACCGACCTGAAATGGACACCGAGGAGTTCAAAAGCAGTTCAAGATATTCAAAGAGAAATAATTTCATGTTTGCTAAACATTACTCCGAAACTTAGAAGGTTAGAGAACCCGGAAGCCGATATGGAAAATCCTCGACTCACAACAGGCTAAAGCTTCGACTCACAAGGGGTTCGAGCTTCGATTCACAAGAGGTTAAAGCTTAGACTCAAAAAGGGTTCGAGCTTCGTCTCACAAGAGGCTAAAGCTTCGACTCACAAGAGGCTAAAGCTTCGACTCACAAGGGGCTCGAGCTTCGACTTGCAATAGGCTAAAGCTTCGACTCACAAGGGGTTCGAGCTTCGACTCACAATAGGCTAAAGCTTCGACTCACAAGGGGTTCGAGCTTCGACCCACAAGGGGCTAAAGCTTCGACTCACAAGGGGTTCGAGCTTCGACCCACAAGAGGCTAAAGCTTCGACTCACAAGGGGCTCGAGCTTCGACTTGCAATAGGCTAAAGCTTCGACTCACAAGGGGTTCGAGCTTCGACTCACAAGAGGCTAAAGCTTCAACTCACAAGGGGTTCGAGCTTCGACTCACAAGAGGCTAAAGCTTCGACTCACAAGGGGTTCGAGCTTCGACTCACAACAGGCTAAAGCTTCGACTCACAAGGGGTTCGAACTTCGACTCACAAGAGGCTAAAGCTTCGACTCACAAGGGGTTCGAGCTTCGACTCACAAGATGCTAAAGCTTCAACTCACAAGGGGTTCGAGCTTCGACTCACAAGAGGCTAAAGCTTCGACTCACAAGGGGTTCGAGCTTCGACCCACAAGGGGCTAAAGCTTCGACTCACAAGGGGTTCGAGCTTCTACTCACAAGATGCTAAAGCTTCAACTCACAAGGGGTTCGAGCTTCTACTCACAAGATGCTAAAGCTTCAACTCACAAGGGGTTCGAGCTTCTACTCACAAGATGCTAAAGCTTCAACTCACAAGGGGTTCGAGCTTCGACTCACAAGAGGCTAAAGCTTCAACTCACAAGGGGTTCGAGCTTCGACTCACAAGAGGCTAAAGCTTCAACTCACAAGGGGTTCGAGCTTCGACTCACAAGAGGCTAAAGCTTCGACTCACAAGGGGCTCGAGCTTCGACTCACAAGAGGCTAAAGCTTCAACTCACAAGGGGTTCGAGCTTCGACTCACAAGAGGCTAAAGCTTCAACTCACAAGGGGTTCAAGCTTCGACTCACAAGAGGCTAAAGCTTCGACTCACAAGGGGCTCGAGCTTCGACTCACAAGAGGCTAAAGCTTCGACTCACAAGGGGTTCGAGCTTCTACTCACAAGAGGCTAAAGCTTCGACTCACAAGGGGCTCGAGCTTCGACTCACAAGAGGCTAAAGCTTCGACTCACAAGGGGTTCAAGCTTCGACTCACAAGAGGCTAAAGCTTCGACTCACAAGGGGTTCGAGCTTCTACTCACAAGAGGCTAAAGCTTCAACTCACAAGGGGTTCAAGCTTCGACTCACAAGAGGCTAAAGCTTCGACTCACAAGGGGCTCGAGCTTCGACTCACAAGAGGCTAAAGCTTCGACTCACAAGGGGTTCGAGCTTCTACTCACAAGAGGCTAAAGCTTCGACTCACAAGGGGCTCGAGCTTCGACTCACAAGAGGCTAAAGCTTCGACTCACAAGGGGTTCGAGCTTCTACTCACAAGATGCTAAAGCTTCAACTCACAAGGGGCTCGAGCTTCGACTCACAAGAGGCTAAAGCTTCCACTCACAAGGGGTTCGAGCTTCGACTCCCAAGAGGCTAAAGCTTCGACTCACAAGGGGCTCGAGCTTCGACTCACAAGAGGCTAAAGCTTCGACTCACAAGGGGTTCGAGCTTCTACTCACAAGAGGCTAAAGCTTCGACTCACAAGGGGCTCGAGCTTCGACTCACAAGAGGCTAAAGCTTCGACTCACAAGGGGTTCGAGCTTCGACTCACAAGAGGCTAAAGCTTCCACCCACAAGGGGTTCAAGCTTCGACTCCCAAGAGGCTAAAGCTTCCACTCACAAGGGGTTCGAGCTTCGACTCACAAGAGGCTAAAGCTTCGACTCACAAGGGGTTCGAGCTTCTACTCACAAGAGGCTAAAGCTTCGACTCACAAGGGGCTCGAGCTTCGACTCACAAGAGGCTAAAGCTTCGACTCACAAGGGGTTCAAGCTTCGACTCACAAGAGGCTAAAGCTTTGACTGACAAGGGGTTCGAGCTTCGACTCACAAGAGGCTAAAGCTTCGGCTCACAAGGGGTTCGAGCTTCGACTCACAACAGGCTAAAGCTTCAACTCACAAGGGGTTCGAGCTTCTACTCACAAGAGGCTAAAGCTTCGACTCACAAGGGGTTCGAGCTTCGACTCACAAGAGGCTAAAGCTTCGACTCACAAGGGGTTCGAGCTGCTACTCACAAGAGGCTAAAGCTTCGACTCACAAGGGGCTCGAGCTTCGACTCACAAGAGGCTAAAGCTTCGACTCACAAGGGGTTCGAGCTTCTACTCACAAGAGGCTAAAGCTTCGACTCACAAGGGGCTCGAGCTTCGACTCACAAGGGGTTCAAGCTTCGACTCACAAGAGGCTAAAGCTTTGACTGACAAGGGGTTCGAGCTTTGACTCACAAGAGGCTAAAGCTTCGACTCACAAGGGGTTCGAGCTTCGACTCACAAGATGCTAAAGCTTCAACTCACAAGGGGTTCGAGCTTCGACTCACAAGAGGCTAAAGCTTCGACTCACAAGGGGTTCGAGCTTCGACTCACAAGATGCTAAAGCTTCAACTCACAAGGGGTTCGAGCTTCGACTCACAAGAGGCTAAAGCTTCAACTCACAAGGGGTTCGAGCTTCGACTCACAAGATGCTAAAGCTTCAACTCACAAGGGGTTCGAGCTTCGACTCACAAGAGGCTAAAGCTTCGACTCACAAGGGGCTCGAGCTTCGACTCACAAGATGCTAAAGCTTCAACTCACAAGGGGTTCGAGCTTCGACTCACAAGAGGCTAAAGCTTCAACTCACAAGGGGTTCGAGCTTCGACTCACAAGATGCTAAAGCTTCAACTCACAAGGGGTTCGAGCTTCGACTCACAAGAGGCTAAAGCTTCGACTCACAAGGGGTTCGAGCTTCGACTCACAAGATGCTAAAGCTTCAACTCACAAGGGGTTCGAGCTTCGACTCACAAGAGGCTAAAGCTTCAACTCACAAGGGGTTCGAGCTTCGACTCACAAGATGCTAAAGCTTCAACTCACAAGGGGTTCGAGCTTCGACTCACAAGATGCTAAAGCTTCAACTCACAAGGGGTTCGAGCTTCGACTCACAAGAGGCTAAAGCTTCAACTCACAAGGGGTTCGAGCTTCGACTCACAAGATGCTAAAGCTTCAACTCACAAGGGGTTCGAGCTTCGACTCACAAGATGCTAAAGCTTCAACTCACAAGGGGTTCGAGCTTCGACTCACAAGATGCTAAAGCTTCAACTCACAAGGGGTTCGAGCTTCGACTCACAAGAGGCTAAAGCTTCAACTCACAAGGGGTTCGAGCTTCGACTCACAAGATGCTAAAGCTTCGACTCACAAGGGGTTCGAGCTTCGACTCACAAGATGCTAAAGCTTCAACTCACAAGGGGTTCGAGCTTCGACTCACAAGAGGCTAAAGCTTCGACTCACAAGGGGCTCGAGCTTCGACTCACAAGATGCTAAAGCTTCAACTCACAAGGGGTTCGAGCTTCGACTCACAAGATGCTAAAGCTTCAACTCACAAGGGGTTCGAGCTTCGACTCACAAGAGGCTAAAGCTTCAACTCACAAGGGGTTCGAGCTTCGACTCACAAGAGGCTAAAGCTTCGACTCACAAGGGGCTCGAGCTTCGACTCACAAGAGGCTAAAGCTTCGACTCACAAGGGGTTCGAGCTTCTACTCACAAGAGGCTAAAGCTTCGACTCACAAGGGGCTCGAGCTTCGACTCACAAGAGGCTAAAGCTTCAACTCACAAGGGGCTCGAGCTTCTACTCACAAGATGCTAAAGCTTCAACTCACAAGGGGTTCGAACTTCGACTCACAAGAGGCTAAAGCTTCAACTCACAAGGGGTTCGAGCTTCGACTCACAAGAGGCTAAAGCTTCGACTCACAAGGGGCTCGAGCTTCGACTCACAAGAGGCTAAAGCTTCGACTCACAAGGGGTTCGAGCTTCTACTCACAAGAGGCTAAAGCTTCGACTCACAAGGGGCTCGAGCTTCGACTCACAAGAGGCTAAAGCTTCAACTCACAAGGGGCTCGAGCTTCTACTCACAAGATGCTAAAGCTTCAACTCACAAGGGGTTCGAACTTCGACTCACAAGAGGCTAAAGCTTCAACTCACAAGGGGTTCGAGCTTCGACTCACAAGAGGCTAAAGCTTCGACTCACAAGGGGCTCGAGCTTCGACTCACAAGAGGCTAAAGCTTCGACTCACAAGGGGTTCGAGCTTCGACTCACAAGAGGCTAAAGCTTCGACTCACAAGGGGTTCGAGCTTCGACTCACAAGATGCTAAAGCTTCAACTCACAAGGGGTTCGAGCTTCGACTCACAAGAGGCTAAAGCTTCAACTCACAAGGGGTTCGAGCTTCGACTCACAAGAGGCTAAAGCTTCAACTCACAAGGGGTTCGAGCTTCGACTCACAAGATGCTAAAGCTTCAACTCACAAGGGGTTCGAGCTTCGACTCACAAGAGGCTAAAGCTTCAACTCACAAGGGGTTCGAGCTTCGACTCACAAGATGCTAAAGCTTCGGCTCACAAGGGGTTCGAGCTTCTACTCACAAGATGCTAAAGCTTCAACTCACAAGGGGTTCGAGCTTCGACTCACAAGAGGCTAAAGCTTCAACTCACAAGGGGTTCGAGCTTCGACTCACAAGATGCTAAAGCTTCAACTCACAAGGGGTTCGAGCTTCGACTCACAAGAGGCTAAAGCTTCGACTCACAAGGGGTTCGAGCTTCGACTCACAAGAGGCTAAAGCTTCGACTCACAAGGGGTTCGAGCTTCTACTCACAAGATGCTAAAGCTTCAACTCACAAGGGGTTCGAGCTTCGACTCACAAGAGGCTAAAGCTTCGACTCACAAGGGGTTCGAGCTTCGACTCACAAGAGGCTAAAGCTTCGACTCACAAGGGGTTCGAGCTTCTACTCACAAGAGGCTAAAGCTTCGACTCACAAGGGGCTCGAGCTTCGACTCACAAGAGGCTAAAACTTCGACTCACAAGGGGTTCGAGCTTCTACTCACAAGATGCTAAAGCTTCAACTCACAAGGGGTTCGAGCTTCGACTCACAATAGGCTAAAGCTTTGACTCACAAGGGGTTCGAGCTTCGACTCACAATAGGCTAAAGCTTCGACTCACAAGGGGTTCGAGCTTCGACTCACAAGAGGCTAAAGCTTCCACTCACAAGGGGTTCGAGCTTCGACTCCCAAGAGGCTAAAGCTTCCACTCACAAGGGGTTCGAGCTTCGACTCCCAAGAGGCTAAAGCTTTGACTCACAAGGGGTTCGAGCTTCGACTCCCAAGAGGCTAAAGCTTCCACTCACAAGGGGTTCGAGCTTCGACTCCCAAGAGGCTAAAGCTTTGACTCACAAGGGGTTCGAGCTTCGACTCCCAAGAGGCTAAAGCTTCCACTCACAAGGGGTTCGAGCTTCGACTCCCAAGAGGCTAAAGCTTCCACTCACAAGGGGTTCGAGCTTCGACTCCCAAGAGGCTAAAGCTTTGACTCACAAGGGGTTCGAGCTTCGACTCCCAAGAGGCTAAAGCTTCCACTCACAAGGGGTTCGAGCTTCGACTCACAATAGGCTAAAGCTTCGACTCACAAGGGGTTCGAGCTTCGACTCACAACAGGCTAAAGCTTCGACTCACAAGGGGTTCGAGCTTCGAGGGAATGTGTTTAGGGCTGAGTAGACATATAACATGAGTCCTAGAAATCGCTCATCACGAAACAGAGGCTAGCACTAAACCAAGTCCGCTCATACTTGTAGTTTGAGCGTTCGTTGAATTCATCAATAGCGATAACTGCGGCTCATGTAATCAGTCTAAGGGCTGACTAAGCTGCCATGCCTTGTCTCCACGAAGGGCATGGTAGCATACACAACATCACTACAGGATGTAGAGGATGTTCAGTAATGTTTACTGATGAAGAATATATCGAAACGTGGTAGATCAACCATGTTTAGAAAGCATGGTTTATTTTTGAATTACTCTAGAATTTTATAGATTCAGGAAATTTTGCTCTCGTATTACTATATCACTACATATAGGAGTTAGTATGAATCAAGACCAACTTTCTGGCAACCCCAAAATTTTAGAATCCTCGTGCTTCTTTTGGTCTTTTAGGCAGTATCATGCCCCTCGGATAGAATCTTATAAAAAACAAGTAACTAAGCCAAATCAAGGGCATCTGTTCGGGCACAATTGTTATCACAAAATGAATTTGATCAAAGAAAAGCGCAAAGGACAAAATTTACAAACAAGGAATTAAAAGCCGACCCAGATTTAGTCAAATTACAGGTTCCATTACACCTGAAACGTCAAAGATGAATCAGGCAATATGATTGGTTGATTTTTCGATTGTTACCATGCTTACCACAAGTAACTGCTGGAATGACTAAATGCCTTATATGATGCCAATTCGTGATTCAAGTAATCAACTCAATGCCACACGATCAACCTCCTAAGCAGAGGCTGTTTTAAAATTTCCTCCGCATGATAGTAAGCAGAGTTAACAGAGCTTGTCTTCATCCGATCTCGTGATATTTTCTCTTGGGTGTATATAGTTAGTATATCATAAATACTTGGCAGTAATATGGAGGGCTATGTTGAAGTACTTTGGGGGGATATCATCAGTAACTTAAAGGTAGTCCCAATATAGAGGATATTCAGTAACCTGGGGTTATCTTGCAGTTTCCCAGATACAAGAAATAATGTTTTTGTGGGCTTTCTTATTGGTATTTGAAGGAGAGGACTGTCGTATACACTTATGTGGAGGATGTTCAGTAACGTTGAGGGCTGAAGTAACTTGGAAGGCGTTTAGGGGCTATCTTGTGATTATATAAAGAATATTAAGTAATGTAGGGAGCTCTCATACAGTTATGTCGGGTATCTTGATATCTTGAAGTAATTTGGAGGCACCGAGTAAAACGTTTCTAAACTTGTTCAATGTATACAAATTCTCCAACCAAAGATTCCTGATTTTGGACAATATGGCCCTACGGTTTTTTATAAACAGTTTTTCCATAAAAATTAGTGGATAATATTTCTTAAGAAGAAACGTGCAACTTACCATAAACCCCCAGCCTAATAACAGAGATTTCTTCACATCAGGTTTGATTGATAGTGAGAACAACCAAAAACCGATGACATCAATACCGAACACCTTGGGACGTCTTTATTGAGCTGAGTCTGCAAGTGAAGATAACTATCTAAAATAACAGTTGTCTGTCCTTATCACAGCTTAATTCCTATCCTTATAACATAGATATCTTGTAATACGTTAGATTGACTCACACACAGGCCAGCTATCAGAAAGATTATAAATGAAGTATCAGAGTGAACATACAAAAACAGATGTCTCATATGAGACATGTTTTTTTATAAAGAAGTCACAGAAACATTTATTGTGAACTTTATTTCTTTAAATTTCTTTAAAGCCCATGTTTTTTTCAAACCAATTTCCTTTAGTTACAGCAATTACCTTTAGATATTTACTTTCTTTAGAACATGGGCTACATAACTTCTCATCCCAATGTAGCTCTTGGACCACTGAAATATTAGGGCCTCCTTGGCCCCACTGAGTCATTTTTTACCGCTGCTTGAACTAGGTGTGTTCAATAAGTTTATGTGGTTATTCATTGTAAGGAAGTCCATAACCAAACCTTCAGGCTTCATTACCCTTTTTTTACGATACTTCCTTCAGACCTTCAGAGGAACTTTGGCCCCTTGAGTTTACCAAGATGACCATACTACATTGGGGCCTAAATTCAAATATAATTGTGAATTCAAGGGGCTTGACATTTGGGGCAGTATTTCGACAACCTTAATTTTAGCATCACACATGGCGTAATGTACAGACCATACTCCTCGACCACACTCGTAAATTGAAGAGGACAACTGCTTTCTTATAAAAAAAGTAAGTAATAGTTACTGCAGCCTCATGCCACGAAGAAAAGAAGGTACAGGGAGACCAGTACAGGTGACACAGGGGGACCCTCATCAATGATTCATGAAATGAATTAAAAGAGTAAATATTAATAAGAGCACACAAAGCTAAAAATTCGCTGTTTTTATTATCCACAATAGAAATCACGGGTGGTAGATTAAATTTTGTACTTCAAGAGAGAAAACGCAATTGCTCGACTTCATGTCTGCCAAGAATTTATCAAGACAGGATCAGGGTAGAGTATCACCCTGAGGAACGTCTGTGCAGTGCTGTGGATGATGTTCAGTACTGTGGAGGATGTTTAGTACTGTGGAGGATGTTTAGTACTGTGGAGGATGCTCAGTACTGTGGAGGATGTTCAGCACTGTGCAGGATGTTCAGTATTGTAGATGATGTTCAGTATTTGGACGGATGTTCAGACCTGTGGAGGATGTCCAGTGCTGTAGATGATGTTCAGTATTTGGATGGATATTTGGAACTGTGAAGGATGTTCAGTACTGTAGATGATGTTACAGTATTTGGACGGATGTTCAGAGCTGTGGAGGATGTCCAGTGCTGTAGATGATGTTCAGTATTTGGATGGATATTTGGAACTGTGAAGGATGTTCAGTACTGTAGATGATGTTACAGTATTTGGACGGATGTTCAGAGCTGTGGAGGATGTCCAGTGCTGTAGATGATGTTCGGTATTTGGAAGGATGTTCAGAACTGTGGAGGATGTTCAGTGCTGTGGGTGAAGTTCAGTATTTGGAAGGATGTTCAGAACTGTGGGGGATATAATCAGTACTGCGGAGGATATTAGTACTTTGCAGGGATACCTAAATTGCTGTGGGAGTATAGTACCAGTACTGTGGAGAGTGTTCAGTACTGTGGAGGATGTTCAGTACTGTGGAGGATGTTCAGTACTGTGGAGGATGTTCAGTACTGTGGAGGATGTTCAGTACTTTGGAGGATGGTCAGTGCTGTGGAGGATACTAACAGTACATTAGAAGTGTGTTCCTAGATTAGGCCTAAATGAAATGTATGCAAAGACTAAAAAGGGGGCCCGTTTTGAAATGGCCTAAAGAGAATAATTGTGATTGAAAATGAAGGATTCCATAGATCTCTCAAGAAGGAACAAGGTACTCCAGTTGATTCTGATTTCCTTTATAAAAGCAAGCTTCTTTACCTTTTCGAGTGGCAAAAAGTCTCCAAACAGTCTTATCAAAGTTTCTAAAGTTGAAAAAGGGGCCTATATGAACAGCATAACAGCACATTCGTAGAGTAGAACACTGGTATAAAAAATTAATGAGGTCCTCTCGTTTCTTATAATTCATAAAAAGTTTTTTTGAGAATAAATTATAGTTTTAAAAAGACGCATAAGAAGAAACAACCAACATATTGAAGAAAGAAGATCTTGAATATAAGTATATACTCACATATAGCCGTCCATACAGCCAGTATGTTCCAATATCTTCACGAACTGCTCAGATCTGAGGCGAAAAATGATTACCTTTGTAATACAGTCTGCAACACAAAGAAGTGAAACATGACAATTGCAAGAAGAACAAAAGTGAATTTAAGTTACAACCAATAACAAGTAGCGATTGTTTGTTTTCGGATACTCTTTGGGTTTTAAAAGAAATCAACGTGTTTGAGAAGTAAGTCCAAATAAATCCATGAGAATTAACCACGATTGGAACCTTGTTTATTTTACGTCAAACACACATCATCATGTTCGCTTCAGGCCCAATCGGCATCGAATATCGTGGACGAATTCAAAAATGATGTACAGTGGAATCCCGATAACTCCAACATGCAAGGCACGATCAAAATAGTTCGAGTTATCGAATGTTCGAGTTATCGAGGCTCTCAATAACTCGAACTTTTTAGAAAATCAGCCTATAATTCGAGTTATCGGTATTTTATGAAGAGAACAACAACAACAACAACAATATCTTAATGGCGAAACAGAACGATTATGTCATTGCTAAGAATAGGAATCATAAAGATTACACAGTTATATTCCTTTGATGCACTTTCTCAATTAGTTACTTAAAGATTTTTAAGATTCAGCCATACCTGGCCCTATTCATAATCAAACTAACGTTTGAGAAGTCTAATTAAACGACTGTTTACTTGCTGAGTTCGATTCATTCTATTGAGGTAAAGAAGGCTGGTCGGTCGGTAAAAAGTATGTTGCAGAGATCCGATCCATTCAAGGCAGCAACTTGCAACCGAGAGTCATGTTTGATTTGATTTGTGAGACTGGAGGACGAGGCTCGTGTTCAAAAAGTGGTATCAATTACGAGATTTCTTGCATCGGATGTGAGGAACAAGGCCGAGAAGGGAATTATGGTGAATTATCGAAGAACGGGTATACACGTGGTAAGCAACATTTGGAAGAATTGGATAGAAGAGCAGAATCGTCCGTTATCTGGAGGCATTGCAAAGAGAGACACGGCGGTGAAATTCCGGATTTGAAAATGAACGTTACTGGAAATTAAATTATAGGAACGACGCAATGCTACGGCAAATTTCCGAAGCGGTGTGTATAAGGAGATCTGGACGCCAAAGCAAAATGAATATCTGAATGTCCGTTCTAAGCCTGAAAACCCTCTAGATAAGTATGCTGTTTGTGTCATGAAAGTTGTAGATATTGTGGGACACTTGAAGAAAGGAGATACTGGCCGTTTTTCTAAAACAATTTTCTACTTTCTTCGAAGTCATTCGGAAGCTAAGAACGTTGCAGAAGTCACTGGAAAGAAGTGCAATCAGGGGGATGGAAAGGGTTTAATTGTCGCATGCAGCCTTGAAGTCACTGGACTCTATTTTAAAAAAACAGCTTGTTTCAATGAAGAGTTTGTGATTAAAAAAATATCGTTGTCATTGCTGTTGTTAGTACTTTGGCACAAAAATTTCGAGTTGTCGAGAGAAATTAGCCGCAGCGGGTATAAAAAATTGTTCGAGTTAGCGAATGCTCGAGTTAGAGGGGGTATATTCATATGTAAGTAGTGTTGAAGGTTCAGGGGGAATGCCAAATCTGTTCGAGTTATCGCATATTCGAGTTATCGGGATTCTATTGTACACTTACGTATTAAAAGTACTCGAACGAGGAGGTTGAAATGGCCACAAAAACGTCCTGAACTCAAATTAGGCCTAGATTTACAAAGCAACTTATCACCACTTTACATGATATAGGAGTGATATTTTTTGGATAAAATGACAGCAGTGGACCTTAGCTTTCTTTAGACAACAATTAAAATGAGATTATCAAGTCTTTAATTCATTTCAGGCCTACATTTTCAGCGACCATTGATAAATTGAAAGACTCGAATAGGGAAGGGGATACATGAATAAAAAGTTTCAAATTTGAAGGGAATCTCGGGCCTTTTTTTATTTGCAATTCATCATATGCAGTAAGAACTAAGTTTCAAAATGATGCTATTTCATTATAATTTAAGCATTAAGATGCCGAGTAAAAACCTGAGCAAACCTATGAAAACGGACGAGAGGCCTCAAAACATTAATTTAGATTTTGAATAAAATTACAAAAAAGTTTGAATAAATCGGTTGTGTAACAGAATTTCTAGAAACTTTGATATAAACTTAAAGCATAGGAAACAGACCCTTAGTCATAACATTTTGGTCCGCATTCAATCAGACATTAACCAGATAAATACATTTTTATTTCTTGGATCAAAAATTAATGTTTTAAATTTTGCATTCGTCTTCAACGGCCCGGCCCCGAGTTAATTTCTTTCATCCCTCAACTTTACGAAGGATTCCCGAACTTTGAATTAAAATTCTGAATCGCAAACTCACCAGCATTCGTTTAAGCCATTTTTTGTCAAGATTTCTTCTGAAAAATCCCCAGTTTATATCTAAATGAACATTGATTTTCTATTTGAAATTTCGTTTACTGGCCTAATAATCTTTATAAACCTGTAAAACTTTTCAAAACTCTCACAGCAAACTAAACTTGACCACTTCGGATGACTCGAGCGATTGTTTTTACTTTGGCGCGAAAATTTTGAATGAGGAGACTGGGGAAGGAATGAAATCTGTCAACAAACTTTTGGGCCTAAGGGAGGGGGGGAGACAATAAACCGCCATTTTCTTGTCCTCATTCGAGTACTTTTAATACGTAAGTGTATGTATTGAATATGTTAGACGCATTTTGATAAGCAATTTCAGCTCGAGCTCAGTACTAAAAATTGCTTAGCTTGAGGGCAAATTTCTTATCTTTTTTTACTTAAGAATTTGCTTCTTAGAATACTGTCTCACAAGTTATTGTACAATAAATGTCGGTGGTATCTTGGATACAAAAGTGTGCCGGAGTACTAATATCCAAGCTAATATCCACTATAACCTACCTCTCTATGGCTGCTGCACGATTTTCATTGCGAATTGGATCAGAATTTTTTTTTTCAAATTGCTCAGCATTCCTCTATCCAGTACTATAATTGCTTAAGTTTTTATCTTGTTGAGTACTGCCTTGCTTATAAAGCAGTTACTTATAAAAAAATTCACGTAACTGTACCTCCACGTTTCCCCGCTAAATGTGTTATTCAGACACTTCTTCTTGCTCAAGGTTCTGGTACCCAGGACAAGTTCAGATAAGAGAGGGACAGAGAAGAGAGATCTTTGTACACCTCTTAGAACATTTGGCAGTCTCCATATGCCTTATGTGTCTTAATGTTGTTGACAAGGGGACATTTCGAACTGGAGATTGGAAAAGTGCCAGAGGGCATACATTTCGTTTACTTTTCCTTTGTACATTTCAAAGCTATTTTTGAAGTAACAGCTGACACTGACCTTGTTTACTCTTCTACACAGGGTGGTACTCTTAAATCTTAACACAGTATTTCTTCGATGTAAAAATTAGATCAACTGTACTTACTGAAGGGAGATGAAACTTGCTATGGGCCTAGGAATGGAGACGATGAGCCAAGGCAGCATGGAAACGCGGCTGCACTCTGTGAAAGAGGCAGAACAAAAGAAGCAAAGATTGATGATTTTCTTGTTTTGGTCACGTCGAGTTTCATTTTTTACGCGAAAAAATTTCAAACAGTCTTTATTTGCGTTTTTTCGGTCGTGAATTTAGAACTATCGTTTCCATAATTTTGCTCACGTTATTTAAAATAAGCAACAAGAAATTAAGTATTTTTTTTCCAAATAACCAACAATGCAGTAAGTAACAAGCTCTTGATGGACAGTACTTTCTCTGCAAAATAGCATTTTGAAAGTTATTACGATCTTACGTGCCGAGAAAGTTTTGGGGTTACGGGGGGTTAAGGGTGGTAACTACCATCTTGGCTGCTGTTATTAGCATAATATTACGACACAGCGAGGGTCTGCGGCTCAAGTCCAGTTGCTCATTGCAAAAAATGTTAAGGCCTAATAACAAAGCAGAATGAACACATTGAAAACAGACATGTCCTTCTGTTACTCCGAGTTTCGTGCTTACGCACTCGTCAGACAGACTATACCAATACTATACCTTGGCATAGTCCGTCTGACGAGTGTGTAAGCACGAAACTCAGAGTAACAGAAGGACATGTCTGTTTCTTAATGTGTTCATTCTGCTTTATAATTGCTCTATACTCAAGTATATCGAGCACTATAGCAAGGATAGGCACTCTCTTCTCGAGTTAGATGTAGGCCTAATAACATAAGTCCCAGGTACCACTGGCCACCCACCACCGTGAAGTAAATACGTCAAATTTGATCCTGGAGGTTGACATAAAAGCATATGGAGAAAAAATAGATCTCATATTTCCGAAATTGCAGCTCTAAAAAATTATTTCTCTTCCTGCCAAAAACAAACGAAAAAGGACTAGACATGGCGAGTGATTTCTTTCCACAAACTCATCCAATAAACTTATCCAATCTTGGACAAAGAATGCAGAGTTCTCATACAAATTTGAGATATCATTCATGCTTCATAATATTTGCTGAAGATCTTTACTTTTCGAGGAGATAATAATCTACTGAGAATTAGATATTTTCCCGCAACGTTGTTTTGATACAAACACCCTGAAACATCTCTGCTAGTGCTGTACTGTGGATAATGTTCAATACCGAAGGAAGGGGATATAATCAGTTAGGCAGAGAGATATTATCCAGCACTGTGGAGGGATAATATCAGAACTGCTTTAGGACATCATCGATACTCTGGAGGATAATCAGTACTATAGAGGAACATTGGTACTAAAGTAGATACAACTATTACATTAGAGGGTGTTCAGTACTGTGGAGGGTGTTAAGTACGGTGGGACGATCCAACCAATACTGTGGAGAATATTCAGTACTGTGAAGGGATATCATCAGTATTGTGGAAGAGTATCGTCAGTACTGTGGAGGGTATTCAGTACTGTTGAGGTAATATCCAAAATTCTTGTGGTTTGTCTCTACAGTACTGAATATCCTCCATAGTACTCAGTACTGATTGTATCCCCAAGATACTGAGCATCCTCCACAGTACGGTTCCTTCTCTATATCAACTTAAAAGTATAGACAGAAACAAGCATCATTCGATTAATCCAATACCTCTCTGACTTCGTTAAAAAGAATGAGCTAATAACAATTATTTACAAGTAAAAACATGCAGCATAAAATCTTTAAAAATGTTTGCCAATGTCTTAAATTCTTTACAAATTACAAATACATCCGATTCTGTCTACCAAAAATCTTGCTTGGGGGCAACACCCTCGGGGAGGGGGGTTAATTTGGTAGTTGATGGCTGGCATAGTCAAAAAGGAGAATAGTCAATGAAGAGATATAGTCAGGAAACAAACAATAACATTGTTTCTGTGCTGAAATTTTCACTCTCGTCCTTCTCGCGCACTCTCGTCCTTCTCAACAAGATTGCTGGCGGATGCTATGAGGATAAAATGATTATTGTTCTAATTTCCAGAGTCCCCCTCTCAATCAACTATCAACTGCTTGTAATTTAAATTGCGACCTGTGAATACTACCGGTCGGTGTATTGGCCCCCCTTGAATTTGGCAGAGCCCCCACATCACCAAGAAAGGAAAGTTATCTCCCTCAAAGCCCCCACCCAGAGAAAAGATTAAAGAGACACGTAACACAAATTCCTCGGTTAGATAACTCCTTAAATAACAAATTTTTCAAGTTTGTACAGGGAACCTTTAATCAGGGTATGAAAAATACGTTTCTGATCACCGCCTTAAGAGTTACAATCAAGCTGAGTTTTCCTGAATCAATATCAATTTCTACTATCAAAACACGTTGGACAGAGTTTAGAGCCTGATTTCTTTGCTGCTGTAGGGGCTAGAAACGAAGTGAAAGACGTTTGCAGCAGCAGAAGCTAAGGAAATTCTAATTACTAATTCCTTTACTGGAGGATAAGGCCATTATAAAATTTGTGTTAGTGTCTCTAAAGTTCTTTCAAGTTTAAATCAATCTAGAAATCTTGCTGCAGAAGGCAGTATCAAAATACGTTACAAATAAGTTTGATTTTGTCCATCGAAAAATCTTGCTCTGAATGCAAGATGAAAGTTCGTTACAAATAAGCTATCACGTGAACAAATAGCTTTTGGTGTGGAAAGCACAATCAGAGTTCGTTACAAGTAAGTCTGAATCTGGCCATCAACAAATCTAGTCTGCTGCAGAAAGTTCAGGTATTCTATCGAGTCGTAGGCACTTGCCAGCTTCTCTTCTCGTCTCATCGATACCTTCTTGCAATACTCTTTCACCTTCTCCTCAGCCTTAGAAGAATACCGCAAGTCTCGAATCCAATCGGTGATGTCGTCATTTTTGCGTGGACTCGAGGCAAAAACAGAGTCTTCATCCTGTTCGATTTCAATTTCGTCATGATTCGAAAGTTTCAGTGAGAAAGAGTTATCGCCGATGGAACAGCAAGAATACCGGTTTCTCAAAACCCTGCGAAGATTCACGTCATCGTTACTTCCGTTACTATCGACTGAGCAGGCTCGAGATAGCATGTCATGCGTGCTGATTGGACGATTGTTGGTTGATTTCATGATGTTTATCGACTCACTCCCTGTGGATGAGAGTTGAGAGTTTCGACGAAACATGCGAGAGGCCACGGCGTAGCCTGAAGGGATGGAGCGGAGACTGTGAGAGCGACGAAATTTTGAATCCTCGACTGACCCGTTACGGCCTAATTCATCATTTGCAACGTCAGTTGCGATGGAAGCAGAAGAGCCGTCAAAATGTCGTAATTTGTCCAGAAAAAACGCAATACTCTTAGGCCGTTCTCTTCTCGCAGAAATATTGTCGCGGGATTGAGAACACATCTGGTTAATCGTTTCACTCGAACGAAACAAGTTCTTCCCTTTTGTTTGTTTATTGCTGTGGAAAATATGTCCCAGAATGCCTTTCTTCTTGGCAACATGGTCACTGACTTGCTTGTTGCCATCACGTGGTATTTGCATGCAATGGTATTGGAACTCAGTTGAATTTCCCGAGTCACTCTTTTCTTTTTCTTCATGAACAACAAACTTCTGTGGCAAAAATCGGTTACTTTTCCGCCGAAAACTTTCCCGAAACTTCTTAAAACCCTTGTTGTTCAAATGTTTGTTGTTCGGTGGAGTTTTCTGCTCCTCCTTAGCAGCCATGTTTGTTTTCTTGGGTGTGTGACGAATATCAGGGTTACTCACATATTTACGAACTTTCGGTTTGTTTTTATTTTTCTCCGACTCTTTTGCATTGTTGAACATTTGCTTGAAAATTTCTCGCTCTGTTGTAAGATAAGGCATCGTTTCTTTCCCATCAGCCGAGTTTAGCTTATTTTCGTCACTTTTATACGCTTTTTTCCTTTTTTCAATTTGTCTATTCTTAGACGAATCATTCTTAGCAGATTCTTGAGCTATATTTTCGTTCTCGACTTTAATGTTGTTATGCACAAACTTTTCATCTTTATCTGCTGGATCAGAAGCAATATCCTTTCCTTGAACAGGTCCATTAGCATCTCCATTAACTTTCATCGATTCGTTGCCTTTATACTCTATCTTTCCATAACCGATTTCATCATGTGAGCCACATCTTGTCTCCTTATTCCGTTTATCCAAACCATTGACTTTTAGTTCATTGACGAATTTTCTCTTCTCGGTTTGTCCAGACTTCAGTTTCCTTTCATCAACCAGACTTCCCTTCCTAACTTCTCCATTGCATATGGAATCGGGGTTTATGGATCCAGAACCAACGGAGTTTGGAACAACAGAATTTGGACCTACGGAATCTGAACATGCTTTAACGGAATCTCCAGCTATATGTTTTGTATCGTTTCTTTCCGGCTGGTCAACAACTTCACCCTCAGTGCAAAGTCTGGAGAAAACTTCTTTAGAGAACTTATTGAAAGCTCTACTGTCGATGTAATCTTCAATGTCTCCGTTACCTTGATGGAAACCGCTTATTTCATCAATATTCTCTTTAGGATTAAATTTAGAAACGCTATCTTTGAAGATTTTATGGAATGCTTTGCTTTCCACAAATACTTCGATTTCTTCATTGTTTTTTTCTGAGTAATGTCCTTGAAGAACTTTGTTTTTTGAAGAGATTCTGGAATCATCCTTCTTAAGGACTGCTTTGTCACAACCTTCGAGTTTGGAATCATTTTGTTTGAGTCCATTTCTTTTGGGATTTTGGTCTCTGCAAGAACCTCTGGATACATCGTCTCTGGACAGGATATGACCGGCTTTGCTACCAACATCAGTTTTTTGATTATTTTTATGAGAACCGTTTCTTTTAGTAGTCTTGTCCCTGGGAGTCAGACTAGAGACATCTTTCTTGGAAGCTTTGTGCGCCCCTTTACCATCAGTATAACTTCCAGTTTGCTCACTATTTCTAACAGAACCATTTTGCCGACGAACTCTCTCCTTAGATGAGAGCTTCGAGACATCTGCCTTAGAAGCCTGATGCGATGCATTCCCATCAATGCATTTTTCGATCTTTTTATCATTTTTGTCCAAGCTATTTCGCTGGCGAGTTTTGCCCTTAGAGGAAGATCTCGAAACACCTTTAGAGCCTCGGTGAAACGCGCTGCAATTCGGCGAATAAGGCGATGGAACGCGACCGTTTGGCTGATTCGCATATTTCTCCGATTTCAAGCTTGTGCTCTTTTTAGAGACATAATAAGTTGCTTGAGGCTGATGCGATAAATCATCAACATTATCGCTTCTTTTGCTTGAGTGGTGATTTCCTTCACTCAGATCAACAAATTCTCCATTTCTGCTGTTTTTTCTTGATCTTTTCTTGCTGGAGAATTTATTTTCGATGACAAGTGATGATTTGTTATCTTTATCTGCATTAGCAATAGCACCATCATTAAACTGGTTTTTATCAGCATTAAACTGGTTTTTATCAGCATGAAACTGGTTTTCGTCAGCATGAAACTGGTTTTTGTCAGCATTAAACTGGTTTTTGTCAGCACTAAACTGGTTTTTATCGATGGTAATAGATGCAGAAATACCTGACTTCCTTAGCTCACTGTTGATTTCATCTAGGAATTTGTTTGAGTGGTGATTAACAGGATCAGCTGGAGGAGAGAAAAGAAAAAAAATAATATCAAGTAAAAAAACTTGGTAAAGAATGAAATTGGTATAAATTACCGAGCACCAACTTTTCATCCACGTTTCAAGATCTCTGCCGGCTGCAAATTTGCATTAATGATTTTGTCGAATAGGCCGAATTTCGTCGACATATTGAAAGAAACGCTTAAAGTAGGGTGTGACCTTGGAGGGAGGGCTATCTTTATTGGCAATAAATCATTGTTATTAACAGGCAAAAACACAACAAGAATACTCAAAATCCTCCTCCTGGGGTCACCCTAGCTTATCAAATTATCCTGTCTAAAGGGGAACGGGTTTGGCCCTTCTAGTACAGGAGGGTCACCCCACCTGCATAAAAACAGGCCCTCGATAAGCCTAGTTCACTGCTGACAACCAGTTAATGGGTACCTCGAGATATGATGCAGCAAAATATAATGAGGTAACATATCAAGCAAAACATTAAAACAAAGTTTTACAATGCAATTTACCTTCAATTTCGTCAGCCCTGCCGTCGACAAGCTCTGCATCAGACAGCCCCCCAGAGGCGTACCCAGTCTCAGATAAGAACTCAAACGCATGGTCGAGAGATCGGTTAATACACGCAATGAAGCTACCACGTGTTCGTTCGAAGCTTCGATCGTGATCAGAAGAGTCCGTCATCTCTTCTTTCGAAGTTGTTGTGGCTGTGTTGGTCATCTGCAATCAAATGAAATTTGAGTTAATTCTAAATTCAATTTCTAACTCTATTAAGTCTTGCATATGAAAAATATGATTTTCAAAGGATTCCACCTTGTTCCTTTTCTGTAACACATGTTCATAAATACTATTTCTAAACACCTTAAAGGCGCAGACGGATGGGTCAAGTGATAAACTATGATTAAATTCAACTAGTCTTGAAAATTCTTCGCGAGCACGCATATCTAATGTGGGGTTAACTGGACCTTAATCTTTGCTCTCCAAAAAAATCGTTAGTTACTTCCTCCAGATTTCCCTAAAAGGGAAATAAAATTAGAAATACATAGTCTTCTTTCTATTTCACACTTACACGGATGTTATGAAACCATTCTAACACGCAGAGATTCAACGTCTCGTGTCTGTCCACTGCAAGATTTTTCAATTTCTAATTGAACTGAATTAGAACAGTCTTTGGATGGTACAGAACTTCAGTATAGCCAGAAAAATCGGAACCATAATGAAACGAACACATAGATACTACTTAAGCTTTTCGTCTGACACTCAACAGAGTAATACGTCAGAAAGAGAACGAAATAGAAACCTAACTGATTTATATACCCAGATGTGGATCGAAATAGGCCAATCAGAAAAGAGGTGAATGATTGGTATGGTGTGTGAAAACCAATCAACACCCACGATACAGTGAGCTGACCAATAAGATTATTTCAAGAGTCCTAAGGCGAAAACGAACTCCTTCTGTCTACACAATAGGGGATCCCTGGTTTTTATGTAGACAGATTCCAAAATAGCTAAGTGAAAGGTAGATCTTGCTCTGCCAATTATTCGAAAGCAATTCTCACTGTAGGCTTTAGCACAATCTGGGTTGTCGAGCAAATGTTGACCTATAGCAGGGATCCCGGCAGGGAACCAGGGAACCAGGGATCCCAGCAGGGAACCAGGGATCCCCTATTGTGTAGACAGAAGGAGTTCGTTTTCGCCTTAGGACTCTTGAAATAATCTTATTGGTCAGCTCACTGTATCGTGGGTGTTGATTGGTTTTCACACACCATACCAATCATTCACCTCTTTTCTGATTGGCCTATTTCGATCCACATCTGGGTATATAAATCAGTTAGGTTTCTATTTCGTTCTCTTTCTGACGTATTACTCTGTTGAGTGTCAGACGAAAAGCTTAAGTAGTATCTATGTGTTCGTTTCATTATGGTTCCGATTTTTCTGGCTATACTGAACTGAATTACCACGCAAACTATCAAACCATACATGTGCGCCTTTTAAACATCAGAAATATAACTAAATATTCATCCAATGAAAATCTGCCTCTAAACCGAATAAAGTGAATGACACTATGCATCTGAATACTAGAAAATGAAGGCCCCTATGCTTGCCCCAGGAAAAAGAGAAATAACACCACTTTTGCCCCAGTGGCCTAAGTCAAGCTGAAACCCTTTCAATGTTTGTGCTTTAGAAATTCATTGTTTTACCTAGTTCATAGATATTTTATAAAGAAAAAGAATTCAAATTTAGGGTCCCCTTTCATATTTTCCCCAACGGCTAAAAGACCTTACAAATCCCTTGAATAAAATACAGTACAATACAAAAACACATGTTCATAAATACCATTTCTAAATACCTTCACTCATCAGAAACACGGCTAGACATTGATCTATAGAAAATTGCAAATAAAGCAAGCCTCTAAAACGAATACAGTGAATAACGCTATGCATCTGAATACTAAAAAACCATCAAATTTTAATCATGTTACAGTTAAAGTCACATCAATATTGACCAAACTTTTCAACGCTATATCAGCATGGCAGAGCTTGTGGCCCCAGCCTTGAATTCAAATCAAATAAACCCTTTTTTATCACTGGTATGTTTGCTTACTAACAAGACCACCCACCAAAATGAAAATTACAAAGTGTATCTAAACATCGTTTCACTGGAAGGCTGGAAGCTCACATACTGCTGTGCAAAATACGAGTTTTCCTGTCTTCATCAACGCCAACATCAAACAAATTTTAGCTCAACATCTTCAGCTCTATTCTTCTAAACATATAGTTCAACTACATCCTCCATTTAGATAAGAAATAAGAAAGGAGACTGACTCTCTGTTTCTCAAAGCTTCAAGTTTTCACAATCACCAGACAGAGTATAAGTCCACAACATTATAGTCTGCCTGCTGGTCGTGAAAACATGAAACTTTGAGTGACAGAGAGCAAGACTCCTTTCTTGTTTTCCATATATCATCACTCTGTGCTATAGAGATATCCTCCATTTTTGTGTCTTTTTTGTGAATATTTTCGTATTAAATGGACTTCTGATCAAAATGAGTTTAAGACGAGTATATTCGAGAGAAGAGCTTATTCAAATAGCCACACTGAACTATATCATATCTACAATGTTGGGGGGGGGGGGGTAGGGAAGATAGGCCTAACAGAATTACTACAGTACTTACTAATCCTTACTGACATACCTTATTCTCAAGTAGTTCTTTTGCATTCTTTCAAGGATATGCAGCTACCATTATAGAAGAGAAGACGACATACATTTCCCATGTTGAATAAGTAATGTCCAATATGCTAAATCCAACTCCAAACAAATTTCACACATTGCACAAAGCAGCGTGTGATTGTAGGTTAATTCAAAGTAAATGCACTATGCGATCATCAGACTGCTGGTGAACAATTAAACACGAATCTGAGCGTCAAAACTGCGATAAGAGATCAGATGTATGAATGAAGGTCATTTAATGTTTATCTAATAGAAGAAGCCACCTTGACGATGGCCTAATAGTTAATCGTATGATGAAAGGATCCGCTTTTTACCAATAACTAAATTCAAACTGGTTACCAAGAAAAGTTACTTGTGGTACACTTTTTTTTCTATAAGAACAATTTATAACAACACGAGCCTCGAGTTTGGCCAAAACTTAAGAACAAGCTAAGAACAAACCGAGGCTGACCATTTTTGGGCTCAATATGAAAATTTTACAAAATAACCACCAAGACTGAAATAATTACAAAACAAGCTGATGTAAAGCACACAGATAATGTCAGATGGTTAAGAGAGTCAAACTTTTAAACAATAAACACTACTGATAGCAAAAAGGCTTCCCAATCATTGTAAAAGTAAGACTAATTTAAGAACATTTAAGGCTGAAAATAGAGGAATATTTAAGAACAGCCAGCTTTAAATCAATTTTACTAGTTCTTATAAAAAAAGAGTGTATTGCTAAATTTGAACGTTGCTCATGCCTTAAGAAGATTACTTTACTAAGTTACTGAAATATTTCTCCAAGCAGTATACCCTTTCAAATATATATTTTAGGGTGGGTCAGGATGGGGTTAGATTGGGAACTGGGGTTGCCTTTTTGTTAACTGGGAAAATGGAATTAGAACTCTTGGGACAGGGATTTGGGAGTGAAAAAGAAAACTGGGATTGGGATTGTTAAAGACGTCAATATTGGGAATTTCACTATTTTCCTCATTGGGGTTGGGATTTTTTATCATTTTAGTGCTGTGAATGGGGATCAATACCCCCCTCTTCAGGACCCTATTGTGGGCTCCCACGAGGAAAGTTTTGGCATTGGTATAGGTTTTAGCTACCTAATCCGATATTAACATCTAACATGTTTTTATTGATCTGTTAGCCTTTTTGAAATCGAATGATTTCGGACGGGAGAGATCGAACCATTATTGCACGTGTAACTCGTACCACTATTACCTGCACCGAATAGCCACCAACACAGCCGAAGCCGCCATTTCAGTCTACGATAAAGTGCAGCTATCTCCAATACGAGGCCACTAAACAGACAACAAAATAGTCCATGAAGATAACCATTGCATTATGAATATTGCAATAGTTTACACATTGGTACAGACTTTTACAATTAAGCAAATCATTCAAAGTGATCTTTTACTATTCGTAGCATTCTTGGCTGATTCTGAAGTTGTATCCATCCCTAATTTAACTGCCCAAGTATCATAAAAATTATCTTGGGTTGGATGGTATATGATAGTTTTGTGACCTTTTGTAAGGATTGTAAAGGATTGTATATGTTCCCCACGTCACATTACGTCATGCCAGTGTATGAAGGTATTTGCAAAGTTCACAGAGCGAGTTAATCTTTTGATATTTATAAACAATATATAAACGAGTATATATACGAGTATAAAAATGAGTATATCAATGGGTATATAAATCAGTCAGGTTTCTGTTTCGTACTCTTTCGCACGTAATGACTCTGTTGAGTGTTAGACGGAAAGCTTGAGTAATCCATGTATTTGTTTCGCTACATTTCCTATATATCTGACTATTTTTTTACATTTACTTCTAAACAGCACTAGGTTTCGCATACCTAAGATAAAGTTTGTAGATCGATAAAGTAGACATATAATTATTGGTACGTTGCAGTTCTGATAACGTATGTGTGCTCGATGTAATCCTTCTATCTGTAACGATACTCAGTAGAAATACAGTAGTATCACATATCAAACTATAGTGAACTGAACAGTTTAATCCCTCGCATACTGATCACATTATTTCTATTCTATACAAAATAGTTTTCTTCATCATAATAACGAAAACAATAACGCATTCTTATAAAAAATACCTGCAAGTTGAGAAGCACTCAAACAAGCTAACTGTATCAGCAAATCGAATATAAGTATACCAAACTACTATGAAATTAAGTAAGTCAAAATAGTTCAAAGCATGAAGTTAAAGAGATTGATAAAACTTGCAACGATAAATGAAATCAAAGTTCTACATCTGGAAGCTTGATTTGCCTAAACTTCTATGCCCTACAATGTTATAAACAAATATGAATAAACTATATGAAGCAGGGTATAATTTGTATTGTATATATTATTTAATGTTAGTTTAAGCAATAGTGCAACTTCACTAATTTAGACTAACATAAAGCATCTTTAAGGATTGCATCAGACAAGTCATCTACTACAAAATGTGCAGGAACATTTGTTCTCAAGAAACCAAGTTTTTATAAGATCTTTGAAATTTTTTATGTTGTGGGCCATTTTTATTGCATCAGGAAGTGCATTCCAAATTTTTGGCCCTTGAAAAATGTGTGATTTAATTCCATAGGTAGTAGTTTTAACCTTTGGAATTGCAAGAGCGTTTTTAACTCGAAGGTTGATGTAACTCTTTAGCTCTACTTCAATGTATTTAAAACTGTTTCGAAAAACAGACTTCGTGAAGAAGTATATAGATGTACTTGATGATGGATGATAAGGCCTATGTTCTTGTATACAGTTCAATATACCACATAGATATTTCTCTATAATATAGCAGGGCATGAATTTACTATATGCTTGATCAAACTTGCAGCAATCAATGAAACCAACAAATGTATGCTAAACTTCTACTCTGCATTGCGTTTATACATTGTCGGTATAAAGAATTAAGAATTGCGAAGAAAATCAGAAACATAGCGATACATAATAACTACTAAATCTTTGCATCTGACACGAATCAGAGTTGTACGTCGGAAAGAGAACGAAACCCAACGAATTATTACACCCAGAAGTCGATCGAAATATATAAACTTAATATGAAACACTTGAAGTATAAATGTCCTTCGATCCATGGTGGATGATTAGGCCTACCTTATTATTAAAACTCTATAAAATATATCAACAATTCTCTTCATGAATACAAACATTCCTATCAAAATTACAAGAAGATCAAACCCATGAAAACAAGCTCAGCATATCGAGTATGCAAAGATAACTACATCCAAACTGTAAACCAAGAAACATAAATAATAGAAGTAGAATCAAGATTATTTGTGAGAATGTACTCTAGTTCTCAAGAAGTACACTGCATCGAGATTGTGATACGCTGCGCAATAGATGCTCGATCAAGCTCGCCGTAATCGAATCCATAGACTCAATGTAAATATAAATACATGTGAGAGCTAAGTTGTGTTAAACTTCCATGTGCTTTTTTGTGATATACAAATGAAAATAAACATATATAAAAACATTCCATGAAGCATAAATGTAGTTAATGCTATGATGGTGACTAGGCCTACATTATAGCTTATTATAAACAATTTCCCTTAACATATATTAAAAATTCTCTTTTACGACTACAAACATTCTTACAAAAAACACAAGCAGATAAAACACAAAAACAAACTCACCATATCGACAACTTTGATATCACACCAAACTAGAGGTAGATTCCCCAGCAGTTTCAAAACATCCACACTAGAAGCAGACGATCATCACAGACAAACAAGACGTATTTTCAGCAAACTGCCACAAAACATCTGTCCAGCTACTTAGCAGGATAACGAGCTTAGATTTGGTGTTAAGTTGCGAAATATCTCGGTCAGAATGCGAGCTGAGTTGAACACAGCAGCAGTGGAAGAAGAAAACGGAATTTGAATGGCTTATTGTGAGCGGACTGAAACAGGCTATTGAGAAGAATGACATGCTGTAACAGGTGGATATACGCTTGGAACAGTATGGTATCATTCTAGCCTAGAAACTCGACAGTTTGGTATCATGTCACCATAGTAGAAGTAATCATATTAGCGTAGTGGCTATCTCTATGGTGTCATGTTAGGATGGTAGCAGTATGGGTATCATGTTCATATATAGTAACAGTAAGTGTATCATGTTAGCTAAGTAGCAGTATAGTGCAATAGTAGCAGTGTCGTATCATGTTAGGATAGTAACAGTATGGTATCATTCTAGCGTAGAAACTCGACAGTTTGGTATCATGTCACCATAGTAGAAGTATAGCACAGTAGCAGCATAATATCATTCTAGTATAGTAGGTAGCTGTATGGTATCATTCTAGCCTAGAAACTCGACAGTTTGGTATCATGTCACCATCGTAGAAGTATAACATATTAGCGTAGTGGCTATCTCTATGGTGTCATGTTAGGATGGTAGCAGTATGGGTATCATGTTCATATATAGTAACAGTAAGTGTATCATGTTAGCAAAGTAGCAGTATAGTGCAATAGTAGCAGTGGCGTATCATGTTAGGATAGTAACAATATGGTATCATTCTAGCGTAGAAACTCGACAGTTTGGTATCATGTCACCATAGTAGATTATAGCACAGTAGCAGCATAATATCATTCTAGTATAGTTGGTAGCTCTATGGTATCATTCTAGCCTAGAAACTCGACAGTTTGGTATCATGTCACCATCGTAGAAGTATAACATATTAGCGTAGTGGCTATCTCTATGGTGTCATGTTAGGATGGTAGCAGTATGGGTATCATGTTCATATATAGTAACAGTAAGTGTATCATGTTAGCAAAGTAGCAGTATAGTGCAATAGTAGCAGTGTCGTATCATGTTAGGATAGTAACAATATGGTATCATTCTAGCGTAGAAACTCGACAGTTTGGTATCATGTCACCATAGTAGAAGTAATCATATTAGCGTAGTGGCTATCTCTATGGTGTCATGTTAGGATGGTAGCAGTATGGGTATCATGTTCATATATAGTAACAGTAAGTGTATCATGTTAGCAAAGTAGCAGTATAGTGCAATAGTAGCAGTGTCGTATCATGTTAGGATAGTAACAGTATGGTTTCATTCTAGCGTAGAAACTCGACAGTTTGGTATCATGTCACCATAGTAGAAGTATAGCACAGTAGCAGCATAATATCATTCTAGTATAGTAGGTAGCTGTATGGTATCATTCTAGCGTAGAAACTCGACAGTTCGGTATCATGTCACCATAGTAGAAGTATAGCACAGTAGCAGCATAATATCATTCTAGTATAGTAGGTAGCTGTATGGTATCATTCTAGCTTAGAAACTCGACAGTTTGGTATCATGTCACCATAGTAGAAGTATAGCACAGTAGCAGCATAATATCATTCTAGTATAGTAGGTAGCTGTATGGTATCATTCTAGCTTAGAAACTCGACAGTTTGGTATCATGTCACCATAGTAGAAGTAATCATATTAGCGTAGTGGCTATCTCTATGGTGTCGTGTTAGGATGGTAGCAGTATGGGTATCATGTTCATATATAGTAACAGTAAGTGTATCATGTTAGCAAAGTAGCAGTATAGTGCAATAGTAGCAGTGTCGTATCATGTTAGGATAGTAACAGTATGGTATCATTCTAGCTTAGAAACTCGACAGTTTGGTATCATGTCACCATAGTAGAAGTATAGCACAGTAGCAGCATAATATCATTCTAGTATAGTAGGTAGCTGTATGGTATCATTCTAGCTTAGAAACTCGACAGTTTGGTATCATGTCACCATAGTAGAAGTATAGCACAGTAGCAGCATAATATCATTCTAGTATAGTAGGTAGCTGTATGGTATCATTCTAGCTTAGAAACTCGACAGTTTGGTATCATGTCACCATAGTAGAAGTAATCATATTAGCGTAGTGGCTATCTCTATGGTGTCGTGTTAGGATGGTAGCAGTATGGGTATCATGTTCATATATAGTAACAGTAAGTGTATCATGTTAGCAAAGTAGCAGTATAGTGCAATAGTAGCAGTGTCGTATCATGTTAGGATAGTAACAGTATGGTTTCATTCTAGCGTAGAAACTCGACAGTTTGGTATCATGTCACCATAGTAGAAGTATAGCACAGTAGCAGCATAATATCATTCTAGTATAGTAGGTAGCTGTATGGTATCATTCTAGCTTAGAAACTCGACAGTTTGGTATCATGTCACCATAGTAGATTATAGCATAGTAGCAGCATAATATCATTCTAGTATAGTAGGTAGCTGTATGGTATCATTCTAGCGTAGAAACTCGACAGTTTGGTATCATGTCACCATAGTAGAAGTATAGCACAGTAGCAGCATAATATCATTCTAGTATAGGTAGCTGTATGGTATCATTCTAGCCTAGAAACTCGACAGTTTGGTATCATGTCACCATAGTAGAAGTAATCATATTAGCGTAGTGGCTATCTCTATGGTGTCATGTTAGGATAGTAGCAGTGGCGTATCATGTTCATATATAGTAACAGTAAGTGTATCATGTTAGCAAAGTAGCAGTATAGTGCAATAGTAGCAGTGTCGTATCATGTTAGGATAGTAACAATATGGTATCATTCTAGCGTAGAAACTCGACAGTTTGGTATCATGTCACCATAGTAGAAGTATAGCACAGTAGCAGCATAATATCATTCTAGTATAGTAGGTAGCTGTATGGTATCATTCTAGCTTAGAAACTCGACAGTTTGGTATCATGTCACCATAGTAGAAGTAATCATATTAGCGTAGTGGCTATCTGTATGGTGTCATGTTAGGATGGTAGCAGTATGGGTATCATGTTCATATATAGTAACAGTAAGTGTATCATGTTAGCAAAGTAGCAGTATAGTGCAATAGTAGCAGTGTCGTATCATGTTAGGATAGTAACAGTATGGTATCATTCTAGCGTAGAAACTCGACAGTTTGGTATCATGTCACCATAGTAGAAGTATAGCACAGTAGCAGCATAATATCATTCTAGTATAGTAGGTAGCTGTATGGTATCATTCTAGCTTAGAAACTCGACAGTTTGGTATCATGTCACCATAGTAGATTATAGCATAGTAGCAGCATAATATCATTCTAGTATAGTAGGTAGCTGTATGGTATCATTCTAGCGTAGAAACTCGACAGTTTGGTATCATGTCACCATAGTAGAAGTATAGCACAGAAGAAGCATGATATCATTCTAGTATAGTTGGTAGCTCTATGGTATTATGTTGGTATAGTAGCTGCAAGGGTATCATGTTTGCATAGTAGTAATATTGTTATCATGTTCATATGTAACAGTATGTGTATCAAGTTTGCATAGTAGCTCTATGGTATCATGTTCGTATAGTAGCTGCAAGGGTATCATGTTTGGATAGTAGTAATATTGTTATCATGTTTGTATAGTAACAATATGGGTATCATGTTTGCATACTAGCAGTATGATATCATGTTAGGATAGTAGCAGTATTGTTATCATGTTCATATAGTAACAGTATGTATATCATGTTTGCATACTAGCAATATGATATCATGTTAGGATAGTAGCAGTATTGTTATCATGTTCATATAGTAACAGTATGGGTATCATGTTTGCATACTAGCAGTATGATATCATGTTAGGATAGTAGCAGTATTGTTATCATGTTCATATAGTAACAGTATGGGTATCATGTTTGCATACTAGCAGTATGATATCATGTTAGGATAGTAGCAGTATTGTTATCATGTTCATATAGTAACAGTATGTATATCATGTTTGCATACTAGCAATATGATATCATGTTAGGATAGTAGCAGTATTGTTATCATGTTCATATAGTAAAAGTATGGGTATCATGTTTGCATACTAGCAGTATGATATCATGTTAGGATAGTAGCAGTATTGTTATCATGTTCATATAGTAACAGTAAGGGTATCATGCTAGTAACTCGGTAGTTTGATACTATGCATTTGTTCTTATCAGAGACATACTAACCCCATAGCTCAGGTTTCTAGGAAATACTACATAACATTTTTCTTTAAGCAACTAGAGTCAAACAGCCCTCCAAGTGGAAGAAACACCCTTGAAGAACTACCCGTGGATGGTGTTCAGTATTGTAGGGTATACCATCAGTACATTGGAGGGTGACCCTGTCCTTCCGCTTTTTACAAAATATCAAAGAAGGCTTAACAGCGCTACCCCTAAATCTTGTCTACCGACTGAGCTACAGCAGCAATCATTTTGATTGACAAACCATAGCCATATCAACTACACAAATTGCAACACCACTCCCCGAATATAGAGACGAACCTATCCAGGTTCTATAACAACTGCACACGACCTACAGAAGGGCATCACCAAAAGGATCATCACAGCCCCAGCACTGAATAGGGTTGTGAAGTAGATTTGAGCTATGTCGTTTATTTGGTATTCTCTGAATCAGCGATGGGAAGTTAGAGAATGACTGGCTGAATTTTAATAAAAATATTCAGAATCTAAATTTCCCATGTCAAAGTCCACGCAAAGAATGTGCACTACACTATATCAACAGCGAAATTAGGACAGTTAGAGTATACTGTACATTCAAACTACTAATACAGTAGCCAATTTAACTGAGTTTACAAATATATTACAGTCCGGGCGAGAAGTTTTAGAAGTCACTTGATAATGACCTTTGGGAAGTGAAGGTCGCAATATTGTTATCTAACTGCCGAGTTACTATGAATCTTCTTGTGATTATTTCTATTCTAAGTTTAAAAATCATATAAAAGGTAAGACAAGAATTCACCATAGTTAAATTCGTTTCGATAATTAAACTTTTTCGGTAATTTTTCCTACAATGTTACTCAGCATTTGTAATTAAGGTTACTGAAGAGGATATAATTATCAAAACGGCTCTGAGCATGGTTTATTCTTATCTGTTTAATCAAATACACAGTCATACAATTAAATGTTAAGTTATACATGCAGTTACATACAATTAAACATACTGAAGAAATTATTGCTATTAATCTTATCGGATTCTGATAAATTGCTGTTAAATAGAAATGCGTTGATCGCGAATCTTATCATCAGGAGGTATTGAAACGTCGATTGATCTAATTGAGATTACTTACAAAACAAACACATGCAGCGAGAACGTGATAAATAGCAACGCGAGAGCAGATAAGCTGTAAACAAATTAAAACCATGACCGTTACGAAGCAACTGTAAATTATTGATGAAGATTGTTTATTTGTGCAGGAGAGCTGTGAAATGCATCTTTGACACTTTTCAATATGCCACTAAGTTCGCTATATTCACAGTGCTCTGTATTTGTTTTTATCCGTTTTAACTTTAATTCGTTTCGCATGTTCACATTGCTCTGAAAACGCTACGAAAACGATGAAGCGTTCACATTGCTCCGCTTCGGGTCGGATTATAACAATCCAACGTATTATTATAATAAAAAGTATATGTTTTTGCGTTTTCACTGTTCACACTACGTTTTTGCGTTTTCTTAAGTCTCTGTTGTCAGGTCGGAGCAGTGTGAACACAAGGCGAAAAGGGATACTTTTTTATCCGTTTTCATTTGAAGACAGAGCAGTGTGAACAAGGCCCAAGGCTCGTTACAAGTACGTAGAAGGAACAGTGGCATGCCTCTTGTAAAGCAGCTACTTAGTGCTAGATGTTCTAGACGAAGTGGGTTGCAGACCACAATGCGTCTAACTTGAAATGAAGGGGTTGTCTAAACAGCCGTTTTTTCTTGTCGAAGACTTCTCTTGCAACAATGGGTGCAATCAACATATGCTAATACCTAACACTTGTATGTAATGATGTTGTGTGTGCTCCCTATACTTGCAAGAAATAAGCCTCAGCCTTTGAGAGAGCTCCAAACCAACACACTCAACTCACGAAATGAAACAGTCAAACAAACTGTCCTTCCTGGATATAAACCTCAGACAGGCTAACAGATTAAACATACATTCACACAACACTGACAGCCACATTCAAACTCTAAGTTCCAAAAAAAAAATTTTCTTAATCAGGTTTCCTACCAAGTGAAACACGTTTCCAATTCCTTTGGAAAATAGGGCATTGCTCCTTACTGTATAACCATATTTCTCTAAGGGTACCATAGCATGAAATAAATTATTATTCATTTCTCAGCATGAAATAAATTATTATTTATTTCTCTATTTTCTTGGGCCCTCCATCATATACCTACTTCTACATCTTAGTCGAAAAACCTGCAGAGAAGTGACAAATAATAAACGATTTGAGATCTTAAGGACTTGAAAAAGACTGGATCCTTATTTCAACAGTTGAAAGCCCTATAACCATGTAGCTTTCAAAATTTTGAAAATCATTACTAATCTCGTTTGAGAATCTGGATTCGAGGCTATATAGAATGAGTCATGATTATGGAATGAATTCAAGTACAATGAGCGTGATGTAATAAATGTTATCATGAAACCATGACTCTGCTAAATCATAAATGATAAGAAACCATTATAATGTCGATGAATGAAAAAACCTGCAAGTGCTGCATGAAAAGGAAGTTCGAAACGAAACCACTGTAACGTCAGAAAAGTCAATGAGGACAATGAGAAACCATTGCTAGGTTACTATACCATCAAACCACTACTGGAATAAATGAAGAAAAACCATAGTATCTTTGATTCTGGACCTCTGCCAATGCTGTATTACCAATGCTTCATGAAAATAGAATCAAACGCGAAACCAATTCTACGTTGGGAAAGTACAATAGGAAACTACTGAAAATGCTCTGAAACCATGGTAGTGCTAAGTGATTTTAAACCATAGCAGTGCCGTTGAAACACGTTTCAGTTGCAGTAGAAACGTAATAACTTACAGTTTGTTATATCTAACAATAGTAAACTTAAAAGAAAAAAGCTATGAATACTTGAACTTTAGGTAAGTTCCTCAAAGAAAGTACAAGTTCTAACCGATTCCCAGCAAGACTTTCCTGAACTGCTATTCTGAAGAAACCCATAAGTATTTTCCCCTGAAGCGAAAGTTCTTGATTCAAGATCATTGGTTCTTTTGATCATATTATTGAAAGCCTACAATTTAAGTCCTTTGTTAATACAAATCTTTTGAAACTGACGCATCCTGCTCAATGAGATGCTTCTTTTGAACCACGACAAAATCCTGCCAATAAAACCAAACGATACCATTCACTTAACATTAAGCCTTTTAACGAATCAGGGTTTCTATACAATGGTCTTAAAACCCCCTAACGTAATTATATGTCTTTGAGCTTGAATTTTGTGTTTTTTCTACAAACAAGACTCTACATGTGCGAATTAGAACACTCCTTTTTGAATAAGTAAGATATTTTGCCAATAAAACCTATCAATCACTTAAAATTAAGCCTTTTTAATCAGGGTTTCATACAATAGTCTTATAACCTCTTAACGTTATTATACATCTTTGCCTTCGATTTTTTGTTTTTTCTACAAACAAGACTGGACTTTTCTACTTACACGTGCGAAGTGAAACACCCCTTATGAATAAGTAAGATATTTTGCCAATAAAACCTATCAATCACTTAACATTAAGCCTTTTTAATCAGGGTTTTATACAATAGTCTTATAACCTCTTAACGTTATTATACATCCTAGCGCTCGATTTTTTGTTTTTTCTACAAACAGAACTGGACTTTTCTACTTACACGTGCGAAGTGAAACACCCCTTATGAATAAGTAAGATATTTTGCCATAAAAACCAATCAATCACTTAAAATTAAGCCTTTTAGCGAATCAGGGTTTCTATACAATAGTAGCTATTATAACCTAACGCATTTATAAGCCTAAACTCGTTGCCAAAAAGATCCTTACACGTGCGCAGTGAAACACCCCTTATGAATAAATAAGATATTTTGCCAATAAAACATAACATTAACTCTCACTCAATGCATCCTATTCACAATCATATACACAGGCGGGTTTCAGTGTCGGTGAATAGAAAAATTAATTAAGAGTTTACTATCATCTGTCGTAGGCCATGGAAATCTGCCACGTGTCTGAACGTTCGATTTTTCATTCAGCCTTTTTGTTCAGTTAGCAACGCAACTGGGTTCCTTAGGACATTCACCAACAGAATGGGATTCCTTTAAAACATTCATAAACTAGACATCAGACAGACGTTGGCAACCACCGGCAGGGTGACAGACTATTTAGAAATGCCAATAGGGAAAACGCCCTAAAACTCAAGATTTTCTTATGCATCAGTCTAAAGAACCTTTTGTTTCCAATGAGCAACAGGTCAATAAGCGATAAGGGCTGGAATGACATATATATATACTAAGATTTTTATACACTCTTTTTTATTAGAAAAATTCTATAAGAAAATGAGCCTAGAAGCTAAGAACACACGGAGGTTGACCATTTCTGCTCAATATAAGAATTCTACGAAAGAACTATAACATTCAAATTCAACATTCTGCAATAAACTCGTGATAAGGAAACATGAAACATATTATAACACAAAGAAGCTTAGGCTAGGCCTATAAAACGTAAAAGTTAGTTACATGGTCATTAGAGAAGTTGCATATCTACACCAAATGAATATATGCAAAATTATGAAGTTCTTTGGAGATTTTACCTTAAGTAGTTAAAGTTCCTAAAGTTTTTCAACCTTCGACATGTAGATTCCTTATAAAAGGTTCATTATAAAAAAGCGTGAAGTCTTTAGAACAATTAAAAGACAAGCAGTTTGATAGTACACAGATATAACACTGGTCAAGAGAGTCAACATTTCTTAAAATTAACCCATCTGATAGCGAAAACAGGCTTCTAAGTAATTATTAAGGAAAAAAATGTAAACACATTTCAGGTGGAAAATAGAGAAGTATTTGAGAACAGCCAGTTTTAAAACAATTTTAATGGCTCTTGTAAAAAAAAAGAGTGTAAGTTTTGTTCGCTAGTTTACTCTTTTTACTTCTCTAACTTAGATAGCTGAACTGTATGTAAACAATTATGGTAAAAATAAGGAAAACAACAATACCAAAAATGTTACCTTATAGAATCATACCAGAGGGCAAGAACGCAAGAAGATACGACGAAGTTTTGGTAAAGCTGGATACACACAAGAAAATCTTTATACGTCGATTTGAATTCTGTATATGCTGATGAACAATTCTTCCAACGAACTTCCAACCAAGAAGCGAAGTATCACAACAGCAGGGTTCGGTCTTCGGCCTAGAATTGAAATTATCATCAATTTGCAGTCGTTTCGTTTGGTTTGCTATCGTAGAATTCAAATTACAGCATACATACTATACACAGTCGCTGCTTTTGAACTTTTATCAGCCTTTGCAGCCGTGAAATTCCCTCATGGACTTGTGATAGTATTGTCTTCTTAGCCAATCAAATTTCGCTATATCTTTTGAGGTTGTTTGGTGTAATTCTCAGATAATACCGCTAACAACAATTAACACCTCAAAAGAAAGGATAGTTATGGCGGTTTCATTGAGCGATAACATCATAGGGATGAAGTGAAGATAGCAAAGGTTTGCAGAAAATGATAAAGATAAGTCGTTGACGTGACAGCATGGAAGATAAGTAGTAAATCTATACGGTTTTCTGCAGATGAAGCCTGTTGATACATTTAGGGCCTAGACTTACAACACAAAATTAAGTTTTTAGTATTGAATTGAATTGTTGTGATAGCATCAAACTGATTACGCTATGATTCAACTTCTGACGCCATCAATCTACCAATCACGCCATCATTCCATTGCTGACGCCATCGTCCGTTCGCTGACGCCAGATTTGATGGCCATAACTCATTTCCCTATGTTTCAAGAACACAGTTTCTCAAGTTATCGATAATACAAAATGGGTTGTAAAGATTTTTAGAGGAAGCGATTGAAATCATAGGATGTATTAGAAAAGATGCGTATTTGAGAAGGGACTTAGAGGGTAAGGGTTAGGGAGTTGGGGTTTGGGCATTAGCTGTATTGCTTGTTCTACTCCAGTTACCTCCCCCTTTGATATTTCATTTGAATGAGTGATAAAACAAAAATAGGAAAGAAAACAAAACCATCACGTAGTAAGTATTGTCTAGCGAGAGCCCCAAATCTAAAGCATCATGTGTCAAAATCAAACTACTGATAAAAACCTAAGGTGGTTGCTGTGGTTGCTGGCTTCCTACCACATACGACAACGTAAATGGACAGACTAACCATTTTTCCCGTTTATAAAACTCTCAACTAAGAGGCAGGAACTTTCGAGTTTTGCCCAAACAATGTTCTGTGATTTTCACCGGTAATTGTCTGGTCTACAAGAGATGAGGTTCAAGAAAGGGTCTTACAACCAGAAGGGTCCTGAAGAGGGGGGGGGGGTACTGAATCCTGATTCCCTGCACTGAAATAAATAAAATTCCAATCCCAATGATAAAAATAGAGAAATTCCCAATATTGATGTGTTTTCACAATCCCAATCACAATTAACTTCCTCATTCCCAAATGCCAGTCCAAAGAAGTCCAATCCCATTCTCACAGTTAAAAAGGCAAACCCCAGATCAAAATCTACTCCTTCCTGACCCTCGCCCAGGAAATGAATAGTGAACCAATTACAAATTACAACCATACAGTTCAAGGAAAAACCTTCGATAGTCGAAAACGAGACCGAGTAGTTCTACACATGTCAAAAACAACAGGAGCGAGATACTTCATATGTTTTGTTTGATATCACGTGTCTTCCTTGGGAGAGTTGGGAAAGTCACACCCCCAAGAGATTTTATCAATTTTCAAAACATCTGTCTTCCCTGCAAAAGTCGTAAAACATCTCCAAGAAATACGGGACGAATAGGAAATGAGGTTGCCTGAGGTAGCTTTCAGCTATGCTATCTTCCACTTTCTGGTACCCTCCATAAATTACCATTCGAAAACTCCTATGTTCTCTAATAACCCAAAGATTTCCAAAGATTTCCGACAGACTTACTCATTTCCTTATCTTTTCCACAAGGTTTCCACCCCTTCAGCTGAACACTCAAGCAAAGTGCAAACACATAGGATTAGCCTAGTTCATCTTTGTGTAACTTAATTACACCCATAGGAACTCAACAACTGCGCAGAGGGCCTATTCAAAATACAAGTAAATAGAAACACGTGCTCGGATGAGAAATGTTTCTTTGTCTGTGTCTAGACCCCTTTTACTACGAAACGTTCTGATGTTAGTTCAACAAAAGGAAGAGGAGATTAGGCCGCGATGGTCATTTTAAGTGAAAGCTTTTCGAGTTTTGTTCAATCGGGGATTAGTGTAGTATATAGTAAATAAAACAGGTGTACCAGAGTGTATGGGTCGTGGAGAGGAATGCTCAAGGGCTATGGGATACTAATCCTAGTTATTCATAAAGCATACATTTTTACAACAACGTATGCTTTGAACAGCTGATTCTTGAGAAGATCCAAAGCATTTTTCAACAAATAAGGAGGTTCGGTGAATAACTATGTCAACTAAGGGGTCCATACCCGTCGGACCGTTAGTCTCGTGAAAAGTAGGACTAAATTCTAAAAAGCTGTTGTACCAACAACAACAACAACAACAAATAGCCTGCCCTATGATCTATCATCGCTAGATAGATTTGAGTAAACCCGAGGAACACAATTCGTTGCTATGCGTCTTTTCAGATAAGGCTCTGTAGCACAAAGTAAATCAAACAGGTGTACCAGTGGCGGTTTTAGGGGGGGCCAGGGGGGCCATTGCCTCAGGCCCCGCGCTTTTGCTAGAAAAAAGGGGCCCCGCACCTTTCATAAAATAATAACATTCTCTCCTTTCCTTCATAATGAAACATGTAAGCTATACTGAACTGTTTGTTACAGTACTGTTTTGTTACTGTACTTTTTGTTACAACAAAAGCAAATTACAAGCTCTCTGTAAAGAAAACGCAAAAAATAATATTAGGAGCAAATGTTTTACCGGGGGGTAGGGGCCCCGCAAATTTTTTTGGCCCCAGGCCTCGCAGTTTCTAAAACCGCCACTGAGGTGTACAAGGAGTATAGTAGAGAGGAATGATCAAGGGCTACAGGATACTAATCCTTGTTATTCATACTTTGCTGTACACAAGCATGCCAATGGTAGAAATCTATAGCAACTGGCAGCTGATTTCTAACTGGGTGCAGTGGGGTGCACCTTGGAAACAGCTGCTCCATATTTCAGCGTGGTTTAGAATCCACTGCGTCTAACTTATGAACGAGTGGTTGTGCAGTTGGCATGGCAGTAGTCAAAAGACAAGACCCAGCAGGCTTATACCATGTTCTTACTTACTGCAGCTTAAACCAGACCGAACTCGATTCCGAATAGGATACATACATGTATTTGGTTAATTCGAGAATTCGAATGCATTTGATAGTGTAAAAATCAACCCAGGATAAAATGAAGCTAGTTTAGCCATGCCAATAACGTATTAGTAAAGTTTGCAGGTTGGAGAGAAACTCACTCACTCACTCAGCTAACAGGTTTAATTTCAAAAGTTGTACCATTACCGATCCAAAACAGCACCATTACCCATAGAATGCATAACGGAACCGTCAAAGCTCTTCAGCGTCAAAACTTAACGTACCGTGGGATGATTGGCCGAGTAGTTTTGGAAGTTTACCAATCACATGGTTTTGGAAGCTTCCGACGTCGAGGGCTTGAGGCCACGAGCTCCTGTAACAGTACCCATCACTCTACCACAAGACATGACTAAGTTCATTACTGTCGAGATGGAAGGGTGACCAGGATAGTTACTTTGCTGTCTGTGGCTCTGATGGGCCCATAAAATATAAGCTATTTATGTTTATTCATTATAAGCTCACTTTCAGGGAAGTTTAGGCCCATTGCATTTGCATTCAGTCGTTGTTCCACGGCAGCCATTGTTTGCTAGCTAACTCGATAGATATACAAAACATAACGGAAACTAGACGGTCTTAGCAGCCTTATTTTAAGATTGGAGCTTAGCTCCAATTAACGGTGGCTGAGCTTCATCTGAAATATTTCCAGAGTTTTTTACTATAGGTCACGCAAAGTATCAAACACGTTGATTCTTCAACAGCTGAACAGTAGCAGCTGGGTCGTTTAAGCGGGTAAAGTATTCGTTTTTATCAAACTATCCAATTATTATTCATCCAGTTTAAAGCTTCCAAAGCAAGTGGTTCACTATTAGTCACGAAACGTAACAAGAATATACGCTTTCTATCAAACAAAGAACCAGTTTTTAAAGGCACCGGCGGATGGTTTGGTAGCTTGATAATTTGCATGTTGCGTGGTAATTCATTTCCATTATGAATTTTGAACAACTTGTCGTAGACAGATACGAGACGTTGGATCTCTGGGAATGAGATTGGTTTCAAAACATTCTCGTTAGTGTGAAAGCAATTAATGTATTTCTAACTTTCTTTCAAATAATAGGTCTCAAAGTTGGGAACTTAAATGAGCAACTAAGTTCAGAGCTAGACCCCTTATAAAAATCCTGCAGTGTATTGGTGACCCCTTTTTAAGAAACCTAAATACATGCAGAGGGACTTCTAGTATCAAAGGCGAAATAACAGGGATTGTTAAACCCACGACATTTCTAGAAAATAAGCAAGCACTCTACCACTGTTTGCTTACTGCTACTACACTGTTTCTCTTTTATAAGAATACTTAAAATTTTCCTGAGCCTCAACTTTTTCATTGATTATTCTTAAATTTCCATTGTTCTTTGGCGATTTCGAGCCTCAATATTCTTATAAAATTTATTCTTATAAATAAAAGAGTGTACTAGGAAGTGGTAAATAGGTCCTGAAATTGGGAACTTAAATGAGCAACTAGGTCTACAACTAGGCCCCTTCAAAGCGTTTGAATTGGTTCTTAAATTACTGGTTCTTAATAGCTGGTATCGCATGCAACCACACTATAGCTAGATTGAGGAAGAAGTGACGCTAAACATTGCATGACATGTTTTAGTTAACAACAAAATGGCTTCAGAATGATTTGAATATCCGAGTCACACTTGCACGTCAGACGAAACAAATTGCGAACCTGAAGCATACAGGTCCTTATCAAATGCAAGCATCTCGAAGCATCCTAATAGAAAATCCATTAGAAGCAGGTATACGATATTCAAGATATTGTTAGAATAATTAGCAGGAGGCCATCATTATAATTCGCCATCACCCACTGAGCCAGATTGTACACAGCTGTCCTCAACAGTCTCGTTTCGTTCCTAAACGTCAACAGCCTCGTTCTTGATAGTTGGTAGAAAAGTCTATTTTCGTAAAGTATTGGTTTAGGCCGGTTTATGCATCAGGCCTACAGGGCCTGCTGAATAGGTAGACTAATTAAAGCAGTTCATTGATAGTTGATAGGCAAATACGCTTACTGTCTTCGTAAGGTTTTGGTTAATGTGCAAAGCACAAAGGGCCCACTGAGAAGGTAGACTTATCAAACATGTGCATTGATAGTTGATATGCAAATACGCTTACTATCTTCGTAAGGTATTGGTTAATGTGCAAAGCACAAAGAACCTACTGAATAGGTAGATTAATTGAAGCAGTGCATTGGTAGTTGATAGGCAAATACACTTACTATCTTCGTAAAGTATTAGTTTAGGCACATAGCACAAAGAAGAAAATTCTCTCCTCACACTTTATATGATATGTATAAAGGTGGGATCAAACCCAAGCCCTTTTGAACAAGCTTTAAGCTGTCCATCAATTCATTCTGTAAAATGTTTTTAGTGAATTCAAATAATACAAAAATGAAAACTGAGATGTTTAACATCATCCAGATGTTGACCTCGCAAGACCAAGTTTGACTGCAGTTGCGAACGCGCTGGTGTAGCCTATTGGGTGGCGCTGGATTTCTGATCCTTGAAGGGTAACCTTCGTAGGTTTGAATCCACGAACGGTCGGAATCATGAACTACAAGCCGTCAGCCAACCCAGTTGTTCGTCCTTCTTTGGTCGGTAAATGAGTACCCAGCATATTCGTTTTAGAGTATTAATTCTGGGGGCACAAGCTACAGGTCCACATCAGCTGTAAAGCTGCCAAAAAAAACCCTGACCTGCGTTACCAAATAAGCTTGCTTGCTTGCCTTAAACTACACAGCTACTCACCCCACTAGAACTTAGCTCATAGCTTTAACAAACGAGCATTGTTTCACTATTTCTGGATTCGAATTCACACTTTCTTCTCAATTAGGCCGAATTATCAACCTGTTAAGTACCAGTCTCTCAATGAACTAGGTGCATTCTGATAGTATTTTGATGGGCAAGCTTTTCAAAGTAGACAAAGACACAGGTTCTTTCCTAGACCAGTCTAGACAGAGATACCAACAAGGCCCTGAATAATCCACATGGTGGGTAAGAACTCCAGTTATAAATACATGAAACACATACACGCTTTTTTATGTAAGGAACCAGTTTATCAGGAACTTAGAACTGAGATTTCTTGTAGAATATGATATTATGGATTCTATTGTTCTTTTGTTTCCTGTAACATTAGAGAACAATAACCAATAAAAGTAACTTTTTAGTACTGGGCCTTGAAAAAAACGCTTTTTTTATAAAGAATCTTTTATAAGGAACTTACATGTCGAATGTCGAAAAACTTAAGGAACCTTTACTGCTAAAGGTCTAATCACTAAGGAACGTTATGATTTTGCATATATTAATTTGGTGTTGATATGCAACTTCTCTAATGACTATGTAACTAACTTTTACTTTTTATAGGCCTAGCCTAAGCTTCCTTTGTGTTATAATATAATTCATGTTTCCTTAACCCGAGGTTTTGCAAAATGTTGAATTTTAATGCTTTTTTTGCTTTGATACTGACTCCTATCTACTAAGTAAACACCTAAAATTAAGGAACTACTAAGGGACTTTTAGAACTACAAAGTGGTCAAAAGAGGTATCGAAATAAGGAACTGAAAGAACTAGGCCCTGAGCTAGGTTCTTTATAAAAAAAGCGTGTAGGTTCCTTACAAATTAGAAAGCGTGTATAGTTGATAAGAACAAGAAACTTAATTATAGAGAAACGTCGATTTTTTTCATTAAGCAACTCGTCATAGCAACCAGTGCTGGAATGACCAAAACAATAAGCAACTCTAGAGTTTGATAAAATAGATTATGGAACGAAGCCCAAGCAACTAGACTATGCTTAATCTTGCTTAACCAAATTAGGTTTAATCGTTAAGAGAATTGTATTCGGTATTTTAAAAGTTTTCTTACATCTACACCATCAATTTAAACGGTTTGGGGTACAGGGATATGTCTATATTTTGCTTTTTTTTTAAACTTAAGCAACTCTAAAGCAATCTTGAGGGCTGAAAATCCAGACCATTAAATCTACATTGTGCACTAGGTCGAGAATCCAGTTACTTATCAAACAACAGTATCTAAAAAAGCGATGTGTCTTGCAGAAACATCCAAACGAGAAACATACAGGCTTTTATGAAAACACAAAATTGATTTCAAAGTTAGCATACTACAACTACAATGAAGCAAACCTGGACAACCAGTCACTATTCGAGCTATTTCTGCATTTAAGAGACACTACTTTTTCAAAACACGAAATCATTACCTGCTAAGCTCAAGCTAGTCTACGAACTAAAGACATTTCCAAATCAACTTGCTACATACTCCATAAAAGCCAGTGAAATCATTGGAAATATTCCTCCACTCTTCTTTGTAAAAAGTATAGATAATTACCTGCCAAAATTAAGCTTGTTCTGAGACAAAAATATTCCCACATCATCTTGCTACATTCTCCATAAAAGCTAGTGAAATAATAAACCGGATCAGCATTAACACATATCATTACAAAACTGTGAACAACCAAGTCTAGAAAGTGTATACTGTTGGAAGGGAGCAAGAAGAAGCTTTATCTACAGACAGCTATAAATAGGCACCAAGAAACGCCACACAATAAAACCACAAGCCAGAGAGTTGTTGAATACAATAAAATCATTCTTTATTTAGCACGAGCCAGTTCTTAACCAAAGATCCTCTTCTACAATCATGTACGTCGTTTTTTATAAGAGTAACCTTAATAAGATGAACCAAGCTGAGAATAGGGTCAGAAATTTATGGTCTCTAACAATATTTGAGATGAATACAAGATAAGTTCACCAATGAAGAGCTCTTGCTAGATATACATTTTAAACACATAAAAATCTCAAAAAAGCCAAAAATATCGGGAACATAGCGAAACACATGGATTACGTAAGCTTTTCGTTTGACACTCAACAGAGTAATACATCAGAAAGAAAACGTAACAGAAACCTAATAGATTTATGCTGGTTTTCTTTCCCTATACCAATCATTCAGTCCGACAGGCCTAAGTGTGCTATATTCAAGTTGTGTTTCTTTGTCTCTTTTTTCTACCAATTTTTAATAATTCTATCTATATAATGTATCTTTAACACATCACTGAGAAAGTTAGGGGTGGTAAATTGATGAAAAATCAGTCCAGGCCTAAATCAAAGCCTAGGGTTCCTATAAAAAAAAGTGTATAAGCCGATGTAAAACTGTAACAAAGACTCAGGGGCACTACACCCTATTTCAGGGTGAAGGGAATTATCCAACAACAAAGGCTTATACAACTTTGTGAAAATAATAGGATTTTCTGGGCAAATGACCCAGATTTTCTCAGGAACAATTTCCCCTTAGATTAATACGTTTCTAGCTAATACCAAACCTTTACATGTCAAAATAAAGTTACCAACCAAATAAACCACACATTTTTTGCTTAATTGCAAGAAATTGCAGCATCTGCCTGCTATCAGATTGAGCGTCTTAACAAACATATTGCATCATCTAACGATCAACGTGTAATCATCTCTGTAATTAAGCACTCACCTCTTAAACAGTTCTTTTCATCTGCACAAAGACATATTCATCGTTGATCGTTTGGTTTGATCTCTTGCTAAGCTTCTGTTCTCAATTTCAATTATTCAATCTAAAAATTAAGAATTAACCTTTGTGATATGTGAAGACAATAAAAACTAATTCTAACATGAAGAAGGCAACTTAAGGTACTTTCAGGCCCGTATCATAGGGGGTGCAAGGAGGGTATTTGCCCCCTAAATGTTTCTAAAATTTAATTGTTCACAGTATGGTTCCTAGTCTCACCCTATTGTTCTCGAACAATGGTTGCCCCCCCCCCCCCCGCCCCCGATAATGTTTCCCAAGCTACGGTGCTGGACTGTTTATCATTTGTGTCCTTCACAATTGCCTGACTAGAAACCCTTTATCTTCATATTACTTACTTCAACTCCGATCCAAGATTTAACAGATCATGGAGTTCATATCTTCGCTTTAAATGCAGTCTATAAGAAGTTTTGAGGAGCAACCATCCTTAGCGTTCCATAAACTGTTCACTGGATCGTAAGACTTCACAAGCCACATTCGCATTTCTTACTTAAACTCCGATCTAAGATTTCATTTTCACAGATGTCTAGAATCCATATATTCATCTTAATGTGCAGTCTGTAAGAAGTTTTAAACCAGGAGCAACCATCTTCGCATTTAATACTGTGCTCTGAATCTTAAGACATCACAGATTACCTTACACACCTAACATATAATTTCACCATCTACAACACTGTACAAACTTTGCAAAAGCGAACAGAATTTACAACAAGACGATGAAAATATTTACATCTGCTTTTCATTAACAACACAAACACCATGCAGCTTTTCTAAGGTAAACAAATCTAATTTCATAGAATATAAACAATTAATTCGATTTCAATTACTCAGGTTTTAGCTACGGTGATGGGATATGGAAAAATATACGCACTTTTTTATGAGAATTCCTATATAAAAATATATATTTACTACTAATGTCCAAAACCATTAGGGAAACCATTAAGTCAACCTGCATGCAAGAGCCTATCTTTTTAAACAAGGGTTTTTTTGTTTCTAGTCTTACACTACTAAGTTAGCTATCTAAGGTAATTCGTTAGGTTTCGTTGTCGCTCTCTTTCTAGCGAACTACTCTGACGATTGTCAGGCACAAAGCTTTAGTAGGAATCACGAGGTGCGGTCATATCGAGATCAAGAACGGGAGTCGTACTGCTCGATTAGTCAACCTATTAAGTGAGCCCTTTGCAGTTTGCACTGTGTTCATAAACCAATACCTTACGAAGATAGTAAGCATTTACTTATCAATTATCAATGCACTTCTTCGATTAGTTTACCTATTCCGTGGACCCTTTCACTTTACACATAAACCACAGCCTTATGAACACAGTAAGCGTATTCAAATATCAACTATCAATGCACTAATTCGACTAGTCTACCTATTCAGTGGGCTCTTTGTGTTTTGCACATAAACCAATACCTTGCAAAGAAAGTAAGTGTATTTGCCTATCAACTATCAATGCAGTTCTTCGACTAGTCTACCTATTCAGGGGTCCTTTGCACTTTCTTCATAAACCAATACCTTACGAATACTGTAAGCGTATATGCCTATCAACTATCAATACACTTAACACAGTACTGATTAGTTTATTGATTAGACTCTAATAAGAAAAATGTGTGATTGGTATGAAGGTATGATAATAAAATCAAAATATTGACAAGACAAAACACACACATCACAGAGTTTCCACAGAAAATATATTTAATTGCATAGAAAATACACAATCAATTTACTTTAAATTTATCATGGTTCCTGTTGAAGCGATAAAATTCTAACATTAATCGATAATGCAGTAAAAATATTGACAAGAATCAAACAAATTATACTCACAATATTTGGTCTTTCCCTTCAAAGCAGTCACGATTCGTTGAGCAGAATTTCCTAGCATAGACAGAGAGTATCTTTAGAAAAAGTTCCTAGGAATGAAAACTTGCAAGGAATAAAAATACGAATAGAAATTTTTTCCAGGATAAACAGAGAAACTTAAGAAATATTCGCTTTCTTAAACACGTGCTGACGTCAAATGAACATCATGCCTTATGCGAGTCAGGTTTGGTTAAAAAGACGGGGGCAACTTTAGTGATCGTTTAGACGGGGGATGAACCATTTAGTCCGACGTAGACATAAAGATCTTAGAATTTTAGGAGCTTGTCACTTTTCTTCACTAAAACATAGAGATATGGAGTTCCCTTCAAATTGAATAACCTAGCAGGACAGCATTTTTCTTTGCTAATTCTGGCTGATTGGTAAAGATAAGTTTTCTCTGTCTTTGAATGTAAATCGCAACTTAACCTTCCTAGTATATAAATCTTTTTATCAGCTTCATTTAAAGTTGGTCCCATAATACACGCATTTTATTTTATAAGCAATTGCTTTATAAGCAAGTCAGTACTGGACATGACAAAAACTTAAGCAATTCCAGTACTGGATAAAGGATTGCTAAGCAATTTGAAAATTCTAATTTAGATTCAATTGCTAATGAAAACCGTGAAGCAGCTATTGAGAAGTAGGTTATAGTGGATATTAGTACCCTGGCACACTTTTGTATGCAAGATACTATTGACCATCGTTGCACAAAAACTTCTAAGATAGTATTCTAAGAAACAGATATTTAAGTATAAAAAGCTAAGCAATTGCTAAGCAATTTTCAGTACTCAAATTTGCCCTCTAGCTAAGCAATTTTCAGTACTGGGCTCGAGCTGAAATTGCTTATAAAAAGAAATGCGTGTAGCTAGTAGTAACCTGACCTAAGCAAGGAAGAACCTTTGTTACTGGAAAGTTTGAAGAATTTCCTGGACTCTAAGTGGTCATCTCTCTATGCATTGAGGTGCGGCAAGGTGATCTTTCACCTCTATTGGGAAGATTGGGTTCATCTACGGAATAATCTGAAAAGTTTCAAAAAGTACAACTAAGTGTTTTGAGAAGTAGGTATTATTGAAACTGGGATGAAATACACACCCTACATAATAATGGTACGATCCCATTTAACCAAGTTCTAAATAGGACTACCCCCCGGTCGCATTAGTTAAGATTCACTTGACACATGTTTGGTAACAAGCTATCACTGGTGCTAGAACCGGAGGTCTCAATAAATGAATCCGTCTATCTTTTAGCATGGGGTTTGAATTATTAATTAGATTCAAGTCTAATAGAGTCAGATAAGATGTCTTATGGACTGCTCGATCTATCTCTAAATATTAACTTATTGGGGAGAATGTTAATAGACGGAAAAAAAGTTTTGCAAATGATGGATTTTATGGCAAAATTAACAACAAAAACCTTTACGATTGAAGCTTTGGAATTAGAAGGATAGACGATGGGAAAAACCAATTTTTAGGGCTTGTTCTGAAGCCTGTTTGAACGAGAAGGACTATACACATTTTTTTAATAAGCAATTTCAGCTCGAACCCAGTACTGAAAATTGCTGTGCTTAGCTGGAGGGAAAATTTGAGTTGATAGTTGATAGGCACATACACTTACTATCTTCGCAAGGTATGGGTTTAAGTGCTAAGCACAAAGGGCCCACTGAATAGGTAAACTAATCAAGCAGTGCGACCCTGGTCCTTCCTCTCAATGTGACCACACCTCGTGATTCCTTTTGCCTTCTTGCCTGGAATTACAGAGAGCTGGCAAATTCTCTCCTCACACTTTGTGACAGGTCTGAAGGTAGTTTCGTATCCGGGACCCCTTTGAACAAGGGTCAAGTGATCTAACCACTCGGCTATCCCCGCCACCAATTGCTTAGCAATTGCTTAGCTTGTTCTACTTGAAATTTTGTCGATGCTTACTGGACGATTTTCATTGTCAATTGGATCAGAACTACAAATTTAAGTGACTTAGCATTCCTCTATCAATAGAATTGCTCTTAAGTTTTTGTCTTGTCAAGTACTGCCTTGCTTATAAAGCAGTTGCTTATAAAAGAAAATACGTGTATGGGAGGCAGGCTTTCTTTCATGTAATAAGTACCTAAGAAAGATTTCAGGGTCTAAAAATGATTATATTAATCATAATTAAATAATGGCTTGTTTAAAAATAGGTAGTAACACTAACATATTCACATACCCACAGTACTGAGTGTTTCTCTTCTATATGGACGTGAATCCCAAAGAAAGTATCTATGATACCTTATGGGCTGCTAGATCTTATCTCTGGTAGCAATTACATATATTTAATAGGCAGAAATTTTAACGAGCATATTTGGGCAGCACAGAGGTAGAATTTTGCTAATTATTAGACTATAAAAAGGTTCCATCCCTCATTGGGCAAGAACATAGTTGATTACACGCATTTTTATAAGCAATTGCTCTAGAAGCAAGGCAGAACTCGACAAGACAAAAACTTAGTATCGGATAGGAGGATACTAAGCGATTTCAAAATTTTAGTTCTGATTCAATTGACAATGAAAATCGTGCAGAAGCCATAGAGAAGTAGGTTACAGTGGATTTTAGTACCAAGGCACACTTTTGTATGCAAGATACCATCGACATTTGTTTGACCAACAACTTGTGAGATATTACTCTAAGAAACACATTTTTAAGTAAAAAAGCTAAGCAAGTTTTAGTATTCAAATTTGCCTTCTGGCTAAGCTATTTTTAGTACTGAGCTCGAGCTGAAATTACTTATAAAATTGCGTGTAATGCGTCAGTAGCTTGTTTAAAAAGAAGTAACATTAAAACATCCACATACCCACAGTAATGAGTCTTTCTCTTCTCAATGCACGTATATCCCAAAGATCGATCTCCTATAACAAACAGATGCGAAAATCTTCATCCTCTTGCTGACATTATGGACAGTTCGATTTTCTCTCTAATTGCAATCACATATATCTAAAAGGGAGACATTTTAACTAGCATATTTCTAACGCACAGAGGTTGATAAATGCGTGAAATAAAAAATATAGTTGATTAATGCGTGAATAGCATGTTTAAAAATGATAGTAAAATAAAAACGTCCACATACCAACAGTAACGAGTCTTCTCTTCTCAATGCACGTATATCCCAAAGATCGATCTCCTAGAACAAACAGATGCGAAAATCTTCATCCTCTTGCTGACATATGTTAACCTTTCAAATGAGCATTCATACACACCATGAGCTGCCTTAACATCAAACGCAACTAACACATGTTCACTTGGCTTACCATATTTGACAACAGGAACTCCACACGGGGGTCCTCACCAATTGATTATCTTATCTTAAAGCATTGACTTTTGTTGGGGAGACAATATGAGCTCCGTCTTTGGAAATATATATGCAACTCCCGGTTGAACACAAGAATGAGCACAGGGCTCCGAGGTTTGACAAGGCTCTGAATGAAACAAGGAAACAAAGATGGAGGAAGATCTCGCCAAAACAGTGAAAACTGATGTAGTACATTGAGTAGCTTACTCTCTCTATTTTCAATAGTCTCTGCAAAGGGAATTGTTTTAACTTTGAGATACATTCTTTTTTTTATAAGAATATCTAATTTTTTTCTGAGCCTCAATATTCTTAATTTTTTGCTATTTTGAGCCTCGGAATATTCTTAAATTATTCTTACGGCAGAAAACATGGATATAGCAATAAATTGTTATTATTGTCATAAATGCCAAAAGGCACACCTAAAGTATTACAAATATGGTGGATAACAGAACAATATCTTTGTTTCCTGTAAAAAAGAGCTCATCGACACTAGCATCAAAATTTAGGTGAGTGTATTTAACCATTCCCGGTAAAAAGCACACCAATTCAGAAGTAAAGAAACACTCGCTAAAATTTTTTTCCATAAGATCTGAGCCTCGCAATATTCTTAAAATATTCTTAAACTTCACCGATTTTGAGGCTCATTATTCTTATAAAATTTATTCTTATAAAAAAAAAAGAGTGTAGGTCTAATATCTAATAAGCCGGTTCCAAAGATACTCCTTCCGTCTTAAACGGTCAGGAAATATAAAAAAATCTTCCAGATCTTTAGGTGATATGGATAATGAAGTTCTGACGAATTCTCGAGCATTAACTCAATATCTGCCGAAGAATTCCGAGTTAACAATATAACCTTTCCATCAAAACCGTCCGTGTTTACGGGTTGCTACACAGTCAGTGCGGTGATAGAAAAGAAGGAGGCAACATCAGGTATCTACGTCACACTGGTGACTCTAGTTGTGACAAAACCGTCCGTACATAGTGAGCCCTTGTTAACGGGTTGCTACACAGTCAGTGCGGTGATAGAAAAGAAGGACGCAACATCAGGTATCTACGTCACACTGGTAACTCTAGTTGTGACACAAATATTGCTCATAGCTTTGAATAACAGCAAGCGTGCATATGGATCTTGAAACCCAGTGAGCTCTCCTCGTTATCTCCACATGCGTTAAATTGGGCAGACGATCAAAGGTTATATATAGTTGTTGTTCAACCATTATAGAACGCTCAATTTGCTATCTTTGTAATGAAAAATAAGAACTGTAGATAAATATTGCTCATGATATTCAATGAGTGCTAGAGAATTTAGGTGAACATCACAGTGTCATCGAGAAACACAGCAAAGACTAAGAGACAGATGGTTTGGCAAAAGATCAATGTCTTTACGATGTTGGTATTCAATAATCAATGAGTGCTCAAATAACTGCTTGAGCTTCGACAAAAAAGAAATCTAGAGGAATATCCCTCTAAAGTACTCATGGTATTTGCATCTCTCCCCTAAAGTTTGAACATCCTACAATGTACTGATGGTATTCCTCCGCAACGCTGAACTTTCTCCACATTACTGAGCATTACAGATGGTATCCCCGAAAGCACTGAACACCTTCTAATGTTCTAATGATGTCCCTCCACAGTACTGTACACCTTCCAAAGAACTGATGGTATCCCCCGCAGTACTGAATACCTTGCAAAGAACTGATGGTATCCCCCACAGTACAGGACACCTTCCAATCTACAGATGGTATCCCCTCGCAGTACTGTACAATGTACTGATGGTGTCTCTTCACAGTACTGAACACCTCCCACAGTACTAAAGGTATCCCCCTAAAGTACTGAAAGCGAACACTCTCTAATGTACTAATGGTATCCCCCCAGTACTAAACATCCTTCAAAACAGAATACTGAACACCCTCCAACGTACAGCACAAACGTTGCCCAGGGTGAGACTTCTAAATACATTGCAGAGATACCTGCGCATACGCGTTTCCAATGCTTTGCAACTTGTTACTAGCTTTCACAGCAGACAATCAATACCACATTCAAAATGTTTCATAGCAAATATGTCGAAGTGTAGGCAACTGTCGTAAACACTAATTATTTCAACCTGATTTTATTCAGTTTCGTAATTGTCGCAAGTATAAAGACAAGTGAATGAAAACCAAAACAATTTATAAATGTGAAGAAACGCTCAGTCAACCCCTACCTTCACATCTGTTGTTTACATGAGATCACCGCGCGATAACAAGAGCTATGCGTTGAATAATTTATGTGTCGCGCGATAAAGAATATTCGCGTTGAATAATTGATATTGTGGGCAAGCCACGTGCGAAAGAATTTATTTTCCAGCGGTGAACATGGAATATCACCCGTCAGAACCATATTCCGTCATATTCAGAAACATTAGTCATAAAAGAATCATTCCAAAATGCAACATATATATCTGAGACTTTCATATCATGTGAAAAGGTTTATGTTGAAAATGCCAGCCTGTCTTATTTCCAATGCGGAGTGGTGTAGCTCGCACTATATCGCTACATATACAGCACTGGCATAATTCCCACATATAAAAACTGAGTCCCGAGAAAATCATATTCCATCTGAAACTATATCATAAATATATCAGAAAATTGTGAAAATGACTATGTATATCGTGCTAGTCTGACAAAGACCTTGTATTATTTCCAGGGGAGATTGCAGTAGCTTGCACTATACCACTACATAAACAGCACTGGCGAGGGTCCCATATATACAAACTAGCTCTCGGGAAAATCAAAGTCCGTTATATTTAGAAACATGCAACGAATACATCTGGAATATTCACATGTGAGGAAGACTAGCCTCTCGCCTCACTAGTCATCCCCTCCCTTTCAAGTTCGATATCGTGTCCTCAAGCCTTCACCAATAAGATTCTTTATAATCAAGCAACAAATTTACAGATGCACGGTATTGCCTCGAGGCTATTGTTTTAGAACAGAGAAAGAATTTAGGTTTTTTCTTTTTCTTGTTGTGAGAGCACTACCACGCATGCCAGGAGCAGCAAGCTGTCATACACAGATGGTATTGCAAGAGATAATAATGTAGACAGATGGCACTTCGAAGTAACGATGCGTGACCAGGATATCTAGCGTTAATTCGTTCGAATCGAATATCGAATCTTTTGCTGACGTTTGTTCGTTGGAATATCAAATCTTTTGCTGGCGTTTGTTCGTTCGAATGTCGAATATTTTGCTGACGTTAATTTGTTCGAATATCGAATCTTTTGCGGAGGTTAATTCGTTCAAATATCGAATCTTTTGCTGACGTTTGTTCGTTGGAATAACAAAACTTTTGCTGGCGTTAATTTGCTCGAATATCGAATCTTTTGCTGACGTTGATTCGTTCGAATATCGGATCTTTTGCTCACGTCAGACAGCTATGCCAGAAGTTTTTGAGGGACTTTGATAAATATAATGTGCCCTTGGAGAAATTTAATAATTCTTCTCTAATTAGCCAATTTCGATCCTCCTCGGGGTAAAAATATTCGAGATACCGGGACTATCCTTAAAGCTCTGACCACGCCATCAAACAGTTTTGAAAAAGAAAATGTTTTTGCTTTCCTTTCCATGTTTCATGGTTAAGTCACATTTTCAACAATTTTCGTGAAATAATATCTTAGCCTGACCAAACGATGAAATATAGCTTGTTGTTCTCCTTTCCATGTCCAATGGCTTGTCCCCGTTTGAAATTAATACAAGTCAAACATTTTTTGAGACTGGTCAAATGATCAAACAGTGTTTGATAAACATTTTGTTTTTGCTTACAGAGAAAAATATTGATCTCTTTTGATACAGTATTTCAAATCTTTCTTGTAAACTGATTCCATTATCGTTCATAGCATCAACATGAGGAATCTAGGTCTACAATCACATACACTGTTTTATCTCTGTTGTTCTTACTTTCTGTAAATCCAGGTCAGTAGAACAGTCTTTGATCGTTATCCGAATTCAGAACTTTCCGGGTATATCTTTCCCAAAAGTTGCTTCCCTTCAAATTCTGTATAGGGGGGTGAAAGTATGCAATCGATGGTCCTAAATTCACGATAGAAAAAACACAAAACATGCATTTTTTTTAAAACATTTTCGCGCGAAAAAATAAAGGCTGGATTGACCAAAACAAGAAACTGTCAACGAACGTGCTTTAAGAAAGTAAAGCCTCGCTTTGCGATTTTGCTGTCAAAACATTACGCCCATCGTTTTCCTACTACTAGCCCCCCCTAGAGGCCCCTACAGTAGTTGCAAGAGAGAGAAACAGGAAAAAGGTCTTAATCTCCCTCGAAAATTTCTCACATTTTCTCTTAGGAAACCAGTCAGGTTTTGTTGCTCGAGATGTCTTAAACACATGACCTGGTAATTGCATTAATGAAATGTGAGAGATAAGACCCATAACTGCTCCGTTGAACCGCGTCCTGGTAAGCTGAATCAAGGAAAACACAGCGCACTAAAACAATGGCGCTTTCCTTTAAGTCAGAAAGTCCTCGAAAGTTGCTACAGCACATGGAATAAAATTAGAGGTTAGAATCGAAAAGGAATCAATAGAAATTTGAATATATTTGTACTTACAATTATTTCGCGTATTTCTAGCAACTTCTTGGCTTTCTAGAAGATGACATGATGACATGACATGGGGAGGCAAAAAGACAACCTGCAACAAACGTAAAATATTAAGGGCTTTCACGCTAAGAAATTGGGGAGTACAGCTATTGAGCTTATGAATGGAAACTATTAAGGTGAATGGAGTCAAATAAATGCGTGGGCATGTGAATGCACAACCCCCTGCTGCAATAGAGATTCCCATTTCTGACATCATCCTGGGGAACGTCTGTGCAGTACTTTACAGGGTACTTTCAGTACTGCAGATGACATTAGTACTGTAGAGAGATACCACCAGTACTGTGGAAGGATACCATTAATACTGTTGAGGATATTCGGTACAGTGGAGTATACCATCAGTACCATGTGCATGTGGTAGGATACAATCAGTACTGTGAAGGGAAACGGAATGTACTGCTGGTATCCTTTCACAGTATTGATGATTTAGCTTTACAGGCCACAGTATTTAACACCCTTAAATGCACTTAAGGTATCCAGACAGTACTGAACATCCTCCACAGTACTCAACATCCTCCACAGTAGTGAAAAACCTCTACAGTACTGCACATACCACACAGTACTAAAGATCCTCCAAAGTACCAAACACCTTCCACATCACTGATGATATCCCTAACAGTACTAACACAGTACTGCAAATATGTTCCCCAAGGTGTTTATAGGTGTTTTAGCTGTTCGAGTCTTGTTGCTGATTGAAAGTATGTTAAGCAGAACAACCACGAAACTTGTGCTATACACGGACCCTATCAAGTGATTGTATGTCGTCATTCTCTGATGTTTAACGAACGGGTTTAGGATTTCAAATGAATTAGATTTATAAAATCCTATCGTCATGAAGATGAGCGTCTTTTCTAAAAATTGACGTGAAGATCAATGATAATTAACACAATCCACATGTTCGATTAGCCAACCTTAATAGACCAGTTAGAAATGACGTAAGTTCTTTTAAAAATCCGGGGATATAGCTGCCTCGTTATGATCTTGATAATTGTTGAAACGAGAATTACTCCCGCACTTATTCATTCAAATGAATGCTGTTTAGGCTGAAAGCCTGCCTCGTTCATGGTTACCTCCTTTGAATAGCCTCCCATATAGGAACCTCGTTTTAGTTGGATGGCGATCAGTTATCACCTAGGGTAGATACTTTTAGTGCCCCCCACATCTTCAGGCTCTTAGAGCAAAATTTGTAAACTTCCTGTACCAGCTCTGTCGTTTTCAGCCATCAATCAATCCTTTATCCCCCCCCTTGCTGCCCCCGTTCGAACTAAAACCACATCATATTTTCTTTTATAAGGACAACCTTATTTAGAGAATACCAGGCTGATATACGAGTCAGGGTGCTATCATCAAAACTGCTTGAGATAAAGGACAAGTCTAACAGTTGGTTTTCAAGCAACTGTACTTCATCCATACAAGAGGGTCCTCTATGGGGGTAATCTCGATTTCCAGCACTGAAATAATTAAAAATTCCTATACCAATGAGGAAAATAGAGAAATTCTCAATAGAGACGTATTTAAAAATTTCAATCCCTATTGTATTTACTTTTCATTTTCAAATCCCAGTCACAAGAAATCAAATCCCATTTCCCCATGAAATACATACAATTAGCTATTGAGCAACTATACTTGATTAATACAAGCCAACCAAACAGCAAATCTTAATTTGCAAATCATTAATCGTTTAGTGTATATCTATTCATGGCTTACTAGCATTATTTTACACTAAGATTTTAGCAAATAATAAAGCTATGGGTTGAAATGCTTTTTAAACACACTCTAGAGAAGGGTGTCTTCTAAACATTGAAGTGAAAAATCACTTTGAAAAATCACAGCCTAAAATCACAGCCAATTTTACAATTGATTACTGAAAATGTCCCCAAACGAGAGAGCAGCAATGTCAAATGACTCTCCCCCCCCCCCCCCCTGGTAAAGTTCAGTTGGTTATTTAACAACTAGCTTTCTTTGCACATACAATACTTCTTTTTTACTTACACTTTTTTTTCAAAAGAACAATTCTATAAGAACGCGTGCCTCGAATTTTACTGTAATTTAAGAACAAGCTAAGAACAAGTTGAAGCTGGCCATTTCTAGATCAATATATGATAATAAGAAATAACCAGGAGACTAAGAAATAAATATAGAACATGCATACTGTCAAAAAGGACATAAAAGTAAAGATATTCGACTTTTCAACACAAAAGACAGCAAATTAGGCTTCCCAACCATTGTAAAAGTCGGAACAGTTTAAGAATATTTCAGCCTGAAAATAGAGGCAAATTTGAGAACAGCCAGCTTCAAATCAAATTTACTGGTTCTTTTAAGAAAAAAGTGTACATCCACTTCAACAACCTAAAAAGATAGCTTATTGTCTCAGCATCTCAGTTGATTACCAGCTTGCTTATCAATTTGTTAACTCATTGCTTATTGACTTTCCGTTAATTGAAAAATGAATTTATACATGTGCAAAGCATTGTCAGCTGAAGAGATTTCTTTAGAGCAATCTATTTGTATCTCTAAACTTCCTTTAAGTTACAGTATATTGTTTACAATAGACGAGACTGTATCATAGAAAACTCAATTGGTTTATATTTGTTGTTGTTTTAATTGTTTGAATAAACAATACTAAATCATTCACAATACACAACAATATAATCGTCGCCGCTATCACAAAGGCCATTGTTAAACCGGCACACTTTTTATAAGCAATTTACGTGTTGGGGTTGAGGGGGTTAATCCCTCTTAACAATTTCAAGTTTTCGTTCGAAGATTTCTAGTGTTTCCTCAGTTGTAACGATTCTGATGTCATTTGCATACCTCCTTCATAGTTGTATTCCCGGGGTCATAATTATTTGTTTTTTTTACTAGTTTTTTCACACGCGTTATAGTTTCATGTAAAAAAAAAATAAAAATAAATTAGCATCTCACAAAAAACACACTGTTGCTTTAAGAGCACATATTAATTTCTTAAAAACTACTGCTGTTACTTAGCCTCAAACTTATGTTTAAATATTGTTATTTTCAGCTAAAACAGGGCTGCACTTTTTCTTCGCTTGTTCTTAAGTTTTCGCTTAATTCGAAGCTAGTGTTCTTATAAAATTAGTCTTATAAACAGAAGAGTGGAGAGGAGATTAAAGTCTCTTAAAAAGGACCAGAATTAGGTTCCTTATAAAAAAGGTTCACTATTGTAAGCTAAACACAACAGTCATTGTAAACCCAGTACACAGATAATCAGGATTTTCAGGAAGCACATGGTGAAAAACATGCCAGAGCTTTATCAGAAGCAATAGCTGACACATTTAACCTTAATAATGTAGCGATGTGTATTCATTAATTTCATTTCTGAAATATCAAGTTGGCCTTTTCATGTAATTACATTTAATTAATTAGCCGCACTAAACCACAGCAACAACATTAAATTGTTTCTCTGCATGAGTGATTGCCATAGAAACCGGCTGTCGAAGGGCCTAAGCAAGCCTGTAATCTGTACCGGGGGCATTTGACTTCTCTTTTTACAGGGTTCAACCCCCAGCAATAATATTAGTTTTTGCTGCTAAGAGTCCCATCTTAAATTGAGGAAATTTAACCCCATCGCTATCCCAGATTCCTTTGCGAATTTAAAGAAAACGCAATGCATTGAGGGATTTCCGGGGGCGAATTTGCATAAATTCAAGATGGAAGCTTTAACAGGAAAAGGAATACGGTAAAAACCCGCAACTAAGAGACTACATTTTAAGGAATTAGCAAAAGCAAGTTCTCAAATAAACTGTAGTTAACAGCAGTATCAATGATGGTTAGTAGTTGTTCGTAGGTCTATGGAACTCCTTAAATACCAATATTATTGTTGGTAAAAATTAACATACTTTCAAACTAAAATTCGTAATTTTTGCCGTTAAAATACGGTCGAAATGTGAAAATCTTAGGCTAAAATGTTCTTAAGTTCTAGGTTTATAACTAAGGGTTTTCACTGTATTGTTCAGTTTGACTGTAGAGTGTTTCCGTTAAAGTGACACATCATCCGAGAGTATAATAACAAGACTTTAAAACCTTTTTCCTAAATCTTACCTCTCCATTTACCACGAATCTTGCAACTGCAACCCACTAAATTTCAAGCAGGGTGAGACACTGTAGTACAACCCACTATTTCCACTTTCTTTTGGGGTTCATTAAAACTGAAAGAAAGATTGGAAATGTGATTTTATATTCTTTCTTTAGAAGAGTCTAATAACCTTAACACTTGCTTTTTTCAAGGACGCTCAATACCTTCTTTACATGAATTTCAGAGTTCTGCTTGCTACACATCTTTCAACTAAGATGCATAAGGCATATATGGCACTTTTTACCTTTGCTCTGCAGCTTTTCTTCTTAGGTGTTAACGTTACAGCCCTGAAATTTCTAACACTGACAGAAGTACGGTAGACCTGTGCATTGAACCTTAAAGAGCTAATTTGCTGTCTATGTACGAGGTTATGACAACAATCTATTTATGGAATTTATAAACATTTTCGCATTATTTGTACCGCCGAGAGAATATGCTTGATGGTGTCCTACAAGTACAGTGGTTCAAGACACACCAAATAAGTTATTTTCCAATAACACAGTGCACGAGGAACACATTGCACGTTTTAGATTTTTAAGGGGAACGCCTAGTTATAGACGACACATTTTTCTATTAATCTTAAAGATCCCTCGGCTATGTAGCTTTTTATTTATAGGTTCTGAAGCTAAACCCCTGAAATTCATACTACAGAGATAAGTATGGTAAAGCTGTGTCTTGACCAAATCTTGCGCTTTTTGTCACAATCAAGTATATTCTCTTGCAGGTACAGAAAATGATAAATTTCATAGATGCTTTCATAGCTCACCCATAGACAGCAAAATTTCCTCTTTGATTTGCAATACCCAGCTCTGACATACCTCTGGCTGTGGTAGAAATTAATCGAGAGTAAAACTAATCAAGTAGTGCGATTCTTGTCTTTCCTCTCGATATAACCCAACTCCTTGATTCCATTTGCCTTGGGGCATGCAAGTACAGAGCTAGCAGATTCGCTAGTCGCTTTTTTGAGTCTGGTCTATTATTAGACTCGAACACAGAACTTTTCAACAAAGTTTGCAGGATCAAACCATTATTCGAAAAGGTAATTGGATATAAAAAGAAATGAAAAAGATTCAATAAAATTGAACAAACATTTCATCATTATGTTCAACATGGCTGCTAACAAGTGAAACGTTCTAATCTTAAGCAACTATTACAAAACTAGACACAAAAGTCAACTTTCATGAAAATAGAAAAGTATTACAAATTTTGCTTAAAAACACGAAAATCTTTATCAAAAATACGAACTAGGAAGAGGTTTCTCCTCAAAGAGGTCTCTTTATATGGAGGTGGGTTACCCTAGAACTCGAGTAATCCACTTATCCGGAACAAGTTGACACGGACTGTCCCAACTATTCCATCAACTCACTGCAATATGGGGCTGTAAGTAGGAAAGCATGAAGCACTCTTTGTCCCTGGGTTGATGAGATATACCCAGCAAAATCACTGCTGCTTTTCCCTGGGGGGTAGACTGCCCCGGCATTGCTAGTCACCCTGCTATAGAATAAGAGTGATCGACGAGGAAACGTTTCCTCCCCATGTACACGTTTTTTTCTATAAGAACCAGGATATCCAAGGCCAACCTCTCCATATAAATAGACCCTAAATATATAGTTATGATGGTAAATCTTAGTAGAAAATAAATCACTATGTTTTCAAACTAAGATGGTAAGTATCAAAAGAAAGCCTATGTCTATTTGAAAACTTTTACGAACAATCAGACTACTGCCAATTAAGGGCGTCGACCTGAGGGTTCTGCTATATAAACCTATCAAACTATTAGTGTATGAAACGACTGTAGAATCCTGTTATGGCAAATGCGGGAAAGTATATAAAATAAGATATTCTGGAATCTGCTTGATCGATTGATAGAAACATAACAGTGAAAAATAGTTCCCCAAGATTTGCTCTATGGCACATACTTAAGGTATGTCAGAACTGGAAACGGGAGTGTCATACCTATGTCTCAAATCTAATGATTTAAATAAGTAAAATAGGGAAGACTTTCTAATTAAAATCAACGATGCATAAGGCACAGAGAAAATCAAAATTGTGTTCGATATTCTCTCTAAGCTCAATTAAAACAAAAATATGCTTTTAATAGGAGGAGATCGGTTGTTTTGAAGCCAATCAAACTCAAATTCGGTTTCCAGTTGATCTATTTCTTTCATTTTGTTTGAATACAAAAGCCCTTTTTCTTATCATACAATTGTCAGGGGCCCATAACTGTCAAAATTAGATATACCTATCTTAAAACCCTACCATAAATCTTTCAAAATCGTCGTCAAATTGTTTTACAACTTTTTGGATTGTTGCAAACTACTTGAAATTGTTGCTAACTGTTTCACATCCTTATTAACTGTTTCGATTGTAGCAAACTGTTTGAAATTCTTGCAAACTGTTTGCAATTGTCACAAACTGTTTGAAATTAAAGCAAACTGTTTAAGATAATGGCAAACTTGTTGTCACTGTCGCAAACTGTTTCACATCCTTGCAAACTGTTTCGATTTTAGCAAACTGTTTGAAATTCTTGCAAACTGTTTGCAATTGTCACAAACTGTTTGAAATTAAAGCAAACTGTTTAAGATAATGGCAAACTTGTTGTCACTGTCGCAAACTGTTTCACATCCTTGCAAACTGTTTCGATTTTAGCAAACTGTTTGAAATTCTTGCAAACTAATACAACTTGTTGAAAACTGTTTGCAATTGTCAAAAACTTTTTTCATTGTTGCAAACTGTTTGAGATTAATGCAAACTGTTTGAAATTGCTGCAAACTGTTTTGATATTGATGCAAACTGCTTCAAAATGTTGCAAACTGTTTTAGATTGTTTCAAACTGTTTTAAATTACTGCTAGTTGTTTCATTTCTTTTATTCCCCTACAGTGTATCACAAGCTAATACTTTCGATCACAAAATAGATTTTAGCTATCACCAAAGCTAAAAATCTTAACCAGGATGTTTAGCTGAAAAACTAAGGATAAACGGAAACCAGATAGATCGAAAATTCAGCGTATTCTTAGCATATAAAAAATGTTTCAAGAGTTTTCTTTTTGGGAAACACATATCAGGAAACTAATTCGTATTGGGAATTCAAATAGGGAAACTAAATTCTAAATATTTGTTTCGTTGGGTTTTAAATTATCTTGTTGCTTCAAATCGACTAATTAGTCTATTTAAGTGCCATGAAAAAAATATTGTATTAAGTAGAGTACTCCAAAGATATGTTTAAGTTTCGATAAAATTTGAATGTATTTTACTCTATGTAAAACTAAATCTAATAAATCATTTTAAAAGTCTGCAGTTTTCAAGGCTATTTAGAGGTTGAAATTAGTCAATTATTATTGGTTGAAATACTTCATTTGTTAAAAATTCATGTTTACACAAACTTTTAGAAACATTTAGGATGAAAAAGTTTAGATTTGTTCAAGAATATTATATTTGAACTCTATTCTACATTGCAGTCGGAATCTGGGTAAAAAACCAAAGACGGATCTGTCTTGAAAAGGAAATTATTGATTAACTGATTTTGTACGAACAATTATCGATACGATGGTTGAAGAAATGTTTGAAAACAAATAACCTTTTTTAGCAGTAGCATACCTTTATAAAAATATAATACTTAAATTCAACTTACCTTCTACGCTTCTTTGTACAAATCGAATCTTTCATTTATCATTATGTGGATTAGTTATCATTTTATCAAATATTCATTTGATTTGGTTAAACATTTAAAATCATTCTATTAAATCTGGAACCATAACAAATGTTTGAATTTCCTGCACAATGTTGAATACAGCAACTTCTAGAAGTATTCGTAAGAATAGTAGTCAACTCACTCCCATAATTCCAATAGTGTTAAAATTCAAAAGCTCTTTGAAGAAACTAATATTTCGAGTGCGGCCAAAAGAAAAGAAGTTAAGCGAAATTGAGCCATCAAACAAAACCACTGCTTCTGTACATATCAAAAGCACTCGATGAGCTAAATAATAGCTGACTCATAAAACCAAAGAATCTGAAAGGTCGTTTCGTTTATTCTGCACACAGAAGCACAATCTTGACTTCAGGCAAGGGAACACCAAAAATGTGTTTTGAATTAGCACTAAATTATATACGCTTCATAATTTATCCAGGTTTATCGTTAAAGTTGTGATAAAAATCTGTTAATTTACAGTTTGAAGAAATGCATTTTACACAAACGTTTAATAGATTATAGATGATATAATCAAGAAACTTTGATGAATAACACAATTTACATTGTTTAACAAAATTTAAGTTTTAGCATTAACATGTATTTCTTTGAAAGTCAATGTCTTTCTCCAAAATTAGACTGAATATTTAACACTTTACAGTTTACCGAAGATAAAGTTTGTTTACATTTTGTGAATGGATTTAACATTTGAATAAGAATTAGTCACTCGATTATCGTTTATTCTACCATAACTTTAAGGATAAAGTAAATTAAATGTTACTATTGAAATTTGAAAATAAACTAACCAAGTAAGTCCCAAAAAAATAAACTTTATAATTAACGAAAACCAAAAATAAACTTTGACTTTAAAACAGCTACTTTATGAACTCTAGGAGAGGGTCAACCGTTAATTGCATGTTGAAACAACAAACTTAATTTACCACTCAGAAGACCAGGCGAGCCATTCGAATGGATGGAAATTAAGCTATAGAAATCAAGTTGAGATTCGCTTGATATTTGAAGAGGAAGAACGAAGGAAGATGGGCGAAGAGGGTAGAAACCGAGAGGTATACGAAAGGAAGACGAAAGAGTTGAAAGGACGAGTTTGGTGCACTGTGATGGCAAAGAGAAACGATAAGTAAGTAAGAAATTAAGTAGGCTTATCTTTAAAGTATTAGCCAGCGGTCTTATTTCTAGAAGGGGCACGGCGGAATGACCCCCAAAGAACGGCCCCCTAGTTTAAAGTTCCAATGGACAGAGAACGGGGTTTATATTTTAGCTTCTCCGACCACATTAACCAAAAATTATCAAAAAGTATCCAACAAGCTAAAAATGAACGCAACGTTTTATGATTTAGGCCAACAACAACCGATCTCCTATTAGGGTCAATATTTCGTTTAAACCGAACGCGTTTAGCGCTAGAAATGTACTTCTAGACTAAATCAGTATTATAATTAAGGTTATAACGTAAAGTTAACGTTCATCCGGTCGTTTACACCCGGTCGTTTAAATCCGGTTCGGAACACTTAGTACGGGTATGATGCTTCCCGGACGGATCTCTTCACGTGTCTAACGGGCTGTGCTTTATAGGAAGACGATTGTTGGAAATTCGCACTGCTTGTGGGAGCTGATGAATTGAGAAAATAAACAGTTAGTGAAATTTAGCATAACTCGACATTAGGTGTTAATTAATGATTAGTATAATGATAATTTAGCAACAATAACTTTCTGAGAGTGAAAACAACATAGGAATAATGAAATGGGGCACGAAATATTTTGAGTGGGAATAAAAGCTAAGTTTGGCGGCTAGGGAGTTGGCTTATAGGGGAATTTTTAAAAACACATGTTCTAATAGTTTAGAGTATAGAGCTGCGATTAGAAAAAATTCACACAACTTAAAGACGCAAACAAATGGTTTGGCAGTTTGGCAATTTGTATTTGAGTAGTAATTAATTTGAATTCAAAATATTGAAAAGGCGAGCCCCACATAAGATATGCATGCTCTTGGAGAATTTTCAAGGCTGGTTGAATTGAATTATAGCACATCACAAGGTGGGTTGGGATTTGGACTTTTGTATTCCAATGAGGTTTTCAGCTCCAATTAATCGCAAACATGTTTTAAAGTAAAAGGTTTACTTACCACTTTCTCCAGCATTTAGATTGGTTGTTGCAAAACAAAGTTGAGATTAGTTACATTTAAACATTCATTGTTATATGATCAACACAATTATCAACAAACTGAATTGAACGTAAAAGCTCTATTAAGACATCCTCTCTATTAATTAAGCTCCTCCCCCTCTTCATACAAAAAAAGATTACAGAGTAAGCCGTGATCGGTTAGGGATGGCTAATGGATGTATTCCGTTGTAACATTCCGAATTTCCAACTTTACATGCTTGAGAAGGAAGAATTTCTTCTTCCAATCTATTAATCCCTTCGTCTAGAACCTCAGAAATCAAATAAGCCACTTAATAGAGCTTTTACAGTATAAAATATTATGAAGTAACAAAATACACGTTTATTGTAAGAAACTTTGGTTGGAAGTAATTTTAGGGTAATATCATCGAAAACTCAAGATAGAAAGTGGACTCTCGGTATGCTCGCAAATAATACCAAGAGTAGTCACGGGGCATGGGTTTTCTTGCCTTTTACAGAGCCTTTACTTTTGAGATGTGGATTGAGATTTCGTAGAATTCAATATACACTAGGCTATCAAAATTATTGCACAGGTTGATTCAAAATGGCGGCAAAATCGCAAAGCTGTGAGGGCTAGGCCTAAATTAAAATTCCCATAACTTGTGTCAGACAGCTCACAAATAAAAGATTTTGGTAGCAAAATTTAGGAAATTTTACTGCACCGAGGGAGAAATTATGTATGACTTGGGATTTGAGTGATGGTCAAAATATCAGAAAGAAGATTTTGGAGAAGGAGTTGTCATCTAAAATCAGTAGAAAAGTGTTGTAAAAAGTCAATAGTATGGTAAATTGCTTTGTTACTTTGTTGCTACTGCTATGACGAGCTCCACAAGTCTTATCCTAGCTGTCCCTGTGGTGAGGCAAGAAGTAAGTTGGGAGTCTCAAAAATATCAATGGAAGGAGGAGACCTTGAATTTTAAAGCAAAGTTTTATAAATAAAGAAATTTATCTGATAAACATGATTGTAACCATTATTGCTGTGTTTTAGGTCAGCCACCAAGAAAGTACTCCATAGATATAAATTATAGGGGTATTAGAAGGAGAACAAACAACATGTTTACCTGAAGAATGGCAAAATTGCAACTGATGTGTGGGAAACAAGATGAAAAATTACTCTCCCCCTCCCTTGAAATATTTTGAGTCTCCTTCATTTTCCCTTCAAGTTACCATACAGAGAAGAAACAAAACCCATGGGATTCCCCGAAGCAGGAGCAACAAAGTAACAAAGCACTTTACCATACTATTGACTTTTTACACACTTTTCTACTGATTTTAGATGACAACTCCTTCTCCAAAATCTTCTTTCTGATATTTTGACCATCACTCAAATCCCAAGTCATACATAATTTCTCCCTCAATTTATTATTGCTTGTTGTTATGAGCTATGGTGTCAGTAAAATTTCCTAAATTTTGCTACCAAAACCTTTTATTTGTGAGCTGTCTGACACAAGTTATGAGAATTTTAATTTAGGCCTAGCCCTCACAGCTTTGCAATTTTGCCGCCATTTTGAATCAACCTGTGCAATAATTTTGATAGCCTAGTGTAGAATATAAACTTTGAATGAGAGCGTCTAAGATGAGAGCATTTGAGATGAAAGCATATAGGATATTGCGAGGCATCTCGTGGAAAGAGAAGACAAATGAGTGTGTAATGGCGAGAGTAACAAAGATTTGTGGACAGGTGTTAGAGGGATTTGTGGAGATGGTGAAGAAAAGGTTGTTGAAATTTTACGGGCACGAGATAAGAAGAGGAAGATTACAAAGTTGCAAAGAGCGGTCATCAGACTAGGAACAGAAAGGAGGAGAGACAAAGGGAGTCCACAAGGGAGCTTGAAGGCCTGAAGTAGAAAGAGCTTGGGAATTGAAAGAGCTTATGAAGGACAGAGACCAACACGATGATAAACTATGTTTTGATTATTAAACGAGTTCAACGGGTTACGAGCTTGTTTAAACGGTACTTTAGGCCCACAAGCTTTTATTTGTTATGGAAGTCACAAAAACCAAACAGAGACCTTGAACAGGGAATTATTGATCGATGAGATGAGTTCTTGGGTTTTTAGTCAAGTTACTTTGAAATTTATCTCATTAGAAAACAAGTTTCTTTAACAAAACGTGTATTATTGTTACTGCATAATCGTTCATTAATAAAAACAAAAACGCAACGATAATTCTTCAGTCAATTCACAAATTTCATTGCTTAATTCAACCAATCAACGCATCGTTATGACACGTGGTTTGACCAATTGACTGACATCATGAAATTTGAACAAAGAGATTTGGGATAGAAATACAATTTGTTAATCTTTAAGGAATACGAGTTAAGGATTTTAACATTTTGGCCAAAAAGAATTAACTTCAAGTTAATAAATTGCAAACGAGAAAACGCAAATTGTGAATGAAAATTAGATTGAAAATTAAACATGAAATTTCAAAATTTAGAGATAAAATTTGAAATTTTGGTTAAAACATTAGATGGATATGAAGAACATTATAAATTAAAAAGTTTGCACTGAGTATAAATAAGAATTTTGGAAAATACATTATGAACGAGTCTATATTAAAAGAACATTTTATAGAAGATATATTTAACTTGAACTTATTAACGCTTTGAAAAATAAATCATCAATACATCTTTTCTGTCAGCATTGATAATAATTTGTTTTTATCAACTAATTAGACAATTATCTTTTATCAAAGTTAAAATCCTTTAACGCATACTCCTTAAAATTGGAAACTTTTCTCAATTTACATAACAATTATCAACACAAATGAATGAGATTATGAGAGTAGTAAACAAAGAAATATTTACTTTCAGCCCCTTTAGGAACTTCTTGGGAATAATATCAACAAAGTGATAAAGAAATTATCTTAGACCCCTAAAACAACTGTAGGGTTAAACAAAATTATCTTAGACTCTTAGGATAGCTCTAGGGGTTAATAATGTAGGTCTCAAAACAATATTTTATTGAATATAAACAAACTTCTAACCGATGATAATCAGAACAGGGGTTTTTATTACATTAACTTTTCCTCAATTTTCCTAATTACCCCTTAGATATAAATGATGGAGCTAGTAGAATATTTAATTGAAGATCTCCTAGTCAGTGGGAGATCATGATAATGGCTTCTTCAAGAAGAAAAGTCAAAGATCTTGAATCTTTTCTTCTAACATTGTATTATGCAGAAATCTAGAGTCGGTAATTCCAACATCAACTTGTTTACTTCATCTTACAGATTTCGTGCTATTGATTGGTTTTTCAACAATGATAATGATGACCTCAGGCATTTCCTCTAGCACTATGATCATCAGATAACTATATACATCACATATGTCTAAGCAATATGCCTGCATTTTATCTTCAAAACTGTACATCAAAGATTTAAAATACTTAAAACAATGATGAAAAAAAAATTCATAAAACCTTCGGAGGAAAAATACTTTTTGATAGAGCCCAAGACTTCGCAAAATGCAAAAAACAATAAACAACTCTCAAATAAATAGCTAACAGAAAGAAGTAACAATATCAGATGGACAGAGGAACAGGGAGTAAAGAGAAACTCAACTCACCATATTCGTACGTCTCCGCACCAGAATAATCGTAATATACGCTTTCACTAGAAAATGATACAAATCTTGTTAGATTTCAGTTTCATTATTTGAAATTCCACCATACAATTCAAATAGCTAAACTAAACAGAACAACAATACCAAAATACAATGTTACAAAAAGTTACGGCTGTTGAAAAATAAACGAATACAATCAAAATATAATATAAAAAACAGGGAAAAAGGTATTGAATTGCATGAAAGAATTGCTAAGACGAGTAGCCCCCTCAATAGGTAAACTAATCAAGGAGGAAACACCCCTATCTAATTAAGAAAATAAATGGTTTTCAATTTTGTTTTCAATGATTTCGGAGGTATCAATGTCAGTTTGAGTACGACCTGGTTCAGTAAATAAACTTTTAAAGGATATTGTTGATGGGGTATTTCTGTGTCCAGCGGGAAGTTCATTCCAGAGTTTGTCACCAAGGTAACTTAATGATTTTACTGTGCCAGGGCCTGGATTTGTTTCTACATCACCACACAGCAAATAATCACAAGACCAGATACAGAGTATGGGCACAAGCACATACTCCTTTGTACCGTAAAAGCTGCTATCAAGCCCCCCTCTCTTTTAAACCCCCTCTTCATACAGGAAAGACTACAGAAAAAAATGTGATGAGTTAGGAATAGCTAATGGATGTATTCCAAAGTCATATTGCAAATTTCTAACCTTACATGCTTGATAGAGAAGAATTTCTTCTCCTGACACTCTTCAGAAAACACCCACTCTAACAGGCCACTTTTAGAACTTCGACAATAAAACAAGCCCCCCCCCCCCCAGAGTCTTGATGGAGCTTTTACTATACTTAACACAGACAGGCAATCATAATCTAGATGGTTTTGCTTTATTTAAGTTGACTATAAACATTGGAAAGGAAGGCATTATAAGCGTAAGGAAAAACCCCTGTCACAATGTACAGAACTTACAGAGAATAAATAGGTTTCATTGATTCTTCTAAGGAGTCTGAAAACAATGGAGACAATCTTACCTTCCACCCTCAGCATAAGCCTGATCATATGTCGCATCATATGTTGCGTCGTAAGCTCCTTCGTAGCTTTCGTATTGCTGCAAAATAAATAAACATTTCGGTAATCAAAAAAGAGATCTTTCAGACACAATACAAGATGAGTGAATGAGTGGCTACAGTGTTGCGCAACTGAAGACAAGCTCAGTCTTGTAGGGCCAACATCTGATGGCGAACTTATAGGTGTTGCCTATAAAATCACTCCAGTGTCCTTTGGAAGGGACGCTAAACTAGGCTTTCCTGTCAGTGGTGGCCCCATGTTTCTTCTTCTAACAAGGGCTAGAAGCTCTAAGGGAGGAATTATATTTCCCATAAAAATTCAAAAAATTTGATGCAAGACAATAAATATCTAGTATTATCTATGCTCTGATGGGGAAGCTAACCTCCACTGACAGGGATGACCATGTTCCCCTCTAGCCCTGCCACTGGATCCTATGCCTCTGCTGGAAATAAGGCCTTTAAAGCCTTTTGAAGACTAACAGGTTAAACATTGACTCACTAAAAACAGGTTTGCTAGCGTGATGATGCTCAATATTGATGTTAACAGTAGTACAAGATAATGTGCAATTGGAATTGATGATTTGCAGAGGCATTAGTTGCCCTGTTTTGCCCCTCTACAACAATAGAGCAAACCATATAGCCCTGACAGCCAATAATGGCATTGGTTATTCTACAGTGCAACTTACAGTGAAGTAAGGGTCAATCAATGTCAATGTTAACAGTAGTGGAAAATAATTTTTTGGAATTGATGATTTGCAGTCAGGTATTGGTTGCCCTGTTTTGCCCCTCAACAACAATAGAGCGCACCAGATAGCCCTGACACCAATAGCTTATGCACAGTACAACGTAATCTGACATTGAAATCAAGGGTAAATTAAAAGGTAAGGGTCAATCAATAAGGTTAGAAGTATATACCTCAGACTGAGATTGGGATCCTCCACCACTCATCTGTTCAGATCGCTAAAAAATAGAAGCCAATTGCATCAACAGGCATTAAGTCAAAATATCGGAAAATCAAATGAAGGAAGCAAAGGAAACAAATGGTTTGTTGGCGTTTCTTTAGACTATTCTGAGCAGTTTGTGGATAAAGCTATGTCTATTCTCATTCACTTCAAAAGTAAATCAAAGCAATGATAGGGAAGTTAATGCAAAGCATAGCTTAGACAATTTATAACAGCTGATTACTGGTGGTTACTAGCTGGTTAGTGCTGATTACGGGTGAATACAGCTGGCTACGTTGTTACCAGTTTTCAGTAATAACGCTCATCATTTTAATAATTACAATCAAAGCAACTTCTTTGATTGGTACAGAGCTTGAGGATGGCCAGGAAACATATTAACTGCTAAAGAAAGCAATTTTTACGATCTTACCTGACTTTGGGCTGGTGATTGTCGTCTTTGGGGAACAATTGCGTGACGTGTCACAAGAGCTCGTCCAACACCCCGTGCCGGTAGAGGCATTCTGACTGTAATATAAATATTGTTGGATGGTGATTTGGCTGACAATCATAAGCAATAAAAAACCATTAATTCCAGACCTGGTCATAAGCATTTTACTAGGCTTTCAAAGTAAGCCGACGTTTCAGCCAAGGCATCAATACATTGCTGTTTTGAAATATCTAGGGGCAAGTACGTTGCCAGAAAAATTGATGATAAAGGGTGACTTTGGCTGGTAGAGCTTTCAAAGTCGAGAAAAATACAGAACTAGTGTTAAAAGCAATTGTTAAGCTTTAAAAACATGGAACATGTTTTTAATTCATGCAATTTATTTCATGCTAAAGTCAACTTAAACGAAATAGCTTAAATGAGATAAATATCTTGTTAATGATTAAAAGTTGTTGTAATGATTTTCTACTTTTATATATGAATGCATAATTGAAGTATGACTTGCAAGTGTAAGACTTTTACTATTAAGAGTTTCTATTTCGAACGTATAACAAGTTATAATCTTTTGGGGTTATTCGTATGTAAACATTATTGGGGATTTTAAGGATTTCAAAAAACATCACGCAATAGGTTATTATTCTTACCTCCAACCCACTGTACGGCGCGTCCTCCACCTGGGTGAACTAAACAGATAAATGAATGATTAAGTTAATATTTTAGTTATGGTTAGTGTCATAAAACATCTCCTTATAAAGGATCTAAACTCTTGACTAACCTACCCTATGATTAAGTTAGTTTACGTTTAACATGCTATTCATGTAATCTAGAGGCCTTATTTCAAGCAAAAGGGGGAGTGCATTCATATCGTTTAGTTAAAACTATGAAGGTCACTTATCAACACTCTGATCTCATAAGACCAAGCCTAACTTCAGCTACACAGCCAAAAGCTAGAAACCTCCTTGATTTTTAGTTTTGATTAGTGTAATAAAACATCCCCTTATACAAGATCCAAACTCTAGACAAACCTACCCTATTATTAAGTAAGTAGGTTTAAACTTAATAATAATATGCAAGCCTGCCAGAGGCCAAATGCCTTATTTCAAGCAGGGGTATGTGACGTCCCTTGCAAAAGTTTAATCAACACCTTGAAGACCACTCATCAAGATGCTAACCTAATATTACCAAGCTTAACTTCAGCTGTACAAGCAAATTGCTCAAGATAAAAATCCTAAAAATATATTTCCCTATTGATAGATTTAGCAGATTTTTTGAATTAGATAGTGACATGATATCTTTACAATATTTGACAATTTAGGAGATTTTAGTTCTACTATTCATCTTTAAAAGTTAGGGTATTTAGCATATAGGTTTATATGAATTACAATATGCAGCAATAAACAATTGAAAATAATGAGAAATTATAAAAGATGATGAAAGAAAGATAGCTTGCATACCAAGATAGCATCACATTATGGTCGAAGGCCATACTTATGTAACAAGGTGGAATATCATTCCATCTGTGTAATAGATTTTGTAATAACAAAAAATCCATCTCTCCACACCAGAACGGAAAACTTTTATGCCAAACTTTGAGTCATTTCTCCCCTACAGATTTTGTGTCCCAAATAACAGGAAGATTTGTAATGGACACAGATCAGAAACACCAATGGATCACTTTTGAATTCAAAGTTTCAAGAGTGATAATGTTAAATCAGTGACTGCACCATATGAGGGACTGGGAGGGATTTACCCCCCCCCCATTTCCCAAAGGTCGGCAAAATTGTCAAAGAAAAATAGCATAAAATTAGTTGGGTATACTTTTGGACGGAAAGATAATGTCAAAGTCCCCCACTTCTTACAAATTGTTCAGAGCTGGCTCTGCCTCTGTGTGAAATTGACTTACTTGCGACAGGTTTTCCACCTCGTCCACCCCTTGCCCCTCCTCTCACAATACCAACAGGAGCACCCCGCAGGATCGGTCGGGACCTGCCTCGTGCGACGGGCTGTAAGGTTATTGGAATAGCCGTCATTTGTGGAATTTGTTGAATTTGTGGAGGCATTGGTGGCACTGATTCAGGATTTTCTAAGCTTTGTAAATAGGCCATCTCTTGCATTTGTTGGACGCGAATTTCATCATTTTCCTAAGAGTTAGAAAAAAGTAAGATAATGTTTTAAAGGCTGATGAAATGAAAAACAGGGCGTGTCTGACAAAAACTACAAACACTTTTTTCAGTCCTTTTATTTGACATTTGTCCCAACATTTGGTATCTTCCTTCATGATACCCTGTCCCAATACATAAAATTTGACTGCATCTACCTAATCAAAGATCCAACAAGTCTGTGGGTTGGTTTTCAGGGCTATGCAGTTCCCTGGTGATGAATTCTGTGCAAGAACGATTCACATTATCGGCAGAAACATTGAAAAAATTGCAATAATGTTTTTGGCTAGAAGTTCTGTACCATTCAAAGACGATTCACATTTTAGCAAGAAACTGTGTATGTGAATGAAACCATCAAGATCTTTTTAACGTTACTGTTGCATCTAAATTAAATAACATATGATGTAATAAAATCCCTTACCGGTGTCATGTATTTCTTAATTTCTGAAAGTGCTCCAGCCAGTCTTAGGTGAGCATCTGATTGTATTCCTTCCACTTCAATTAAAACATGTAATGGATCGCTAAGATGGGCATATTTTGGATCTCCACTGTCTCGCAATTCATCTTCCTAGATCGATAAACAACAAAATTTTCAATGCAAAGATCAATCTTAAGAATAAGTAGGATTTGGAAAATCAATCAAAGTAATTTGTGAGAATGAAACCTAGAAGCAGTCACAAACCATAAGCTAAACAACAAACACGCACATACAGCATTTGTACTCTGGCTGTTTTCCACATAAGTGTTGGTTGACTGTTGCATTAAGTTGTCTCCTCTACGTTTCTCTATCGCTTGTCATCCCCTCCTCCAACTCCTGTCACCTGTCACCCTCATGGCATTCTCAACCATATCCTTCAATCGTCTTGCTGGTCCTCCCTTTCCTCGCGTTCCTGCCACTTCCATTGATAAGACTCTAACCACTTTTATATCTCCTCCTTCCCTTCTCACGTGCCCAAACCAACTAAATTGTTGTTTCCTTTAACACCCTTCCATGGACTCTTCACTGACCCTTTCTGCAATTGCCTAGCAGGTAATCCTAACTCTCAATGTAACTACACAGCAGTCACTAATATCAGTTAGCCAAAATGACTGAGAGTAAGAATGGCATATATGAAAAGAGGTTAAAAGAGCCATTACCTTTTCTTTGTCTCTCATTGAACCTTTTCCAAGAACTGACATTTTCGTTCCTGTTTGAGCTTGTAGTCTTTTTAGTGTGTTTCCTCTTGGACCTAACAGCTTTCCAACAAAGTTGAACTAAAATAAAAAGCCGGCAATCATCAAGGATATCAAAAGGAATCACTTAATTGGTTTTGCGTCCAAATGGACAAAATTTTATTCCTTCTCAAGATACCCGGGTAAGTTAAAAATACAACTCATAATAGATAATGTATCTTACCAGGTCCAGAATAATATACAACACCTATAAGGCTTCGGAAAGGGCTTACGAGAATACCAACAAGGCCTTGTAAGAAAGGGCTGAAGGGAGTAAACATAAATATTTCAAATTCAAGAGGGAAGTAAAGACGTATTGAGCTTGAACAATTTGATTCCTTGAGGACACAGAGATGTCCAATTGGAGGGTTGGGATCAGGACTGCAACCCCTGATTAGCATATAGCTATGTATTCAGTTTGATTTAGTTAGCTCCATTGCAAGTGGGTAAAGCAGTACTTTGTAGGGAGCATATTGTGGGGGACCCTCCTCCCAAACTGAAACCGGTCAAGTGGTTTGATAACGTGATGCTTTCGCGCCATGTGCCCTTTTGGGACACTAGTGGACGCTAATCCTTCGACTTTGTTGATTGTTCGTTGATGGAATTTGGTATGTGAGGTTATCTTATTTTTACTGGTAATATTGCTCATTTCTATTTATCAATCGTACCTGCACTCCCAAGCAAGGGCACTATTGCCCGGGCTTACAATATTTCTGTCAATCAATCAAAGCAGCTGGTAGCTCAGAATAAGGTAAGAGATTGCAAATATCATTTGCTTCAGGTTCCTTGCATACATATTAAAGGATTTGACTTGTCCTTATACCTTGCTAGAAAAGAGGCATCAAATGTTTTACAACACACCTTTGGAAATTCTTTAGCAGGAACGAAGACTTTTTCTGTGAGTTTGATGATTTCCTCGGATACATACTCTCCAGGTCGCTTAATCCTTGACGACATGCCCCCGGGTCCCTTTGCAACAAGGGATTCTTCTGGGTGAGATGAATTTGGGGGCATCGACCCATGTAATGGTGAGTTAGGTTCACCGTTGTATTCAGATTTTACATGCGATTTTCCTTCTCCATGTTCCTCCAAATTCCTAATTCTTGAGATTTCTAAACAGAAAGGAAAAAGAGTTTAGTAACATTGCCACGTCACCTGGACAAACATGCGACTTAAGTGGGGACACCTGAGGTGCCAGGGGGCATGGTTGCTAAGACAAAACAACAAGTACTGCAGGCTTTTTCTTTTGAGTAATGGGCTGGACCCTAATGATTTATTTAAGTGTCAGCCACTACGTAATAATTTGTCCCTAAGGAGGAGAAATAGTTAGTTATTTGACCTCCTGGTGCTGGTTAAGTACACAAGAAATGCAATAACACAAACAGAATTTATATCACAGTCGTTTTCCCTGCTAGCAGAGGTTGACAGGTCCATGGATCTGTCTGCAGAGAAATACATGATTTTGGCTATGGAGAAAAGTTTTATAGCCAGATAGCCTTCCTGATGCCGACCCTTTTGGCTGCCTCTTATGACACGCAGGGATACGGTGGATGAATTCTGACCCCCAGCCACATAAATAATGCAAGAGCCAGTAAATTTCTAGGTTTAGACCCTTAAAAATATTCATAGCACTAAAGAAATGTATCAACAAAGTCTGCTTCTCTAGGGCCCAAGTGGCCTACATAATTTACCAAAGAAACAGAAAAAAGTTCTAACTGATAAATTACAAGCACATTTACAACCAGGAGGATCAGTGGTAACCAGATCTTTTAAGGCTTTGCTTCAAGGGTTGCAAAATTCTAAAAGGAACTCGTGCTTTGCCTCAAGGGTTGCAGAATTCCAAAAGGAATTTGTGTTTTTCCAGTTAAAACTAAAGTCTAAATTTGATCTCAGCATATCAGACAAAATCCTGAGGACATGCTTGTGTCAAGACATTTTGTTCTCGGTTATCCATTTATTTAACATGGTAATAAATATGTAAACTGATGAAGATATATTCGGTAAATAAAACCCAGAAAGGATTCCAGTAGTTTCATTGATTAAGAAATGTGACCCACACAGGCTCAGGTTTCTACAAATCAAGGTCAGAAGGAACTGAAAGGATATATACTTTTTTATAAGGAACCTTGGGTGGTACCTTATTGAATGTGAATAGACATTTGGAGAGAAGGAACATATAAATAGGCTTGAATATTGGGACTTGAGAAATGGGACTCGAGAAATCAGACTTAAGAAACAGGACTTGAAAAACTTGAGAACTATAAATAGGCTTGAGAAAATGCCCACAAGCCAATTTTTCTCTAGTTTTAGTTTGTTTCCTTCACCACACAATGAAACTGCAAGCATCAAAGTTGTTGAGTACAATTGATTCATTTTTCACTTGATACTTGGTATTTCACCTTGTCAATTCACATTAAGCAGTGGATGCAGTGTAGTAAGTAGTAGGGATGGCTGAGTGGTTAGATTAGTAGACCCTTGGTCAAATGTTCCTGGGTTTGAAACCACCTTAAGACCTGTCACAAAGTGTGAGGTGAGAATTACCCAGCTCTCTGTAATTTCAGGCAAAAAGGTAAAACGGGGAATCAAGTTCCACATCAAGAGGAAGGACCAGGGTTGCACTGCTCAATTAGTCCACCTATTCAGTGGCCCTTTGCGCTTTGCACATAAACCAATAACTTACGAAAATAGTAAGCATATTTGCCTATAAACTATCAACAAGTAAGCATCTGTAAACCAGCATAGCTACTTTAGTGCTAGAAATTCTTGACAGCATTGCTCCAAAACCAATGTTGGAATTAGTCTATGGTGTTGTCTAGTAGACAGTTGTCTTCAAAATCATGAACTTCTGCAGCATAAATAGGGGTTAGGCAAACTGGAACCCAATTTACCACTATATATAGCAATGTAGTGCATGCTATTGTAGTATACCATCTGGATATAAGGCTTCTTGTCGTGGCTTTCATATTCTAGCAGGTGAAATATCAACTCACTAACTTATTCACTCACTAAACATTCTAAGACCTTATCTACTTCTATATGTACTGATGAAGTGCAAGCTATGTGTCCCTGCAGGAAGTAAGGCATCTGGTTTCAATATACTTGGCAGTATATTGGTATATTCTAATAATTCATTATTAACTGTGGAAAACGTCAGTAGCTTAATATTGATTCTCGTTTCAAATAGCTGTTAGTTTACATAGAACTTGTGTTATATTTGCATCACTACAATAACTTGTAAGGTGACAGTGAAAAATATGAAGCAAGTCAAAATAAAAAAATGTTTAATGTGATTTGCAAAACACACTTGAGCCTGCCCCAAAAAATTAAGTTGCTTTGCTATTTTGCTTAGGACCTTGCATTAAGCTGTAAAATTATATCTAGACCTCCTTCATCTAGGCTTCCTCATTAAAACCATGCATTTGAAGTAAAGATGTTGCAATCAGAGAAACCGATTGAAAATTCCAGAAAAGAATCAACCACAGACAACCTAAGGTTAGATTGCAACTGATTTTACCATGATCTTAGAATTAACAGCACAATAACGCCAAAAAGAAAGGCAAAGAGCTCCAGGCAATGAACTGCAAAAGAAATTTATGTAACTTAGGAATCATATCAAACATATCTTTCTTAAGGTGTGTAGGTTAATGTGTGATGTGCTAGCAAATGAAAGGCCATCTCCCACAGGGGCGCAGAACCCCTAGTTGAAGGATAGTGGAGTCAGTGACTTAGTCAACATCTTGAGGATTGACCAATGAAGATGTTGACCTGACGAGACTTAACTTGACTTCAGCTGAACATAGCTATCCACTTAAACCCCTTGGCCCACTCACCCAAAAGCCGCTCGGTCCCTTCTTCACAGGACAAATTTGCTGGATGTCAAAGTACAATTACTCTTATTATATCAAATCAGTGTCTGAAAGGAATTCCAAAACATTTTTCTGTTGTAATCATAACTGATGATGAAAACATCCCAGGCTCAAAAAGTATTAACCACAATCCAATAAGTAGCTAAGCTTGCAGCCAGAATGGACAAGAGATTTCGCATAAAATAGTCAAGGTTGGTGGAAACATTGAATTAAAGAATATAGCAGGTTTCTAAGCTGTTTCCAGAAATCAAGCCTGAGACCCCGTTTACACGGGGCCGGTCAAATATTTGAGCGGCCGAATATTTGCTCGCAAAAAGAGCCGGCCAAAAATTTGCACACTTAGTGGTTCCGTCTACACAGGGTCGCTTCTGCCTCATTTCCGTGCTTTCTTAAAATGCACTTACGCACTAGTTGGATATAATTTCAGACGTCGGACGTCAAAACAAAAGCCCGCCATAATGAATTGATCATTTTCTCAAAAGTCACGACCAAAGTTTCTCTGAAGTCACGATCAAAATTTCTCGGCAAAAATGCCTAAAAACAAGCTGCAAAGTTCCACAAATAACAGGAGTCAAGAAGAAGACAAGGTGGTGGGAAAAAACAATCCATGATACTTGAATATATTGATTATAACGAAAAACAGTCACATTCATCAACGTTTGTAAAGGATTCGGGGAGGCAGATTTAGCGCTTTAAAATTAATTCCCTCGTTGCCGTACCGACCATAAATTTGAGCATTCAAAAGCGTGTACACGGGGCCGTTCAAAATTATGGCCGGCCAAGTTACAATTAGGTCGCTTTCTCAGCCGTTCGAATTATCGGACGCCTAAGCGTGCAAGTTTTTGGCCATCTAGCAGGTCCCGTGTAGACGGGAAGGCTAAGTGGCCGAATATTCGGCCGCTCAAATATTCAACCGGCCCCGTGTAAACGGGGTCTGAGTGAGTTACCACCTAGCCTTCCAGCATAACTAACCTATGTTTCCAGCAGGGACATGATAGGTAGCGTAAATGGGGGTGCCAGATTTCATCTGAAGAGGGCTGGAAGAGCTTTTTCCCATGAACATGATGAAGATTTGATATTATCAATGCTCTGACGGAGGCACTGACCCCCTTCTGACAGGGGGGCTAACGTCTTCCAACAGGAGGGCGGTAAGAGCCCCCACTGCCCCCTCTCTAGCACCACAATGGCTAACATGCACTTCTTCAATACAAATAGTTTTATAATCTTGCTATGAGTTTGATGCTCCCATTGACAATACAGAAACCTTCAATCATTCCTCACTAAACAGCCTTTTGATTTAAAGTTTTGAGGCATGTTGGCTTTATTTCAGGGGGGTCAATACATTGTCATAGGATATTTACCATATTCCTAATAACACCCCAGTAATATTAAGCATATTTCATATTTTTACAATTGGAATATTGGGTGTTTCCAACACCAAGTTATTATAATCTCTGATTAAAATCCTAATTGAAATGTTAAGGCCTCACTGTTTAAAATAAGATGGATTGTCTTTCCAGGGATCTGCCTTTAGGCTGGATGAAGAATCCTAGAATGAACATCTAAGTTAAAGGATTAATGATGATTTTAGTTTTAAGGGTGGGGCTATTCATCAATATTAGTAATCATCTTTAACTCTATCCGCATTAAAAGTAAATCAGGTATCCAAGAGGGCGACATATTCAAAAAGATGTAGAGGCTTCCAAAGATTCAGGATTTTTCATGGGATTCCAAAACCTGGGGATTAGGAGGTGTCTAAGGGATTTCAAAGAATTCTAGTGTCAAATAGGGCAGAGGTTTCTGGTAATTTCATACGCCTCAGATATTCCCACTTTTATGGAGTTTTTGAATAATGCGTTGTTTTGATTACATCCTTCTTCAGAAGAGGAACAATTTAAGAATATCAGAGAAGGGCCTTTAATATAGAACCTTGAAGATAAATGTACTGTTGGCTTATTGGCTTGTTTACTAAAAAAGCGTTCGCCAGCGCCATAACAGGAAATATAATCTTGAATCATAACAAAACATTTGACACTACCTGTTTCTGTGTTTCTAGCTACCAACTTAACCCACTTTCCATGTTAAAGAATTAAAACCTGTGCTTATTTTGATAACAATATCAGTTTATATCTGGAGTACTAAATAGGTGTTGTTTTACCAATCAAAAACAGGTCATAGAGGGTGCTATCAGCAAGAGGAATACTATCAGAGAAGGGAGTGCTATCAGCAGGTGCTACAGAAAGGGGTGCACTATCAACATTGGCGGAGATTGCAGAGTGGTTAGATCACTTGACCCTTGCTCAAAGGTCCCGGGTTCAAAACCATTTTCAGATCCGCTACTGAGTGCAAGGATAGAATTAGCCAGCTCTCTGTAATTCCAGGCAAAAAGGTTAAAGTTATCACGAGGTGTGGTCACATCGAGAGGAAGGACAAGGGTTGCACTGCTTGATTTGTCGACCTATTCAGTGGGACCTTTGCGCTTAGCACATAAACCAATACCTTACAAAGATAGTAAAGTATTTGGCTATCAACAACAGGGGTGATATCAAATGGATTGATATCAACAAGGGAAGGTTTATTGGGAGGGGGAGTGCTGTAAGCAGGAGTGCTAAAAGGAGGGTAGTGCTATCATCAGCAGAAGCGCTATCAGCAGGAGGAAGGTTGAGCAGACATTCTCCAAAAAGCCCTTTGTTCCCAAATCAGACACCCTTTGTTCACAATCACACACCTTATAGAGAAATGCCTTAAGGGCTGGTCAAGAAACACCCAAATCATTTGCAAAAATCAAAGCCAACCTCCAGGGCAAAACTTAAAACTGAACTGATTGAGATGGTAATTTCTGAAGACTTTATCTTCATTTGCTAAAATCTGAGTTTGATGAATAAAGATTTTTGATCTTAGCACTGATTTCTAATTCACATGTCAACTGATTGAGTTGATAGAATTCATGCATGGAATTCACAGCTCACAGCAGGTAGGATATAGTTCAGCATGGTGTCCACCCGCAAGGCGAAAATAAACAGCAAATCTGAAAAAACCCAGCTGAGATTTACAAATTTGAGGCTCAGAATTACTGTGATATTTAACTGAATCCAGCTTTTATGAATAATTGATGGAATACAGTATTATACTGAGTGGCTCAAGTTTCCCGGCAAGGAAAGAAACGTTTTTTATGATTTAAACTTAAAACTGCAGTTGCCTCGGTAGTACTAAATGTTTTGGAAGGCCCCCTTCTAAAATCTAATCGGCATTCAAGACTCCGTAACTTCACATTGGCTCCATTTAAATAATGCAAAATAATTTCAATTATATCCATGAGGCAAGCCATTTATCAAATAAGTTAAATAATACATTAGATTTATTGATACAGTAAAATACACCAGTTTTTAGAGCAATGAATGCGACTCGCAGACAGAAATATTTGAGCAGTCGACAAGCGAGCAATAATGGCCTAAGAAATCATCAAAGCTGCAGAAATACAGTCGAAATAAACTGAGATTATGATTAATTGGATGGGGAGTACACCCTAGGCAAGTTGCATAGATATATATTTATCAAAGAATCATTGATAACGGTGATTTGTCAACGTCATCTAAAGAAATGTAAAAAATCAGTGAGCATGTCAAGTTCGTCAATACACTCTCACCTTGCAACAAAAGCTTTCGGGAGTGCACGAAAGACTGGTCGATGCGGTCTGCTTCCTGGAGCAACTCTTGCAGATACGAGATTTCAGTCATGTTGCTTTCTTCGGCGAATACAGGCATGCAGGAGTGAGGATCAACACTGCGGTAAAGTTGTGAGTTTGATTTTGGTGGTGAATTCGGCGTTTTATTTTGGTCAGTGTTGCCCACAGCTCGGCTCCGTTTGCAGACTCCTTTCAACATGCAGCATGTCGAGCTATCCCATGAACCATTGTAATGTAATCAGACACGATTCCAGGGTTGCCAAATGGCCTACTACACTCCCGGGCAAAACGTTTGAGACGGTAAAGTTTCTTAAATATAAATTACAACATTATAAAATACAATATTATAAATTACTAGATTATACAGGCCCGTAGAAAAGGTGGGCTGGGGGCTGGAGCCCCCTAATAAAAGGCAATTATATAACATGTAGATCACGCCCTCCCTCCCACCCCCAGATCATTTTTGGCAGCACACTTTGCTTGCATCTGAGTCTTTTTGGATAGATGTATAGTCTAGCAATTTGAGCAAGCTTTTTTGCTTTTTACGCAATAGTCTTCTTATTGCCTTGTTTTGCACCCTTTAGAGTATAGTTCAAATAGAAGAAAATATTGACGAGAATAAAAGTGAAAAACAGCTTATTAAGGAGTATAGTATAAGTTGACATAAATTCTAAAAGTTGTCCTTCCTATATTGTCCATATTCGTTTTTTGGATAGCCTTGTGCTTCCCTAAAATATTTTTTACTGATTTCTAAATTTTGCCACTCCACCTTCAGAGGCCTAGCTACGGGTTTGCATCCGATTATCATTTCTAAGCAATGTTATTGATTTGGGAGGAGTAAGTTGGGGTATGATCAAATTAATATAAAATGAAGTAAATTAATGAAAATATAAGAGATTTCTCAAGCGTTTCGTCTTGTTTGGAAACACGAGGACCCAATTCAATTTGGTCTCCTAGGAGATAGACTTACTGCATGAGTCTCATTTTTCTGCATTGAATTGAATTGTTGTGATGGCTTCAAACTGATACACTGATTACGCCAACATTCTTTTTTGACGCAATCACTCTACGAGTCAAGCCATCATTCCATTGCTGACGCCATCATTCTATTGCTGACGCCATATTTGATGGCCGTGGGAAAAATCGAGGGTGTTTCATTTTCTTTCAAAGCGCACGAGATTTTTTCAAAAAAAAAAATTCAAAAGATTTTCAGAGGATTCTCATTATTGTACGAGATTTTTAGGGAGTATATTGACAACAGAAGAAATCACTTGTTTTCCTCTCATGGTTTCATAATATTTCTCCCGGTTATCAATGATACATAATTGGCTGAGACGTATTTGAGAGGAAGTTTATCGTAGAAGGGCTTGAGGAAGTTAATGTTTGCCTATTAGTTCAAATGCTTTTCTAATTTAATCACCCCCGGTATATATCTTATTTATAACAGTGGTAATAAGGAGTTCAGATGAAAACTTTGAACAAAAACAGTATGCAACTTCCCAGGTAAAGCAAGGGTCAAAGAAAAAGTAAAGGCCCTATTCCTAAGTAAAAGCCCTAGATCAAAGCAAAGGCACAAAGTACCCTAACCCTAACCCTAACCCTAACCCTAACCCTAACCCTAACCCTAACCCTAACCCTAACCCTAACCCTAACCCTAACCCTAACCCTAACCCTAACCCTAACCCTAACCCTAACCCTAACCCTAACCCTAACCCTAACCCTAACCCTAACCCTAACCCTAACCCTAACCCTAACCCTAACCCTAACCCTAACCCTAACCCTAACCCTAACCCTAACCCTAACCCTAACCCTAACCCTAACCCTAACCCTAACCCTAACCCTAACCCTAACCCTAACCCTAACCCTAACCCTAACCCTAACCCTAACCCTAACCCTAACCCTAACCCTAACCCTAACCCTAACCCTAACCCTAACCCTAACCCTAACCCTAACCCTAACCCTAACCCTAACCCTAACCCTAACCCTAACCCTAACCCTAACCCTAACCCTAACCCTAACCCTAACCCTAACCCTAACCCTAACCCTAACCCTAACCCTAACCCTAACCCTAACCCTAACCCTAACCCTAACCCTAACCCTAACCCTAACCCTAACCCTAACCCTAACCCTAACCCTAACCCTAACCCTAACCCTAACCCTAACCCTAACCCTAACCCTAACCCAGGTCAAGGCATAGGTAAAGGCCAAAGTAGAGGCCAAAGCCAAGGCCGAAGCCAAAGCAATGGCCAAAGCGGAGGCTACATCTAACCTATCCCTACCCCTGCCCCAGCCTACAGTATTAAAGGAATAATCTCTAAAAGGCGAACCATCGTGGGTGAGTCAACTACGCATGTGTATGAAAGGTCATGACCTAACATTTACAATGAGATATCTAGGCCCAGACGTCAAGGCCAAGGCCAAGGCAAAAGTCAAAACCAAAGTAAAGGCTTGTATTGTGAAAAGTTTGACCAAGGATAATTTTTTGAAACCCCCCAGCCCGTGGGCTCAGTTTTATAAAATACTCCGGGGCCTGAGCTGGTTATAATAATAATAATAATAATAATAATGATAATAATAATAATGTGTCATATTTATACAGGATTACCTTTTCAGTAAAGATTTTACTGCTATCACTAAGAGTCCTGTTAAATGAAAGTATTCAAAGTAAAATATAAAAGCTACAAGTGTAAAGGGTAAAAACAGTAAAAACTTAGAAGCAATCAGCTTGGATTTTAAAAATCATGTTTTCTTATTTTCCTTTTAAAGTTGATAAAATATTTTAGAGATATGTTGTTATCACTGGCCACGATTTTATGGGCTCTGTCTTGTATTGACTGCAGTCTAGCTTTGGCGTTGTTACCCAAGCTTACATACACTGGATAGCAATATAAAAGGACTGGCCTTATCATTACATTGTATATCTTTTCTGCTACGTATGGGCTAATAGTTTGGTTCTCGAAGGCCTTGGCCAATATTATGTCTATCTTGTCAGATATTGTTGCTGAAATTAAAACTCTTAGCTGCCGAGTGGTCAAGGTAAAAGCCATCATCAACGTCGCTGCAAAACAAAAAAGATTCCAGGCCTAGCCTATTTTGGATTTCCAATTGGAATTGCTTTGATAATTAGCAAATATTTCAATCCAGTTTGAAAGAATATAAAAGACCCTTGTGAATGCTTGTTGTTTGAAATTAAGAAGCAACATGTCAAGTAGTGGAGAATTTGGTGGTTTGAACCAAATTGTATGTTAAATGATTGTCAATGATTTTAGGAAGGATAGTTATTTTATTTCTTCCCGTAGCCCTTTCCTCATTTACGCCCTAAAAATTTCCGCCTGTCTTTTTCTAATGAGTTTGATAAGCCTCCTTCCTTCTCCAGCTCTTCTTAAAAGACTTAAAATCTGCCACGACTCAGTAATTGGATGCAAGCTCAAGTTCCTGAAATTGCGAGAGAAAATTACTATGTCCAAAAAATGCTAGGAACCTCCAAGGATAGAAAGACGTGGAAATTTTTGGTAACCTACGTCCTGAGAGGACATGGTACCTAGAGAGAGAGTTATTTTATTATTTTGGAAAAAATAAAAGAAAGAGGCTGAAGCTTACAAAATTGTTGCATACATATGGAATACCATTGAGATTCTTAAAAGTGGCCACAGATTTCATAACAAAATTGTTATCAATTATTGTTAATCATTTTACTGTAATTTGATAAACCATTTCAAGGCAAGATACGTGTATATTTATAACTCTCAAGAACTCTTTTCGTCTTGGAGCCTGGGGTAGAGCGGTTCAATCTCAGCGCTTTTGGGGCCTAATTGCCTAGAGCAGAAAATGCCAGGCTCGGTCTTTTTAGAAAACAAGATGGCTGCAGGTAGGTACCCAATGACTTCGATTAACGGCACTTTTAGAGCAGAAAGAATACTGAGAAACGGCTTTCATTAAGAAAAAAGGGAAACTAGATATATGGAATTTTAATTGGTGAGGAATTCTTTGGCTTACATTCATTAAAATGTGTTGTATTGCAACAGGATCGTTGTGCCTATTATTCACGTCTATTCCTGACTTAGTCAATGGTCTCGCTGCCGTGGTCAAAGACCAGCAGATCACAGCTAAAGACGTTTGTGCCCAGTCCCAGAAACAGATTCAGGAGCTGTCCAGTGCCGTTCATGAATTGTCAAAATCTGTGTGCACTACAGTAGACTACAGATTCTTCAACATCGCCACTTCGCCTCCCTCAGCGAACTCTACCTGAGTTCACAGGACAAGGAAACCCCAACAGGTTCACAGAACAGCTAACCAACATCCTATCGTCATCTGGTATCGCAGTGAAGTTTTGGATCAGCCAATTAAAGCAACAATGCCAAAAAGATGCCAGAGCTTTCGACATCATCAACTCACCGTCATCAACTCACCCCAAAAAGCACTCAAGATGAATACTATCTCAATTTCTACCACTCTTGCCTGTCTCTTCTACCACTCTTGCCTGACCCACCCAAAGAGGTATTTGGAAAGAGCAACAAAGCCAACAGCATTTGGCCATATACTACTCAATGACCCAGCAAAGCCTCAAGTAACTGATCCCTGGCATACATCGCGAGGACAAAGATGTGGAACTGATAAACACCTTCATGCTGAAACTTCACCTGCAAATCGGTAAAGAACTCGTCAGCCGAGATTCCACTCTCCCCACCCAATGGCAGTCATCAAAGCCGCAAAACGTGTTGAAGCAGTCGAATTCATTTCCCCACCGCCACCTGTACAGGAAGATTGGAATCTCAATGCTTTGGTAGCGAATCAGAATTCACGTTTCCCAGAAAAAACTATGCTGGACACTCCACCAGAATTCAAGACAGAACCCACCGCAAAACAGAAATCAGAACATTCAAGGTAGTACTCTGTCACAGTTTGAGGGGAATCGAATTACACGCATTTTTTTTATAAGCAATTTCAGCTCGAGCTTAGCACTCAAAATTGCTTAGCTAGAGGGAAAATTTGAGTACTCAAAATTGCTTAGCAATTGCTTAGCTTTTTATACTTGTAGATTTGTTTCTTAGAATACTATCTCAAAAGTTGTTTTACAACAAATGCCGATTGTATCTTGCTTACAAAAGTGTGACAGGGCACTGATATCCACTATAACCTACTTGTTAATAGCTGCTGCACAATTTCCTTTGACATTTGGATCAGAACTAGAATTTTCAAATTGCTTAGCATTCCTCTCTCCAGTACTGGAATTGCTTAAGTTTTTACCATGTCGAGTACTGACTTGTTTATAAAGCATTTGCTTATAAAAAAATACGTGAAGCCTCTGTTCTAGCTATAAACTGTATAATATGGCAAATGCTCTCCCAGTTTAACTCTCCCTGTTCTAAAATTCTAAAATTTTTATGGGAAATTTTTTAACAAGGCCTTTGACTGCGCTGTGCATAAAATATTTTGTGCTGGGTTTTTTTAAGAAAAATTTAGAACTGCACATTTTTCTTGTCTGAAAAGTTTTTGAAAAGCAAATCTAATAACGGTCCTTGCTTTCTTCAAAAAACTATCATCAATTAGGAACTTCAAGCTTCATATTTGAGTTTTCCTTTTAATGTCAAAAATACTCACAGCGTACGTATCAAGATTTTTCAAAACCTAATGGCTTTTGGAGGCATCAACATGTTTGCAGCTGAATGCTAAGAAAATTTTGAACTTTGATGCTTGAAGATTGCTGCAAAACGAATTTTTGACGTTATACACCATCATAATCTTCTTTTTTTAGTCATTTCTCACCACTAAGATATTTAGAACTGTATAATATTTTCTTTAGAACTGCACATGTTGTGTAGAACAGCACGTTAAAAAACCCTGTTTTGTGCCAAATTAAAATTTTTGAAGAAATTTACAAGAAAGTTTATGTACTGAAAACATGAAATATCTAATAAAGTTTCAATACTCAGCCAAAGAAACTTTCTTATGAAAAAAAACTGTTTCGTGCTTTATGTGTGGTGCGCTTTTTAGGTAGATCGCAGTTTAGCAGGCAGCGTTCTCCACAGTTATGCAGTGCAAAGAAAAGCAGATCCATCAATCAATTGGAAACTTTATTTCCCTGTGGTTGCTGCCCGCTAAACTGCAATTGTCCCTACACATTGTAGTGATATTTCAGGCTAGATTATGATATCCCAACACCACAAGACACCCATCCCAGTATCGTGCTCATAGTCCAGGGATGCCCGCCAAGCAATGTAAAGACAAGGGGGAAGGTGTCTGGTTAGGGCAACATAGACCAAGATTTGAAGGGACTGGGACTGTTCATCAAAAAATTGCCACCCTCTAGATTACCTTAAAATGGCACTTTTTAACTACATTGGAAAGTTTGTACATTGAGTGGCTAGGTAAAAAACTTACTTGAATTTGGTATGGCACCAAAGCATACACTAAAGTTTGCAAATCTGCAGCTGCTGGTGACGAAATAGGACATTGAATGGATAAAATTATGCCAGAAAGAGGCCGCTATTCAAAAATGGTGTGGCTGCAGTTGTGGTCTATGTAAATTTGTGAAAATCGGTGGCTGGGGGTGTGGCTTGCAAGCTAACTTAGCAGCTGAGATCAGAGCTTCACACAGCAAAATTTCCAATCAATGGTTTTTGAGCATAGGAAGACACAATTTGCAGAAGTCAAAAGGGCTGTTTTGCCCCACCCCCATATATCCTCCCTATTCACAGCTCTGACCCTTGACAACCCATCATTGTTTCTAAATTTCTATTTTTTCTGCAAAAGTCATTTGGTTGGGTGTTCTAGATTGATGGGAAGATCTGTTGATGCATTGAAGCCCCCTCCTCTTGATTGGGGTGCACCTTGTGATTCTTGGATTGACTTTACCCCATCTTAATTTTTTCATCTATCTAAAATTGGGTAAAGAAGCCCCTCTGGCTAACTAACTACTTTCTTGCTGTCAAGTATTTTTTTGTTTTAAAACCGTTTCTCCCAATATGATATCAGAGTGTATAGAGGAGTACCAAGAATCCAAATAGATAGAGGAAATGTAGTACATTATCCATAGAAGGTTTTTCTAAAGATGCTTCATCACCCTAAAATTCCGCTCGTTTTTATAAGAATAATCTTATGAAAACACGAGCTTCAGAACAATTTTTAAAAGAATAAGCTAAGACAAACTGAGGCTAGCCATTTTTAGCTCAATATAAGAATTTGATGAAATAACCTGGAGACTGACAAATAATTACAAAACAAGTGGATTGAAAGACCACTGATGGTCAAGAGAGTCAAATTTGTAACTATTTCTTAATAGTTCTGAATAAAAACTAAAATAATCTGCCTGTTTGTCAGTGGTATTTCCTTTTCTCCTTGAATGTGAAATTTAGATTTTAGAATAAAATTGAAATGTTGATGATGATTTATTTTTCAGCCAATTCTGAGAAAATTCATGTGCGGTTAACTGATGGAGACATTGCTGTCGATCCCAGTAACTGAAATCAAGTAGAGACAACTTCAACCATGAGGAAAGGGCTTCAGCACGCTTTATTCCATTGTTGTGGCCAAATGGGATTATGACTGATGTTTATGGTACATATATGTGTGGTGAGTATATGTTTTGGCTTTGGGTAGTTGTAGCTTCAGTAAAGCAAGGTCAAAGAAAGAGACAAGAGGGAAATCACCTTCTGAAAAAGTGTACTTGATTCCTAGAGATTTCTGGAGAATGTTAAAGTTAGTGAGATACACTCTTGCAGTTATTGGGGGGATGGCCCTACCCTATTGTTTGAAGTAAACCCTGTGACATTCCCTATTTTTAGAACAAAAGACTAATGTTCCTGAAAATATTTGGGGACAACCAAATCCTGTGGCCCATCCAAATGACTGCAGTTAATTAGAGATTTGATAGGATTTAAGTTTTGACTTTTGATCCAACTCCAGGTACAATAATTTGTTATGCTCTATTTTTGTTCTATTTCTGAAGCACTGTTCAGCTGAAAACTTAAGTAGCTAGAGCTACATGTTTTGCTATATTACGCCAATTTTTCTGGTGATTCTTCTAATAAAATATTTACTTAGCTTAACTAAAACGTTTACTTGTAGCTGATTGGCACTAGGGATGCTGATCATCCGGAAACTGCTCAGCTAGTTGTTCTCATGGAACCAAAACTAGAAACAGGATTTGCAATTAACTAGGAGCCATGGTGAATTCGAGCCTATTACAATGGAAGTGCTACTGATGTGCTGATTAAGTGTTACAAAGGAGAATTCAATCCAGGTAGGTACTGTTACAATACTCTGATTATTTGTATTTGGTAGATAAAATTAACGGTACCTTGACTTAAAGCTTGTTTTCCGCTTTGCAAGCAAGAGTTACTCGTACTCATACATAAGATTTTTATTCCAGCTGCTAGTGGGGATTGACCAGTTCATAGATTTATCTTCTCCAAGTCTCCTTATCACTTGCCTCCTTTTCTCTGACCCCATCGCTCTCGTATCATTCTCAACCACATCCTTCCATTGCCGTGCTTCCTTTTCCTCATGTCCCTGCCACTTTAATTGCTAATACTTTACCCATAGAACTGTTTCCTCACCTCTTCTCAATAACGTGTCCAAACCATCTCAAATGCTGTCTCCTGAACCCCTCTTCCAGCGACTCTACACCCACCTTTCTGCAACCTCTGAGCTACTTATCCTGTCCCTCAGTGTAGCACCAAACATCATCCTAAGCATTTTCCTCTGTAGAAACAAGTTTATTCAGTTCTTTCACACCCACATTCCAATTCTCCACCCCATACCCCAGAACACTTCTAACACATCCCTTATACAATCTACCCTTCTACACAGCAGCACTTGCTTCTTCTTACATCTGCCTAACCGTCCTTACCATGCACCCTCTTTTTTCTTCACCCATATTGCACCACTTACCTTGGCACCCATGAAAAGCTCTTTTTGCTTCTCCAAATACTATTCCTGGTTTGATTCTTTTTTACTTTTTTTGTGAGGGAGTGAATTTCTGTTCTGCGTTATAGTCTTATGAATGCTGGACCTTATATCTAACAGGGGCTTGGTAGCATGTACTTCATCATTCTTGTGGTGGTATGGGTTTCTTATGTGTTAGATTACCCCGTTTGTAAGTTGATAGACCTTCTGCTGTTCATCAAACGAGGGGATTCAAATCAAGCTCTTGAAGCCGCAAATAATGAAAATCTTGATTTAATTTTTTCAAAGTTATTGTAACAGGTATATGTACCTCAAAAACTACAAAAGTGTATTGCTATGATTTTCTTTCTACTTGTTTCTTTCAAAAATAGTTTTCATCAATAATATTCTACTGAAAATGAATTCTTCCTGGAGGGTTCGTTACTCTTTGCTTATGATTAACTGTTTCCAGATGTGTCAAAGTTTTTTTTATTCTCTATAATATGTACCCAAAAACCACACAAAGGAAAAGTTCACAAGATTGCAGTCAATACAACTATCGAAGTGATATTTGTTAAAAAAATCTATAGCTTTATGTTGACTGATTGTCAGAAAAGCTTTTATTCAAAGCTGGACCATTATACCTGTTTGACTGTCGGGGTTGTTTTGTTAGATGGACAATTATAGCATGTTGACCTTTAGAGTGTTAAATACATTATGTAATTTTGTTGCGGACTTCATTTGGAGACTTGCATTTTTCTGTTGAGCCACTTTCTCTTTGTTTCGCACTTTTGAGTAAAATGACCCTTGAGCCACGCAAAAATTACAAAAATAAGCATGCCTATTCAATAAGGCTCACTATGTTGTAAGGTGAGCCTCTTGCGTCGCTGGGAAAACGTTACATAACAGATACTGGAAAACATAACTTTGCAAAGTTACTGTAAGAATTTCTAACTTACAACAAGATCAAGGGAACATGTATAAAGTTTTTGAATTCAACATTTTCGCTCTTGCATCCCGTATTTCTTTTTTAATCCAATATATTCATAGTAAACCCGTTTTTCTAGGTAGCCTAGTTATCTAAGCAATAATAATTAGCACAAACTTGGTGTCTTTTGCTTTTTTTCTCTAGTGTCTTTTGTTTTTAATCTCTAAGTGACTTTGTGGTTTTTGGGGTACCTTGGTTTTTGTGGTACATATATCTGTACATTACAAGCAATAACTTCAATTGAAAAAGTTGAAACGTAACCAAACTTGCCCAGTTTATGCCTAAGTAATGAAGTCATTTGTCTTCAGTTTCGATTCCTGTTTAACTTTAACAAGAGAGTAGAGCCATCCTTGCAAACTCAAACAGTTGTTTATTCTTTTCTGAAAACTGCTGCTTTGGCTCCTTGATCACCCGAGCCCTATTGGCCATCAATCTTGTGCATATGCAGATATCAGCTCAATTTTCAAAATGAAGAATTCTTATGCTTAAATAATGATCTTCTGAAAGATTCTTCTTTCTCTTTCTTACTTTTTCTAAATTCTAACTTAAAATATGATGTGCCATATTTTGACATTGGCCCGTGAGTTGATCAGCTAATGATATTAAATTCTAAATGTAAGAAATTGCAAAATCTAAAGAACTGGAATGAAAATGGGTTTTGATTTTTGTTGTAAAAAAAACTTGCATTATTTAGATACTTTGAAACCGTTTGATTTGCCAGACTTCTAAATCTTATCGAAGAAATGAAGAAAAAAGGGAATTAGATAATTTGTATTTGCAGTTTCAGAATTAGTAAAGAAGAAAATCAATGATGTTGTCTGTATTTGAAAATGAAATAGTTTCCTTTTGATATCATTTGATTAAGTGTAATTTAGCCTTTCTAGTTAGCTACGTTCTTTTTAAGAGTGTTTTAAACCCAAACAGCGATTCCTTTTGTTGTTAAAAGCAATGTAGGCTTTGGGAATGACGTAATTGAAAGGGGGAAAGGGGTTGCCTTGATTGTTAGTTAAACATAGCTGCTTGATTTTTCAATCTCGGGCTGATCATTCATAACATTAGAAAATCATAAAAGAAAGAAGAAATCCCTAGTGGAATCTCAGTGTATTGCATTGGACCTACAAATATGACCGCGATCGACTTTATTTAAGACCGACTGATGCTCGATCCAGTCTTTTATAAGATAAGTGCACTCATTAAGGTGACAGTTAGTCATCGTTTCCTTCAAAAATGTGCAGTACGTAATAGGCCCACTGTTCTGAGATGTTGTAGGCTTAAACTATCTAATCTATAAACTTCATGAATAGATTATTGTCATACCCTTGTCAATAGACTGCAAATTAGCTCTTTGAGGTTTAATGTAAATGTCCCACCATACTTCTGTCAGTTTGGCGAGTTTAAAAATTTTAGGGCTGTAACTTTAACCCATAAAATAAGCTGCAGAGCCAAGGCAAAAATGCCATACGTTCCATACGCTATTTAGTGCACAAATTTGTAGCAACAGAAATCTGAAAATAATTTTCAAGAAATGAAAATATACGCCTGCCACCTTAAACAGAATTTTCCCTATAATGCCAATGATGAACACTGTAGAGACTTTGAGAGTGAAACCACTTTGTTACGCGTGTAAATTTTCTTTCAGAAAGGAAAATATTTGATTTATTTTAATTGAATTGAATTGGATAGAATTAATCCAGATTGGGTGCCCTGTTAAGGACTAATTTGAATTTGAATTCAGCCTCGTTCTCATTCAATAAAATCGAAGCATTCTTTGTGAAACGGGATGGGCACATTTTATTTCAACTAAGAAGACGACACGAAGAAGACGAAGAAGTTGTTGTCGGCCAAGAAGCCAAGAACTTTGAAGAAAGTTGCTGAAGGCGCAATTTGCAGTTATTTACGTATTCGTTTAGTACCGTTTGTACTTGTATCCTGCTTCTCGTTATTTTATTATTTCGCGAACTTGTGTGTGCTTTGACTGTTGCATGAACTTATTTATTCGTTTGGTATTTTTCCTTGAAGGTAAAAGGTATTTTTCCTCGATGGAAGAAGAATGGCGGAGCCTGAAGAGTGCAAGAAATTCACTTAAACGAGGGTTGACGTTGCGTTTTAATACAGCATCAGAACTTCTAAAGACTGAAGGTTAAGCAGACGATATAAAAGGCATATCAAGATTTGCTAGGGGCTCTCGATGCTTTCGCTGCCATTGTGAAAATTTAAAGACCGACTTGAAAGATGAAGATGATCTGGAGGAAGGCCTACTTTCGTTAAGTAGAAACACAATTTCGAAACGCGGTTTTCCGATTCCTGTGTCAGACCATGCAGGTGCCCAGCAAGTTTTCAGTTTCCCATGTTAGCTGGCCGGTAAAGTTGCATAGAAGTCCGGTTTTCATATTCCTATGTCAGCCCGTAAAGATGCTTAGAGGTTTGGTTTCCGGATTCTCAAGTTAGCCTATAAAGATGCCCAGCCGTCTGGTTACCAAATTTCCGTGTCAGCCCTTGCAGATGCCCAGATACCTGGTTTTCGGTTTGCCATGTCAGCCTGTAAAAATGCCCAGATATCCGGTTTTCAGTTTACTATGTCAGCCCATACAGATGCCTAGACAACCGGTTTTCAGTTTTCCATGTCAGCCCGTACAGATGCTCGGACACGTGGTTTCTGTTTGCCATGTCAGCCATTGCAGAAGCCAAGGCGATCGGTTTTCAGTTTGCCATGTCAGCCCGTAAAGATCCCCAGATACCTGGTTTCTGTTTGCCATGTCAGCCCGTAAAGATGTCCAGACACCCGGTTTTCAGTTTGCCATGTCAGCCCGTACAGATGCCCGCATATCTGGTTTTCAGTTTGCCATGTCAGCCCGTAAAGATGCCCAGAAACCCGGTTTTCAGTTTGCCATGTCTGCCCGTACAGATGCCCAGAAACCCGGTTTTCAGTTTGCCATGTCTGCCCGTACAGATGCCCAGAAGTATGGTTTTCGGTTTGCCATGTCAGCCTGTTCAGATGCCTAGGCACCCGGTTTTCAGTTTGCCATGTCAGCCCGTACAGATTCCCAGACACTTGGTTTTCAGTTTGCCGTGTCAGCCTGTAAAGATGCCCAGACACCCGGTTTTCAGTTTGCCATGTTGGCCCGTACAGATGCCTAGACACCCAATTTCAGTTTGCCATGTCAGCCCATACAGATTCCGAAACACCTGGTTTTCAGTTTACAGTGATGCCATACAGATGCCAAAACACCTAGTTTGCCATGGCAACCCGTACAGATGCCCAGACACCCGGGTTTTCAGTTTGCCATGTAAGCCCGTACAGATGCCCGCATATCTGGTTTTCAGTTTGCCATGTCAGCCCGTAAAGATGCCCAGAAACCCGGTTTTCAGTTTGCCATGTCTGCCCGTACAGATGCTCAGAAACCCGGTTTTCAGTTTGCCATGTCAGCCTGTTCAGATGCCTAGGCACCCGGTTTTCAGTTTGCCATGTCAGCCCGTACGGATGCTCAGACAGTTGGTTTTCAGTTTGCCGTGTTACCCTGTACAGATGCCCAGACACCTGGTTTTCGGTTTGCCATGTTGGCCCGTACAGATGCCAAGACACCTAATTCCAGTTTGCCATGTCAGCCCATACAGATGCCGAAACACGTGGTTTTCAGTTACAGTGATGTCATACAGATGCCAAAACACCTAGTTTGCCATGGCAGCCTGTAAAGATGCCCAGAAACCCGGTTTTCAGTTTGCCGTGTCAGCCCATACATGGAGGTCTACTTTTCAGACTGCTGTGATCAAAATGCAACTTGCAGATATACTGAAGAAATTCTCAGATTAATCCAGAATGAAAAATTGATCCAGCAAGCATTTGAATTTACAACAGCTGATTTGGTGCATCGGTGCTCTATCAACTGGTTTATTCATTTGATAGCGTGCTAATGTGCTAAATCAGTCAGTAGTTGTAATATATATTATGTCAATTTTTCATTCTCTATTCCCTCTCATTCATACATTAGCCATTTTTCATTTCTTCTTACATTCTAACCTTTTCCATATTCCTTTTCTCTTACCCAACATCAAAATCCTACATCAACAATCCCTTTTCAAGAAACCTTCATAAATAATCCAGGCTCTTTTCCCAGGGCTAAAAATATTCCCACAAAAACGGATAGAAAAGGTCGTAAAATAAAAATTTTGGGTATTTATCCAGAATACAAAATCCTGATTAAACAAATCCCAAAACTAGATTCCAAATCCCAGATCAACAATCCAAAATCCCGATCCAACAAATCCTAGATCCTGACCCTACCTGTTCTAGGTCCTTTTTGGTCAGAACGAAAAAAGGGTTGCCATAAGAAGGGTCAAAAATTGTCATGATTATGACTGTAATTTTGAGGATTTGACCAGTCAATCCCTATAGACCACTGTAATTTCACCAATTTTCACTAATTTTGAGTAAAATTGATCCAAATTTGAATGGAAAAAGGGTTGCCAGATTCACTTTTTCAGTTTGTCAAGGAAATGGTGGGAAATTTTTAAAATTTGACGATTTATTTATTCATTCAGGAAAAATTTTTTTTTTAAAACAAATGTTTATATTAATTCAATTCAATTATTTATTATATTCGTTTGTTATTTTCATGAAATTGTTAATAATTATCTAATATTTAATAATATGATATCTACAGCTATTGATTATATTATGATAATATTTGAATTTATAATCGAAAAACAAATAACAATGGTCAAACGTGGGTCACTAGTCAAATTGTAAAAAATTACCCACCATTTCCTGGCAAGCTGGAAAGGTAGATCTGGCAACCCTTTTTCCATTCAAATTTGGACCAAATTTACTCGAAATTAGTGAAAATTGATCAAATTACAGCGGTTGACTGGTCAAATGCCCAAAAATACAGCTATTAGCATGACAATTTTTCAACCTTTCTTATGGCAACCCTTTTTTCGTTCTGACCAAAAAGAATTTGGAATGGGTTTAGAATTTGTTCCATCGGGATTTTTGATGGTGGAAGTAGAATTTGAATTCTATTTTTGGGATTTACTCAATCGGGAATGTGGATTCTGGATTCTATGATCTGGATTTAGCTTTGTAGGGTTAATTTAAACCGCCTACCATGAAGCTGAAGCTTGAAATCTTAATCTTGGATGTAAAAATTCAGGGTTGAGAAACGGAAACTGAATACGATTTAGTGTTTGAGACAATAAATTGAATGTATGAATTAATGTCAATGTATATTTAAAAGTTAATATCGTAACGAAAAATCCAATAATACTGATCTAGCAGAATAGTACTATAACTACTAAATAACTCAATTGGTAAAATCAATGATACAGTCATTCTGAATTAGTCCGAAATCTTCATCATTGGATCGGTATAATCTCTGTCAAAACGTCTATGCTTGCTGACATGTCAATCCGAAAACCGGGTGTTGGAGAATCTTTACAGGCTGATACGGCAATCCAAAAACCGAACTTCTAGGCATCTGTTTGGGCTGACATGGCAAAATTGGTTTTCTAAGGTTTGGCACATCTGTACGGGCTGAAATAGCAAACCGATAACCATTCATCTCGGCAAACTGAAAACCGGGTATCTGGGCATCTACAACAGCTGTCACGGAAATTTGGTAACCAGGTGGCTGGGCATCTTTTTAGGCTGAACTGAGAATATAGAAACCGAACTTTTGAGCATCTGTCCGAGCTGACATAGGAATCGGAAAACAGGAATTCTATGCAACTTTACCGGCTAACACGGGAAACTGAAAACCGGATATCTGGGCATCTTTACGGGCTGACATGGCAAACTGAAAACCGTGTGTCTGGGTATCTTTTGGGCTGACATAGGAGTCTGAAAATCCCATTACGATATTTCGTTTCAGCTTCGTGAGAGTAGGCTTTTCGTTTCTCCAGGTCATATTCATCTTCCAAATTGGTCTTCAATTTTTCACAAGGATTGTTAAAAGCCTCTACCAATCTTTGTATGTCTTCTTTACATCGTCTGCTGAAACTTCAGTCATTAGAACTTTTAATGCTCGTTTAGCAGAACTTCTTGCAGTCTTCAGCCTCCGCCATTCTTCTTCTTCCATGAACGAATCTTCAAAGACAAAAATTCAAACAAATGAATTAGTTTATGTATCAGTTATGGTCTTCACAAGATAACCAATGAAATAATTAAAAACGCAATAAGAACTTCTGATGCAATATTCACAACCAACGTCAACTCTCGTTTAGCAGAACTTCTTGCCGTCTTCATCCTCCGCCATTCTTCTTCCATCGTAACTAATCTTCAAAGACAAAAATTCAAACAAATGAATAAGTTTATGTATCAGTTATGGCCTACACAAGATAACTAATGAAATAATTAGAAACGCAATAACAACGTCTGATGCTGTTTTCAAAACCAACGTCAACCCTCGTTTAGTGAAATTTGTTGCCTTCTTCAGCCTCTGCCATTCGTCTTCTGTCGCAACGAATCTTCAACAACAAAATTAAAACAAATGAATAAGTTTTTGCAACGGTTACGGCTTATACAAGTAAACAAAATGATAAGCTTATTACAAGCTAGATAGAAATAAAGTGTCTTAATAAACAAATATATAACTGAAGAGCTCAAGAATGACTTCTTGCAGCCTTCAGCCTCCGCCATTCTTCCTCGATCGCAACGAATCATCAAAGACCAATTTCAAACAAATGAGAAGTTTATGCAACAGTTTCGGCTTACAAAGAAATGGTGGAATAACCAGTAGCGAAATATAAGTAAATGTGTCTGAATAAATAAATAAATAAATAACCGTAGAACTCACAAATTGTCCTCTGCAACTTTCTTCAAAGTTCTTGGCCGACAACAGCTTCTTCGTCTTCCTCGTGTCGTCTTCATAGTTGAAATGAAATGCGCCCATCCCGTCTCACAAAGAATGCCTCGAATTTGTGGAATGGGCACGAGGCTGAATTCAAATTCAAATTATTCCATAACAGGGCACCCTAACTCAGTTTACATACTTCAATTCAACTAAGTCAAATGTTTTCTTCAAAGGAAAATTCCGTGCGTAACAAAGTAGTTTCACCTTCTCTATATCTCTACATTTTTTGTCATTGCCTGAATTTTATAGAGGAATATCAGTAAAGGTGGCTGCATTTTCTAATATTTTCACTTCTTAAACATGGTCTTCGGATTTATGTTGCTACGAACTCATGAACTAAAATGCACCAATGCATAAGGAACGAATGGCACTTTGCCTTGGTTCTGCAGCTATTTCTTTTTAGGTGTTGCTTCAACCCTAACACCACCCTAGAATTCGAACACTGACAGAAATATGGTAGACTTTGGCTGGTTTGCTGACTATTGACAAGGCTATGACCATCTTTTTAGGAAATTTACAGATTAGATTGTTGAAGCCTACAGCAACATCTCAGAATGGTGGACCTATTAGGTACTGCACACACTGATCTCAAAATAAAGACTGGATCGAGCATTATGTTGTTTCTGGATTCAAATACTGTAGTCAATTACTTGGGCTTGCCTCCCAATATGGCTGACAAAGAAATTATATTATCTTGATTCTTCGATAACAATAGCTGCACGATTTATCAGTCTCGTTGTGAGCATTCATAACATCTCAACAATCATCAAAGAAAAAAGCAGCCCCTAGTGAAATCTCAATGGATTGAATTGGACCTATCAATATGGCCACTATTGACTTCATTTCAAAAAACGATAGATGCTCGATCCAGTCTTTTTTGAGATCAGTGACTGAACATTATTGAAGGAAACAATGACCTACTGCTGAACTAAAGATCTGAACTGATATCGAAAGCCGAATAGGAAAATATGTGAACTAAAATACATTTGACTTCAATTCTTTTTTTATTTCATTAAGCTAAAAAAAGTTAAAAAGTTTTACAAAGTTGCCTTCATTTCACAAATTTTAAAAGGCCAGTTCACGACAAAAATCAAAAAGTTTAATATTTACTGGTTGCCACAAATCTCACTCTTCAGAACCATCTTGTCAATATTTACTTCCCTGCAACGGTTGCGACCATAATTTCGTAGTTTCGCCTCAAACTCAACCTTAAAACGAAATAAAAAGTTAGTCCAGTACTGTGGAAGATGTACAGTGAGGGATACTATCAGTACTTTGAAGGGAAGGTGGGGGGATAACATCAATTCTCTGGAGGATATTCAGTACTGTACATCCTATATATACATACTGTAAATACTGTTTATTCCTTCACAGTACTGATATTATCCCTCCACGGTACTGATGGTATCTCTCCACAGTACTGATGGTATCCCTCCACAGTACTGATGGTATCATCCCCCCAAAGTATTGATGGCATCCCTCTGCGATGGTATACTCATTGGACATTTCAGATGTTTCTCTCTTATGTGTACCATAACCAAGGCCGTACACAGAACATTTTTAGCGGAGGGGCAAAACCCCTTTTGAAGAACTTTTTGAGGATATCCTCTATATGAAAGCATATACTTTTGGATTTTTTTGAGGGGGCAGCAGCCCCCCTTGCCCCCCCCCCCACTATGTACGGCCATGACCATAACTTACAGTAGTTTGTCAAACAGGGTTTTTCGGCTATAACAATATTTTGATTTCTTTTCAAAACTTCAGCAACTTTGAGGTAACCAGAGTCCAATTGCTTATTGAAAAAAGTGTGCTGCTTGGCAGATATTCGTCACTTTACTTTTTTTGTATAATCAATTGATAAAATCTAACAGGACTATTAATAAATAAATTATATGGATGATACCCTGGGAAGCAAAATTCATGGCTATCCCAGAGCCATTCAACTAAATACATAAATATACAAAGCTTAAGGCACAATAAATAACATTCGAAGAGAAAAGAAAATATAGTAGAAAAAGAGAAAAGGTGTCAGAGGCTGTGTGTCATGAAACAAAGGGTCAGTACTGCTTTCAAAGCGACCTGTTTTGTATATAAAATCTGAAGTTAGGTAAAGAATCTTTGCATTAACATCATTGGAAAGTTTTCCATCGCCATAAAGTAACATTTTTACTCGCTACTTGACACGGAGTTTCGGCTAGAACTGTACTTTATTAGCTTGCTGGTTGAATAGGTTAGGGGTCACAATTTTCACAGCACCCCAGTAAAGGTTTCGCATATTTTCTAGAAAAAAACCAATAAAGAAACAATTCTTACATCATATAAGTCGCTATTCTCTCTTGCTGGTGGAATAGTGACGTAGGCTTTCTTATAAACTCCATCTTTGCCATTGCTGTTGGCCTTTTTGAAATAAATCAATCGGCTTTCATGAGATCGTTTTCTGTTATGATCGTTGATATTTGCTTCAAAAAGACGGACGTAGAAGTTGCAGACATCTTTCTGACCAACGTGGTAATGAAGGGTGAGGCAACCCCCGCGTTGGGGTAGTTTCATCTCCTTAATCAGCAAGCCTTCTCCACTTCTCTTACGTGGGCAGTTGTTTATCTTCCATTGCAGAGATTTCACTCCTAACAAGAACATTGATGTTGATTTAGACTATCGAGATTCGACTCCGCCCCTCATAACAAACTCAGTTTGAGTTCACCCAAACATTTTTCGTCACAATATTTTATGACAACTTCAATAGGCGTAGAAGGCAGGGGGGCTGGGATGTCAGCCCCTCAACTTTGAAAGTTTCTTTGGAAAGGAGACCCATTCGGGCAAACGTTTGTCCTTTGTTTGGTCAGAAAGCTTATTAAACAAAGGGGTTTTTATCGAGAAGCCCCCCAAAATTTCCGGCGCCCCTTTGCGATGACAACCTCTTGCCATACTTAAATCAACTTCCAACTACTTTTTTGTCAGATTCAGTGAAAAATAATTGCCTGTATGATGGGGGAAGTTTCTGTAATCAGCCCCCTTAAGGTCGAAGTCCCAGTATTCCCCCTTAATAGAGAAATCACGGTATTCATTTATCAAGTGGTGCCCTTCTTCACGGCATAACACTGAGTCGCTTACCTGGCTTTATTGCATTCACAATTTTCCAAGTACAAGCATCGTGAAAGTTATGAAAGCCACAGGTTCCATTGCTGAAGTCGCACTTCCACACTTCTGCAATGAAGAAAACAAGCTACTAGCAAATCGAAAGAAATATTATTTTATCGATCAATACCATCAACTGGATGTCACAAAAGGTAGTAGCAATCTTGATTTCAATAAGTGTTAATTTTTAAGCGTAAAAGTATCAAGAACTAAAATTGTGGAAAATGACGTAGGACATTCTCTGGATTAAGGATGACCTATGGGAAACTCTTGATTGGGGAGAGATTCTAACACCTTGGACAAATGGATAAGGAGTGCCCCAAATAGGGAAGAATAAAGAATGTCGCCTTGCTTTGTGGAGCATATTTCAGAATTTATCCCCTAAGTAGGTCCTAAACACTGGGGAGTGGGCTGTGTAGGTGCACAAGCCCTACCTACCCAGAGAATACAATTCTCTAAGTCGGTGACGTAACAGGGAACATAATTCCAGCCCCCCGTCGGCAAATAACATTGAGCCGATGCACCCCTTCCATCTAAACAGGAGCCAGATGGTAGGCCTTGGAAAAAGGAAGGCAGAATGACAGTGCGTATGCCAATATCAAATGAAACAATAAAATGAAATAAATAAACCCCATGCGCTAGAAAAAACCCCCCTAAGTAGGAGTGGGTGGGTGGGATTCGAAAGGAACAGTGAGACTTGTTGTATCCTTGGTCAGTGAATAATTCAATTGCTGAACAAATCAGCATGCTTACAGAATCAATGCTGCAGCACATGGAATAAATTAACACCTCCCATATAAGGTAGTCACGACAAACCTGGGGAAAAAACTTAACTCTAACTGAGGCCCAGGGAAAAACCCAAGCAGCAACAACAACCTTGGCACCGATCTGTGGGAAAAACCGAACACTAGGACCCCAGACTTACGGGGATAACTCAAATTAAATCTGCATATAATTTACATTTACTGCCCTAAAGACAACGAAGTCTTACATTTAGAGGAGCATTCTTCAAGAAGTAAATGCACAGTAGATCACAAACCTCGTTTTGGTGCACATTTTCCTTGAGTGACCCTAATGTCATCAATAGCGATCACAGCCCTTTCATTCTGCTTAACCTCGATTTGAACCTGAAAAGATGAATACAAATACGGTTTCAGTATCTACAAGTAGTAGACATAGGAATTTTTATTATGAAAAGTGTGCCATGTTTCGGTAGCGTAGCAGTTAGTATCTAGCTGGTTTTTTGATTTACCTTCTAGATTTCTATCAACCTGGGTCTTTGCAGTTTACTTAATTTCAAACAGTCAAACGATTAATTTTCAAGTACAAGTTTTTAAAAACTATTAGAAGTCGGAATAAAATCAGGGGAATTTCGCAATCACTTACCAACATATTTTTCCCTTCGGGAATATTTGCTTTGACTTCAAACCAGTGTCTCCCTTGATTCCCTGTGAACTTGATGAATTCAGAATTGCTGTTGTTTTCCTTGACGGCAAGTTGTCCTATCTTCGAGCCGTACATGTGGGCAAAGAAATGCATACATAATGGCTGGAAGGAAGATATTCTTGGACTTGTTAGCGTGCCAGTTGATTCGTCTCTTTCTATTCCAGTGTATGTTGCGTAATCGTCTGAGGAAGAATAAAAATGTTTTATATTGGTTATTTCAAAGTTTGGAAATAATAGATCTCGAAATTCAAGTGATTATATCTTCTAGAATAGGTTCAACCACTTGCAAATAATCGGTGAATTAACCTCCCATCCCTAAACCCCGGGTAGTGTGGTATCAAACCTGCTTCCAACTTAAAATGGAGGGTTTTAGTCGTCATTTCTAAATAAAAAACTTTTGTAGCACAATTAGGGGAACACAAAACACACTAGGACCTCTTATTGTCATATGAAGTGATGTAATGGCTGCCAAGCCCCTATTAGAAATGATAATCAGCCTTAGTAAGTCTAGAACGCTGAACAGAAATTCACTCCAACGCAAATTAGGGAAATATAAAACATAAGGAACCAATACCACCACAAAATAATGAAGTGCATGCTACCCAGCCCCTGTTAGAAATGATGACCAGCCCTAGTAAGTCAAGAACGCTGAACAGAAATTCCCACGAGAAATATATTCCATAAAATTCAACTTGCCATTCCATCCACTCAAAGCTCCCCTGGGACCTCTTCCTCCCATCGTCTCTTTCCCCTTTCTCGTCTTTCCCACTTTTTTGGTCTTTTTCATATTTCTATTCATCTCTCCATCAGCTCGAACGCCAGTATTTACTTCATTTGTGTACAGATCGTTTTGTTCACTCTCGTCTCTCTTCGTGTAAATATTCTTGCCATCATCCCAAAATCCTTTACCGTCTGTGGCAAGCATCCATTTGCAGAAACCACGCTCGAACAAGCAAGGTAATGCAGCTGAAACAAAAAGATGGAATATTAAAGCATTATTTTTATTATGTACTGGAAGCGAAAATCTTTGAAATTGTCCAAGCTGTATCTACAATAACGCCTGTAGATTCAACCATTTAGGATACGTATGATACGATACGTACGATACGATATTCGACCATCTACAATAACGCACAGATGAGTAAAACCAACTTACATATATTAATCAAGAATTTACAATGTTTTAATTTATACCTGTCAAAGGTGCTATTGTTAAAACTGTTTTCTCTCTCTAATGCAGATGGTGTATCGGCCAGATGGTCAAAGCAATGGTAAATTTAAGAGGGTGGTGGCCGCAACTTTAGGATTAAAGCAAAAAAATCGCTTCCAGTTTGATAATCACGAAGGAGGACTGATAAAGAACTTAAAGTGAGTTGACTTTAATAAAATTTATGATGAATTTCAGTTTTATGCAACATAAAGGGCCCACTGAATAGGTAGACTAATCGAGCAGTGCGACCCTGGTCCGATCTCTCGATGTGACCACACCTCGTGATTCCTTTTGCCTTTTTGCCTGGAATTACAGAGGGATGGCAATTTCTCTCCTCACACTTTGTGACAGGTCTGAAGGTAGTTTCGAACCAGGACCCTTTAGGGTCGAGTGATCTTACCACTTGAGAATTCCCGCCAACATGAATTTCTTGAGTACTTACATGGAGTAGTATCGGGTGCAGTTGGACATGATCCTGCCCAAAGTCTGATGTCGTCAATAGCCATGTCTCCTTTGTAACTGCTTGCTCTCATTCCTTCGAAGAAAGTCTAAATACAAAATATAGAAGAAATCATCATAAAATATAGAATTACAAGGGATTCGACTCAGTTAGATTGGCCACATGTCCACAATTTCAGTGTTTATAATGAGAAATCTTCGAGACAATAGAAAGAAACTACGTGCCTACTGGAGCTCGCCTTATCAATCTATTTTCAATCACCCTGTCTTGTCAGAGTCTAATACCTTTAATAAAGACGAAGGATTTTTAACATTGTAAGTTCTGGACTGCTTTCTTATCAGTGTTCGATATAGACCACGGATTTCGAACATAGACACTTCCAGACTAAAAGACACTCCGTTAACCGTATATAAATACAAGAAAGACCCACCCTGAATTTAGAGCCACTGGCCACATCAATGTTCACCAATCCTTGTATCCAGTTATTTGCTTGATTGCCAGATTTCTTGAACAATTCAGTCATTGTGCCATCAACCTCGATTTCAACTTTGAACGAACCCATGCCGTTGCCATACATGTGATAAAAGAAGTCCAGGCAGCGTTTCTTTCCGTCTGACGTCATTTCCGGAGAATGGAGAATAGCGTTGTGTCCTTTGCTCTTTCCCGTAACTTCAGTGTAAATGTAGTGCCCATCTATGGAGAAGAATTAGCCTAATATCATAAGAATGTAACGTAAAAGAGATTATAAGATTTTATAGGAACTTTCAGAATTGTTTTCAGGCTTATAATTTTCTTAGATATTGAAGAAACGATCCCTTAATTAATACCTAAGAAGTTCTTCATATTATTTCTCAATGACGACAAGGCTTCATGCTCTTAAACTTAGCGTCGGAAAAACCGGTTTTCCCAACTAGGCAATCTAAAGCATGTTCAAATTATTTGGGCCTAAGAACGATGGAATGTTTTCTGCTTCTTTCCAAGTCAATAATTCAAATTTCCAAAGCCAAAGTAAAGTTAAAGTAGGTTAGGTATTGTGGCAGTGTCTTTACTCTTCTTCTTGCTGGGGTATGACAAGAACATGAAGCGGACGGGACATTATAACATAATAGACTACATCTACAAAAAACTTATGGCTGTAGCAGCTATGTCCCGTGATTGTTTCGAGCAAGAAATTTCTGATTTCAATATCCATGCAACATAAAAATGGTAGAGAATAGAGTGTAGGATAAAAGTAAGATGGAAAATTGGAAATTGAACCAATCTATTATCGACCGTTATAGTAGGGTTATTGAGCAGATAATAACTTGTATTTATCTAGAGGTTTTATGATTCCACAGCAATATCAAGGATAAAGTGTCTACTTTTTCAATATCCACACAAAATAAAAACCAAAGAAGGTGTGTAGAATAAAGTGACATGAAAACAGCTTACAGGTTTTGGTTGTATGATCATAGGATGGTCCGGTATACCAGCTTGGTGTTTTGCCAGTTCTTCGAGTCCAGTCCATCTTATCACCTTTGTGCTGCTTCCAAGAACAGAATCCAGCCTCAAAATCACATGAAACCAAATCTGAATAATAAAACCAAAAAATATCAATGAAAATATCTTAGAGACTCTAGGATTTTCGATTTTACAACACAGGTTTGAGAGACACACATTTATTTAGATCAGGTTGAAAGATAAAAATAGATATTAAATTTGAATGAACAAGTAAATAAAAATTCTTACCAACGAATTTCGAGGCATTGACGGCTGAAAATAACGCAAATTATTTAATGATACAATGATAGCAATTAGAAAATGCTTGCTTCAATATAAAATTCATATTGGTAATACATTTTGTTTCTTCTTCCTCCATCAAAATCGGATCTCAATTCATTCATTTCTCTCTTTCTATTTTGCTTGTCCAAACTGCAATCCATACTTGGCATTCGAGAGCAAACTCTTCAACTAAAATTCTAGGCCCTGTACTATTCAAAGTAAAACTATACATGTGATATCAACGGAATAACAACAATACTGGGCAATACGTCGATTAACATTGCAATATTTACATTGATGACAGGCGAATACCCTTTCTATCTCCTTTTGAAATAGAGCTGGATAGAACCCAATACACTGTTCTTCAGTGGGGGCGTTAGGGATCTCATGGGTTTCTTCAGCATGCATAATAGTATGCCTAAGCCAGAAGAAAAGCTAGAAATGACAGCTTAAAATAGCAAAGAAAAACCCCAAAGGACAAGTACATCATGGACTACATACCTGTTTCGCAGTGCTTTCCAATATATCCCGCAATGCAATTGCATTTATAACTTCCCAGGCCTACAATACAGGATCCTCCATTTTTGCATGTGTTCGAAGTACATGGGTTAATGGCTGTTTCGCAGTGCTTCCCAGTGAACCCAACAGAGCATTGACATTTGTAGCTTCCTAGGCCAGAAATACAAGATCCATTGTTCAGGCACGTGTCTGAAGTACATGGGTTAACGTTTGTTTCACAGTGCTTCCCAGTATATCCAGAAGTACAATGACATTTGTAACTCCCTAGGCCTGCAATACACGATCCATTGTTCTTGCATGTGTTGGAAGTACATGGGTTTAATACAGTTTCACAATGTCGACCTGAATAACCAGAGGGACAGAAGCACTCATAACTATTACTAGAAGGAATACAGGATCCATTGTTCTTGCATGTAGTAGGGGTACATGGGTTGAGTGCTGTTTCACAACGCTTTCCAGTGAACCCAGCTGCACAAGTACATACATAACCAGTAGTAGTAGAAGTGCAAGATCCGTTATTCATGCAAGTGAAAGATCTACAATAATTAACGGTTGTGTCGCAGTGTTGACCCGTATATCCAACTGCACACTGACATCTGTAGCTATCCAGGGTTTTGATGCAAGAGCCGCCATTTTGGCAAACAACAGAATCACAGACGTTCAGAGCTGAAAATAATTGAAAATGAAACATGTTAGTTTAATTTGATTAGTGAATTATCTATGAACTTTACACTGGTAATCTAATTGCTTTAAGATTAACTATCACAAAATGCATTTTGGCAAACAACAGAATCACAAACGTTCAGAGCTGAAAATAAATGAAAATGAAACATGTTAGTTTAATTTGATTAGTGAATTATCTATGAACTTTACACTGGTAATCTAATAGCTTAAAGCTTAACTATCACAAAATGATTTGTCTGACAAATGCATTTTGATAGCAAAAGAGATATAATGGATTTTCTTCTTTTCAGGAACTATAAACAGTGCTTCTAAGTGAATTGATGCAGTGGTCAGTATACATCGGAAGGAAGGATCATCTTGGTAAATTCATACAGCTTAAAGTACGCTACCTATTTCACACTCTACACCCAGAGAAAACTAAAAAAAATCATTAATAAAGCACATCTCATCCACACAGGACTAAAGGTGCTTATCTGCTGTGGCGGAATCAGGAATCAGGAATACATGAAAACGCATGGAAAACTGTCCCAGGCAAGCGTTACACCAAATGCTTATTTCCGTAAATCTTTTTACGTATAAAGAAACCTTTATTTCACAAAAGGTATCCTGAAACCCTTCCTACCATAAACAATCAAGGAAGTGTGCTGCCATAAAAACAACCAGAGAAAGCTCCAAAGCTCCAGATTGTGAAACTATATCTTCCACCACTTTCCTCCTTCGCAACATCCAATCACACCATTTGGAACGTAAACCTAAACGCCACAGTAGAAATTGTATTTATTTCTTATCATATAGTCCTTGTACTGGAGCAATGACGTGTATTGGCCAAACTACTTACTTACACTCGCAAATGAATGAATGGACATTTTAGAATCCAGAACTGGCCTTTACACATGCAACTTCCCAAAACACGTCTTTGAATATGGTACCAACAACGAGAATACAATTGAAACTTTTTTAAATCTCTGTTTTTATGTCAATAAATGACTGAAAACTTTAGACCTAGTACGCGGAAACATTTATCAGGGCAGGACACGCCCTGCTTAATACGTCATTTGAATAGTACTGTATACATCTTAAATGCTTTTGTATACCCTTATAACTAATCGTAATTGTCTTAAGTCACACTTTGATGATGGCATTAGCTAGAAAGACCTGGTAGTGTGCTCAAATTGTATGTTTTTGTAGAAAAGAATAAAGAAAGTCTTCACATCTCATCTCGAATTTTTGGCTTATCCGAATCTATTTAGTATCATCTATATTCCCTCAAAGGTTTTAGAAGGATAGTCAAACAAAATCTGTAATATATCATAATATAATATCGGTAATATATCGTAACATATCTATAATAAATCATCAGATTCTGCCTTCTTTCTCCCGTATTAGACGCTGCATAGGTAAGTTAAGTGAAATTCTCTAATGACCACTCCCTATGTAAAATGTATTGTTATGTCGGTTACCTGTCTCGCAGTTTATACCACTGAAACCTTGTTTACATATACACGTATGAGAACCAGGAGAATTAACACAAGCACCACCGTTCAGGCAAGGGCTGGATAGACAACGATCGATTCCTGAATAAAAACAAAATTAATTCTAGGTAAGAGGCAGATGCAACAGCAGCAAATGGAGAGAAACATTTTTTAGGAGAGAAATATTGTCTCTTTAGGATTTAAGGATACCTTGGAAATTTCAAGAATTAGATGATATAAAAGTTGCGAAATGTTCTAAAAATATATTAGGCAACAAACATTTATAGATACAAAAAAGATTTGGATTCCAGCCGTTTTCCCTACTAGCAGAGGTTGACCGTGGATTAGTTTCCTCCACGTCTCTCTATTACTTGCCATTCCCTTCTCCAACCCCATCAGCCTTAAATCATTCTCAACCACACCCTTCTTCAGCTGTTTTCATCTGCCTCTCAGCCCGCACAACCATCATATCAACTATCCTTCTCGGCCTGATTCACCCTACTTGCTGTACATAAATAACAACAGCTAGCCAAGCTGTCACTCACATCTAACTTAAGCTATTATAAGGCAATATAATTAATGCAAATAAGAAACAACATAAACTTACTTGACTCGCAGTTAACTCCGGTGTAGTCAGCAGTGCATGAACATTTGTAACTTCCAATGTTACTCGTGCAATTTCCACCATTCTGACACGTGTCTGACTTACAATAGTTTATTGCTATGGAAGACAAGATAGTAAACATATACATAGCATATGCTGTATAAGAAGCCTACCCTCAAATGTTATTCTTAAAATTTCTCTGCCTATTATCAAGAATCAAAATAAACAAAACAAATTTATCAAGAGACCATTCTGTCTGACTTGCAATAGTTAATTGCTATGAATAATAAGTTATGAATAGAATAGTTAAAGCTAGTCATCAAGGGTTTTTCATTGAAATCATTTTCATTTGCAATCATATTTTCCCTTGGATGCTAGGTCTTCTTGCAGCTACGTGATCTTAAACATCCTTTTTATGTTTTCTGCGGCTTTAGTAGCAAAGAAGCCTTGTATACCAGTATACATACAACTAGCTGCAAACTGCTATAGTCAGAAGCTAGGTTTAAAAATAAATCTGCTTAATTGCAGTAAAGATGTTAAAAATTCAAGTAGGTTAAGCTGGTTAGAAGAAATTCTCGGAAGACCATTAATAATGGAAAAACAATATTGATTAGTTACCTGTCTCACAGTTTATACCACTGAAACCTTGTTTACATATACATGTGTGAGTGCTAGGAGAATTAACACAAGCACCACCGTTCAGGCAAGGGCTGGATAGACAACGATCGGTTCCTAAATGAAAAAGCAAAATTGATTTTAGGTAAAAGCATGAGCCAGATAGAACAGTAGCAGACGGAGAGAAACTTTTTTCAGGAGAGAAATATTGTCTTTAGGATTTAAGGAAATCTTGGGAATTTCAAGAATTAGATGTTAAAAAAGTTACTCAATTTCTTAAAATCATAGAATTAAGGCAACACACGGATATACAAGCAGGATTTGTACTCCAGCCGATTTCCCAAGGATTCGTCTCCCCTACGTCTCACTAATACTTGCCATTCCCTTCTCCAACCCCATCAACCTTAAATCAATCTCAAACACACCCTTCTACAGCTGTTTTCATCTGCCTCTCAGCCCGCACAATCACCTTACCAACTAGCCCTCTCGGCCTGATTCAACCCTACTTACGGTACATAACTAACAACAAAGCTTAACAAACTGTCTCTCACAGCTACCTTAAGCTATCATAAGGCAATATAATTAATGCAAATAAGAAACAACATAAACTTACTTGATTCACAGTTTACACCAGTGTAGTCAGCAGTGCATGAACATTTGTAACTTCCAATCTTACTCGTGCAATTTCCACCATACTGACACGTGTCTGACTTGCAATAGTTTATTGCTATGAAAGATAGGATAGTAAACATAAACACAACGAATACTATATGGAAAGCCTACTCTCAAATGTTATTCTTCCAATTCCTCTGCCAGTATTCAAGAATCAAAATAGACATAAACAAATTGATCAAGTGAATATTCTGTCGGACTTAATAGTTTGTTGCTATTAAAGACAAGATATGAATTAAATTATTCAAGCTAGTAAACAAGGACTTTTCATTGAAATCATTTGCATTTGCAATCACATTTCCCTTGGATGCTAGTAATTGCAGCTATGTGATCTGAAACTTCCTTTTTATGTTTTCTGTGGCACTACAGTAAAACCCCGCACATAGGAACCTTCCTTTATTAGGAACCTAGAGCCTGAAATTAGATATTTCGTACCCAATGAATAAGAACCATTTCAGCCTGAAATCCTAACTAGGTTCTTAATAAAGTGTTTCATTCATTCTTCATTGGGAAATAAATCTTTACCAAACATTTTGAAAAAACTGGTTGTCTAATGATTGTGGATGGGTCAGGATACGAGAAAATACAACTTCAAAGATTAAAGGACTATATTTCTAAATCAAAGCTTTGTGTTGCTGGCTAAATTACTTTCATATTAAAATGCTAAACCTTCAACTGTCATTTTTTCTTCTGCTTGCTTTAGACCTAATGTTAAGAACCTGCATCCTGATTACTGGATGTACCTCAGTATATAAGAACCTAAACAGGCTGAGTTCAAAAAGTTAGGTTCTTATGTGCGGGTTTTTACTGTAGTAACAAAGGAACATTGTATACCAGTATACACACAACTAGCTGCAAGCTGCCATACTCAGAAGCTGCGTAAACAAATAAATCTGCTTTCTTGCAGTAAAAATGTTAAAAAATTCAAATAGGTTAAGCTGGTGAAGAGAAATTCTCGAATGGCCAGGAATAATGTAAAAACAATATAGAATTGGTTACCTGTCTCACAGTTTATACCACTGAAACCTTGTTTACATATACACGTGTGAATGCCAGGAGAATTAACACAAGCACCACCGTTCAGGCAAGGGCTGGATAGACAACGATCGATTCCTAATTTAAATTGAAAAATTCATCTTTAAGACAAGGATACAGTGCATCAAATATGGGACAGTATTAGTAATGGCAAAAATTATTTTTTTTGCACTGTATGAGGTATACCTAGCCATCCTGAAAAATGTTTTAAGATACCTCCAATAATGCAAAAGTCAGATTTGCTGGATCGAGTCAACCAAAAGTTTAAAGAAATAAACATAGGAATAAATTGACATTCTATGTATACATAAGAGAATATCCACGGATTGTAAATCCAAACGATTTCACACTAATCGGCAACCATAAGGAATCAATATTCCAACGATTTACAAAGGATTGCACAATTTAATTCAATTTTCGAAGTTAGTTCGTTGCTATATTCGTTGCCTAGCGTCGAAATATAAGGATGCCATAACTACAAAGATTTCCCCCCATCCTGAAGTTCTGCACTGATGAAAACAGCACAAAGTAAACTTACTTGATTCGCAGTTAACACCAGTGTAGTCAGCAGTGCATGAACATTTGTAACTTCCAATCTTACTCGTGCAATTTCCACCATTCTGACACGTGTCTGACTTGCAATAGTTTATTGCTATGAGAGACAAGATAGCAAGTATAAACATAACATATACTTTATAAAAAGCCTACCCTTAAATGTTATTCTTCAAATTTCTCTGCCTTTTTTCAAGAATCAAAATAAACAAAACAAATTCATCAAGAGACCATTTTCTCTGACTTGCAAAAGCTGATTGCTATAAATGATAAGATATGAATGGTCTACTTGCAGCCACGTGACCTCAAACATCCTTTGTTGTGTTTTCTGTGGCTCTGGTATCAAAGGGGCCTTGTAATTAGTAGCATACAACTGGTTGCAAACTGCGATTCTGCTTGCTTGCAGTAAAAGATTTTAAGGAATTCAAATAGGTTAAGCTATTAAGGAGAAATACTCGAATGACCATTAACGAAGTAAAAACAATATTTATTTGGTTACCTGTCTCGCAGTTGGTAGTAGCATCGAAACCTTGTTTACATATACACGTGTGAGTTCCAGGAGAATTAACACAAGCACCACCATTCTTGCAAGGGTTGGGATGGCAACGGTCGATTTCTGGATAGAAACAACAGAAATTCTAGGTAGAAGCATGAAACAAATATAAACAGATGGAGATAAAAATCTCATTGAAAGATCTCAAAGAATTCTAACCATTATGAATCAAACTTCCGATAATTTTCTGAAAATATATAATCAAGGCAACATACACTCACTGCACTTATATTTCAGCCGTTTTCCCTGCTAATGGGGTTGACCAGTCCAAAGATGTGTCTCCTCTGCCTCTCTCTATTGCTTGTCATCCCCTTCTCAAACCCCATCCCCCTTTAGTCATATTAAACCACACCCTTCTACATCTGTTTTTATCCTACCTCCCAGCCCGCACAATGATCATAAAAACAACCCTTCTCGGCCTGATTCAACCCTACTTGCGATACATAAATAACAACAGCTGGCCAAGCTGCCGCTAACAGCTACTTGCATTTATCTTGATTATAAGGCAATATAATTACGGCAAATAAGAAACAACATAAACTTACTTGATTCGCAGTTTACACCAGTGTAGTCAGCAGTGCATGAACATTTGTAACTTCCAATCTTACTCGTGCAATTTCCACCATTCTGGCATGTGTCTGACTTACAATTGTTGTCTGCTGTAAAAGAAAACGACAGAACTCAGCAGATCTTAACCATGATAAGCATTAATTCGCACGGCATGGTCTAACACAGGTAATTAAATTATACCAGAGCAGGCTACTGCCATTGACATATGCCACCACCGGGTCTCGAACCCGGGTTTGATCGGACACAGGCGAGCGCGCTAACCACTGTGTCAAACCAGGCCAAGAAGCTAGCACAGTAGTCTTGATGTGTTCACAACTCCAGGCTTATCCACGGTGAGAAGTTATATCATATTTCGGATTAAATCCTTCTTCAGAGCCATGTAATAATATTACCATTAATTCATAAGGCATGGTTTAACGCTTTTTAATTTCATTACAAGGAAGTTCATTACTGCAAGATGCGCGTGGGCATAATGGCAATTTAATTCATTTAAACTTTAGGAAGAATTATAATTCAATTCATTAGGACCAGTGGAATATTTTCAAATATGTGATGTCATTTTTGCAAATTTTTTAATTCAGCTTTTATAAAAGCCAATTTAAAAATTCCTTACCAAGGTCCGTAAAAGCTATATCATCAAACGCAACGTCGTTCTGCCAGTTAGTTCCCATCTGTGATTCAAAGGTTAGCTGAAATGGTAAGTGTTAGCAGACATCAGTCTAGAGATAATAGAATATCCCATACATTACAGTAAGAATTCTTTGATTTCTTCATTTCTCAATTGTGAGTTTTGAGTTGTATAACGGATAAGTGCAGTTCTGCTGAACACAGGCGCCTGGTACCAGCAGAGAATAATCAGTGAGATACTACAGGTAGTAGAAGTCGAACTCACAACCCCTTGGTTAGAAATCCAGTGCCTTAGTAATTGTCCTATCCAGCACAAAATCTGGGAAAGAGAAGAGTTTATGTAGTTGGTGTGATAATTATTTCTAATACTTCTATCGAAGGAGGTGTCAGTTCGATTCCTACCACTTGTATTATCTCACTGCTTATTATACCAGGCATTTCTGTGTTCAGCAAAATTTGACTTATCTGTTGTATAAGTCAAACTCTCAGTTGAGAGTAGAAAATAATTATAACAACAGCTAAATACACTCGGCTCCTTCCAGCCTTAGCTTTTGTGCTGTATAGCACAGTCCCTAAAAGGCACTTGGTTTCAAAGGGGTTGTGAGTTCGAATGTTACCACCTGCATCATTACAGTACTAGTTCATATCGACAGTCTTAATTCTTCAAAGACAAGATGCAGATCAACTCTTATTCAATCACAGAAATGTAAACTTACTCTGTAGGGTGTACCACTGCTGAATGTAACAGAGGCATTCAGCCAGTCATTCCCTTGAGCGCCCATCTTTTCAAACAGAACTTGTTTGCCCTCAGAATTTTCCAACTCCAGTTTGAGATAGGTGATGTGAGCACCTTGCATGTGGTATTTGAATGTCATCAAACGGTTGGCAACGGCAGGCATTTCTTTACTCCTCAGCAAAGCCAGTTTGTTTTCACTTCCACTGTAAAACGAGCCTTCCAAATACAGGTAGTAACCATCTAAGGAAGAAATTACGAAGTCTGTGAGTCGGTTTGCCATGGGAGTGCTCAATACAAATAGTAGAGCTATATACACTAGGAAGAAAGAGACTCAAAAGGCAAAACTCTCCATCTCGACAAGGCTGTTTTGTGGGTCTGTGAGTGGATTTGCCACGAAACAGGCTTGTCAAGATGGAGAGTTTTGCCTTTTGATTTTCTTTTTTCCTAGTGTAAGGAAGAAAATATAAAATATCAGGTGTAGCTTGCATTTTGACAAGTCCCGTAAACAGGCCTTTAGAGATAGGTTGGAAAAATTTCGGAACTAGTAAAAAAAGGTTTTTTGTGGGGGGAGGAGTATGGCTAACATAAGACGGATATAGAAACTATAGAAACGACAACTTTCAGAATTTAGGCTCATTCATGTTTCAATCATGAAAAATATAGTTTTTGACAACCTTTCTCATCAATATTTTCTTCTATTTCAATTACATTCTAAAGGGTGCAACAATGGGCAATTTGAAAACCATTGCTGTTACTCGAAAACTTTTCTATGGGTGGTAGAAAGTTCAATCATTTGCCCCACGGGTTGTAATACCACCCAGTACCACCCCCATGGCTATGGGCCTGATTATGACAAGGCAGCCAGTCGAATTAATTGTCAACGATAGAGTAATTGCAATAGCTGTACAATTTTAAATCTTGATAAACTATCATAAGCATGAAGAGGAAGGAAAAGTTGCCTCCATTTGCAAGGGAAGAAAAATTTGCCTCGATTTGCAGGGAAAGGAAAAGTTGCCCCACCCCCGTTACTCACTTTGCAAAGCAGGGTGACTCGCCGTGCCAGGGGACTCTATTCCCAGAGGAAACTAAAAATAAGTCATAGATAATGGATAACACATCCACCCAGAATAGGCAGCACTCATCTACACATGCAGAATAGGAAATCAAGAGTATATGCAATCGTATGGAAAACTATCCCAGGCAAACGGTAGACCTGAGAGCTATGGTACATCTCCATATAAAGAGAGAGACCCATAGATCCTCACAATTTTTCCATCCTTGGTTTCCAGTCAATTCAATTCAGTTTCTGTTGTACAAAAATTCGTTCACTTGGTGCAGTAGTTCCATTTTTCAAAAACAACGTACCTCCAGTCGGCGTGTCTTTTGTAGGTCCAGTTTCAAAGCTCGGGGTTGATAAGGTTCGCCTTGTGAATGGGACTTCTCCTTCGTTGGTCCATTGGCACATGGGTGATAGGCTTCGGTCAAAGTCGCAATCATCTGCTTCTGTAAATGTTATAAATACAAATTAAGTAATTATCCTTGAGAAGAAGTAGGATTTCGAAAATCTTTTGAGATCATTTGTGAGAATAAAAATTACCTGAGTAGGACTAAGCCTCTAAATTGCTTGTCCACTGCGCCATAGGGGCTTCAAAAACAAATTACCTCGATATAATTACAACAGCTACACTGTTTAATATTGACTGACTGTAGTCAATACTTTGTCTTTAACTCTTGGTTGAGTATGCCTATCAGACAATGGTGCTCGATATACTAAGTAAAGAGCAATTCTCATTTAGAAACTACATTCTTTACAATAACATGTCTTCTGTTAGTAATGATGTACACTGATCAGAATGATGGGAGTACAAAGCAGGAAACAGGTTCTAAATTGTGTTACCAGTAATGTATTCTGGTGGATACAAAGAATCTAAGTATTGCAACAGTCTCTACCTGGATTACATTTTCCTTCGTAGCACTTGATTGGCACATCAGCAGCACTTCCATTGCAGTATGCTCCATTACACCTTGGTTCAGGGTCATTACAAACCCTGGTTCTTGTGATGGTTCCATACGAACAACTGGCTGAGCAGTTAATAGATGACCAACGTCCCCAGTGACCATCAGCTGTAAAAAGTAAGATTTGTCATGAAATATTTCAGATTTAAAGCTTGAATGTCAAAGAATTTGAATGACTTTCTGTATAAGAAGTCCAAGGACTCAAAAAATCTCCTTCCCTCGCGCCATTTTTCTGATAGCCTGATAGCAGGGACAAATATTCGGGACCAATACTTCCAGGTGAAGGGGGTATCTTTAATCCAATTTTTTTATCCCGCATTAGATTTACAATGAAGGTCCAACAATGAACCCAAAACCATTGTCAAAGGACCAAGGTCAAGTTCGTTGATAACAAACTAATAAGAAATCTATCAGACCTCCTGGAATTTGGAATTGTTTTCCTATTTCAAGTCACGTTGGTTTAAGGTACACAAAAGTTGCTCAAGAAGTTTCAAAAACGACAAAAAAAATCTAAGTAATCAAGTGAACCAATGTAACCTTCCAGTTATCAATACACTGGAAATGTTGCGTATCTTGTTGACCTTGGCATAGGATTAACGGTTTTGTATGCTCAAGGTTAGGAGTTGTAGCATAGCCAGTGTGGTTGAAATCAGGATGGTATGTATATGGAGTCTTAGAATCAAATATTCGTAAAAGATTTAATGACACAAATTAACTTCAAAATGATAAATTGGTGTACGACCCCTAAAAACCTACCCTTGCAATCAGCGCACGTAAGCTGCTTTGTTTCCTTAACCACTCTGTTAGAATCCGCACCAGGACATTTGCTGAGATCTTCATCCTCGCAGTACCTCTGCCTCTCTTTGAATAGATTACCAACAGTTCCCAGACAGGGTGTCCAGTCAGACCAGCTAGTGTATCCTGCGTCGGGAGCTGTAAGGAAAAATAATCCGTTATCAATCTCTTACAAAATAACATAAGGAAGTATGGGAATGTAACAGGTATCTAATCAATGTTAGAACCTTGCCCACCATAGGCCAGCATGCTAACACAATAGGGACGTTTAGCAAGCAAGAGGATGACTGTCATACACGCTTTTCTTTTTAGGAACCTACATGTCAAAGGTCGAAAAACTTAAGGAACTTTTACTACTAAAGGTCAAATCACTAAGGAACTTTATGATTTTGCATATATTCATTTGGTGTAGATATGCAGCTTCTCTAATGACTATGTAACTAACTTTTACGTTTTATAGGCCTGGCCTAAGCTTCTTTGTGTAATAATATGTTTCATGTTTCCTTATCACGAGCTTATTACAATATGTTGAATTCCAATGCCTTTCTTACTTCGATACTTATTCCTATCTACTAAGTTAACACTTAAAATAGAGTTCTAAAGTGTGACGTCACAAAAAAATCTATTTTTAGAATTTTGGAAGTTTGGCTCCATAATGTGAAAGAGCTTCCAAAATTACATCAAATGAATGCAAAATCACTTCTGTATGTTGCATATTAACTGAGATATAACCATTTGAAAAATTGACTTTCAATAGGAAATCCCTGTATTTTTCGGCATAAACTACTAAGGAACTTTTAGAACTACAAAGTGGTCAAAAAGGTCTCAAAATAAGGAACTTAAAGAACTAGGCCCTGAGCTAGGTTCTTTATAGAAAAAAAGCGTGTACTTCAACTGTATATAAATTGTATAAAAATAAGCAATACTTGATATAATGTGAAGTTCACTTTGTTTCTAAGCTCTAGCATTAATGTAATGTTTGTTTCTCGTGCGTATTTGTTCACAAGAGAGATATTGGGGTCCTCCTTTTCAAAACAAGAGCTACAAATTTGATTTTTGACACGCTAAACTTAAAACATTAGCGAGGGAAGTAAAACTTTTTATCATTTTCGTGGTTGAGTGAGAGAAAATCTAAAACATTAGAGAAACTGTACCAGGAATGATTTTGGGTGTAATAATGATAAATGACCTTCTTACTCCTGTAGCCGTCCTGGTTACTAAAACTGCGGTGTGAAAGTGTGGGAATACGTCACAAAGGAAAAAGTTGTTGGCACCTTCCCCATCATAGGCAAACAAACTAACACAATATCTTAATAGGGTAATGCCTTAACAGTTGACCAGCATTAACCAGATATGCACATAATTCTATATGCTGCAGTTCTTCAAACTATCCTGATTTAACCGGGAGACTCCCAGTTTGTCTTTTATAGATCAAAGGCACCACCAATGAAGGGCAATAGGAGGCAGAAAGATTTAAATAACCTCCCTGATTTCAATGTTAAGGAAGTTGGCAGGATACAGACCAATTCAAACAATATTTGGAGTTGTGTTTCAAACAAAAGTATAGGGTCTGTTCTTGTCCAAGAGACCAGAGCCATATTAAAGCCAATAACGCACTCCAATTCATTCTAACTGACATTTTTAGGAAAGAACAGAAAATATACCTTGACAGCGATACAAAGCTTTTATTTCTTGTACGTCTAAATCAGAGAGGCCATTTCTCTGACCCAGTACTCTACTTGGATCCCCAATAGCTTGCAGGGTGACTTTGCCACTACCAAACGCTTTATTCCCATAATGCATCACTCCGTCATAGTCATAAGAGGTGCCATGTAGTTGGTAGTACCGACTATCAGCCTTGTCAAAATTATGCTCCTTCCCTTCAATGAAAAATCAAGCTCACAATTAAAAATAACGCTCAAAAACAAAAACGTCAGAATCAAATCCAAAAATAGTTATACTATGAAAAAAGTCTTCTGACATTTATAACGTCATACTGTTGCAAAAACAATCAACACCTAAAAATTTAGTTTGCATAAAAATTCTGACCAAAAATCAAGGAGGATCTTTTTAACAAATATATAAGCTTTCGATTGTATAGTCTGTCTGATTAGTGTAAAAAGCTTGAAACTCGAAGTCACAGAAAGATATGTTTATTTTTTGAGTTTTATACTTCTTCTAAACAATTGCGCCACAGTTAGTACAATTCATATATATTTAGCACTAAAGCCAGGATAAGGATGCTCTACACTCTTTTTTTCTTTATAAGAATAAATTTTATAAGAATTTTGAGGCTCATATTGCCAAAGAACAATGGAAATTTAAGAATAAACAATGGAAAGGTTGAGGCTCAGGAAAATTTTAAGTATTCTTACAAAAAAAGAGAGTGTACTTGAGTTAAATAAGATTTTGTTTTAAGCTTATACACCTGACATCATTCTATGTATATTTAATATAATCTTTATCTGTAAACTATTTTAGGTAAGAATAGTTTACTGATGAAGATTATATCAAAACGTTTAAAAATCATGGTTTATTTTTGAATTACTCGATCAGAATTTTATAACCTTAGGTTATTGGGCTCTCGTATTATTATCCTAATATCATTCTTTGTATATGCGATATGCCTTATTTTAGACAATTCATATTTGCAACTGCCTCTAAGGAGCCCCCCATATTTGTACGTGAAGCGTTATTTGGCATATTTTCGCGCGTGATTTCGTGATTTCGATATTTTCAGTTCGTGATTCCGTGATCAAAAACTCCTTCGTGCAGCGTGATTTGTTGAAAATGAGGTCGTTATTCCGTGAAAAGGAGTTTTCAAGTGCGTGATTGCGTGACGCGTTCTGGTCGTTAAAAAAATTTTCTTGTATAATTAGATGGAAAAGATCGTGATAATTCTGTTTTAAGGTCCGTGATGGCGTGATAAACGAAAAATTGACGCGTGAATCCGTTATCCAGGGGTACTATGGGGGGGGCCTCTCTAAGACCAGATCAAGATATCAGAAACTGAATTTTCCTCTAGGCAGATCGGATTTTACTAACCTTTGTTTATGTTTTCCCAAAACACTTCAACATACTGATCTCTGTCCGGGCGCGACTGCTCGTGTTTGAATCCGATTGCGTGCATAATCTCATGTATTACTATCCCTGTATTCTCACAGTTTGGTCCGATCGAAATATCTTGGCTTCCATATCCCCAATATCTGCGGCCAACTAAAGAATAGCACCTGAAACAGCAAAGTGTCAATTAGCCAGGCGGGTGGAGTGGCGTTGGGAGAGTGTGGTAATGTGGTAGTGGTAATGTGGTAATGTGGTAATGTGGTAATAGGGTAGTGTGGTAAATGCATCTGTAAAGCAGCTGCTATGATGCTCGAGATTCTGGACAGTGTCAGGCTTAAAAGCCACTGTTGGACTCGATCTCAGGGGTAGTCGTATTCAAATATTGACTTCTGTGGCAAGATCTTGATATTTACTAGCGCTGTTTATATGGTGCATACTACTGTACACCTTCTGGAAATATGGCCTTAATGTAATGACCCTGGGATAGTCATGGGCTCTTGCTTCCCAGGGTATCAGCCCTGTTTATATATGTATGTAGTAATTCTTAATGGTGAAAGACTTGTATTACTGAATGCAAAAAAAGAAAAAAAAAGAAATAAGGCCTCTTGCTGCCTTTCTTGGGCTAGCAAGTTAGAATAAACTCACTCACTGACATAATACATGTTTTATTTGGTATAGCAGGTCAATAAAAGGCAGGATGAAGCTGATATGGACCTGTTGTAATACGATGATCAAGATCTAACAAGATAAAATCTCCCCACAGCATAATCTCGGTACAACCAGATCAGAGAACGTGCCCGATTCATGCACCATACCAATGGTTATAGCCACGCCAGACCCAAGAATTGGGTAAAACAATGCTGATAACGTTTACAAGGACCAAAAGTCGACTCAACTCTTCAGAATCTAAGCTGCAAATAATGTTTTCTAAAGTATAAAGATTACATAAAGTCGCTTCTTACCCAGAAAGACGTTTGAATGTGACCCAATGTGTATGGTTAGTGAGGTCATCGGTGAATCTTATACAGGTTTTGTTCTCGTATTCAACAATAGCTTGATGTACACCTTCGATGCCTAAATCTGTAAAGATAAATCAAATATGAATATAAAGGAGAAACAAGAAAGTAGACTGGCTCTCTGTTACTCAAAGTTTCATGCTTACGCAATCACCAGCTAGACTTCACTTTATATCGCTCTGTCAATTTGTACATACGATGTACTTATTGACTACGCAATTGCTATAGAGACAAATATGGATAAGTATGCTAGTGTTACAATAGAAGCGTATACAAGGGGGGAGGGGGTATGAAGGTATATACCAGTGTATACAGTATACAGGTTCATATAGTTGAGAACCAGCCGAAAAATAAAGGGATTTCCAATTGAAAGTCAATCTTTAAAATTATCATATCTCACTCAATATCAAACATGCAGAGGTGATTTTGCATCAATTCAGTGTTAGTTTTCAAGCTCTATCAAATTATGGACCCAAACATCCAAAATTCTTAAAACATATTTTTATGACGTCATCACTAATAAACTCTATACAATAGAAAGAAGGTTATTTTGGGTCACTTCTTTTGTTTCTTTAGATCACTCTTCTTGCCAATGAAGACACTTCACTACAAATATTTATATACAAGGAATGTTCCCAACAACATTTGTTATCTGTATGTCCAGTGAACTTTTAGGGAATTTCAATAACACAAGAGCATGTTACAATATAATAATAACAAAATAATATAACAAAATAAATACTCACCGATCATGGAAGAATCAATAACATAAGGCATAATGCCATTAGGCCATAATGAAGGAATATAACGAGTTGAGGCCCTTTTCTCATGGTCAAAATCATCGCTTCTTGGTTTTGGTGCACCGGGATCAACAGCAATGTCTCCATCGGTTAACTTCACATGAATTTTCTCAGAATTGACTGAAAAAGATATCGTATCATAACTATTAACAATTAAGTTTTATTCAATAAGTTTTATTAATGCATCTAGATTTCCATTTAAGGAGAAAGGTAAATATTAACTGATTAAAAACAGATCAAGTATTCTAATTTTTATCCTAACTAATTCCAAAAATTCCCTGGATTAACAATGCTAACTATTTTAATAAATATCATTATTTTCCAAAAGGCAGTCATTCAAAGCTTGTTTTTTCTAAACAAGTTTATCAAGCTATTTGACTGAACCTATATTTTGGACTATCTCTAAAATGTTTTCTCAAAATATCTTGTGGAGAAATAGGGGGAACTGTGTAGATAAAAAAAGGGACAGTTGACGTTATTTTAATATTTTATCTTTCATTTAATTTTAGGGTGATGTAGCATCTTTAGAGAAACCTTGTCAGAACGTTAATTTTTAACATTGCTTCTAGTTATTATGTTTCTTGGGACTACCCTATAAACTGTGTTTTTGAATATGCATCGTGGTCTGAAGAAAAAGCAAATATATTCCCAGCAGAACCGGTTCGGTGGTGGCCGCACCAACTTTAGGGCCAAAACACTCCTTTTATCAAAAATATCATTGCTTTTTCAAACTGATTTTCACAGCAACTATCCCTTTTTTACGTAAATTACTTTCTGAAGATACACAAAATTGCATGTCTGATGGCCTAAATTTCAAAATTGTCAGTGGGTATGCCCCCGGCCCCTGCAAGTTTAGCTTGAACCGGACCAACTATGGACAGCTTCCGCCGGGCCTGAAATAATGCGTTGTATTTTTCAGGACAAAATAACCAATCAGATGGTTCCTTATTAACGCTGCAACACCTACAAACAAATCAATTTTCTATAAACAGATCAATATTCCACATTATGTATTGTAATTCAATAACAAACCTGTGTTTATCTCTTCAATGGTATGAGCACTGTTCAGGCCAGTCTGTGATTTTGATGATGCTGATGATGACGGATCTAAATAACGATAAATGACAAAATCATACACAGTGCCTAACCCCAAAGATTTCACGGGGGAGTTACTCGTCCCTTGAATTCTTGGTTTATGTTAACCTTACCAAAAACATCGCCCCTAACACATGACGATAATAATGATAACAAAATACTAACAATAGTAATAATATACGAATAATTATTCAGGATAAAACCACTTCAGCGAATTATTATTGTTATCAATGTGCAAGTTTAGAAAAGTGGAATACGCAGTCTAATTAAAGCCGCAGCTTTGCCCCAGGCTCCGGGACGTAAAGAGTTCTTCAAGTAACTCTCTAATTCCCTTCTCATCTCCCTATCTAATTTCAGCAGAATTCAAAATGTTAGAATATTTTAAACGTTATGAAAAATGTTTAGCAGCTAGATTTTTCCTTGTTTTTGCTCAAGTGCAGTTAAAAACTTCAAAAACTGAATCCTAAACTTCCTAATCAAATGGTAATCCTTGTCCAGAAATAAAAAACATTTTGAGCCATTTCTAGAAAACTTGCGAGGCCAATGATTAATTAGGTATATCAATTGAACTGGTACATATCGCTACAGCGATGAGTTGCTTACGCTTGCGAGCGATAATGTCGAAGCAGACGAGAACACAGTGACAATAAATTTCACTTTCGGATCAATATACGATCACCTCCCTAAAGGCGGATTCACACTTGACGAATTCGTAGGCGAATATAGTCGTAAATATTTTTTGATTGGACAAAACCAAATTCGGTTAGAAACAGGTAGAAATGAATTCTACTTTTTCACCACAAAACGCGGCGAATACGCCTAAGAATTAGTCAATTGTGAATCCGCCATAACGAGTGGATCTGTGATTTTGATACATAATTCATATTGCGTTCAACCTAGCTTTGAAAACTAAGTTTCTAAATCAGGCAGAATGTGGGAACAAGACCACGTAGAAGCATGAGCAACTCAGAGATCTAACAACATCTGAACTCCATGATAACAGTATCCGATTTATTTACCTTTGCCAGCATGGGCATCACCGAAAGAAAGTGATTCGATCTCGGAGTCGTCTTGTTTCTTACTTTCCAGCGAGTTTATCCAGTCAGTGTCTGCAAAACAAAAATTAACTCTATATAGCTGCGCCAAACCTACATACCCTAGCCATATTGGTAAGTCTATCTGACGAGTGCGTATCCACGAATCCCTGAATAACAGAAGGACATGTCTTTTTTTAAAGTTCTTATTCTGCTTTGTTCCCTAGCAATATATTCCGTACCCCAAGTACATACAGCAACCCGATATATCCTTGTCATATGTACCCCAGTCAAGTATACCCCAGCACATCCCTAAATATCTTCATATCAAATACTCTAATTCTACTGGACCTCGCCTTTTATACCCTAGCCCTATACACCAAATATCTAACAATATATGCTAGCCTTATTAATACTTTTAACCTTGACTCTATACGGCTTAACCCAACATACACTAACCTAGTAAACTTATCTCCATCCTAGTCTAAACTGCACGTTTTCTATTCAGAGCAATTTTAGAGCTATTCCCATAAATAAAATAAAACACTTGCTAATGCAAAGGCCCTGCCTACAAAAGCAAAGCGTCTATAAACATGTCACTACTCACTCGAAACTGCATTTTGTTTCTCTTGTTCAACATCAGCTGGAAAGGCCAAAATCTTCAGGAAGCAAACAGCAAGAGCGAGCAAGACCAAAAATCCTTGTCCCGTCCCCATGTCTTCTTCGCGGTGAATAAGCCGAGTGTGGGAGGTGATGCTTGTTATTTAGCTAGCTGGCAGAGTCAAACTGGCTCGTTCGCATAGATTGCTGATTTGATTGAAAGAAAATGCGTGCAAATACCAAATCTAACTGCCTTTAGTTAGAATATCTTTATGTTTGCATGCAATTTATGATTCCCAAGGCCTTCAGAGATTGCAACTTAACAATTGAAAATAAGTTTTATAATATGTTTTGCTTTATTTACATATTACAAAATTTACATCTCGCTCTTGGTTCTATGGTGTTTAGAATTTAGTCTCTAGAGAAACGTGGGATGTTTACAATACAGCGATTATCTGGAATTAGTTAGCATGAAATTAGGACAGAGAACATTGAAACTGATTCTGTTGAAATTGCTAGCTGCCTGGCAGAGAGGTGCCATGACAACGATTCCATGGACGTTGTAGTACACTGTTTTTTTAAGGCTGGACTTTTCTTTCAGATCATGGGATCTAACAACATATAAAGTGATGGGGCTATTCCCCACTAGCCTCTCAAATGTCCCCATCAGTGGAATACATTTGCTCCACTACTTTGGTGCCCTTTCCATTCAGTGAAATTTTACTTCTTTACTCACTTTGTACATTATTGGACTAAAGATATTTAGTCTCGATGTTTTGGATTACTAATTCAATTTATCAGTTTGCATAGCTAAAGTAGATTTCCAGAAAATAAGGAAAATGTTGGTTGGCAATTATTAAAAGCTACTAAATTAGCTGGTATGAATTGGTTTTGCTCTAATGTCTGGCAAACTTTTAAAATATATTGTCACGTTTGTCTTCTATATTGATATATTTTGATACATACATACCAGTGAAAATCCCTATTAAAAATACACTGTTTGAGGCTAAACATTTCTCAAAGTATCCTTGCTTTATCCCTTATTCTGCCTGAGTATTTTAAGAGAGTCAGTGCTGAGGGGGGCACAATGTACAGTACATCCTCGATTATCCGAACCTCGATTATCCGAACGCCAAAAGTTTTCATTAAAAAAGTTTTTTTGCAAACTAGTTCTTGAGAAACCAATCGAAATATCCGTTGTCTGCTCAAACTGTTGCCCAATATAAAAGTCATATCCAACGGAAGCACAAAAATAACACATTTATTTATCAAGGAGCTTCGACAACACGTTATTACAAATCGTTGTTGAAATTTACAAAAAACTGTTTCCCTAGTTTTGTTGTTGGTCTTTCCGTTTGCCAAGCTTTTCAATTTGCATTCAGTTTGAGCATCCTGTGACTGTTCAGGACGATGATAATAACCTTTATAGCAAGTTTAGTAGGTAAAATGTTCTTCCTCGATTATCCGAATTTTTTGCGTATCCGAACGGCCCAACAAAAATTTGAGTTCAACCTGTTCGGATAATCGAGGATGTACTGTACCTACACATTATTATGCTTAATGTTAAGAAATCTCAAAAAGTTTCAGTATTGTATCTTTACTCCAGAAGATTCTAAAGGCAAAATATGGATGGGGGCGGGCACATTGTAAGCCCCGGGTACAGGCAGGGTTAATAATACTTTGGAATCACGTTTCGGCTGCTTTTCGTATTGATTGTCATAAATTATGGATCTTGTGTTTAATATTATAGCAAAAACCCATTTAGCTATTTGCAATCAATGTAATACATATTTGAAATAGCCCTGCAAACATTTTGTTTATTAGCACAACAGTTGGAAAATTCTTTCCTGTAGAATGCTGTTGAAATGCTTTTTACACACCAAAACTAGGACAGTGTCCCAAAGCACAGTCAGTCAAGGGGTGTTGGTGTATTTACCCAACTTGGGTCATTTGGTGGTCATTTCAAAAACCCTCGAAACCACTAGACCCTAAATCTTACTCCGTAATGGGAGTAACCTATGATCGCAAGGCCTTTAATTTCAAACATAAATTTTGATCAGAAAGGAACTATGTAAATAAAAAACCAGCAACCTTCTACCACACATAAAATACTACTTATTAGTTATTAATTCAAAACAAAAATTTATGAACACCAAGCTGTCTTTTAAAAAATTCTGTTATAAGCCTGCAGTGGACCTTTGAAAAGTATGAGGAGAATGTTGTAATAGTGTTTTGTTCATCTTGGCAATATTTCCCTGGGTGTTGGAGCCCGTATTCATGTTTCATTTCTTACCTAAAAAGAAATCCTAGTTTTTTTGCACAGAAAGACAAATTACGAAGGTCCTAAAAGGGGGGGGGGGGGTAGTGATCCCCATTCCCGGCTCTAAAATAATCATAAATCTCAATGCCCATGAGGAAGAAAGAGAAATTCTCAATATTGACGGGTTCAACAATCCCAATCGGAATTTACTTTATCCCTAAATCCCAGTCCCAAGAAGTCAAATCCCATTTTCTCAGTTAATAAACAGGCAAATTCCAATTCCCAATTGACCCCTTCTAACCCTCGAGCAAAAATTAGGAAGCAGACCACTTAGTCGAGCTTGTAAAGCTATAAAAAATCAGCAATGCCGAACAGTTTCACGAATTTCATCACTATTTAACTTTAGCAGTCATAAACGCCCAGGCCTCTCCTTTATGACCAAAACCAGACGACAAAAATCATTCCTCTATTAACTTAGGTCTATCTGCAGGCTTACACAAGAACTATTTCCAAGCCTAAAATCCTAAAATTCTGAAAGTCAAATCAAACACCAACATCTGGCCTACTCAAATAAACGTTTATTTTATATGGACCTCCATGCATGGACTCAGATTTTACAATAACGTCAACTTTATGAAACATTTCAATAAACTGTACTGGTCCAGTGAGGTCGACTTCTTTTGAGGCTCCTCTGGCTTCTGGAAAGTTCTTTCTTGAATTATCATTCTTCAACCTAACGTCTCTCTTGGGGGTTTTGCTCTCTTTATCGAGCTCTGCTTGAGGGGCAGTGGTGTCCTCTATGGGGGCAGCATTCTCTTCTTCAGGAGTAGTGATCTCTTCATTGGGGGCAGTGCTCTCTACTTTAGTGGTATCTTGGGAACTATTGTTTTCTTCAACATCCATTTCCTGGGAGGTCTTGCTCTCTGCCTTAGTGATATCTTTAGGAGTAGTACTCTCTACCTCAACAACATCGTTGGTGTCTGCGGGGGCAATGTTTTCAATACCAATGTTTTCAGAGACATCGTTCTCTACTTTGGCATCTCTTGATGTATTGTTCGCACCACCCATGATTTTAGAGGTATTATCTTCTCTAATAGTTTCTTTGTTACGGTTCTCCTTGCTATTCCTGACAGCCAAACCCTCCATTATATCAGAGCTTGAGATCTCTGCTTCTTCATCTTCTGATCTCTTCCATGACAACGTCATCACGTCCTTCCCACTACCCCTTTTGAGCTCCCACTTATCAACTGCCAGATGCTTGCAATACACCCGCTTCACCATACCAATATGCAACAACAACACATCAACCGAGCTATCCAGAAATCCAACAACAACAGCTTTTTCCTGCAATTCCCCACAACTACGAACGTACGCATTGAGAAACAGTTCAGCGCTCTTCTCCTGGCACTCCTTCGCAGCGGCCTTTTTCTCGTTACACGCCTCTGCTTGCTGCTGCAACTCAGTTACATTCTTTTTAACTTTAACGGTATCATCCAAAGCAGCAGTGAGCAACCTATGCACGATTATGTCCGGATACCGGCGAATCGGCGACGTGAAATGCGTATACAATGGGACATTCAATGCAAAATGGTGGTATTGGGTTTCATCTTCAATTGCTCCGGCACAGAAATACTTCGCTAGCTGCATTGGCTTGGAGCATAGCGAGACAATAGCGTAGCATAGAGCCTCTTTCTCAGGACCACTTGCTTTCAGGTTCTGAATGGAGTCATGCAAGGATTTTGAGCTCTTGATGTCCAATGCTACTTGGCTACGTTCGCAAAGTTCTGAGAGATCTTTCATCATTTTTGCATTGGGAACCGGATGCCGTCTGAGCAAGGCAAGATCAGGATGCGAGCGAATCAAGCGATGTGCAACGGCCATGTTAGCTAGAAGCATGAATTCCTCTACAAGACGGTTGCTATCTTTAGAGATATATGACGCACAACCGTTGGGTAAGCCTGATTCGCTATCCAACGTAAACGATAATTTAGGCTGATTCAACAACAAGGCCCCAGAATCAAATCGCTTCTTCCTCAGATGAACGGAAATTTCATACAGATGCTTGACGATTGCATGGATGTCCTTTATAGTATGTCCTCCATCAATTGCAGGGAATTGCTCCACATTAAGAGATTCGCTATCTTCTGTTGATATCATTTCTTGAGCATGGTCATACGCAAGCTTAGAGCAAGATCTGATGATTGTCCTACCAAACCACTCACTCATTACCTTTCCATCTGGGGTAATCGTCCAAATAACGGAATAAGTCAGTTTATCCTGCCCCGGGTTCAGACTGCACAGATTCTCACAAAGTAGTCTCGGAAGCATTGGGATGACCCTCTGTATCAAATACACGCTTGTGGCTCGACTGGCTGCAACTTTATCAAGCATGTTCCCTTCTTCGATGAAGAAACTCACATCTGCTATATGAACACCGACTTCGAAGGTTCCATCATCGTTAAGTTTGCAAGACAGAGCATCATCTAAATCTCTCGCAGTTGCTGGATCGATGGTAAATATGCACTGATCTCTGAGGTCACGCCTTGATTCATACTCTGCCTTGGGGATCTCCCAGGGATAATCAATTGGTAGACATGCTACAACTTCATCTGAGAACGGACTGTAATCTATGTCTTTTTCAATCAGTATACCCTCAGTAGCCGGCTCTATCTCTCTTGCATCACCAAGACTCTTTATCAACTTCCCGGAGGCCAACCCACATGTCCGCTTCCATTGCGTTATCTGCCCGATAAACAACACATTCTCAACATCCTGTGGCCTTGTTAGGAAAATTTCTGGACATTCTTGAATTGGTATCATCACTCTCGGCAAACGACTGTCTAAAGGAGACAGCAATGCTATCCCAAAGGCGCCATTTCTGAACGGCTTCAAATTCCCTGCAAAAACTCCCGAGTGTTTTCTTTCTTTTATGTAAACAACTCTACCGCGAGGCTGCTGTCTTTGTTTTCCATTTCTTTCAGCAATGCTTGCATTATCAAACTCATCAGCCAGTTTTCTGATAATCTCTTGGACTTCTTTATGTAGCGACTCGTCATTCTTAAGAATCTCAACAACAACTACATCTCCGTGTAGGGCACGATTACGATTGTCTAGTCCTTCAACTAGGATATCTTCATTGCTGTTCGGAGGTGTGATGTACGCGTTGCTGTAGTTCTTCTGGTTCACCCTAAAATTGCCTTGGATAAGTTGGCCGTTATTTAGGCCCTCTTCAACCCGTTGCTTGTGCCAATATTCACCACAGTTCATCTTTGGCAGACCAGATTTGCCAGGAGTTGATTCTTTATGTTGGTACTTAGGATAATGATGACTACCTCCGGGTGTAGAATTCCGTTCCGAGTTTTGATTGTGCATATCCTTGCGATGGCTGCTTCCATGTCTAGAGACTTGGTCAGAGTTTTGACTCTTTTCAGAGGTAGTACGTCGTCTTGTGTTCCTAGAATCCCTAGAATCTTTTTCTGAGTTTTGACTCTTTTCAGACGTAGATCGTCGTCTAGTGTTCCCACCCTTACGAGGAGTCTTATCATGTTCAACTGTTTGACCATCTTTAGAGTTGTTATCATGTTTTGCATTACCAATGCTCTGAGGGGTAACACTTTGGTCTGATTTCTTCCAACCCTTTTGGCTGCTTCGAGGCTTAGCACTCTGTTCAGCAGTCTGCTCACTTTGAGGTGTGGCTTCACATTCTACTTTCTGATTGCTTTTAGGCGTCCTGTTTTGTTCGACATGCGGAGCATTTTGAGGGGTACTGCTCTTCAGCGCTGCACCTTCAACACCTTGCTTCTTCTTCTTAGCGGATCCCTTCTTGTTTGAAGGCATTGCAAAGTAGCTTATATCACGTTGTAATAAAAAATTTCTAGAGCAATCAACTTCTAAAGCGTAAAAATACTTATTCGTCTTCTGACTTTCTCTGAATAACTTCTGTATCAACAGAAAACTTCTTGAGAATCTTAGAAACATAGAAGGTGTGACCTGAAAAGTAAAATAGAATGTGATTTTTAAATCTTCCAATAATTATATCTGCGCTTTGTTTTAAAAAATAGATAAGGAGACCCAATAACAAAACATGATGAAGCTTTAAAAATGTCCTAAAATTCTAATTTTAATAATAAGTTGATTTTTATTTGCTGACTTACAACAAATATATGAACTGTAAAATCCGATATGAATGATCTGTGAATATCAACAATTTTTGAATGAATTGGACCCTCTTGTGTAGAGAATGGCCCCCTGCCCAAAACATGACATCAAGAAGAAGGACTGAAACTGATGCCCCAGACTGCTGTGCCATTTCTTCTAGTGTAGGCTAAGCCTGATTCTACCAGAGTCAAAATTTTAATGTTGAGCCACGAGGTGATTTTCAATTACCAACCAACAACATCTGTTAAACTATCTGAGATCAATGATCTGTGCATATCAATAACTTTTCTATAAATTGGATCTATTTTTAAAGAGTATGGCCTCTAGCCCTAAAACAACTCTTGCACATGCCTATGACTTGAGAATCCATAATCATAACACATTTTCGAAAGAAATTATTCAAATCTAGGTTGCACTACACTATAATTGTGATCCATTTCAGCAGCTGTTCTATACATTAGAGCAGCGATAACGCAAGTTTCTTGGTAAATAAGAGTTAAATAAGAATTTTGGCCAGTCTGCAGAGTATGGCAACTGCATGCGCAAGTCAATTTGTCATTACCTTCAAGTGCACACCAAAATGTAAGCCTTGCACGCGCTGATTTGCATCAAATAACGGTTTTTCTAGGGTTGCACGAGTTTCTAGACATTTCTGGGGGAAAAACTGGCTCAAAACTCCAATGTGCACGCGATGCACGCCGGAAATTTTGCGCTGCATGCGCAAGATCTCGACGAGTTCTGCCATGCTCTGCAGACTGGAATTTTGGGAGGTATTGAAACCTCCCTGGGGAACTGCTTACCCTCCCAAAACTTGCACAAATGTATAGTTGATTCTAACACAATCCTTCAAGCGCATTTTAGAGAGAACTCATTAAAATCTATGTTTAATAACCATCGAAATGTGGTCAATTTCAGCAACTGATCAATCAATTGGGGAGGTGATAGTTTCAGTTTCTTGGTGAATAATACTCTGAAATCCAAAAGAGTCTTGCGGGAGGGTGCAGTCCCTGCCTGGCCTCTTGTCCTAAAACATTACATTAAGAGGATTGTCGGTGATACCATAGACTCCTGTACCACTTCAGTGTAGACTAGTTTGAAGTAATAGCAAAGTTTCAACATTTTCATTTAGGCCTTGAAAAGTCTGCCTGGTCAGCCAGGGTTTGTTCGGGGTTTTTAGGCCCAGTGAGTGTTGTTTTTGTAGCTTTGCTAAAAATATCTATCAAGGTTTAACATAAAGATTAAAAAGATAATTCGATCCACTTACCCTGGACAAGGAGCGTAAGACTTTCCTTGAGATCTTCAGACTGAATCACCTTATCCTTTCACAGAGTTACATCACCGAAGCTGATCTTATGCAATACCAATAGGAAAATTCAGAGAAAACATCAACTGCCTTGAATTCAGTTGCGGATTCCAGTTACGGATTCAGAATCCGTAACCAATCCGTAACTGGGCTGTCTGGTGAGTTGAATTTGGTTGCGGATACTAGACATGATAAAACGAGAACTATCTACTATTTAAAGGGCCGATAAAGGTTTGTAGTAATAATCAGCTTATTTTTCATGCAATTACCTATCGTTTGATATGATTCTTATTTTTCTAGAATAAGAATACATCTTATAAAGTTCGCTGAAAAATTGCTAAGAATAGGCCTAAGAACCTCTTCCAACTGACAAACATGGACGACGGATTATCGTTTAAAATTCGAGTTTTTGGAATATTGCCTTCAAATTTGTTCTAAACAGTACCTTTCAGGTAGTACTACCACCTTTTTTTGGTTTCAAAATGAATTTTTAACCAAAAGAGAATCTAAAACAGGGGGTAACTACCCCCAGAAACGACAAACATGGACGACGGATATTCGTTTAAAACTTGAATTTTTGGAATAAAGTCTTCAAATTTGCTTCAGACAGTACCTTTCAGGTAGTACTACCACCTTTTTTTGGTTTCAAAAAAAATTCTTAAGTGCAAGAGTATTTAAACCTGGGGGCTACTACCCCCAAAATGACAAAGATAAACGACGGATATTTGTTTAAAATTCGAGTTTTTGGAATATGGTCTTCAAATTTGTTGTAAACAGTACCTTTCAGGTAGTACTACCACCTTTTTTTGGTTTCAAAATGAATTTTTGAAAACAAGAGAATCTGAAACTGGGGGTCACTACCCCAAGAAACGACAAACATGGACGACGGATTATCGTTTAAAATTCGAGTTTTTGGAATATTGCCTTCAAATTTGTTCTAAACAGTACCTTTCAGGTAGTACTACCACCTTTTTTTGGTTTCAAAATGAATTTTTAACCAAAAGAGAATCTAAAACAGGGGGTAACTACCCCCAGAAACGACAAACATGGACGACGGATATTCGTTTAAAACTTGAATTTTTGGAATAAAGTCTTCAAATTTGCTTCAGACAGTACCTTTCAGGTAGTACTACCACCTTTTTTTGGTTTCAAAAAAAATTCTTAAGTGCAAGAGTATTTAAACCTGGGGGCTACTACCCCCAAAATGACAAAGATAAACGACGGATATTTGTTTAAAATTCGAGTTTTTGGAATATGGTCTTCAAATTTGTTGTAAACAGTACCTTTCAGGTAGTACTACCACCTTTTTTTGGTTTCAAAATGAATTTTTGAAAACAAGAGAATCTGAAACTGGGGGTCACTACCCCAAGAAACGACAAACATGGACGACGGATTATCGTTTAAAATTCGAGTTTTTGGAATATTGCCTTCAAATTTGTATTAAACAGTACCTTTCAGGTAGTACTACCACCTTTTTTGGTTTCAAAAAAAATTCTTAAGTGCAAGAGTATTTAAACCTGGGGGCTACTACCCCCAAAATGACAAAGATTAACGACGGATATTTGTTGAAAATTCGAGTTTTTGGAATATGGTCTTCAAATTTGTTGTAAACAGTACCATTTAGGTAGTACTACCACCTAATTTTGGTTTCAAAATGAATTTTTGAAAACAAGAGAATCTGAAACTGGGGGTTACTACCCCAAGAAACGACAAACATGGACGACGGATTATCGTTTAAAATTCGAGTTTTTGGAATATTGCCTTCAAATTTGTTCTAAACAGTACCTTTCAGGTAGTACTACCACCTTTTTTTGGTTTCAAAATGAATTTTTAACCAAAAGAGAATCTAAAACAGGGGGTAACTACCCCCAGAAACGACAAACATGGACGACGGATATTCGTTTAAAACTTGAATTTTTGGAATAAAGTCTTCAAATTTGCTTCAGACAGTACCTTTCAGGTAGTACTACCACCTTTTTTTGGTTTCAAAAAAAATTCTTAAGTGCAAGAGTATTTAAACCTGGGGGCTACTACCCCCAAAATGACAAAGATAAACGACGGATATTTGTTTAAAATTCGAGTTTTTGGAATATGGTCTTCAAATTTGTTGTAAACAGTACCTTTCAGGTAGTACTACCACCTTTTTTTGGTTTCAAAATGAATTTTTGAAAACAAGAGAATCTGAAACTGGGGGTCACTACCCCAAGAAACGACAAACATGGACGACGGATTATCGTTTAAAATTCGAGTTTTTGGAATATTGCCTTCAAATTTGTATTAAACAGTACCTTTCAGGTAGTACTACCACCTTTTTTTGGTTTCAAAAAAAATTCTTAAGTGCAAGAGTATTTAAACCTGGGGGCTACTACCCCCAAAATGACAAAGATTAACGACGGATATTTGTTGAAAATTCGAGTTTTTGGAATATGGTCTTCAAATTTGTTGTAAGCAGTACCATTTAGGTAGTACTACCACCTAATTTTGGTTTCAAAATGAATTTTTGAAAACAAGAGAATCTGAAACTGGGGGTTACTACCCCAAGAAACGACAAACATGGACGACGGATTATCGTTTAAAATTCGAGTTTTTGGAATATTGCCTTCAAATTTGTTCTAAACAGTACCTTTCAGGTAGTACTACCACCTTTTTTTGGTTTCAAAATGAATTTTTAACCAAAAGAGAATCTAAAACAGGGGGTAACTACCCCCAGAAACGACAAACATGGACGACGGATATTCGTTTAAAACTTGAATTTTTGGAATAAAGTCTTCAAATTTGCTTCAGACAGTACCTTTCAGGTAGTACTACCACCTTTTTTTGGTTTCAAAAAAAATTCTTAAGTGCAAGAGTATTTAAACCTGGGGGCTACTACCCCCAAAATGACAAAGATAAACGACGGATATTTGTTTAAAATTCGAGTTTTTGGAATATGGTCTTCAAATTTGTTGTAAACAGTACCTTTCAGGTAGTACTACCACCTTTTTTTGGTTTCAAAATGAATTTTTGAAAACAAGAGAATCTGAAACTGGGGGTCACTACCCCAAGAAACGACAAACATGGACGACGGATTATCGTTTAAAATTCGAGTTTTTGGAATATTGCCTTCAAATTTGTTCTAAACAGTACCTTTCAGGTAGTACTACCACCTTTTTTTGGTTTCAAAATGAATTTTTAACCAAAAGAGAATCTAAAACAGGGGGTAACTACCCCCAGAAACGACAAACATGGACGACGGATATTCGTTTAAAACTTGAATTTTTGGAATAAAGTCTTCAAATTTGCTTCAGACAGTACCTTTCAGGTAGTACTACCACCTTTTTTTGGTTTCAAAAAAAATTCTTAAGTGCAAGAGTATTTAAACCTGGGGGCTACTACCCCCAAAATGACAAAGATTAACGACGGATATTTGTTGAAAATTCGAGTTTTTGGAATATGGTCTTCAAATTTGTTGTAAACAGTACCTTTCAGGTAGTACTACCACCTTTTTTTGGTTTCAAAATGAATTTTTGAAAACAAGAGAATCTGAAACTGGGGGTCACTACCCCAAGAAACGACAAACATGGACGACGGATTATCGTTTAAAATTCGAGTTTTTGGAATATTGCCTTCAAATTTGTATTAAACAGTACCTTTCAGGTAGTACTACCACCTTTTTTGGTTTCAAAAAAAATTCTTAAGTGCAAGAGTATTTAAACCTGGGGGCTACTACCCCCAAAATGACAAAGATTAACGACGGATATTTGTTGAAAATTCGAGTTTTTGGAATATGGTCTTCAAATTTGTTGTAAACAGTACCATTTAGGTAGTACTACCACCTAATTTTGGTTTCAAAATGAATTTTTGAAAACAAGAGAATCTGAAACTGGGGGTTACTACCCCAAGAAACGACAAACATGGACGACGGATTATCGTTTAAAATTCGAGTTTTTGGAATATTGCCTTCAAATTTGTTCTAAACAGTACCTTTCAGGTAGTACTACCACCTTTTTTTGGTTTCAAAATGAATTTTTAACCAAAAGAGAATCTAAAACAGGGGGTAACTACCCCCAGAAACGACAAACATGGACGACGGATATTCGTTTAAAACTTGAATTTTTGGAATAAAGTCTTCAAATTTGCTTCAGACAGTACCTTTCAGGTAGTACTACCACCTTTTTTTGGTTTCAAAAAAAATTCTTAAGTGCAAGAGTATTTAAACCTGGGGGCTACTACCCCCAAAATGACAAAGATAAACGACGGATATTTGTTTAAAATTCGAGTTTTTGGAATATGGTCTTCAAATTTGTTGTAAACAGTACCTTTCAGGTAGTACTACCACCTTTTTTTGGTTTCAAAATGAATTTTTGAAAACAAGAGAATCTGAAACTGGGGGTCACTACCCCAAGAAACGACAAACATGGACGACGGATTATCGTTTAAAATTCGAGTTTTTGGAATATTGCCTTCAAATTTGTATTAAACAGTACCTTTCAGGTAGTACTACCACCTTTTTTTGGTTTCAAAAAAAATTCTTAAGTGCAAGAGTATTTAAACCTGGGGGCTACTACCCCCAAAATGACAAAGATTAACGACGGATATTTGTTGAAAATTCGAGTTTTTGGAATATGGTCTTCAAATTTGTTGTAAGCAGTACCATTTAGGTAGTACTACCACCTAATTTTGGTTTCAAAATGAATTTTTGAAAACAAGAGAATCTGAAACTGGGGGTTACTACCCCAAGAAACGACAAACATGGACGACGGATTATCGTTTAAAATTCGAGTTTTTGAAATATTGCCTTCAAATTTGTTCTAAACAGTACCTTTCAGGTAGTACTACCACCTTTTTTTGGTTTCAAAATGAATTTTTAACCAAAAGAGAATCTAAAACAGGGGGTAACTACCCCCAGAAACGACAAACATGGACGACGGATATTCGTTTAAAACTTGAATTTTTGGAATAAAGTCTTCAAATTTGCTTCAGACAGTACCTTTCAGGTAGTACTACCACCTTTTTTTGGTTTCAAAAAAAATTCTTAAGTGCAAGAGTATTTAAACCTGGGGGCTACTACCCCCAAAATGACAAAGATAAACGACGGATATTTGTTTAAAATTCGAGTTTTTGGAATATGGTCTTCAAATTTGTTGTAAACAGTACCTTTCAGGTAGTACTACCACCTTTTTTTGGTTTCAAAATGAATTTTTGAAAACAAGAGAATCTGAAACTGGGGGTCACTACCCCAAGAAACGACAAACATGGACGACGGATTATCGTTTAAAATTCGAGTTTTTGGAATATTGCCTTCAAATTTGTATTAAACAGTACCTTTCAGGTAGTACTACCACCTTTTTTTGGTTTCAAAAAAAATTCTTAAGTGCAAGAGTATTTAAACCTGGGGGCTACTACCCCCAAAATGACAAAGATTAACGACGGATATTTGTTGAAAATTCGAGTTTTTGGAATATGGTCTTCAAATTTGTTGTAAGCAGTACCATTTAGGTAGTACTACCACCTAATTTTGGTTTCAAAATGAATTTTTGAAAACAAGAGAATCTGAAACTGGGGGTTACTACCCCAAGAAACGACAAACATGGACGACGGATTATCGTTTAAAATTCGAGTTTTTGAAATATTGCCTTCAAATTTGTTCTAAACAGTACCTTTCAGGTAGTACTACCACCTTTTTTTGGTTTCAAAATGAATTTTTAACCAAAAGAGAATCTAAAACAGGGGGTAACTACCCCCAGAAACGACAAACATGGACGACGGATATTCGTTTAAAACTTGAATTTTTGGAATAAAGTCTTCAAATTTGCTTCAGACAGTACCTTTCAGGTAGTACTACCACCTTTTTTTGGTTTCAAAAAAAATTCTTAAGTGCAAGAGTATTTAAACCTGGGGGCTACTACCCCCAAAATGACAAAGATAAACGACGGATATTTGTTTAAAATTCGAGTTTTTGGAATATGGTCTTCAAATTTGTTGTAAACAGTACCTTTCAGGTAGTACTACCACCTTTTTTTGGTTTCAAAATGAATTTTTGAAAACAAGAGAATCTGAAACTGGGGGTCACTACCCCAAGAAACGACAAACATGGACGACGGATTATCGTTTAAAATTCGAGTTTTTGGAATATTGCCTTCAAATTTGTTCTAAACAGTACCTTTCAGGTAGTACTACCACCTTTTTTTGGTTTCAAAATGAATTTTTAACCAAAAGAGAATCTAAAACAGGGGGTAACTACCCCCAGAAACGACAAACATGGACGACGGATATTCGTTTAAAACTTGAATTTTTGGAATAAAGTCTTCAAATTTGCTTCAGACAGTACCTTTCAGGTAGTACTACCACCTTTTTTTGGTTTCAAAAAAAATTCTTAAGTGCAAGAGTATTTAAACCTGGGGGCTACTACCCCCAAAATGACAAAGATAAACGACGGATATTTGTTTAAAATTCGAGTTTTTGGAATATGGTCTTCAAATTTGTTGTAAACAGTACCTTTCAGGTAGTACTACCACCTTTTTTTGGTTTCAAAATGAATTTTTGAAAACAAGAGAATCTGAAACTGGGGGTCACTACCCCTAGAAACGACAAACATGGACGACGGATTATCGTTTAAAATTCGAGTTTTTGGAATATTGCCTTCAAATTTGTATTAAACAGTACCTTTCAGGTAGTACTACCACCTTTTTTTGGTTTCAAAAAAAATTCTTAAGTGCAAGAGTATTTAAACCTGGGGGCTACTACCCCCAAAATGACAAAGATTAACGACGGATATTTGTTGAAAATTCGAGTTTTTGGAATATGGTCTTCAAATTTGTTGTAAGCAGTACCATTTAGGTAGTACTACCACCTAATTTTGGTTTCAAAATGAATTTTTGAAAACAAGAGAATCTGAAACTGGGGGTTACTACCCCAAGAAACGACAAACATGGACGACGGATTATCGTTTAAAATTCGAGTTTTTGGAATATTGCCTTCAAATTTGTTCTTAACAGTACCTTTCAGGTAGTACTACCACCTTTTTTTGGTTTCAAAATGAATTTTTAACCAAAAGAGAATCTAAAACAGGGGGTAACTACCCCCAGAAACGACAAACATGGACGACGGATATTCGTTTAAAACTTGAATTTTTGGAATAAAGTCTTCAAATTTGCTTCAGACAGTACCTTTCAGGTAGTACTACCACCTTTTTTTGGTTTCAAAAAAAATTCTTAAGTGCAAGAGTATTTAAACCTGGGGGCTACTACCCCCAAAATGACAAAGATAAACGACGGATATTTGTTTAAAATTCGAGTTTTTGGAATATGGTCTTCAAATTTGTTGTAAACAGTACCTTTCAGGTAGTACTACCACCTTTTTTTGGTTTCAAAATGAATTTTTGAAAACAAGAGAATCTGAAACTGGGGGTCACTACCCCCAGAAACGACAAACATGGACGACGGATTATCGTTTAAAATTCGAGTTTTTGGAATATTGCCTTCAAATTTGTATTAAACAGTACCTTTCAGGTAGTACTACCACCTTTTTTTGGTTTCAAAAAAAATTCTTAAGTGCAAGAGTATTTAAACCTGGGGGCTACTACCCCCAAAATGACAAAGATTAACGACGGATATTTGTTGAAAATTCGAGTTTTTGGAATATGGTCTTCAAATTTGTTGTAAACAGTACCATTTAGGTAGTACTACCACCTAATTTTGGTTTCAAAATGAATTTTTGAAAACAAGAGAATCTGAAACCTGGGGTCACAACCCCAAGAAACGACAAACATGGACGACGGATATTCGTTTAAAATTCGAGTTTTAGGAAAAGGCTTCAGATTTGCTTCAGACAGTACCTTTCAGGTAGTTCTACCACCTTTTTTTGGTTTCAAAAAAAATTCTTAAGTGCAAGAGTATTTAAACCTGGGGGCTACTATCCCCAAAATGACAAAGATTAACGACGGATATTTGTTGAAAATTCGATTTTTTGGAATATGGTCTTCAAATTTGTTGTAAACAGTACCTTTCAGGTAGTACTACCACGTAATTTTGGTTTCAAAATGAATTTTTGAAAACATGAGAATCTGAAACTGGGGGTTACTACCCCCAGAAACGACAAACATGGACGACGGATATTCGTTTAAAACTCGAGTTTTTGGAATAAAGTCTTCAAATTTGCTTCAGACAGTACCTTTCAGGTAGTTCTACCACCTTTTTTTGGTTTCAAAAAAAATTCTTAAGTGCAAGAGTTTTTAAACCTTGGGGCTACTACCCCCAAAATGACAAACATTAACGACGGATATTTGTTGAAAATTTGAGTTTTTGGAATATGGTCTTCAAATTTGTTCTAAACAGTACCTTTCAGGTGGTACTACCATTCAATTTTGGTTTTCACTCTTTGTAGCTTCCCATTTTTCCTTAAGCAATGGTAGCACTAAACTATTTTCCATGACTAAGGCAACTCTCCTCCATTAACTCTATTATTATTTTCTCAGGTAACTCTACCTAAATGAACCTTCAAGATTCTTAATGAAAAATGCATTCCAAAAAGTCAAGGATAAAATTCCAAAGTTGAGGCAAAGACATAACCCTAACCTCAATAATTCAGTATCAGTTATGATGGAGAAATATGCTGATATTGGTGTGCTTCCTGATGCTGATAATGTATTGGACATTGTTGTTTCCTTTGATGACTCATTGCAAAAATAGTTAATTCTTAGTGTGATCTAGAAGAACTTTCCAAAAATTGTGTATGTGGGCAGAAAATCAACTAGAGTGCAACAAAAATGAGCATACGCCAGTTTTCTATAAGAGGAACATTCAGAGACATATTATGCCAGACTCTTGGAGCTGCACCATTATCAGTATTAAGAGTCAAATCGCTTGAAACATCAGCAAAATGTGCCGAGTAAAGCGGATAAAGCAACGAGTAAGGGATGAAAACTTAAAAGAAGAAGATTGAAGTATTCAGAGCTTACAAAGGGCAAGAAGGTTGCAAGCAAAGGCGGTGCTACCTGCAAGGCATGAGCTTTTCCATGAAAAACGCTAAAAACTAGACATTTTGTCATACATAGTACGATGAATTACTTCCTTAAAAACACCTCAAGGCATCTACATCTATGCATTTTATTTGTTGATCCTGAGATATGTTCTCAATATTGTATGAGGACAATTAACAGTGAATTTCATTGAGATATTTCAAAATAGCAATTTTTGATTTGGTTTTCTGAAAGATCCGATTTTTGCTTGGTTGCCCTGCTTAGTCACAAAATTAAATAATGAAAACTAGATATAAATACCTATATCTATACATCATTTTGTAGGTTAGGTTATGGCACATGCAGGTATCTGTATGAGAAATACACTACCGCATCTAGTTTCCCTATTTAGGTAGTTGAAAATTCTATCATCTACTTATTTCCAACTCATTTTAGCATTGTGCTAATAATAAAAAAAGTTTACATTATCTTTAAAAATTATGCAGATAACTGTATGTGCCAATGCTCTGGCTTTCATAAGATGGAAGAATTGGTCCCCTATCATACAGTATCTCACTATAGGAAAGTTGAACTAAGCAAGGGTCTTTTTTAGATGTTATTATATCTATTCCATGGAAACAAAGATCTATTTTAAGATAGTAATACTAAAATCTAAATTTCCTTGACACAGTACAATCTTTTTTTAGAACAATTGTATAAGAATACGAGCCTCAGATTTTGCCAAATCTCAAGAACAGTTCAAGAACAAACCGAGACTGACCATTTAAAGGTCAATATTATACGAAATAACCAAGAATTATACGAAATAACCACGAGACTGACAAATAGATATATAGATAAACACACAGATATATCGAATGGTCAAGAGAGTCCACATTTTAACCAATGAGCACAATTGATAGAGAAAACAGGCCAAATTATCATAAATTAAAAACAATTTAAGAACATTTCCGGCTGAAAATAGGGGAATACTTAAGAACAGCCAGCTTCAAATCAAATTTACTAGTTCTTGTAAATAAAAAGAGTGTATATATTCATGGCAAATAAGACTTCCAATGGTATAAGATATGGAATTTAGATTCTCGATTGGTCCCAGGCCTAAAAACTGTGGGCTTATCTCTCTGGGTTCTTGACAACACTGAATAAAATGGTACGTTTTATTGCTCTAATTTGATGTTTTTAACAACTAATTTTTTTAATTTTGCCTAAATAGCCAATCAACTACTTCGTTTGTTGATTTCGGTTTACTGATTATAAAAAAGCTTGTTAATTGCAACTGCAAGCTTATCAATCAATCAATCAATGCAAATGCACTACCTTACGATACAAGGCATGGCAGCAAACAACTTTAAAACTAAAAGATAAAAGATAAAAATAAAAAGAACGAACAACTGTAATGAAGGTACTTCAGGTGGTGGAACATCCAGTTACTTATTATTTGAGGAAGCTCGTTTGAGTTTATTGGCATCAATAATGAATTTGGCAAGGGCATGAATAATATTTAAATCAACGCTACTCATGATTTTAGAAAACTGTAAGCTTTCAGGTAGACAGTTGACACTAGCTAAAGTTAGAAGAGTAGCTCTTAAGTTATCATAGGCAGGGCATGTTATCAAGAAATGGACTTCGTCCTCGACGAGGCCTAAAGTGCACATTTCGTATTTTCTCTCCTCTACTGCTAGACCTTTGTGCCTCCCTACCTCAATCAAAAGAGTATGATCACTGCATCTGAATTTACAAAGGGCTTGACATTTTTCGAAGCATAGATTTTGGGTTAGATAAGATTCTAGCTTTAGGTTAGATTTGAAGGTTTAATAGGTACGCAGTTTACTGTAACGGATAGAGTCTTTCTTTGCAATAGAGAGTTCCGAGAGCCAAAAACCTTTAACTAGGGATGTAGCCTTTTCTTTCAACCTTGAGCTGACTTGATTAGATTAGAAGCTAGAAGGTTTATTCCAGATTGAGGAGAGGCCTAATAAGTTTAGAACTGTTTTTTGAGTTATCTGATAACGATGTGGTTTCACCAAGTGCTTTATTTACAAGAGTGTTATCCTCCTTGACAAACTGGGGCGATGTACACTGGTGCTCGAAAAAGTAATAAGCAAGCTTGCCCAACCACAAGTTCTTGTTTCCGGCTTGTTTTGAAAAAGTATGCCAAAATTATTATCAAACCACAAACGTAAATTTTTGGTTTACACCTCGTGCTGTAAGTAATTCTAGAATGTACCTATTCGAGTTTGATGTTGCAAGGCCTATTTCAGACATCTTGTAAACAACAATCAATTTGAATTTTGGAAGCTTCTCTCTATCGACGTTTTAGGGTTTATGCAAAGAAGTATCTATAGAACACATACGCAGTATATCAATCATGTTCACCCTTCTCACAAGACTGTGCGCTTTTGATTTGACCCCCTTTCCCTAAATGCTTCAGCCTCCTTAGCTGCGTAGCTCCCTACATATTTTATGGAGTATAAACTTTAAGGGTACTTTATGTATCATTGCATGATGGAAACCTTCTGGATGTCTTTTTTCAAAATTTTGGACAGTACTCAGATCTAAATCGCGATCTGAATTACGAAATTCAAGAAACTCTGTTCTTTGCCTTCTATCACGTCTAAGCCTCCCTGCTTCGATAGATCAGCAGGAAATATTCCACAGGTCTTAATTGCATCCTGACATTTCGAAGCCTTTGAATCTGAAAGGCAAAAGTTCGATGCCTCTGTTGCCTATTTGCTTCAAAGAGCAAAAACATCATTGCCGTCGAATTGAAAATAGAGTGCTCCGGTATAAAATTACAGATTGGTTAAAGCTGGACAATATTAAACCACAGAGGGATTTGTGAACAATAGAAACGAGAACTTCTTAAGTTTTCGAGCACCTCAGGACCATGACCATTTTGCTTATGCGGCTTCTTTGATGGCGCTCGAAATTTCAAGACAAGCAAAATTGCCCAAAATGACCATGTACACTTGGCCAGAAACGGCTTAATCTCTTAATTGCGCTCAAATGCTTACTTTTGCTGCAGTGTACATGGCATATATACACCAACGATAGCCACATCAAGAATCAGGTTTCATGTTTCTATCAAAAGCCTCTTGTCTCAAGTTGCCCATGAAAAGATCAGCTACATTGCTAGTCATAACAACTCGAAGAATCTGTCTATTTGACAAATCGTTTACATTCAATTAGTCGAATGGTCGACTAGTTGATTTATCGATCGATCATAGCTATTCGAGTAACCCAAATATACTCGACTCAAGCGAATACATTTAAGCCTGTTTCACTCTACACGCATTTTTTATAAGTAATTGCTTTGTAAGCAAGTCAGTACTCGACATGACAAAAACTTAAGCAATTCCAGTACTGGATCGCGGAATGCTAAGCAATTTGATAAATATTGTTAAGATCCTATTGGTAATGAAAATCATGCAGCAGCTATAGAGAAGAAGGTTACAGTGGATATTAGTACCCTGGCACACCTTTGTATGCAAGATACCCTTAAGCTTTGTTGTACAAAAACTTGTGAGAGAGTATTCTAAGAAACAAATCTTCAGGTATAAAAGGCTAAGCAATTTTGAGTACTCAAATTGGCCCTCAAGCTAAGCAATTTTCAGTACTGAGCTCAAGCTGAAATTGCTTATAAAAAAATGCGTGTAGTGAAGCAGACGCAGACGCAAGTGAGGTAAGCATGCGCAGTTAGTTTGTCAAGCACTGCATTTGTTCACTGCGCATGTCTACCTCACTAACGTCTGCGTCTGCTTCACTAGTGTTATTCAAATAGTGCACTGCTAAACTGGACATGCCTAGCATCAGTGGCGTAGCTGAGGTGTCTGGGGCCCATAGTGAAGTAGGAGGTCCTTGCCAGTAAGTTTTTCAGTATTGGTGGTTCCGCCCTTAAGGTAACAACCGCCGGCTATGCCACTGCCTAGCATTAACTATTTCGTCCCCTTCATTTTATATATTCATTAGCCTTTCACAGTACTCTTGCCACGCTTCGACCCTTTCTTCCACTTTCATTTTCAACAATCCGCGTTTGTCCCTAACACACGGTACACCCACAACGTCCTCTTCCCTCCTTCTTCACTGTTTCGCCCGTCATCCAAACCATCCTGTCTTTCTTCGTTTCATGAACCCTTTACTACCTCCGCACACCTCAGCTTAATCTATTAATTTCTACTCTAAACATGACCATTTCTCCGCAGCTGTCGTGCCTTCTAACCTTACATCATCCACTGCACCCTTAAACCGATTCTTGCTTTCCTCTGATCTTAGCTTCCAGGTCTTCAATCTCCCTTATCTTACCTCGGTTCCTCTTAGCCTGTACCAAAAGCCTGTGCCCCTCAATCACCTTATAATTCCCTACCCTACGATGCTCTACCTGTGTTGTATGCTCCCCAGGTTTTTATGTAATCAACTGACTATCCACCTTCTTAAAACACGTGTTCGTCACTACCATGATGCTTACCCCAAAATGAAATCCCCCTCTGCATTCACTACCCCCTTATCCGTACCCACCATGACTGGTAAATTCATCTTTTGTCAAAGCGTTCATGTCCGTTCCAGTCCACTTAATATTACAGATCTCTTTTTACTCTGCCTTTCAGCCAGCACAATTCATGATAAAAACCATCCTTCTTAGCCTCTTTCAACCCTTCTTGAGGTGCATAGACAACAAGGAAACTGAGAGAACAGCCATCCACACATGAAGCTCAAAAATTTTGAACACCTACCACTGCCCTTGACAACTCCTTTTTCACTGCTATTCCCGCTCCATTGGCCTACCCTCTGAAACTTTCTAAAACCATATGTAACATCTCCCATTCCCCCTTGTCATCCTTGATCCCTCTGCCTAAAAAACCACCCACATCAACCCTTCGCCTCTAAAACATGTCTGTCCTCTCTACACTTCTTCCCAACCAGGATAGAAACATGGTTTTCGGGCCTAGTGGCTGTCATTATGCATGGCATAGTCGGTCCCTGGTTCTTCTGGGGTTTTACCATATTATGTCTGATGAGGGCAGACGGTGGCAACGCCAGAACGCCACTCCAGGGTTTGATGGCCCCACATAATTGAATGCCCATGAATTTTGTTATGGGGCGATGTTGTATGACCGGATGTCGTTTCTGACGCCAACCCTTAGAATACAGTGGATAAATTCTGAACCTCATGCACAGAAGTCTACTGACTCAAACAGGGGCTGAATCAATCCTTGTCAAGAAGTTTCTTTCACGAACTGATCGAAATGTGGAGAAATGAAAAGTAGAGTTAGGATCAAAAACATTTTGAATTTTAAACTTGTTAACCAGCTTGGGGTTACCGAGCGAAAATGGGGCGTCAGAGGAAACCCAAGTGTTGGATCTGGTAAGCGGCAGAGAGCGAGAAAATGGAGAGTCGGGATAAGCGGGAAGCAAAACCGGAGCATAAACCTTCCCGATGAAAACGATGATCGAAAAAATTTGGTAAGTTATTTCACTCATACCTTCATCTCACACTTAGGAATCTTTATTTATAAAATGCTTTTAGAGCAATTATTTCATTAGTTTTATATTGAACTAATTAACTATTTCTGTTGCGATATCTTTCGTTATATCTAACATATCTTTCGATATCAATATGGCTTTTTTATAGATTTAGCTCTCAATATTTGTTAGTATTTCAGGGTTTACAATCCTTAATCAATCGATTCATTCTACTATCAGGTGTGCGTTTTTTCGGATTCGCAACTCAGGCCAGTAGTTCAAGGCAGTTACCAGTCCTTACCCGACAACTGGTTCATAAATTCAACACCAGGTAAGCTTTACAATTCCAATTAAGTAGTGTGCAAGCATTATTTGGATACTCTCCACTGCTATTCTTGGTAGAGAAAAGATCTGAAATCACTTCCTCTATAAAATGTTACAACCAGGTTTTATTTACCAGAAAGAGCACGCCCTGCAGAAGAGCTCTTCCAAATTACAAATTAGAAATCCACTTTATTGCAAATGAAATGAAATATCTATTTAAAGACTAGCGTAGATCACCTTAGCTATTACAGGATAGCACTCATATTGGTTTTCCGGATGGATGAACCAGAAAATTGATAGAAGAATTAATCGATGCGATTTTTATGTATCTATTTATTCTATCTGCATTATTGAAATTATTTTTGTTTCATTCGATCCTGTGATATTTCTTTTTTATCATTTGTAGGTGGTACATTTCGCGATGTAGCTGCTGAATTGTCAGGGTGTAAAATTCCTAATAAATGCCACCCACAAGCCGTCGTTATTTTATGCGGGACGAATGACATGGCAAGGCACTTTCTTTTGGGAACAGCAGAAAAACATTTCGCTGGGCTTCTGCTCACTGCCAAGGAACGTTTTCCCAAAGCCAAGGTCATTATATCATATTTGGTACTTTGAAGGTTTTAATACGTGTAGATTATCAATCAGTTTAGGTTTTGGGGTACAGGTATATGTTTATTGCTATTAAATTCAAAGAACGCCCATGTTGTCATGAATGCTAAATATTTGTCCTAAATTCGATCCATTCATGCTTTGTGCCAATATATTGAAAAAAATTTTTAGTAATTGTTCTGGAGTGAAGTCTGAGGGGCTGTTTATATGAGGCGGGCTGTCCCGTTAGCGAGCTGGCTTGCCTTGAGGTTAAATCCTACTAGGTCAGAGGTTCGATCTGGAAAAATCAGCTGTGTTTATATATATGTTCGGCTGGCCCGCCCTGCCGAAATTCCGCTTTTCGGCTGCTTGGATCCCGCCTCAATCAGGCTGACTGTACTCATTTAAATGGAAGAAACGGGCTAAGCTCGCCTGTGACCGCGACGGCTAGGTCGTGAGGCACGTGCAGAGTGACTCGATGCATTTTAAACATGACTTTAACACATTATTTGTTTATATTTTGGAGTTAAGGGCGGAATGGCTCGGGGCTGGCTTGTTATTGCATCTGTCATATAAAACGGGGTTAGCTTGAAAGCGAGCCAGCTCCCTAATAGACCAACCCGCCTCATATTGACCGCACTAACTGTTCTGAGGTGCTGTGCATGAATACATAATAGTTGAATTTTTATCAATTGAAAATATTACTATTTACGAGAATTAATTTAAATTTTTAGTGCCTTGCTGTGTCTATCCTCCCAAGGCTGGACGATGTGGAGGCGAGAAGAATGGGCTACAACGGTGTCTTGCAGAAGGTCTGCACCCGATTGGGTGTAGATTTTTTGAACGTGGACAACAACTTTCGTGGGGATTCTGATCTCTGGTCGAGTAGAGACAGTATCCATATCAGCGAGGATAAGGGTATCCCGCTCATCATGAGCCTTATCTCGCAAAGGGTACGCTCTCTACTTGAGCAGAGAGACGAGCCCCCCAAAAACGTCTCTGCGGAGCAGCAACCTACCGTGGCACACTGTCCAAATTTCATCTGGCGGGAATTGCGTCATCACAAAACGGAAGGTATGCTTATATGCCTTTCACTAGTGGAAGGCTAAGGTTCTAGGGGCGTAAACGCGTGATATCTCGAGGGGAAGATTGAAAAACAAAATATTTCTCAAAGAAATAATGTTCCATAACGGTTAATGCAAGATGAAATCGTAAGTAAAGGTCAAGTATAACTTAAATTGTTTAGACGATGAGCACGGTTGAATCTTCATAACCTGTAAAAATTAGCTTAATTGCATTTTTTCAATCCTTTTCCGTACCCCAAAGCCCCCTGCAGTTTAGTTAACGTCTGAAAGGTTCCAAAAGGGAAAATTTATAACGATTTAGACCAGGTAATGCCAATGGTTTCAAGAAATAACACAAAGCTTATTTGATTTGGTCATGCAATGTGTAAACAATTATCAAAGTAGAAGGTTAAGATCAACAATATTACAACCTTGACACGACCAATAATATTTTTCCCTGTGCAAGGTTTCCAGAAATGTAATGTACCCTATGATTTTAATAGTAAGGATAATTCATTTTCTTAAAGTTGGCTACTACAATAATAGCTCAAAGCTAACTAAAGCCAACAACGTTACAGGAATACTAAAAATATAAAGCGATACTTATTAATAATGAAAAGTTATAATTCAGTTACTGTACCCTAAACTTTTTAAAAATACGACATAATCTGCAGGTGCAATGGTTGGGATTCCACTTTTTGAAGCTATGTTTGAATTGTTTTAAGGGATTGACAGTTCTTAAGGTCATTAGATGTAGATGACCATAGAATGCAACCTCTGTATTCGATATCTTCTTCTCCATTGTCTTCTATTCTGTTCAACACTCTAATGTGCGATTCCATTACTCTTTCAGATGATCATTATTTCTCAACAAGTAATTTTGTGTTGATTTTTCTTCAAATATATCGCTCATAAATAAAGGGCTGAGGTTATGTTTTAATTTATAAACGTCAATTAGCAGCAAATGTATTTGCTATGATTACAGATCATAGGTTACTTAAAGTTCCTTTCTCCTAACAGCTAGAATGGCAACGTGTTTTGATGATAGACAATTATTAATCTGCAGGAAGAGTGCCAAATCTCCTTAAACAAGAGCTCGAGGAGAAGAGAAAAAGCCTGCAAAAGATAGCAGATGATATGAGCGCTTCCCTAATGCGGTTAGTGATGACCATATTTTGTATATGCCATGAGAATTGAGTGAATGTTGGTGTTGTTGACTTCTTAGTGTGTCAAGAAAGCCTTGTACAATACGTCATTCTAGATTAGAAACTTAAAACGGTGACTAGAAGAGGAAGAAGAGGTAGAGATAGAGTAGTCGTACAACTTAACAATGCTACCTTATGCGTTTGGATTTGTTTTGAGTTTCAAATGTTAAAATTTGTTCTGTCCATAATCTTTCTTAATCTGTTTTGTCTGATTATGTGTCTATGGCAGTCACTTGTAAGGACTCTCTTATACTATTTCTGTTCTACGCTAATGTATCTCTTCATCTTTTTGCAGAAAAAAACCGATTCAACCGTTGGAAACCAACCAACTAAAAAAAATACCCATCCCCGAAGGGATACAGCACGATGGTGTTTTGTTGAAGAAATCGTTACCGCAGTGGTATGGCAGAAATATCAGAAAGGTATTTATTCTTCATTCATATTTCTTTAGTTGCTGAAGACAGCGAAAGCGAGACCTTAACAATGATAAGATATATATTATGATTAAAAGGTACAAAAGTTTCTTCATTTGGTTCTTAGAAAAATAAAGATTACTTGTTATTATTGGCTGGCTTCATTTCTTTAATACATGCCCTTATTTTCTTTTTTGATGTGATATACCAGCGAATTTCTTGCTCTTCTCCTTATTGGTAACGCCTTTATATGTAACCAATTGTAAAAATATTTCTTTTTGCCTTTTAGGATGAATCCGAAAAGCCTAAAAAAGTGTATGTGGTAAAGAAATCCCGTAAAAGTGGTGAGTGTACGAAGTTTTCATCAAACTTTTGTTCTTTTATGGAAGGGAAGAAAATGTATTTAACACTCAGAAGGTTTGTTTTCCACTATGATACACAAACAGCGCAAAATGAGGGCGTTTAATATTTGGGTTTTAGTTTCAAACTTCTTGAATCTTCGGCTATACTCTCTTCTCTATAATTACCAGTAGATTGGATGAAGCTGGCTGGTCGTAAATATTCCCCTGCTAACGTGTTATATATTATCCTATTTCAGTAAGTTATTTCAGGTGTCTTAAAGAAATATATTCTCTCAAATTTTGTAGTTAGACAGATGGCCAGACTAGAGGCGGAAAAGAAGATTGCAGCCTCCAACAAAGAATTCTTTGGTATTGTCTTTTGAGTTCCACAAGTACTTTTGTTATTCGATTCATAGATATCATAACATTCTGTTCTAGAATATAACACATATTCATAAATATCAAACCTCAGTAGAAAAACTTGATTTATAAAGTAAATGTCCAACTTTAAAGTGAAGCCTTTATTTGTTTTGAATACTTTAGCAAGTGCCAAAATCTCTTTCAAAAAAGAAACTAAGATATACCAAACTTTAGTATTTTTAGTTACTTAATATCTTTCCTCGCCACTTTGCGAGGGGGAAAATATAGTTTGCCGTCTTTATTATTAGTCGCTGACAGCTCTACAATGTATCTTTTAGATTGTCTCCCTGATGCAACTACTCGCAGTGCGGAGAAGACAATTGACATGGTCGAGGAAACGGCAAGAAGAGTTGCAGATAGAAAAGCGACCGAGTGCAGCCCGCAGCTACCTGGAGTAGGCAACTCAAGTAAGGTGCTAAATGTAAGCAACATTATGTCAGCCCCCTCAATTAGCAGCAGTCTGACTTATCAAGGTAGCCAAATGACTCGCTTTGCCACAGCCGCAAAGAAATTTGGTTATTTTGATAACGATGAACTGCTGAATAGGATTGGAAATGGAATTTTCAATGAATACATTGGCAAAATAGAGTGCTTTTTGAATGCCAACGGCAGCATTAATAACTGGTCCAAGCACAGTGAAATTATTCCTCACATAAGAGTTCATCGCCCAATATTAGCAGCTTTGAAAACCTACAATCAGAACAGAATGCCTATTTCCATCAAGCCTCGTTTGGTTTCCAATGTCAGAAAACATACCCAAAATCCATGTTCCAATTCAGGATTGCGTTTGTGTTTACCAAAAGATGATCAGCTTTTCAGTAAACATGTAAAACACATTTCCGAAAATTTTCTTATTGTAGGTACCCCTAATACTGTACCGTGTGAAGGTTTTGATTATAAACGCACATTTGATAACGACAACATAAACCAACATTATTCTGTGGCGCCTACGAGGCTAGTGGGAGGAGGTCGTCCGAGGATAGGAAAAGAGTTTCATAATAAGGCTAATATTGAAAAATTGACAGCAGCTCTTTGCAGCATTGGGTACAGAGGCAAGGAAGGAGTATTCTGGCTTTCAAAACCCATACTAAAAAAAGTATGCCGTCAATTTTTCAACCTTTCTAGATCGGCAACAAATAAACAAATGACAAAAATTGCAAATATTTACTGGAACCAAAAACATCTAATCGATAAACAAATTGAAGCTCGTTTAGTTCCTGGAAGCAATTTGAGCAGCCATGAAACTCCCATCTCTAATTCAAAAAGTAATGTAGTATCAACGGACGATACAGCTTGTCACTCTAACTACGAACAGTCTATCGATAACAAATTAGAGACAACGAGTAATACAAAGTGTGATGAGGATGAGAGTGACGTACATGAACAACTGATGATTGACCACGAAGACAGTACAGAGTTCGAGAGTGAAACAGTGCGTTATGGGGAGGTGAGTGACTGTGTAACGTTTAATCAAACAGAAGCTACCGCAACAGAACTAAACGCCATATCAGAATCGCAACAGTCTGACGAAAGACTATTCGAACAAGTAGCTATTAATGAAACACTTCCAGAAGTCGATAAAGAAAACGATGACTTTAACTTGTACGATTTCCAAGAGACCGACAGGGTTTCTAGGTACAGTAACCGTAGCTACGCTCAAGGTAAGGAATACGATGATCGGCCACAGCAAGGGTTTTTTAATAATGACACAGACCGCGATGCACTATTAGCTGCAGAGGCAAAATATATTGGGTTGATTGGGAAAGAGATTTTACTTAGTGTGGTAGAACGCAGATTTCCTATTGAGACGCCAAACACTGAGAGGGCAAGAATCCGGAACACACCACCGTTAGCACAAAACGGTCTTGATTCATTCATTAACGTAAGTGCTGATGCTGATAGGCATCGCTTGTCAGATGATAATGATAATGATTTCGAACCGGTGAATTCTTCCCCTTCAAGAGTTTTACCAAATTCTTGTGTTGGCAGTACCAATAATGTGTTTAGTGCTTCGTTGGGGAAAACAACTGAAAAACCTTCGGTATATAGTGACCAATTACTTACTTCGCTTTCAAGATCGAAACAAACTCCAGGTATCCAGCTGTCGGTAGTAGGGAAAGAAATACGTCACATTCTTCCAGAAGAATGGAGGAATATCCCCATTATCGACAAGCAGTCTGGCCCTAACAGGTACAGATCTTTTGGCCCTGAATATGCTAGTTTCTTTGCAAAAATATTGTCAGAACATAACAAACATTGTGTTTTTGCATTCAAAAAAAACTACATAAAAGCTCCTAACTCAATGAAACGCAATAGTACATTTTTCGTCGGTGCAGCAAAGTGTACAATACCTGAATGTGATCTAAAAGTTAATTTGAAAATTCCCAGCGAAAATAGTAACGATCTATTAATAACATTTAGCGGCACGGTAAACCATCCCAGGCATAGCGTAAAAGCAAGGCATGTGAAGGGCGATGCGCGAAACAGGCTTTCGTCAATCTTTAAAGAGAATCCCCATCTCCCCCCTTCTGCACAGTATAGGAAAGATTTAAATGCACTTGACGGCACATCTTTTGCGTCAGGAAACTTGACCGGAGCGTCGGTAACAAAGATGGCCTATCAAAAAATTGCTTCAGATGCTAGATGCGAGGCAAACAGCGTTGATGCTTTACGAAAGGGTATAGACAGTCTAAGGCAGGAACTCCGAGACTCTGATGAAAAGGAGTGTCTGGAAAAGGCTATGACCCACCGAACCAATTTTGGATACATTCATAGTGCACTGATCGATGACGAACAATTACAAATTATCCTTATGGATCAGGTTATGGCCGCCCTATACCATGAGCATGTAAGAAACGACATTCTCTATATTGATGCAACTGGCTCGGTTACGAATAGAATAAAACGCTTGAACAGAATTTTGTATTATGCGGCAGTAATACGCCATCCATATGGAAAAACTCCCCCACTACCTGTTGGCGAATTTATAACCAGTAAGCACGATCAGTTTTCAATTGGAAGTTTCTTAAGGGCTATTCACGAAAAGGAATTTCAAAGATACCAGCGTACCACCAACCCTAGATTGATACTAATGGATTTCAGTTGGGCAATAATTCTAGCCTGTGTGCGGGAGTTTTGTGGAGAGGACTTAATTGAATATCTAAACAGGACTAAACGAATAGTTAACGGTCTAGCAACAGACGTGGATATAAGCAAACCCCTTTTACACATTTGTGCTGCCCATATGATGAAGGCCACCAAAAACAACATTATCACTAAATATTCTACTGATTTGAATAAGCAAAGCCAAGTACATTTTGCCATGCGGTCCATGGGTCGTCTTATTAACTGCAAGTCTTTACCAGAAGCTGTTAAGATAGTTAAGTGGATGCAGATAATCATGACATCTGAGTTCGCCAGTGATGTAGTTGTTAGTAGCTTGCAGCATCTTGAAAACAGTATCAATACTTTCGAAGAAGAACTTGACGATGGTGTTGAATTAAACAAATTGACAGAGAGTAGCTGCATAAAAACAGAAAAAGCTGAGCAAACCCAGGCTGAAAAGGAACATGCTGATACCGATAAGGAACCCTTTTCTGTCGATAAGAGCAAAGATAAAAATTCAAATATGCATGACTTCTGGCGGGCTAAGATCCTTGAACAGAAAAATAAATTGCAAACCATCCCAAAAACGAACAACGAAAAAAACAGGTATTTTATGCCAAACTTTTTCTCTTGGCTAGAGGCTAAATTACCCTACATAATGTTGTGGAGCAATTTATGCCTGGGCGACTTGAGAAGGTTTAACAGTACCTACAATTTTACGATTCCCTCCATTAGTGGTAACACTTTTTTGATAGGAAATAGGACGAACGCATCCGCTGAGCAATTTTTCAACATGAAAAAGGCAAACAAGGCGGAACTGCAACTGACCTTAAACCAATTTATTTTGAAGTGCTGGGAAGATAACAGGGGACTGCGTCGCCAATTCTATAATGAATGGAGAAAATGTGCAGATGATGACAGCGAAAACGCAAAACGTGAACAAGAACCTAAATTGAAAAAATTCAAAAAAGATATTGATAGTGCTAAAAAATGTCCTCTCGATAAAAATGACATCGTACACGATAAACCACCATCAAAAACAATTGTAGAGACTTGGAATAAGAAAAGAAAAAACCCTTGCAAAAAGAATAAAACATCTAGTACATACCAAAAGCCACCCCCAAATGATTTACACTTTTCCGCGACAGAAAGTACAAAACAGTCACGTAAACAAGGTAAAGTCTCCAAACCAGACAGTTGCATCAATACGAGTGTCGATAACCAATCGATAGATCTTACTCGTGAAATTCAAACAAAATCACCCCAAAAAACACCATGCTTTTATATTGATAGTAATGATGATTCGTTACATATCGAGCGGGATGGTATTGACGATAGCCTGTTAGATACATCTATGGGATACAGCTTATATAAACGTGCTGTTTATGATGAGGTAAAACGAAAACATGCATCTGTAAGTGATGCGAGAAAAACAATTAGACGGTCCTGGGATAAATTGAGCGATACCGAGAAATCGGTGTATACAGAACAAGCCAATAATGAAGTATGCAGTTCGTGTGGGAAAGAGGATGGAGAGAGAGGGAATGGAGATACTAACTACTGGATACTTTGTTCTTTCTGTACATCATGGTACCACATTTCATGTTTAATGCTTGATAATGCTTATGCAAGCGCTGCCTTGACGTTCACTTGCCCAGATTGCTGCAAAGCTGCCTTGGATGGTTTATCGAATTTCATCTATCACTACCGCAATTACCCTGTGGCGGAGATAGATGTACACGATATCATAGAACAATGGACAGAGTTGACCCTAAGCGCAAAGGACACCGTTAGGAGACATATCTACCCTTTTATTGACATTTTTGAGAAGGTAAACATAGGCCCTGTCCGAATTCTAAGTGGAAGGGGAATAACGAACTTATACAATAACTGTTGGGCAAGTTCGATTTTTCACGTTCTTTGTGGCACTATTATTTCCAGGCTATTAGCATTCCCATCCAAAAAAGGCCAAAGTGACATTTTAGCGGATTTAAATGCAATTGCCAGAGATCTTCAATCAAGCGCTGGTGCATTGCAATTTACCTCCGCCATGAAGCGTCTGACATGTAGAATAATGGGTCGTGATCAACCCCTTGTCAAAAACCAGGAAGATGCCGGTGAGTTTTATCAAAAACTAGTTCGCTCGCTCCTTGATCTTAGAGGAACGGATTTCCAAGACCTCCTAACTGTCAAAACAGCTAATTTAACTAAGTGCCTTTCTTGCAATTGTTCGAAAATGACGATGTATTCGAAATCATTTCTCACGTTGCCCATTTCTGATAGAGAAACTGCTAACTTTTGTGTTTATTCACTTTTGTGGGACTGGTGCACTATGAATGACAGGGAAAATACACTGAATCGCTGCAAATGCCCTGATAATGTCCGCAACGTAGTCAACAGATCATTTTTCATGTCAGCTCCACCGATTCTAGGAATTCTCATTGACAGGGTACAACATGACGGGTCATTAAATCATGCCCCAATCCAGGTCACAATGAAACTGAACGTCAAACCCCTCCTTGCAGGCAACGTTGATACCGAAAGTGTGGAATATACATTGTTAGGCCTTGTAAAGCATTATGGAGTAACTTCTAGTCAGGGCCATTACAACTCGCTTCTGTTTGATGATCGCGACAATGTTGTAAGTTTCGATGACACACATTTGAAACAATTTTCCGCCAAAAGCTGTCTTAAGTCTCCTGACGTTAAGCAATATTCGAGAATGTTATTCTACGTTCGTAGGTCAGTTGTGTCCAACAATCAAACAGTGGGCAGAGATGTCGCTAAGTCACTTAACCTTTCACTAAATGATTTGATAGGAATTGAAGAGCGTTGGTTTAGCATATATAGCAAAACGGACTCATTAGAAAAACAAGAAGACCTAAGATTGGCAGGAAATAGTGAACTAACAGGGGACTTGATATATTCATGCCTAAAAAGTTTGGCTCTTAACGCATCAAATGACCAGAACAATGAGGCGGAGAACATTGATGACGAAGTTGATACCAATGTTTTATCTAACAATATCTTCAGTGATATTTATGATGGGAAGAACTCTAGACTGTTAAATATTGCTGTTCAGGAGAGTAGATTATATTGGAGGGGGACATGTCAAACAATCCTGTTACCCGTGCATCAAAGGGAAAGAAACCACTGGAGCGTGGTTGCGATATACCCTAAGAAACATGTGATAGTCCACTGCGATTCAATGGGAGATGATGAAGCGGATAAAGTCGTATCTAATGTGACGGCAGTATTTATTGCTAAATGTTATAAGTTTTTGGGCAAACCACTTTCAACAAAAGAATGGAAAATAATTCCTTTACACAACTATGGTCTTACACAACAAAAAGACAATTACAACTGTGGGGTATATGCCTGTTTAAATGCATATTCGTTATTGACTTTCAAAGATTTGCCGGTAAGAAAGAGCCATTTGAAAATCGTAAGGTATTGGATTTCAAAGCATGCAGAAATAGGTAGAGGTATAGAAAATCGCGCCAGGTGTCAAAATAGCACATTGTGGCAGAGCATTTCAGTGGACACCCCTGTCTTTCAAATGCACCCGACCTTTCCCAAATGCAGTAGCAACAATGTATATTCAGCGTTAAAAGACTTAATCTTTCCGAAATAAGTTATCGAAAATTCCATCCAACATCTTTAATTAATGTTTGAGGAGGGTGACATAATGTTGATGCTGCAATAAGCACTTACTTGCATACCTAGTTTTTGAATTAATTAAACCTTCTACGATAATGTACTATAGAAATTGAAATAGAACAGAACTATGAAAAACTCACTTTTAACCATTGATATTTGTACTTCATATGTTAGAATTATGTAGATTTAATCATTCATTTAGAGTGCTCTTAAATATGAAGATAAGAAACAAATGAATCACCGTCGTGAATCGAATGAGTAAAGACGAAGTATTTCATTCCTCTCTTGTCTTCATATTGTTTGTATAATATCTACCATATTCTATAGTGTCTTATCTTAATATACTTCTTATGTAATATAGCATGTTATGAGATTTAGATTTCTAATATATATTACTTAAGCATTTAAACATTAGATAGAACCAGTCTTGTTATTTCGAGTAATGACGGATCAGCTTTTTATCCAAAACTTTTGAATGTATTATTATGTTAAAGCTCAAATTAATTTTTTTTAAAAAAATATATATACTGCATCCAATGTATTAATGTTATGAAGAATTTGATTCAAAATCAAATTTTAACGAATATCCGTCGTCCATGTTTGTCGTCTGCTTTAGATTCTCTTTTGGTTGAAAATATTTTTTGAAACCAAAATAAGGTGGTTTTGCTACCTGAAAGCTACTGTCTGAAGTTAAATTTGAAGACTTTATTCCAAAAACTCGAATTTTAAACGATAATCCGTCGTCCATGTTTGTCGTTTCTGGGGGTAGTGACCCCCTGTTTTAGATTCTCTTTTGGTTAAAAATTCATTTTGAAACCAAAAAAAGGTGGTAGTACTACCTGAAAGGTACTGTTTAGAACAAATTTGAAGGCAATATTCCAAAAACTCGAATTTTAAACGATAATCCGTCGTCCATGTTTGTCGTTTCTGGGGGTAGTGACCCCCAGTTTCAGATTCTCTTGTTTTCAAAAATTCATTTTGAAACCAAAATTAGGTGGTAGTACTACCTAAATGGTACTGCTTACAACAAATTTGAAGACCATATTCCAAAAACTCGAATTTTCAACAAATATCCGTCGTTAATCTTTGTCATTTTGGGGGTAGTAGCCCCCAGGTTTAAATACTCTTGCACTTAAGAATTTTTTTTGAAACCAAAAAAAGGTGGTAGTACTACCTGAAAGGTACTGTTTAATACAAATTTGAAGGCAATATTCCAAAAACTCGAATTTTAAACGATAATCCGTCGTCCATGTTTGTCGTTTCTGGGGGTAGTGACCCCCAGTTTCAGATTCTCTTGTTTTCAAAAATTCATTTTGAAACCAAAAAAAGGTGGTAGTACTACCTGAAAGGTACTGTTTACAACAAATTTGAAGACCATATTCCAAAAACTCGAATTTTAAACAAATATCCGTCGTTTATCTTTGTCATTTTGGGGGTAGTAGCCCCCAGGTTTAAATACTCTTGCACTTTAGAATTTTTTTTGAAACCAAAAAAAGGTGGTAGTACTACCTGAAAGGTACTGTCTGAAGCAAATTTGAAGACTTTATTCCAAAAATTCAAGTTTTAAACGAATATCCGTCGTCCATGTTTGTCGTTTCTGGGGGTAGTTACCCCCTGTTTTAGATTCTATTTTGGTTAAAAATTCATTTTGAAACCAAAAAAAGGTGGTAGTACTACCTGAAAGGTACTGTTTAGAAACAAATTTGAAGGCAATATTCCAAAAACTCGAATTTTAAACGATAATCCGTCGTCCATGTTTGTCGTTTCTGGGGGTAGTGACCCCCAGTTTCAGATTCTCTTGTTTTCAAAAATTCATTTTGAAACCAAAATTAGGTGGTAGTACTACCTAAATGGTACTGTTTACAACAAATTTGAAGACCATATTCCAAAAACTCGAATTTTCAACAAATATCCGTCGTTAATCTTTGTCATTTTGGGGGTAGTAGCCCCCAGGTTTAAATACTCTTGCACTTAAGAATTTTTTTTGAAACCAAAAAAAGGTGGTAGTACTACCTGAAAGGTACTGTCTGAAGCAAATTTGAAGACTTTATTCCAAAAATTCAAGTTTTAAACGAATATCCGTCGTCCATGTTTGTCGTTTCCGGGGGTAGTTACCCCCTGTTTTAGATTCTCTTTTGGTTAAAAATTCATTTTGAAACCAAAAAAAGGTGGTAGTACTACCTGAAAGGTACTGTTTAGAACAAATTTGAAGGCAATATTCCAAAAACTCGAATTTTAAACGATAATCCGTCGTCCATGTTTGTCGTTTCTTGGGGTAGTAACCCCCAGTTTCAGATTCTCTTGTTTTCAAAAATTCATTTTGAAACCAAAATTAGGTGGTAGTACTACCTAAATGGTACTGCTTACAACAAATTTGAAGACCATATTCCAAAAACTCGAATTTTCAACAAATATCCGTCGTTAATCTTTGTCATTTTGGGGGTAGTAGCCCCCAGGTTTAAATACTCTTGCACTTAAGAATTTTTTTTGAAACCAAAAAAAGGTGGTAGTACTACCTGAAAGGTACTGTTTAATACAAATTTGAAGGCAATATTCCAAAAACTCGAATTTTAAACGATAATCCGTCGTCCATGTTTGTCGTTTCTGGGGGTAGTGACCCCCAGTTTCAGATTCTCTTGTTTTCAAAAATTCATTTTGAAACCAAAAAAAGGTGGTAGTACTACCTGAAAGGTACTGTTTACAACAAATTTGAAGACCATATTCCAAAAACTCGAATTTTAAACAAATATCCGTCGTTTATCTTTGTCATTTTGGGGGTAGTAGCCCCCAGGTTTAAATACTCTTGCACTTAAGAATTTTTTTTGAAACCAAAAAAAGGTGGTAGTACTACCTGAAAGGTACTGTCTGAAGCAAATTTGAAGACTTTATTCCAAAAATTCAAGTTTTAAACGAATATCCGTCGTCCATGTTTGTCGTTTCCGGGGGTAGTTACCCCCTGTTTTAGATTCTCTTTTGGTTAAAAATTCATTTTGAAACCAAAAAAAGGTGGTAGTACTACCTGAAAGGTACTGTTTAGAACAAATTTGAAGGCAATATTCCAAAAACTCGAATTTTAAACGATAATCCGTCGTCCATGTTTGTCGTTTCTTGGGGTAGTAACCCCCAGTTTCAGATTCTCTTGTTTTCAAAAATTCATTTTGAAACCAAAATTAGGTGGTAGTACTACCTAAATGGTACTGCTTACAACAAATTTGAAGACCATATTCCAAAAACTCGAATTTTCAACAAATATCCGTCGTTAATCTTTGTCATTTTGGGGGTAGTAGCCCCCAGGTTTAAATACTCTTGCACTTAAGAATTTTTTTTGAAACCAAAAAAAGGTGGTAGTACTACCTGAAAGGTACTGTTTAATACAAATTTGAAGGCAATATTCCAAAAACTCGAATTTTAAACGATAATCCGTCGTCCATGTTTGTCGTTTCTGGGGGTAGTGACCCCCAGTTTCAGATTCTCTTGTTTTCAAAAATTCATTTTGAAACCAAAATTACGTGGTAGTACTACCTGAAAGGTACTGTTTACAACAAATTTGAAGACCATATTCCAAAAACTCGAATTTTAAACAAATATCCGTCGTTTATCTTTGTCATTTTGGGGGTAGTAGCCCCCAGGTTTAAATACTCTTGCACTTAAGAATTTTTTTTGAAACCAAAAAAAGGTGGTAGTACTACCTGAAAGGTACTGTCTGAAGCAAATTTGAAGACTTTATTCCAAAAATTCAAGTTTTAAACGAATATCCGTCGTCCATGTTTGTCGTTTCCGGGGGTAGTTACCCCCTGTTTTAGATTCTCTTTTGGTTAAAAATTCATTTTGAAACCAAAAAAAGGTGGTAGTACTACCTGAAAGGTACTGTTTAGAACAAATTTGAAGGCAATATTCCAAAAACTCGAATTTTAAACGATAATCCGTCGTCCATGTTTGTCGTTTCTTGGGGTAGTAACCCCCAGTTTCAGATTCTCTTGTTTTCAAAAATTCATTTTGAAACCAAAATTAGGTGGTAGTACTACCTAAATGGTACTGCTTACAACAAATTTGAAGACCATATTCCAAAAACTCGAATTTTCAACAAATATCCGTCGTTAATCTTTGTCATTTTGGGGGTAGTAGCCCCCAGGTTTAAATACTCTTGCACTTAAGAATTTTTTTTGAAACCAAAAAAAGGTGGTAGTACTACCTGAAAGGTACTGTTTAATACAAATTTGAAGGCAATATTCCAAAAACTCGAATTTTAAACGATAATCCGTCGTCCATGTTTGTCGTTTCTGGGGGTAGTGACCCCCAGTTTCAGATTCTCTTGTTTTCAAAAATTCATTTTGAAACCAAAATTACGTGGTAGTACTACCTGAAAGGTACTGTTTACAACAAATTTGAAGACCATATTCCAAAAACTCGAATTTTAAACAAATATCCGTCGTTTATCTTTGTCATTTTGGGGGTAGTAGCCCCCAGGTTTAAATACTCTTGCACTTAAGAATTTTTTTTGAAACCAAAAAAAGGTGGTAGTACTACCTGAAAGGTACTGTCTGAAGCAAATTTGAAGACTTTATTCCAAAAATTCAAGTTTTAAACGAATATCCGTCGTCCATGTTTGTCGTTTCTGGGGGTAGTTACCCCCTGTTTTAGATTCTCTTTTGGTTAAAAATTCATTTTGAAACCAAAAAAAGGTGGTAGTACTACCTGAAAGGTACTGTTTAGAACAAATTTGAAGGCAATATTCCAAAAACTCGAATTTTAAACGATAATCCGTCGTCCATGTTTGTCAGTTGGAAGAGGTTCTTAGGCCTATTCTTAGCAATTTTTCAGCGAACTTTATAAGATGTATTCTTATTCTAGAAAAATAAGAATCATATCAAACGATAGGTAATTGCATGAAAAATAAGCTGATTATTACTACAAACCTTTATCGGCCCTTTAAATAGTAGATAGTTCTCGTTTTATCATGTCTAGTATCCGCAACCAAATTCAACTCACCAGACAGCCCAGTTACGGATTGGTTACGGATTCTGAATCCGTAACTGGAATCCGCAACTGAATTCAAGGCAGTAAAACATCAACACGAAAATGGAAAACGTTTACTGAGAAATCGACCTCTATATGAAACCGAGGCTATCCGAATACGATGCTAGGAAATGAATGAGATTCGAAAAATCGAGTATTATGGCCATTTCAGATTAGAGTTCAGTTCAATCCAAATAATAACAAATTTGTCACAAGGGAGGGGTTCCACACTTTTCAGGCACAGATTCCCGGATGAACTCTATGTGTTTTCCATAACAATAACAAGAAAGAGCCAACATTAACTCCACCCTACACAGTGGAACTCTGTTTAAGTTGATCTGTAAATTAATAAGGCTCAACCAAATCATTATATTTTAATGTTAATTCTAATTTTAATAAAATGGGCCTTTCTTCTAAAATGCATGCGCAATGAGCTAAATTAAATGTGGAATTCCTCCCCTGTGCAAAATCCATAATAATACCCCTACTTGCAGTGCTTTTACTTTTCATGAAATTTCCTTTTAATAATGATAATGATAATCATTTATTAGAGAAGAAGCAGATTTTGGAAAATCAACCGAGACAATAGACCTTTCCTGAATTTGCAGCATTTCTATTGAAACTGAAGCGAATCAAGCTTAGCCTCGATTATTTGGAATGAGAATTCCCACAAGCGTTTAATACCAAAAGTATTCCATTCAGATTCACTGCAGTTAAATAATGAATGAATGAAGTTACTTTAATTGAATCCCTCACGCGTAATGGGAATTCAATGATGGCCTCTTTTCCAAACCTAATTCGGGAAATGTCTATTTGTGAGAATGGAAATGACCCGAGAAAGTTTACTTGTACAACTCTGTTGGTAGCACTGCAATGGTCCTCCTTGTGTGAGGAGAAAGTTGTCGCCGTACAGCAGGTCCAAAGCCGCACCTACCGGACCAGTTGCGTCGGGTTTGAGTTACTTAGGATGCCAGGAGCAAACCGGAGCGATTTAAGTGCATAGCAGTGGTGTAGAGCTAGAATAATAACTAGGGGGGGCTCATTTTGAGTTGTGAAAGATGGGCCTCATGCAATGACGTAAGTCATTGCCTAAAACAGCTGGGTGTCTGGGGACGCTGTGAGCCCCAAAGCAGGTCAAGGGCAGAGCCCTGGCTGGGGTCCAGGGGGCAACACCCCGGGGAACTCTTGAGATTTACTCATTTCTAAGGCCTTAGAATGGCTTAAAATACCGCAAATTCTCTTTGCGTTCAGTAATTGAAAAACTGAAAAAACACAAGAAATAGATGTACATCTCCTGGATATATAAATGCGAGAACAGAAAATGAGAGTCTACAAGGCACTCTTGAATAATCAAGTTACGGTTACATGGTCCAATAGTGTCTTTTTATAGCTTAAATAGATATCAATAAATTATTTATTGACAAAGCTCAAGAAGTTGTCTGTTCCAAACTGTTGAAGCCAACAAAATAGCTAAAAACGTATTTGGTAAGAGTTTAAAGCATGAAATTAAGTTAGAGATCTTGGAAAAGAACATCATTAAATCATAGCACATAAATCATAACATCTTTCAAACCTTATCTTCAGAACATGGGTTTGAAAGAACTCGCTGTGTTATAATTTCATGGTGCTTTTGCCTCCCACATCTTACTTAATAATTTGAATATATAAATATTTGTTTCTAGCCAAAATCCCTCTTATGGGTTAATTATGTTGTAGGAAATGTATCTCCAAGGATGGATGCTCGAAAGTTAAATGGTTAACTGCACTTTGAAAGCTAGCGTATTTATGATGGTTGATTTACTAGAAGTATAACTTTTTTTGACAGATTTGATGAGATCAAAGATAAAGATTTGATTTTTAAAAAATGTTTTTTTTGTTTTTGAAAATAACTAGGGGGGCTGCGCCCCCCTGAGCCACCCCAGCTCTACACCTCTGGTGCATAGATATCATTAGCAACTCTTGAATTGTAATGTCAATCGAGATAATTTGTGAGAATGAATATGACCCGAGTAGGACTCGAACCCACGACCAGTAGATTCGTACTCTAGAGCGAAACCACTGCACATACTCACAAATTATCTCGATTAATATTTCAAATCCTGCTTCTCCTCAAATTGTAATGTGTTTTAAAAGAAATGACACCTTACTATTTTAGTTGGAGAAATTACATTGTTTTTGCAATTAAAGAGAACTGATTGAGCTTTCCCTTGGAAGGGAATTTCCTTTTAAAGAGAAATAGCACTACTCCACAGCCTAGATATATAGTCAGAGGGCCACAGATTGTTGGGCATTAAATGATGTTTCCAACCACAAAAGATTCTGCCCGACCGTACCTTGTTATCTGATAATTACTTGTAGAGTAGATCTGCGAGAAGATGAATATTAAAAAACGAGAATAGTTGCAGCAAATATCAACCATTCACAAAATAACTATAAATTTCAATGCAACTACAAGAAGAACAATTATTTTTAACATTTTAAGCTTAATACAAAATCTATTTACCACCCATAATCTTAATTACAGTCAGGATTATTGCACTGTGTCTGTGGGGCCGTTCGAAACAATAGCTTACTATTAAAGCAATTGTAAGGGACAGTAATTGCTAAAATATCAATGGCCTAAAATGATTTGAAGCAACATTTATTTCACCTTTTCGATTGCTAATTGACATTAATATGACCCTAAGGATTTGAGTACGAACAATAATCGTTTTCATGAATCAATCCTTGAAGGAACTTTTGCATCATTTTCCATTTTACCCCTAATTTTATCAAAGATTGTTGATATGTGATTCAATGACGAAAAACTATGATGCACCGTATATTCTCTGTTCAGTGAATTAGGAAAGCAAAATAGTGGAAAAGTGCCCATATTGAGTAATAAGCTATCTTCCTCAATTTGTCTGCACGGTGAGAGGAAAGAGTAAATGACTGAACACGTAAACCTAACAAGCCTGTTTTGGGGTCGCTCGCTCATTAGGAGAAATACCGATTCAAGCTGCAGGTCTCCTGATGAGTGAACAATCACAAAAATGATGGGTTGGTCAAGAAGTCGAGTTGTTGTATATAGTCTCTTGACTCTCTTTCCTGAAGTATGCATTTAACCCTTCATTGCATGTATCGAACAGTCTTTGACGGAAGCTGAACCAAAGACTTCGTATCTTAATCTATCTACAAATTAAATAAAGATACACAATCCATAATTGAAAATAGACCTGTTTGACAAACACATCAACAGCAACTATTTCAATCATGAAACTGTTCTATTCTTCATAAATTACGAAAATCCACGCTAAAGAAAAACAGAGGTGCCATCTAACGTTGTAATGAAGAGGAGCTGGATAAGTGCGTCATAATAATTATACCTCCTTAGAAGCTACACCAACAAAAATATAGACAGCTTTTCAGAGGGTTTTTAGCATGACATAAAATGTTTACCTATCCTAGATCAAATTCAAAGGCTACTACAATTATTGCCTAGTATCTTTGATAGTTCTAGAAGGGTTGCTTTTTTATTAGCTACACTGTGGCACCTCTATTTGAAAGATGAACGATTACTTTAAATTAAATAACTGCGACGTGTGAGGGTGCGTATTAAAGTAACCCTACAAATTAACAACACTGATTATAAGTATTCAAAACTATTATAAACTAACTTTAAGCACAATTTAACAATATGAAAGCATGTGTGTAAGTAAATAACCCTTCCACCCCAGGAATCAATAATGATCTTGCAATGACTTGTCTCCAAATGAAGACTGGATCCAATATCTGTTAGAAAATGAAGTCACTGAAAGCCATATTGGAAGGATGAAATTAATAAGCAATTAGTTACCTTGCTATGACTGCCCTTACAATGAAGACTAGGTCCAATTTCTGTTAGAAAAATGAAGTTACTATCTGCCATATTTGAAGGATGAAACTAACGTATCGTTAGGGACCTTGCTATGGCTATGATCTCAAAATAAAGACAAGATCGAGCATGCTGCTCATAAATTATGTTAACAGCGGCCATATTGGGAGATCCCTATGTATTTTCAGGGTGAAAGGGTTAATTTCGTTAATAACTATCCAAAATTATTCAATTAAGAATTTTTTGCAATTAAAGTAAGAGTATTGAATTACTTCTTTTTCGAAGATCTTGGCGTTGTCGAAGTTCCTTTTCTTGGTTTTGGACCAGCAGTCTCTACACTCCTTCTCGACCCTGACATCGTTTTCGTGGGGGACGAAGGTGTGGAGGTTTTAGTCGCTTTGGCCCCATCCGTTTTATCTTCCCTGATGTTTTTCATGGAAGTTGATCTTAAAGGAGGAGACGGTGACTTCTTAGGGGAGCCTAAGGCTCCTTCCTCAGACGAAGTCCTTGACTGCAGTTTCTCCTTCGAGCTTGACTGAGATTTTCTGTCTTCTCTGGGAGAGCTCCTTGGTTTTACATCCTCCCTTGACACTGATTTACGCATGGATGACGGTCTTCCAAGCAGATCACCTGACTTTTGTCGTAACAAAAGATCACCTGATTTTTGCCGTGCCAGCAAATCACCCGATTTTTGTCTTGACAGCAAATCACCCGATTTTTGTCGTGACAACTGCTCAGTCGAACCAAAACCTTCAGTGGAACGTCTCGAGCCATCAGAAGGCCCTCTTCTTTTTGTTGCTGGAGAAGCAGAGCCATATCCACTACTTTTTACGTTAGAAAAATCGAGTCCTTTGAGATGTGTTGACGAGCTCGTTCCTATATCCGACTTCTGTCGTGTAAAGTCGTGTTCGTGAGTTGGAGAATCGTGTTTGGCAGTTCTTGGTCGTATCGTATCTGATTTCTGTCTGTTGATACCATAGCCTGAAGACGCAACATTCAGTTTTGATTTGTGTAACTCGCCTGAAGGTTCCCGCAGAACAACAGGAACATCTGCCCTCAGCTTACTCGCAGATTTCTCTCGCTTCACTTTGAATCCTTGCATGGCCTGCGAGGATCCCTCGGGCAGGTATAGATTTTCTCGCAGTTGATAGTTCTTTCGTCCATCAGCTGTAAATGAATAAGTATCATTATCAGAATCAACTGGTAGTATAGATTAATGAGCTTACATGCGCTCTAGAAATTATCATACCAGTATATCTGAGCATATCGAAATAAGAATAAAGATAGAATTATGATGAAAATTAATAGAATGTTGTGTGGAAACCTAAGCTTAACAAATCGATACCAGAGAGATACTCATATTGTGGACTGACACTGGGTTCCAGTCAGGGTTAAATGCGGCCAAGGCTACGATTTCAAAAATCACCCTCCAATGATTGTATAATATTTTTAACAACCCTTGAATGGTAGTATTTGAACTAAATTACAGGAATCAACTGGAATAAATACTCCCCAAAAAGAAGCAAATTCAGGAAATTCCACTAACTGATAATGTTATCTTGTTAAATTGGGCCATTTGGTAGCCCTCTCATCAGACACTAAAACCAACTGGACCACCTGTCAAGCCATAATGGGAGTACTCCCCATGAAATCGAATCAACCAAGAATTGTCGAGGAAGTTAGCATTTGTTCAATAACATTTTTGCTTGCAAATTTTGAACAATCACTTAATCAAAGTCACCATACCTCGACATGGGTCGTGTTTCTCTAAGAACTCGACCAGACTCAGCCATCCACCTCCAACACGAACCATAATGTTACTCCTCAAAATTCGCACCAAACATTTCTTCTGACTTTCACCGAATTGATAATATTGGTCGCCATCTTTACCTTCACCAACCTTCTGCGTTTTGAAACGATGCTGGCAACAGCATTTGTTGCATTCGGTCTCGATCTACGAATAGAAACATTGGTTAACTAACAGCGTGTTCATTTAAAACTCGAGTGTTCTAAAAACACGATTATATTGAAGAAACCGAATCTATGATTCTGAAAAAAGGGTTCGAAAAGGGTGTGACAGTGTTGCAGAGTAGAGCTTTGAGAAAGTGTTAAGGAAATAACGTGGTTGAAGGATCTGGCACAATTGTGGTTTTTGTTATGGGAGAGGAGGAATTTCGTTTCAAGATAGTTGATCTTGGAGTCGTTGGAGTAACTCGACGATTTTTGTCGATATTTTTGTGAACATGAAGAAAGGTGTGGAAAGAAAACAATATTTACGTGTTTCTATAATGATTTATCCTTGTGACCCCACAAGGGAAAAGGCATAGTTATATCCAAAAACTGCTATAAATAGGCCCAAGAAAAACCTAAAAGCCAATCGTTTTCTTCACAATACAATGAAACTGCAGACATTAAAACTTTTGGATACAGTTACATTTAACTTGGCATGAACAAGCTTTTAGCCATGTATTCTGGAAATATTGCTATCAAAATCTAACCTTAGCTTACCCCAGTTCCTAGGGTGTTTATTACTCCCATTTGTGATATTGAAGTTTACTTGCATAGCAATAACCATATGGGTTTTTGTAAGGGGCTCTAGTGAAGTCCCATGCTTAACATTTATCCAGGCAACTCAAAATTTGGCAGAAAGTGAAATTTCTTTTGCATTCATTTGTATTTGTATTGTAGCCTTAAAATTGAATTGAATTGAATAGGGTTATACCTTGTATTGAATTTGTTCTGCAACTGTCTCCGGTTTCTTGGTTTTCGACGGCTTTTTCTCTTTCAAAGCATTGAAGAAGTCCTTGTAGTCAATCAGGTCTGACTTTGCAAACATGTTGAAGACCAGATCTGCTTCCCATCTCTCTGAGACAAACGCTGGAAAACAATGACATAGCTTGATCAATATAAAAACCTCAATCATGACCTTTATAATAACTTAAACTATAGCCTCAACCCGGATCATAGATCAGTCGTAGCAAAAATACTTATCACGAACTAAATCTACCTTTCAATATGGCCATAAATATTTTTGAATAGTTATTAACAAAATCAAAGAAAAACAAAAAAAAACTCTTTTACATTTAGAATACATAATTATTCCCCCTTATATGGCTGCTAGGAACTTAATTTATGAACAACATGCTCGATTCAGCTCAGTTTATTTTGAGATCAGTCATTACAATGTCACTTATCATTCATTAATTCTGCCTTTCAACATGCCCTCTAGTGCCTTCGAATTTTCTCACAGATGCTCGATCCAATATGCAAGTTGCTACTTTACTCACATGTTTCAAGGATTCCGTCAACAAACTCATTTCTTGTCAGTTTGTTGTCTCGGTCTTTGTCTTTCCGTCTCCACATGTCCAATACTCGTGATTTTGTATCTTGAAGCCATCCCTTGTACTAGAATGAAAATAATAATCAGGTTTCAAACAAGGTCTAGAGGTATGCGGCATGATATTCCAGCAATAGAATTAATGTTCTTTAAATAGAATTCCATGCTATCTAAATCAAATTACATGCTCAGGCAATAAACCTGATACTACAATATGTAGTAATGAAGTGCATGTTACTTCCCCCCTGCTGGAAACAAGACATAGCCTTAATCAGGCTACCATGTTAAACAGAAACTGACTCAACCACTAACTTATTAATCATCAAAACAGATAAGAACCTTATGCTACAATATGCAGTAATGAATTGCATAGTACTGTGCCCCTGCTGGTAACAAAGCCCTGTCTTAATCAGGTTTGCACGTTAAACACCAAATCACTTGTCTAGAAAGATTAAATATCACAAGGAATAGACAACTTTTCCAATTACGTCATCTCTATAGAAATTCATCTTGAAACAACCTTAGCCTCGACATGATGCGTAGCGAAATCCCAAAGCATGCATTGCTCTCAAGTTCACAAAGCAATTCCATTTGTTGTTAGGAGCATTGCAAGCTTTGGGAATAAGGTACGCATCATGTCGAGGCTAAGGTTGTTTCGAGATGAATTTCTATAGAGATGACGTAATTGGGAAAAAGGTCTATTCAGGAAAAAGTTACGAGAAAGTGAAAGGCTGAACAAATTTTTACAGAAACTTACCCGTGACTTCCATTGATCCCAATCGAAATCTGCAGATGCTTTGGCCTAAAAATAATAATTCACAAATGAAATTAAAATCGGGATCATGTAGCAAATTTAGTTAAACCATCTCCTAAGCTGATATCGGCAGTGATCCTTTAAAATTCCGCCTTAGATGTAGAATGTGGCTCAATTAGTTTGGATAAGTCACTCATCTCTTGGCGCTTCACTAGAGCCCATATCAGCTTACTAGTATCAAAGTACTAATGTAAGTCAACTTTAGTAATGGGAGCAATAAATAAACTAGAATCCCACCCTCATACTATATGTAGTGATGACGTGTATGCTTCTGTGTCCCTGCTGGAAGCAATGCTCAGCCTTTAATCAGTCTACGTCGTTAAACAGAAGCTTGCTCAAACACACGCCATACAACCAGGAAGAGCAGTACAGCACCCCTTAAGAACACACCACACAGTAGATTTGAACTAACATGATAATGATGATAGCGAACTTACGATTCTGATATCATTGAGTTTCTTTCTTAGTTTACTAGCTCTTTCCATCTGAGCAAGAAACAAGTGTTGCCATCTTTTCGCCAGCTGTGTTATCCTCGGATTGATATATTCCTTCTTATTGACATCCTGATGCCTGCCGGGTGTCTTCACGGATGAGGGTCTTTTCTTGCCAAAGGGCACCTTAAATTAAAATCAGATCAATTTCATTCATTATCATTATTATCATCATTATCAAATTCTTCAAAGTTGGTTCTGAAAATAGCTCTGCTTTTCACTATTTAACGAAGAAGAAAAACTTTCATAAATAAAAAACAAATTTCATAAATACTTATTCTTTTACTATACTTTATTATTTCTATCATACTTTCATAAATGCTAATATCTTTATTTGTAGTAGAACAAACGAAATACAAAGTACATAATGATAAAACAGTTTCTAACCGGCAAAGAACTTGAGCGTCTGCAACTCATCAGAGTAGTACGTCAGAAAGAGAACGGAAATGAAACCTAATAAATTATTATACCGATATGTGGATATTCGTATACGCTTTATTTCCTAACCGAATATACCTATTGGGTTCAGAACAATGAGTTAAACAGAAAACTACGTTACTTGTTTTCATTAGGACAACTACCATTACCCATTACTTCAGCAGACTTTAAAGACTCGTTTGCACGGCTCAAGAGTAAAAAATAAGCAAGTTTATTCACCTTTTTAGCGTTCTTGATCACCTTGTCGTAATCTGGTTGTTTCGAGGTTGCTTCTTCCTGCTTGCGAGTAAAATCTTCCAACATCTTATACAGCGTGTCGTAGTCTTCCGGAAGAGGAATATTCTCACTCTCCATCAACTTCTCTTCTTCGAATGCAATCCACGCCATCAATTCTTCAACCAACCGTTGCTCTTCTTCGGCCAATTTTTCGCCCTCGTGCAGTCTCATTTCGCGCTGTTTCGCCCACGTCGCCACATCAAACCATCGCCTCTTCAACAACGTAGTCTGGTGTCGCACCATTTGCAGTGCACTTGGATGACAGAATCGTAAAATAATATCGCCTTTACGAGAGAACGTGTTTACGTTTGTCTCCTCAATGTTGAGTTCGCTCTGAAGCTTTTCAAACTCGGCAAGTTGGTGCTTGATTCCATCAAGATCGTCTGCAATGGGACCTTGCGATTTCAAGGTGTCCATGAATTCGGAGATTCGCTTGAAAGTGGCCTTTGTGCCAGACTGGAACTCTTGAGCGAGCATCAGAGCGTTTTGCAACCGTCCCTAGAAATATAACAAAATTGAATAACAGATCTCTATATTTTCAGAGTTTCATTACTTTCAGGAGTAGGCTATAGTACATATGATCTACAGCCTTGCCCCCAGTAAGTGATTTGCTAGACCATTTCAACAGATAAAGTAAACAAGCTTACGGCATATTGTCTGCTCTGTGTGATATGGTAAGGGTTCGTAATAATAGGTGTCTACAGGGATACAATACGAACACTTGCATGAATTCGAAGAAGTGATTCAGAAGTTTCTTTAGGTACCATGAAATGAAAACAAATCAATGAATAGAAAAAATTGATGGTAATTAATGGAGATGAAATTGTTTGGTATACGTTGAAGTAATTCTCGAAAGGTAATTGATATTTTGATAGATTTCATCTAACCTATTATCCATGAGGTTTCGACAGAGTTTTGCTATAACAGGTGTCTATGGAGATTTGATACAGGCAACGACGTGCAAAGTGATTGAAGAAACACCTTTTTCTGAAAATCTGACACTTCCAGTACTATGATTATTGGTTGGCTAAAACATTAGAGTGCACAATAAGCGTATGCCATGCTTATTAATTTGTCAAACATTACTTCAACCCACAGAGCATATTTTGAACTCTATGTTTTTGTTTAGTACTAGTCCAACTGATGAAATATCCTTGCAACTGCCAACAATAGCAGCTTTGTTCAAACATAAAAATACCAGTCTCTTTGAAGCCCTTAACACTTCGGCTTTTACTAGCAGAAGGTCTCAGAACGGTCAAGAAAGTGCCGTTTTAAGAAGAGCAGCTTTTTGATGAATCAGAATTCAAAAAGGAGGCTAATGAAAAGCTAATTGGTTTGAAAGTACATTGCCATGAATTGGCTTGATCCTGTTGTGATTGGCTTTTAAGATCGGGACCTATTTTCGTGCTTCGTAACGGTAAAAGACTGTATTAAGATAGGTTGCAATACCTTTTTAGTGGCAGACATGGAGTTGACAGCTTCCCATCTCATCTTCAACTCGTCCAGTTTCTTCTGCAGAGAGGCTGGGTCTTGCACGTGACCTTCCTTCACTGTCTGCTCGCCAATCGATATGATCTTATTGAAGTTCACTTTACGGCTGTTCAGGTCGTTCTCAAATCGCTAGAGTAAAAAGACGGTTATTGAAAAAATGCACAAGTAAGTAAGTAAGCAAGTAGGTCATTATTTAACGCGCTAGCCTGCGAAAGGCATTTTCCAGTAGCGGCACAGGACGCCTAGTTTAACGTCCTTTTTGAAGGATGATTGAGTGAGTTGTTTTGTCAACACCTTGAAGGTGACCCATCCAGATTTTGACTTCCCACGACCAGGCCTAACTTCAGCTGCTTGCATAAGCAAACCACTTGAGGCACTCGGTTACTTCACTCACGCCCTAACATATTAAACAACTAATAACTGCATGAAAATCAGCTTGTTTTTAAAAACACCCTTTAAAACAAAAAACAATGTTTACAAACTTTAGGCCATTTTTGCGATTCCCCCGATCACCATTTAGTTTTTACTGGCATCTATCATTTAGTTATTACCTATTTACTTTATAACTTTATCATTTTCATTGATTATACTGTTATTCTTCCTTGAATATTAGTTTGAAAGATGATTTTGTATCTGACTCTCTCCGAAACAAAATAAGCAATGCAGAGCACAAAATAACACTACCTTATGAATGTCCAGAAGTAGCTTGACTTAAGCTGGAAATAGCTTAAGCCCCCGCTTAAACCACTCGGACAATCACCCTCATATTGCACAATTGCTAACTGCATGAAAATCAGCTTGTTTTTAAAGACTTTGCCCTTTCTGCGATTTTCACAGTCACCATTTAATTTATTAAAAGCATTTATGATTTACTCAATATGATTATTTTATCAACTATTACTCGATTGCAATACTTATTCTCCCATAGATATTGGTTTGGAAGATTAAATTATATCAGGCCCCTTCAAAAACAAAATAGCAATGCATGCATGGCATGAAATATCCCCACCTTGTGATGGTCCAAGAGCAGTTTAACTGTCTCTACGTCTCCCATCACAGCTGATCCCGTGGCTAGGACAGGCTCGATGTTGCTGAACCATTCTTCCAGGGCCTGAACTGCATCGTGGAACATTCCATGGAATATCAGGGCTTCTTCCAGTTGCCTTTGTCTGAAATAAGAAAGTATATATATTTACTTCTATGTAAACTGAACTATTATTTTGGGAAGAAATATCGCTACTGGTAGTAAAGGTAAGATATTACCACAAAACTAATACGTAGCTAAGTATAAACATTCAAACTAGTTTATAGAGAGTTAGCAGCTTAAGATAATAACAAAAGATGCAAGAAACTAATGGATGGATTACTCATTATAGTGGTAGGCCTTAATATGTAAATCTGGTATTAATTCATAATGGAGTCAAGAGACTAAGCCCGTTTCGTGGTTGCTCTCTCATCAGAGCTTTGTTAGTACATTTCCCAGTGAGTGGGTTGTCATGAAATAGGCTTGCAGAGACGCAGAGGTTAGTCCCTTGAATCATTTCAACATATATTACGCTATCATACAACATATATTACGCTATACATTTATGTATCGAGCACTGTATTAGGGAATACCGAGATACCAACATCGTAATGCAAAAATCAGGAGTAGATGCGTGAGAGACAAGAGATATATCAACGATAAACTCGTGATCTTAACAGGGATCATCTCCAATTTTCAGCAAAATTGGGAAAGCCATATTCGAATTATTTGGTCAAGCGTTCCAAGTAGGGATATGTTTGCCTTAGAAGTACGAGGCACTTGCCAACTACAGTTTGTTTAAGCTTTATAGATTTAAAACATTTAATGCAAAATTACCTTAAAACAAAGAGCTTGCAGACTTCATCCCAGTAAGCTTTGATTTCCACTGATTTGTCTTCGATGATAGCTGCCTCTGCCGGGTTGCTTTTATTCTGCAACATGTGACCACTCTTTATTATCGTATTCAGTGGAGGCTGAAGAGAGCTAAGCACGGCATGCGAGTCCTAAAAAAGCAAACACAATAAATATATTTTATTATTGATGCATTTTATAATCATATACAACATATCAAAATTAGCCTTATTATCTTAAACATCAAGCACTGAGGATGGTTTTTAACCGAAAAGCTTTTGCTATTTCTACTATGTTGTATGCATGATTTTAAATTATCTCATCATGGAAAAATTTTAATACATGATACATTTTATGATTTTAGAAGGGTTACCAGAGCATGGAAGTAATCAAATTTTTTATTATCGTTCTCCTCTAGGAAGAACAAAAATATGAAAAGTTCCTTAATCATCCGTACAAAGTTCTATGTCCATCAAGTTATGAATTAAACATTTATTTAGCTGTTGATGGTGAACGTAACAGTTTAATGTCCTTGGCTCTTTACTCGTCAATCCGAATCAATTCAAAGCGTTCTTACAAAGCAAACTTTAAACATTAGGTCAATCGAGAGAAAAATATAGGAACGGAATTGAGCTAAAAAGAAATAAATAATAGAATTTTGGGGGAGCAAAGCAGAGCAGGGCAGAACAGAGCAGAAATGAAGTGATTGGAACAAAACAGGACAGAACAAGAAAGAGTTCAACAGGAATGTGCAATCTGGTAATACCTAAAAGAAGCAAATATGACCCCTCTTCGATAACTTTCTAATGTCTATATATGTGTCTTTATGAATTTCAAATAATGTCAACAACATCAAACAGAGCAGAGCGGAAATGGAGTGAATAGAACAAAATGGGACGAGACCAAGACAGAGTTGAACAGGTATGAAAACTCTAGCATCTAACAGAAGCAAATATAACTCAACTCCGATAACTTTATAAATGCTTTCATATGTGCCTTTGAATATTTCAATTAGAGTCACTAACAGGTAACAGAGTAGAGCAGAAAGGAAGTGATGATGAATTGGGAAGAAAAAGACAGAGTTAAATAGACATGAGCACTCTAGTGTAAGCTCACCTTATGTTGTTTAAGCTGAGCTCTGACCATGATCTTATCCTGGCCAATCGTCTGATCTGCGTTGATCTTATTCTTCAAATCTTCCAAGCTGCCATTCAATTTCGTCGAACCTTCAAAGAACTGTTTCGCAAGATCCAGGTTTTCTTCCAGTGACTTTCTGCGGCGTTTAAGTGCAGTGTTTACAGTCTTGAACCTGTCATCAGTGGATCTTACGTCATTGTTCAGCATATAGGCTTCGTTTGTGATGCATGTTTCTGTGATTTCGATGGCGATTTTCTTTATTTCTCCGAGTTTTGGGCGATGTTCTTCAAAGTCTGCATAGAAGTCCTAATAAAATGCAAAGAGAAAGTAAAATAAAGGACTTAATATAGACAGTACTATTACAATTATAGAAGCTGAAGTTTTGATTTCAAACATAAATGATTGTGAATAGGCTTCATATACACACCTAATCATACTAATAAGAAAAAGGTAGCCTTGTAACTAACAATGCCATTTGTTTTATCTTTTTTGCTGAAAATCGTAATTCTTTTGATGGTTCCCTTTAGTTAGTGTGCACTTTCGTTCTGCTTTACTAGTAAATTAGTCAAATGACTTGATTCAATTTAGCATTGTTTTCTTTTGTCAGTGTGCTCTTTCGCTCTGCTGCACAAAATCATTACCAGATGCAATGAGAATACAATGCTAATAGATTTAATTTCTAGACTATCTCTCTTATGACTTTAGGTTCGATGTATTTTTCCAATCCTAACCTACTGATGTTGAATTAGTTGTTTAGAATATAGAGGCTAGAACCCTGAAGAAAACAAAGGGTCATTTTGAAAATAGATTAAAACATAACAAAAACACTAAGAAACGCACCTTCAAAGTCAATAGCTGCGCCTCCACAGTTTCAAGCAATGTTGCGGGGGTATCGAAAGCCGAGCAGTTTTCCTCCACCACAAACAACCAAGCATCAAACTCCTTGTGTAGCTCAGACAACTTTGTCGACTTTTCGAGACAGGCTTGAAGTTTCTCTGTCTGGTTATCAGCCAATGAGGAAACGACATTCCACGAGTTCTTGACGTCATCTAAGGTCTTTTGAAGGATTCGAGAACTGGCGATTGAACTGGATTGAACAAGAACTTCCAAAGTTTCAATTATATGGAGGTAGCCGGGTTTTCTCGATTCGATCACTTTCATGAATTCCTACAAAACAGTTGATAATTTAGTTTAAATAATATCTAATGAAACAAAATGGGCCAAACACAACTTAAAGAGTATCATCTTATGATAGCTTTAAAAGTACTATATCGAAGGAAACTTTTAAATGTAAAAGACCTTTTACTGCCAAGAATAGACTAAACACAAGTTTCTTAAGGCTATTAATTTCTCAAATATAGCTTTACTTTACACAGGCGAACGGACTTGAACTCAAAACCACTTAATTAGAAACCAAATGCCTAGCAGTTGCACTATACAGCACAAATAATCCAAGGCTAGGGGTGAGTGGAGTTTATCTAGTTGGTTTGCTGAAAAATCTTTCATTTTTCAACGAATAATTTCAAGTGATAGAATACGTCATGAGATTACTCAAGTGGAAGGACCCACGACCCCTTGATGATAGCTAATTCATGTCTATAGCTTCTTGCTGACTTCGCATATCATAAAAATCTAAAGAAAAGCATGAAACTTGAGTAACAACTACTGTGGAATCTCGATACAACAAACCCCGAATATAACGAACATCCCGGTATGACGAACTAAATGTCTGGTCCCATGGATTCTGCCTTACAAAATAGTCCTCTCGGTGGAAAAAGTCTTGATGTAACGAACAGTTTCCAGATTCCCTTCAGAGTTCTTTATAACAAGATTCCACTCTAGTCTTATTTCTTGCTTCTCATCTAGTTCATGTTTATTAATTCTTATCTACTTCATGTTCATTAACATAAAAAATCCTGCAACTTACCCCATGTTTTTCAAGCTGTGTTTTTGCAGTCTCAGGTTTCCCACCGACCGGCAACTTGCTCTTCAAGAAAGCTTTACCTTCATTCAACCAACCAATCATCTCACGAACTTGGTTTTGGAATTCCCTCGAGTCATCAAGTGCATGGTGTAATTGCTCCAGCCTCTCAGCCAATAAGATTTCAATATCATTCCATCCTTTGTTCAATTCCTCGAGTTTCTGTTCCAGCTTTTCCTTGTCTTCGGGGCTCTTTTGAGATTCAAGGAGATTCGAGGCAGCTTTTCTGCAGATGTCGATGCTGGGCTCGTGAGCTAATACGTCACTTCGTATAACCTGGAACAAGACAATCATTTTCCTGTCAAGTAGGTACTAGCCAATAGCTAACCATGATGCGATATACGATGGGGATGAAAATGTCTTTTATCACAAAACTTCAGGCAAGCAAGAGCCACATTTCATCAGTATAAAATGGCACAGCAAGGTTTACATTTCATTTAGGTAATTTAGAATATGTCCACATAAAAACCAGAGGACCTCTATTGTGTAGATAGAAAGAGTTTGTTTTCGCCTTAAGATTCTTAAAGTAATCTCATTGGTCAGCTCACTGTATCCCAGATGATGATTGGCTTTCCTACACTATGCCAATCATTCACCTCTTTTGACTTGAGTAAAAATATATCCTGAAAAACCCACTAGTGATTAGAACAGACAGCCATAAAACTTTATCTCCCAGAGACAAATTGATTAAGACTCTAAACCTGAAATAGTATTCTGCTTACAAATGAAGTAAGTCAATTCCTATATGTGACTTTGTGGCCAAAGGCCTGCAAAAAATGAAAATGACTTACTTTTAACTTTGCCATCTCAACCTCGATCAGCTTCTTCTCCTTAGGTGGAACCTCGTTTTCAGTCAAGATTGTTTTCGTCTGAATAATCCAAACCAAGAGCTCCTCCACAGCGATAGAGAATTTACCAAGCTGCAGCAAAGCTTCCTCCAACCTTTGTTGTCTTTCATTGCAGTTGAGACAGAGCTTTTCCCATCGTTCTTTAACATCATCTAGTTTATCACTGATTTTATCGGCGTCTTCAGGGTCGATTCTCTCTGCCAGCGTGTGGCCTTTCTGACTCAGTACAGTAATCTCCATTTGCTTGAACGTCAGAATTTTGTAGATATCCTGAATAGGGAAGAAATAATTATAATTCTAAAATTATCAAATTGAGCACCTTTTCCCAAATTAGGCCTTCTTAACCAAGACATATAAAGTCGTGTAGTAAATTTGAGAATGTGCAAAACTGAATTCAACCCAGAAAATTAAGATTTGAATGTCAGAATTTTGCAGATTTCCTGAACATGAATAATAATTTTAATTCTTAAATTATCAAGTTGAACACTGTTTACAAATTTAGGGCTTTCTGGCCAAGACTTATGACGTTGTGTAGTAAATTGTGGTGAGATATCTGGGCTATTTTAGGAACACAATGGTGTTGAAATTTAATTCATATCAGTGTTTAAATGACTTCTCATAACTATGATTAGTATTATATTGTATTATTACTATAGTTTTATAAGTATAAGAGATTGCATTGTTGTACTTGTCGTAATGTATTTTGAAATCGATGAAATCATACGACGCAAAACGCATATGCAAAGACAATAACGGAAGTGTAAAAAAATAATTAGTAACTTAAACGATGGAGCATAAAATTGAAGTTAAAAATATAAAACTAAGTTTACTTCTCAATATAAAAACTTACCCGCATTTCACTGAGCTGCCTCTTAACCATGTCGAGTTTCGTACCAATAGGAGGCATGTTGGCAAACGTATTTTCTTCATTAGTCAGCCATACTTCGACAGCTTCCAGCTCTGTTTGGAACTGCACAGCGAGCTCGTAAACTTGCTCGAGCTCGCTTTTGCGTTTGCTCCAATTGTTCTCCAGGGCTTCCCATTGGTCAGTTACCTCAGTGAGCTGCTTGTGAACATCGATCTTGTCTTCCTGGCTTGCATGGGTGATCAACGCTGGGCTCGTTTGGCACAAGATGTTGATGACTTCTTCGTTGCTGTCCAGGTCTTTCCTCAAGGCCTTAGTGTTGAAAGATTGGGAAAATAGAACGAAATTCGATGGTAATTGAAAAATAGAACTGACAATGGCAAGAAACATTCTGCGGTATCTAAACACGCTTAAATCACTCAAGCATGATATTCTTATTTCAAATTCACCTTCTGAAAAGTATGATTTAATAAGTGCTGAAGTCAGATATCCACCGCAAAACCTCTAGGCCGCAAACCAATTGAAAATATGTTTGATGATATTTCATGAAGCTTGGCATAAAATGTCCAGCATTGCACTTATTGTAAATTATTCCAATCTTGGTTCTACTCTGAAGAAATAGCAAGAAACAGACTTTGAATTTACGATTTTCATAGTCTCAATAATGAAATATTTTCGAAACTGACAGTGCTATGAAAGTTTTAATTAGGCCTTGTCCATACGTATCTGGATATTTTTGACAACACATATTTATCTATCCGTTTTCGTAAAAAATCCTGTCCGCACGATGAGCGTTTTCAAAAACGTTCTCCGTCCATAAGGATACGGAGGAATCATTAAAAAAAGTTTTTGTTTGTTAAATTGACAGAACGAAACTAAGCTGGTCACGTCATCGTTTTCTAAAAAATACGTTTTCGTCGTCCCCACGACTACATGAAAACGGAGTTTTCAAACATTTCCATTCTGGGGACAGTTTTAATTTTCAGATGCGACCGCAAAATACGCTAGGTACTTGTGGACGCAAGTGGTATTCGTAAAGAAAAATGTTCGTCTTCACAAACTTCAAGTTAAGTGCGGGCAGGGCTTGATTAAGAGAATCAGCTTGATGTTGGAGGAAAGTTGCCAAAAAAAAAAAAAAACAAACCTCGTGTTCAAGTTGAAGCTCCTTGATAGCGTTTGGATCACAACGAGGCTCCACCTCCGCATCAAAACTCTTCTGAACAACAAGCAACGTCTCCTGCAACTTCTCAAGTCCAGGCCAGAATTTCCTAGAAGCTTCGAGCGAATTCGAGAGAGCTTTGCTGCGATTTTCAGTTGCAGTTTTGATAAACCTGGTAACATGGTTGATTTTCCTTTGTTTTTCTCGTAGACTGCTTAACAAAAGAGAGTTCGGCTCCTCTTCACAAGACAGATCAATCGATGCAAGAATTTCTGTTATGGTAGCCTCGAGTCCAGCAACTTCTGCCTCAGTTTCCTGAGAGGGAAAGTAGAGAATTACGAAGAACGAATATATTAGCGATATAACAGAGATCTCAAATTTTTGCCTAATGAAACGTTGGATCCATCAATATTTGGAAAAAAATGTACGAAGCTAATAGCACACATTACCCCCTGGAAAAATGTGAAATAAGTGATTCAATAAATTAGAGTAACCAAACCAATGGGGTGTAATGTTTTTTAACTCAATGCCAATGATTATGTATATAATAAATTCTGTTTGGGCATTCTGCAACGAGATATAGCGCGGAAACTATAAAAACTACAATAATACAATAAACTAAAGAGATAAGTTTAGTCCCTTAACTCTTTTCTTCATAACATTCATCATACTCTACATTTATTCATCATGCACTGTTATAGGGAAAGCCGAAATACGAATACATCGCAATAAACTAAATCAATAGACAAATCACAACGAGTACGGTATCACAGGGTAGTCAGACGAGAGAGTTAGAATTACATCCACTCATAAAAATCAATACAATATAATAATAATCAAAACGCATGTTGGTTGAAGCAAGGTGTAAATCACTTCCAAATATCTTGTACCCTTCCCTAAAAATTCCACGTTCTAAAGAATAACTCAAGAAACTTGTTGTTCTTCGAAGATATCTCGTAGACTTTGAGAGAGAATGAAATTCGTCTTAAAGTACATAAATAAACAATAGACTAACCTTGTGACTGCCAATTTGCTTCAAAATCTCATCCTCATAAACAGCCACGGGCTCAAGTGACTTCAACCTCAATTTTATGGCTTGAAGATGTGAGATGAGTTCATCTGACTTTGCTTGAACCTCCTCGGCCTGGTCTGCTGCTTTCCGAATGCTAATACCTGGTTGGAAAAACACATTTTCTCTATAAAGTGCTGCTTTTCTTACTGTTGATAAGTTCAGGCACATCTTAATCAATTACTGAACGGATGTGGATGCAAAATAAGAACATAGAGGACTATAGATGAACAACTTTAGCAGCTTTGACTCCTAGCATCCATTATTACTGTTTACTCTTTGATACAGCGAGTACAATACCAAAATAGAGGACTATATACAGACAGCTTTAGCAATTTGGACTTTAAACAAGTCATAATCAACTCTTTGCTCTTCAGTACAACAAGTGACGTAGCAAAATAGAAGACTCTGGATAAACAATCTTAGCAATCTGGACTTCTAGCAGCCATAGTCAACACCTGTGCTCTCTAGTTGAGCTATAGTAGAGATATAAAACAACTGACTAAGGCAACTCAGATAAATTCTGCAAGTTACAGAAAATAGATACAGCAATATCTTGAATCAAAACATCAACATGATTCGATGAAGTAGAACAGCTTAAAATTGATCCGGGAGATAGTGGTTTAATCCCTAACGTAGCAATAAATATCATTGACAAGCCTTTGCTGTTTGTGATACGGTTACAAACAAAATAATGTATAAATAAAGGAGATAGTATTATTGTGCTTTGTTGTAGTACTGTTATATCTACTATCTGTAGCAATTACTAAATACAAATGTACTAAGACACATTCTGAACATTTTGGAGAGAAGAATTGCTGATTCTTGAAAGAGTAACATCGACCAAAGATATCCAGCCTTGAACTTCCAAGAAATTATTCGACGGCCTCTTATTTACTCTTGGTATGCATCGAAAAATTCCAAATAATGCATTTCTACGACACTCTCAACAAATAGATTTCAAACCATTACCCCCTGGGATAATACGGAATAATATACTTGATCAATAGAAAACCCAAAACAAATGGGGCATAAATTATTCTGTCCCAGCATCGATTAGTATGCATATCAAAAAATCTGTCTAGATACAGATTTCGCAACGGCCTATAGCCTTAATTCTCATCAGCATAAAAGACTTAAAAGTTTTTAGCTAATTTCTTCAAAGAGCCAAGATAAGCTTTAGTCAACTAAGCGTATAAGAAGACAGCTTTCAGAGGATAAGAGGAAAAAATTTCAGAGGAAGTTATTCAATTACAATGCTGTATACTTTCCTTGTTTAACGAATTATGACAGGACTAGGGTCTGTAGTTTTGAGTGATTCGACCAATAGATGAAAACATATCAAGGTCACAGGGCTGGAAAATATAGCGGACCACTGCACCAATGGTCCAAGAAAATGTTTATATCTCCGGGAGGTAAAAAGAATTCATTTTTCACCTAGGGACCGTCATTTAGGTTGACCTTTTTGAGCTCACAATGGTTTCAACCCTCTCCCCAACATGGCCTGATGTATGTTGCTTGATAGTCTGAAAGATATTTTAACCCATCGTAGAGCTATTTAGGCCCATTATGGTTGGACATTTTCAGCAATTTCAAGGATAAGAATATCAGGAGACTCTTTGCACCTGGTTGATTATGTGCCAGTAGCTAGATATGTTCCATTGTCCAAGAAAGTATTGTTCCATGGTCCAAAATTGGTTCCATGATCCATAAAAGCAAAGTATTTTTTCCAGCCATGCACGGTTAGTAGCCACAATGGCTCTATCAGTTTTCTACATTCAAACAAATTCAAGCTTGGCCGAATGAGATCAAGATATATATGGGTGATTTTCTAGGATTAACTAAATAACTCATTCTACCACACTTCTGAAGGGAAGTTCTACAAGAGATTCAAAGCCTAGAAGCAGCATTCAATGTTAATGTGCCAAATTAATGTGCCAAATCAATGTAGTTTATAGTCAGCCTTATTCTATTCAAAGATAATTCAAAATTTCAAACCTTTCTCAACGACTCTTTTGCTCAAAATCTCCCATCTCTTCTCGAACTCCCCAATCTGAGCTTTGATGACGTCAGCACCTTCCCCTGGACCACTCAGACCAATAAGGTCGTTTCCAGTCTCCTTCATGGTGTTCATCATTGGGAACAACTGATTGACGCCATCTTGAAGGCCCTTCAGCATCTCTTTCTTCACGTCGATTCCCTTTGTCTTGTCTTCATCAATCAATTGTAATAAGTCCTCCAATCGAGTAAACCGGTTTGTGGCCTCGTTTACAATATCTGTATACTGCTGAGACAGTAGCAGAGCCTCGATTATGTTTGCTTGACGTTTATTGACAAGACTGTTCAACTTGGTTTGTTTCTGCTTCAAATTTTCTAATTTTTCTCTCATCAATGGTTCTTCTTCTTCATTGCAGGCCAGTAAAAGCAAGTCTCCTTCTGAGTAAAGCTTTTGGAATTGAGGCTCGTGGATGGCGATGTCAGTGCCAAAATGCTAGGAAGATTAATAATAGATAGTAAGAAAACAAATCCTATCACTATCCTTTACCCTAACCCTTATACCCAAACTCTTCCCCTACCCTAACACTTCTTAGACACTATAGCATCACATCAAAAAACCCAAAAATCAACCATAACAAGGGTAAATTGTATTGGTTAAGATAAGAAATACCAATAAACTGAGAGCTATATAGCTCCTCTTTTGAAATTCTATAAAAAATTGAATTATGCCACAGTATAGTTTCAAAAAAATTCAAAATTATCCAAACATTATTTAGTTTATTCTTACAGGATTCTCTAAACGAGGCTACTGAGTTTAGCCTCTAAAAGCTGTCTTCGAACATAATTAAAATCATTCCTTACCTGGTGTACAGCCAACTGATCCTTAACTATATTAGCTTCTACAGCAACAGGCTCCAGGTTATTGTGGTCATCAAGCTTACCATCTAGCCACTTGGATAAACCGTCAATACCGTCATTAAACGCATCGACCTTTTCTTGACCCATCAACGCGTCGCGTGCTTTCTCCTCAATTTGAACTTTCAATTTCTCGTACCTTTCACAGTCAGTTTTCGAGATTCTGTCAATATCCTGGAAGTCGACAGCAACAACAACTTTTCCGAGCTTCTCAGCCATTGTGGCGAGTTGTTCTACACGTGGTTTGTAGTCAGATAGTTCCTTCTGTAAAGTCTAAAGAGATAACCGAGGACTAATTAGTATTTGAGTATTATTATAGTTTCACTATCTAATGACATGATACCCAAGTACGAGCACCGTAGTATTACACCTATGACCATTAACCCATCTCTTTATGCTGAATAAGCAGAGAAACAGAGAAAGTTGAGAAAAGTTTTTCTTAAGATTTGGCCAGTGACTAGACTGCAAGTTTTTTACTAGTGGGAATACATAATAAAAGAAGCCCCTAAATTTCATTCATTTTTCTTTTCAAAAAAAATTATGAACTAGGTAAAATAAAATATTTTTGAAGATACAAATACTAAAAGGGCCTCATTTTGACTTCGGCCACTGGGACAAAAAGGAGTTTTTTCTGCCACTGCTGTGTCAAGCCCAGAGGCCTGCCGGTAAATTGGCCCACCAGTCAGTGGGTTAAAAAATCTCTCTGTTGGAAGGGGCTCCATCTCGTGGTAATTTTCATTGAAATTCACAGACAGTTAAAAACTGTGGTGTCCCTTTCATTTATTCATCCCTTCCTATTTTATTTGTCTCCTTCTAAGTAATATAAAATCTTACCTTGATTTGTTCAACATCTTCCCCATTATCTTTGATATCCTCGAGTAGCTTATCCACTCTCATAAACCAATCAGATAGCTCCTTATGTTCTCCATAGAACCTCTCACTCAGCTCTGCTGTTTCTTTCAGGACTTTGACCCTGTGCTGGCTTTTCTCAGATAGTTGGTTGCAATGTTCAGATAACTTGTCAAGTTTATTTTGAACGACGTCACAGTTATCTGTGCTACAATAACCCATCAGTGTTTCTGCTGATTTCGATATCTCATAGATGAGAGGCTCAACTACAGTAGCCTCCTTTAGAACATCCTGTGAGAAAAGGGAAAGTTTTTTAGTTTGTGTTTTTATTACTTCTCTTGTTTTTAGACTGTGACGTAAGCAACTGTAACATAAGCAACTCGAGCAGCAAATAATATACTACTTATCTTGTTTGTAAACTAGGAGGAAAACCAAACAAACCATATCATATTGGCTTCATCTGGTTCTTTAGTCTGGGTTGTAAAAAGAAAACCGAAAAACCCATAAGGAACCTAATTTCAACTAAATTGAATAAACCCAAGAATCAACATCTACTCATATTGGTTTGAAAATAGAGAAACTTATTTGTTGTTAATGCTGTGTTCTTTATTTTTTGGTTGTGTTGTTGTTCATACTTATTGTTTTTTCTTACGCCTTCTAAAAATGGGAGGGAAATTATTCAAGCAGCCAGTATAAAAAACGGAACAGCGGAACTGAATCTAATGGGTTGTCTTATGTTTTACCGTCAGAAAAAGGAATCCTTATGCTAGCCGTACACGACAGTATTTTGCTTAAGCAAAGTATCATTCGTACCATTTTGACGTCGCAAACGGTGAGCAAAATGGCACGAATGCCAAAAAATTTTAAACACGTTAGAATTTTACTTTCCGATAGGAGAGTAAAATTGCTTACGACTTTACCACCGCACACTGAATAAAATTGCTTAAGCAAAATAGCACGAATGACACTTTGCTTAAGCAAAACACTCTCGTGTGCGGCTAGCATTATCAAAATACGATTTAAAAATCATACAATTCAAGAAATCACTGCAAATTCGTCAATCTGCTTCTCAATCTCAACCTTAGTACCATATGGTTGATAAGAAGGCTGACAAATCGTCGCATAAAATCTCATTTCCTGAAATTTCAAGGCCTAAATGCTGCTTCTGAAACCAATAGTCTAAAATCTTGAATGTAACCCTTCTAGTGTGGTCGATGAAAAGGAAGCAATAAAAAATTAACAATCCATCGAGGGCCTAAAAACTCACCGCAAATTCGTCAATCTGCTTCTGAATCTGAACCTTAGTACCATGCGGTGTCCACTTCTCAGCTGCAACCTTCTCTTCTAAATCGTTGATCAGTTTATTAGCAGAATTCAATTTCTCATTGAAATCCAACGACAACGGGAGAGCTTCATCCATGTAATTCTTACGCTCAACGACATTCGTAAACAACGAATTCCATAATTCGGTGACTTTCTCAAGATCCAGCTTTGTTTTGTTGGCACTTTCAGCATCAGGTTGAGCGTCTATTATTTCATGGCCTATCTCCTGAACAGATGCGAAGCTTGAAGTTCGATCGTCAAACATTTTCGCAAGAAGCTAAAATAGAATGTATTATCAATAACAGTAATAATGAAATATTAAATATATATTTAAGTTGGCTTCACATTGCTGCAACTAGAATTGACGCTTAGTAGCTAATGCTAACCATACAGAAGCCAATCAAGATACTGAGGAAAATCGAAAACACACTGAAGCAAAATAACTTCCGAAGCTTTTCCGCTGACACTCATCAGAGTAATGAGTCAAAAACAGTCTGTGTTCGATACATAACTTGAGGACAGCGGGGAAAGTAGGATACATAGTGGAACATAATAACTACTGAAGCTGTGCGTCTAACACTCATCAGAGTAATGAGTCAAAAACAGTCTGTGTTCGATACATAACTTGAGGACAGTGGGGAAAATAGGAAACATAGTGGAACATAATAACTACTGAAGCTATGCGTCTGACACTCATCAGAGTAATGAGTCAAAAACAGTCTGTGTTCGATACATAACTTGAGGACAGTGGGGAAAATAGGAAACATAGTGGAACATAATAACTACTGAAGCTGTGCGTCTGACACTCATCAGAGTAATGAGTCAAAAACGGTCTGTGTTCGATACATAACTTGAGGACAGCGGGGAAAGTAGGATACATAGTGGAACATAATAACTACTGAAGCTGTGCGTCTAACACTCATCAGAGTAATGAGTCAAAAACAGTTTGTGTTCGATACATAACTTGAGGACAGTGAGGAAAGTAGGAAACATAGCGGAACATAATAACTACTGAAGCTGTGCGTCTGACCCTCATCAGAGAAGTACGTTAGGATAGTCTTTGATAGGTACAGAACTTGGGAATCGCAAGTAAAACCAGAAACATAGTGAAACATGATATCTTCTGGAGCTTTGCATCTGAAACTCATCAGAGTGGTACGCCTGTGCTCAGTACAGAACCCGAGGATAGAGAGAAAATCATAAACATAGCGACAAATACCAGAGTAGTACGTCGAAAAGAGAACGAACACGAAACCACCAATTGACGCATTTTGCCCCACACCGCAGTGAGAAAGGTACTGTTGATTTCCATGTTGATTTAGCAAAAGCCAATACATACCTTTTGTTCCATGATCTGTGCCTTCAGGACGTTGGGTTCTGGCGTAGAGACCATACCCTGGGTATACACTATCTCCTTCGTCTCCTCCAACCATCTTAACAACGACTCCACTGCATCACTGAACTGGCCCGACTGAATGAGAGCTCCCTCCAACTTGCCTTGTATATCAGATAACTTCTGGCTCGCGTTCAACAGTCGAGTATTGCAGTCGCTTATTTCGTGACTGATCTTTGTACTGTCACAGCCGGAGTACTTTTCTGCGTACAGGTCTTTTGTTATTCCGTTATTGCTTGCTGCAACCTGAAGTTGACTGAGTTCAGCCTGGAGATTCTGTAAAGAATTAATCGGACTATTTCGGATTCCAATTCATAGAAATCAAAATTCCACAAAAGTAATAAAATTATTTTCATAAATTTTATTTCTTCATCTGATTACTATGAAGAAACTACCTCTCGAGCTAAATGTTATTTTGCAGGTACAGCATTAGGTTATAAGCCTATAGATACTCATATTGCGGAAAAATTGTTTTTATTCTGTTGAATTGGACAAATACCATCAATATCAGTGTTTACTAATATCTGTCCGACGAGAAATCATCTTTGTATTATATAGAAGTGTTAAATATCACTCGCCAGCCCTGGGTCTAGCAGGTGAACTATCTTTGCCCACAAAAACAGGCCCTTACAGTATCATGGTTTAGCAGCAAAACATTGTGAACACGAAAATAGACAGGCAAAATACCTTCACTTGTTCCATCTGCGAATTTATAGCAGTAGGATCGCTACCAATAGCTTTCAAAGCATCAATCTCATCCTCAAGCGTTGTTAGCTTTTTATAAGTAGACTCGATAGATGCATTAATTTCATTCAGTTCTGATGATAGTTCATTCAGCTCTCGTTCGATCTCAGGAACACCAGACACCAACTTTTGATGATCATCGATGACTTTGTAGAAATCATTGTAAAATGCTTCGAACTTGATTTGTCTCAGCAAGAATCGGTTGCCGTCCAGGATGAGGTCACTTAACTCTTTCTTTGAGTTTAGGAGTTCGGCCTCGACGTCCTTTAGAGAGAAAAGAAATACATACATGCAGTGCATCTGTAACCCAACAGCTTTGGTGCTAGAAATTCTGGGCGAAACAACATTGAAAATCCTGGGGTTTTCTAGTAGGCAGTTGCTTTCAAATATGGACTTATGTTGCACATTTGGGAGTATAAAGATACTAGGACCTTATACTTATACATGAAGCGATTTATTGCATGCTACCGTGCCCTTCTCGAGATCAGGCCATTCGTAGACTAGCATGTTAAACATAAACTCACTAATGGAACATACTAGAACCTCATATGCTACTATATATAGTGATGTAGTGCATGCTATGATGCACCTGCTAGAAACAATGCCTCGTCTTAGTAAGGCTAGCACGTCAAACAGAAACTCACTCAGTTATCGAGGGGTGCCGCAAACGCAATAGAACCTTGGATACTACTGTGTGTAGTGATGTAGTGTTAACTTCCATACCCAGCTGGAAATAAATCAAGCCTTATTCAGGCTAGAATTTCATACAGAAACTCACTCACTCACTCGCAGATAAGGACCTTATTCTAATATGTGTAGTGGTGTAATGCATGCTACCGTGCTACTGCTGGAAATATAGCCTACCATGGGCTTTCGTATGCTAGCACATAAAACTTAAACTCACACACTCTCAAATAGGAGCACTAACATCATATACTACTTTATGTAGTAAGTAATGCGTGCTTACAGGCTCTTGATGAAAATAAGTCCCCTAGAAGCCTTTTGCAGATAAACACAAACTAAAAAGTTAGACACAAACTAACCTAATGAAAAATAAACTCAATGCATGATCAATTATGAAATATTGCACGATGTAATTACGGGTGTTGCACGATAGCAGCATTCTTCATACCATTTCTACAGCATATTGCACAAAATTTTGCACGCGTTTATAATGGTAAAGGTCTTATACAACACTATTTGAAAACCTAGGCCAATGTGCAAGTTCCCTAAAATACCTACAAGAAGTAACATACCTTAATCGCTGCTAAATTTGTAGCAACTTCATCAACCTCCAATTTCTTAGGTCGACACCCGTCAACTCTGCCAGTCAGCTTGTTTACTTTCTCAACCATGCTCTTCAATCTCTCTCCAAGGTCCTTAACCTCTTTCGCAGCCACTGGTAAATCCTCAGCCTTGGCACTAACAACAACAACAAGATTCTCATAACGAGATCGGATATCATTGGCTTCGCTTCTGATTGGCTCACAATTCGAATGCGTGTGGTAATCTTGCATCTCATTGGCTAACGATTCAACAGATTCAACTTTAGCCCCAAGGCCAATAACTTTCTTATGCATTTTGTCGACATCTTCACAGAGTCTATCCAGTCCTTCACTGTCTATGCCCTTTTGGTTGATATCAGAAATTATATTCTCAAACTTGGTGAGTTTATTCTTGCAAAGTTTTGCCAAATCGTCGAATTCTTTCAGCTTATTCGTCATGTGAGTCACGTGACTTTGACGCTGTTGCAAACCGTCAGTGACATCATTTCTATTCTTCTTTGTACTGGCAAAGTCAGCCTCGACTTCATCCAAGTCTGCTTGACACAACACTGGTAGTTGATCTGCCAATGTGCATAGTTCCTCAAAGAGAGGTTCTTTTTCTTCTCTTTTAGCATTCATCACCTTTAGGACAGAAGTAAAGACGTATATAATCCAGATAACCATTACTGACATTAACATCTATGGACAGTTGAGTTGAGTTAATAGGCAAATATGCTTGTTATCTGCGAAGGTATATATTATCTTATAGCACACCATGCAGAAAAGAAAAAGAGCCCATCGAATAGATAACTTTATTGAACATGAACGTTCTAGCTTGACTAGAAAAAGGTCTTTTTCTAGCAATACATCGGTAGCATACAAACCATCATCTAATATCATAGTAAGAGTTCCTAGTTTATTGATTTTACACATTTGAATAACTAATAACTAGTATATAGTGGTTCGTCACTACGGTAAATACATCACAAAAAGAAAAACAGCATTCACTTACATTGACATCCTTGCTCTGTTTTTCCAGCTCTTCTTTCATACAAGAAACAGGCTCAAATCCTTTCACATCATTTTCCATCATCTCCAGCCACGCATCCATCTTGTCTTTTCCATCTTCGAATTCCTTGGCAGTCTTAAAAGCCTCAGACACAGATTTCTTCTTTCTTTCAACCTCATCATGAATTTTCTTCCATAGACTCGAAAGAGCCTCCATCTGATTTTTCAATGAAGTTTTATCTTCATCAGAAGCGAGGCTGTCGCAGAAGTTGTTACTGGTTGCTATGATGCGTTCGTAGAGAGGTTCTTCTTGGGCAATGTCTTTTTCAATAGCCTAAAAATGAGATAGGGTATCATACTAAAACACGAATTACAATTCTTTGCTTAAATCAAAGGTTTTGTTCATTTCGAACGAATCAATCTTTTAAGTCACTATATTATGAACTTTAGGACTAAAAAAAAGAGCCAATTGAAATTTGTTATAAATAACTACAAATTTTACTTTGCACGTTGTCTATTTTTTTTGTCTGCTTCAAATTTAAACTGGGCAGAATGCAATACATTACAGACACTCATCAAAGTAGTGCAACAGAAAGAGAACGTAAATCAAACCTCGCTAGATATTATACTCAGAGAGGTGGATGAAAATTGGCCAATCAGAAAGGAGGTGAATGATTCGTATAGTGAGAAACAGCCAATCATCACCTGGAGTCAAGCAAGACGACAATAAACTGAAGCAATCAAAAAGGCCTAGTGGGAAAAACCAATATTTCAAGTTATAAATCTGAGTCTACCTCTATCTCACTTAGAAGTACAGAAGCTTTCTGAGATTTGGCTGAAATAGGACGTCCCTCTAAAGATCCAACACTCAATTCAAAGTTCTTCAGTCTTCGTTCAATATCATCAAACTGATCTTTAAATGCGCCAGTTTCTTGTAGTTGGTCTTTCAACTTCTTCTCTCTTTCATCAAGTAAGGCCAGAGCATCATCAACTGGTTTCTTCAACGATTCAAGTTTTTTGTTGATGTTGTCTTCGATATCTGGTGAATTGTTGAAGTCTTTGATTTCGTGTCCGAGTATTGATGCTTCGTTGCACAGGGATTTCAAGTTGTTAGCTTCCACTTGCAAGGCCTTTGAGCAAGAAATAAAGAAATCATTCATATATTGACAAATAATCATAAATACCTTTAACCTCTTTAGAACTTTCAAAACAAGAATAATTAAGTAGGTTGGGGCTACTTGGCTCTAACCAGGTATAAACCACTTGAAGCCTTACTCAAGCTGATTTGTTTCACATTTGACGTGGAACAATACCTGGAGGTGTGAATACATTAACTTTGATATAAATAACGAAAATTTACTAACCTCAACTTCAATTAGTCCACATTTCACCTTCTCAACATCAGCTGAAGGTTCAAATGGCTTCGAAAGCTCATTTTCAAGCCCTCTAGTTTTCTTTTCAATATCCCCAACCAGATTATTATACTCATTAGCAGCCTTATTGGCTTTTCCGACGTCATCGAGTTGTTCTGAGACACGCTCCACAAGGTCCTTGTGCTTGCTTTCCAATTCGTCTGTTCTGGATTTTACAGTAGCTTTGTTCTGGGGCTTATCATCAACAGCAATGACTTCATCAGAGCATTTATAGATGTTCTGTAATTTTGGTTCTAATTCTTTTAGTGCATTCAAGTGGCCCTACAAACAAAAGGACATGGAAGTTACAAAAGTCACGAAAGCAATGATAAAAAAACATCAATTTGAGTAAACAAATGCTATAACTAGGGCTGAATCGAAACTACTTGTATTCTATGACATCTTCTTTGAACTGAAAAGACAGAGCCATATTAACCGACGGTTATAAATATGCTTGATTATTTGAAGCTGTAGGTCCACATCAGCTGTAAAGCTACCCGCCTCTGACCTGCATCAACAAATAAATATGCTTGCTTGCGTGATAAACGCCCACATGCCCATTCTTTCATTGACCAAACAATAGAACCGTCAGAGTTGTTGAATACAATTCATTATATCTTTAACTTGGCAGGGGTCAGCTTTAACCTTGTCCATTCCTTATGATATAGAGGAGCGACAGCTTCATGTCAATTGGCGAATAGTGAGAGGGCGAAAAGAGACAACTTATCAGATGAACCAACTAGAAGCAATTTTTTATTTATAATTACTAAAATATGATCTATTTGTATGATCCATAAGATGCAAAGCTGATTGATTTTCAAATCCTCCAAATCTCAAAGCTATAAAAATAAATATGATCATCTTTGTAGAGCCTCCAGCATGTAAGTATATCAAAGTATAGTAATACCTCATACCTCAAGTTTTTCTGCTTCCAAGTCTCCTACTTCAACATCAAGACCAAAGATAGACTGTTGAGCCATGTCAGTTTCAACTGCACGACAAATTTCTTCAACAGGCTTGATATTCTCTTCTAACGCATCTAGTGCCTTCTTCATATCATCAATCTTATTAGTTGCTTTTTTTAGTTTTCCATCCAGACTTTCCCAATCATTTTTGGTTTTATCTAGTGTCTTGCTGACAGGGTCGGTATTGGAGCTGCATTTGTCCAGCAATGGTTGCCCAGTTTTCATCAGTTTTTCGTATTCTGGTACGTGTGATTCCATATGCGATTTCAAATCCTGAAAATAACAAGTTTTATTAGCAAATATGTAAGGTAAATGAGGAATTTCACCATCTGGTGCTATCAAAGTCGTTTATCAAGTTGAAAACATTTGTAGCACAAATGGATGCAGCAAAATACATTAGGATCTCATATTTAGTGATGTAATGTATGATGATGTTTTTCTGCTAGAAATAAGGTCCAGCCTTATTCAGGCTAGCAAGCTCCACAAAATCTCACTCACTCATAAATGGGTGCAATGAATACAAGTTCTAGTACAGTACATCCTCGATTATCCGAACAGGTTGAACTCAAATTTTTGTAGGGCCGTTCGGATACGCAAAATATTCGGATAATCGAGGAAGAACATTTTACCTACTAAACTTGCTATAAAGGTTATCATCATCGTCCTGAACAGCCACAGGATGCTCAAACTGAATGCAAATTGAAAAGCTTGGCAAACGGAACGACCAACAACATAACTAAGGCAACAGTTAACAACGATAACAACAACGATAACAACGATAACAACGATTTGTAATTTTTTAATGAAAACTTTTGGCGTTCGGATAATCGAGGTTCGGATAATTGAGGTTCGGATAATCGAGGATGTACTGTACTGCAAATGAAGAGGGTAAGTTAGGAATTCTACAATCCACTGCAACAATTTATCAAGTTGAAAGATTCAGTAGCACAGCAAAAAATCAGTGCAGCCAAATACAGTAGGACCTCGTATGTAGTGGATGCTCCTACAGAAATAAGGCCTCTTGTGGCTTTTTTCATAGGCCAGATGGTCAAACAAAAACTAACTCATAAACAAATGGCTACAAATAGCAAACTACAACTCAGACTACTTTATATAGTGTTGTAGTACATGCTATCGTGTCGCTTCTGGAGAAAAGATCCTGTAATATTGAGGCTAGCACTTTCACTAGAAACCCACTCACTCATAAATGGGTGGAATCAACACTAGGACCTGATACTACTATATGTAGTAATGTGGTGAATGCTATTGTGCCCTGCTGGAAACAAAGGCTACGCTTAGTTTGGCTAGCATGTAGGAAAGAAACGCACCCACTCATTAATGGGTGAAATTAACATCGTAGAACTTCATACTACTATCTGTAACAATAATTGCCTCCCTAGGATCTCATATACTACTACATGAAGTGACCTAATGCTTGCTTCCGTGCACCTGCTGGAAACAAGGCCTAGCCTAAACCAGACTAGCACATTAAACAGAATCTCACTCCAACTAGATAAATTAAAAACTGCAATCACAACAAATTTTAGAAAAACGTAACATAAATAAAAGGTACTCGATCAAATACTAACCTTTAGAACTTCTTCTTGCTTCTGTAATTCATCCTTGTCGACAGAAATAACATTTAATTCATCCACTTTATCAAATGAATTTTCAAGCCATTCACAGACATTTGATTTACACTGCTCGAATTCTTTTGCAATTGGCAAGATCTCGTCAAGCGCTTCTTTCCTCTCCACTGAAGTTACATTCAATTTTTCGAATCGATCTTTAAGCTCTTTCAAGTCGTCTGGTAAATCTTCAGACCCATCTACAGAGTCACTGCTAGGGACAAAGATCTGTGCGAAACGTGGCTTATTCCTACAATAAAAGTCAAATTTGATAACAATTTGAATATAGAACCAAACAGAAGTAGGTATGATTGTTGACTATAGTTTAAGTCCAACAGTCTGATCCGCTGTCTTTTGCCTACAACCATAAAATCCTGAGTAAAATAGTTCTCGTCTGATAACTGCAGTCAAGCATGGTAGGGCCATGTCAGTACTTGGATGGCTGACTGCCTAGGAACTCGTGGTGTTGCAGGATATTTCTTGTATCTCTTTTATCAAAAATATTTCATATTTAAGGATAAAATTTGTTAAAAGTATTTGATGAGAGGATATGCCCAAAACCTCCTATTTATCTAAAGGAAACGCTACAATGATTTCACATCTAAGAGCTGATAAGTATCATCCATTTATTACAAGAGAGTTTTAGCTAGGTAATCTAAACTATTATTATCCTATTATTATTATTATTATCATTAACTATTATTAATCTAATATTATCCTTGAGCGTTTTGTCATATAGAGAGGTAGGTAAGAGATAATTGGCTTATAACATCATACAACTATCTTTTAAAATAATTCATTAGTTAGGGGTAACTTTTGCAAAGAAAGACTTTATGTCCATTTTTTAGATATCGATCGATTCATTTGGATTTAATCGGATAGTTACGGCAAAATGAAAATTACCTCTCTACTTCATCAACAACCATGTTCTGTTCGTTCAACTGTCGTTCAGAAACCTCACTCTCAGCTGACAATGGACTTTGACTACCAACTGCAATCTCCATCTTCTTCAGCCATCTACTCGCCTCGTCAACATTATCTTGATGTTTCTGTGTTGACAGCAGTGACGAATGCAGCATGGCTTCTATGTCATCGAGTCTCTTTGGAATGGTTTCCTCGAATGGCTTCGTAGCTTTGCTCACTTTCGATTGGATGTCGTCAACTATTGAAGTTTCGGTGATGCAGATCGTTTCAAGAAGCATGCAGTTTTCTTCGATGATTCTTATTTTTGGTTTCTGTTTTGCAAGGTCAAGACGTAACACCTGGAATAGAATACGGAAGTAATTAGAAAGTAAAGAACTGACGCCCTTCTGCTCCATTGCACATAACAGTTGATTAGCTCAAAACTCTAATTGAGAAATGACCAAAAGTATCATATGTTGCACAAAATAGATCGACTCGGCTCATTCTCAGCCTTAGCTATTGTGCAGTTTAGTTAATTCATAATGGCAGTCAATTCAGCTACAATTATAGTTAGTTAAACCTACATTAAAATAACTTAATTCTCATACTTTCATTGACTAAACCTTAGGAAACCATGAAAATGGGGATATCTCGACCTCTCTGGTCCTATCCCTGACTCACATCTAGGAAAGACCAAAAATATCAAACGTCACGCCAACAAGATAGACTTGGCTCTTTCTTGCCTTAAGCAAAGTTACTATGGTAGTCTGTTCAGCTACAATTACAGTATGTTAAGCCTATTAAAATAACATTATCGTTGTATTTTCATTAACTTGACCTCCGTGGAAACCATCATTGGAATAAGGATATCTTGTCTTTTCTGGTTATCATGCTATTATCACATCTTGCCTTTTAATTCAAAAAAGTTTTCAAAATCACCAACCTGAACTTCCTCAAGCTTTGATCTCAAATTCACTGGATCTGAAACAGGATTCTGCAAATCATCTAGTCGGATTATCGTTTCTTCAATCCAGATTTCGATATCCACTACAATTTCTAACAACTGCTTCACCCTAGCCACCGTCTCTTTCGTTTGGTTGCGTTTGTCTTTGAGTTTGTCAACAACAAGGTAGTAAGAATCGCTGATCTTGTCCAGCTCAGATTCGACTTTCTCTGGATTATCAATCTGTCGAATTAGGGTTTGTCCTGCTCGATTCACTGATCTGAGATCTTGTTTTTTCTTGTCGAGATTATCTGCTAGTTCCTAAGAGTCAAAAATGAAATATGATTTAAATAGAATGAAACATATCGTTTGTGAAAATAACGAGATTGCCTATACATAATGATATAAAAGTAAGGCTAAGGTTTTGTGGCTACACCTTCTGCAATCTTCATGGTAGCTAAAACTCGATTATACACTAACTGGAAGACCAAGGAAAACATATATAAGGCAACTGGCACAAGATTTTGGTTTAGTTTCATAAGACCTTGCTATGGCAATGGTTGATAAACTAGAATAGAAATCAAGAATAATATTTATTGAGACAAGCTCCTGTATATCGAAGTTTTATTCTAAAAGCTGCAAATGTTTGAGGGTACAAGATGTATTGCAAGGTAATAGCCTTAGCCAAGAAATCTAGCTTCAAATTTACATGCTGCAACGTTTTATATAGAACCATTGCCTTCTCTTGAAAAAGTACTGTCGGTCTGATTTTCTGCATGTCACTTGACTAGATGTTATGTTTTTTTGTTTTGTAAGTATGCACTATCATCTGCTCTATTAGTCAACTAGTCGCACGACTTGATGAAATTTAGGATTGTTTCTTTTCGTTAGTGTGCACACTCATCATGCTCTACAAGATTGCTGGCTGATGCGATGAGAATGCAATTACTATTGTCATGGTTTCTAAACTACCTCTCTCTTACGACAATTGAATGGACCATGCTACCCCATCAATGTTATTTGGTCCTCTTAAACTATCTAATTTCTATCTGTGAATATCATACGTACATCAAGGTTTGCGCATTGCTTCTCCCCTTCTTCAACATCCAATCCAAAAGGTTTCATTTCTTCCAGATTAACAGCAGCAGACTCAATAAACGACTCGAACGGAACCTTCTCTTCCTCGTACTTCTTCAAGACGTCTTTCACTTTCTCTAACTTCTTCTGCTTCTCTTCCAGGGACGTTAGTAAGTCAACAAGCGGACTGGAAACACTGTTCAGTTGTTCTGTTATTCCGAGGGTTGCCTGAGGACTACTTTTGTTTGCATCGAGTAAAACATGGGCTGACGATTCTGCGCTTGTTAATGATGGTTTGTGTTGGCTGATTTCTTCATTCAAAGCCTAGGGAAGATTCAAGTAAAATGAAGATAAGAGATAAATTCAAGATAAGAGACAATCAACAATGCCTAATGTGCAATGGATAATTTACTATGGACCATACACAATGTACCATGCATAATAGACCACGTATAATGGCCCATACCTAATGTACTATGTACCATGCACAATGGACCTTACATAATGTACCATGCATAATAGACCCTGTATAATGGACCATGGATGATGCATAATGGACCATGCATTAAGCACAATGGGCCATTCATAATAGACCATGCATAATATACCATATCTATTTGATTTTGCATAATGGACCTTGAATAATGTACCAAGGATCGCGGATAAAGTACAATGGACCATTCATAATAGACAAGGCATGATGGACCTTCAACCATAATGTATCATGCATAATGTACCTTGGACCATGCATAGTGGATATTGTATAATGTACCATGCTTGATTTACCAAACATAATATACGACATAGTGGACCATGCATAACGTAAAGATGCCATGCACAAAGCATTAGGTACCGTTGATAACCAATAGAGGGCCGTGTACACAGTATAATCCATTTCATTAAACATTAACTGAGTCGTAATTCAATACCGAAAATGTCATTCTAAGTTCAAACCTTGACTTGATTCCATTGCCTCTCAATTTCCTCCGGATCGTAGCTAACAGGTTCTGACGCAACGGATTTACTTTCAACTGCAGGAATCCACTCTTTCAAGTTGTCTATTATCTGCCTGAATTTGTCAACCTCCAGCAGCTCGATAGTTACTTTATTTTCGTATGCACCCAAATCAGATTTAGTCTCATCGAATTCAGTTTTGACTTTGTCGAAACGTTCCTGGACTGGTTCGACTTGGATGCCTAGTTCTTTCAGAAGGCGAGGGAAGTCTTCGCATATCGTGTTAAGATTTGGTTCTTCTTTTTCAAAATCTTGTTTGAAATCCTAAAAATCGGAATAGTTGTTTAGTTATAGATGAGCTAAAATAAAAAGTACTGTATAGGATGATATTTTGACAAAATTTGGCATATGATATATAATATTTCCTCAATGTTAGGAAAGTATTGTAATAAAGAGACTCTAGACGTGCTTAAAACTCCAACTGACTACAATCTCCCTCAAATTCTACAATTAACATAACAAAAGAACTATTTACATAATGTCAATCAAAGTGTCGCTGCGCAGGCAGTCTATAACATTACATCACTCCCCCTTTTGAGTTCAAGTGATGAGACTTGATGGAACTGAAGTTCCGAAACGTTCAGGTTGTCTTCTTGTTCTTGTCGATCACCTATTTCCAGGTGGACTCGGATTCGCTACGTCTTGAACATTCTTCTTATCGGATTCTTCACATTCATTATCGCTGTGATCCTCAACATCTCGCTCTGGAGAAAATTTCTTGAAATGAGACACATTTCTCGTTGTTCTATGTTCGTCATTTTCCGCAGTTATTTGTGTACCTCGTATGTTCAATACCGTGTACGGCGTTTTATTGAAACGAGACATCATCTTGTTACTTTGTTGTTGTTTCACTAGCACTGTATCTCCGATTTTAATGTTTGTATCTCTTGCGTATCTGCGTTTGTCGGCATATGCCTTGTTATACTCTTGATTTTTTATTTCATTTTGACGAGCTTCTTTATGTCTATTTACAACGATCTTCTTCTGAAGAACAGGTAGATAAAGGAGAGATATCTATAAAAGGCACATTGGATGTTATGTTCCGTTATCTTAGGTTTTTAGATAGTTTTTGATAGCTGATAGGCAAATATACTTACTATCTTCTTAAGGCATTGACTTGGGCGTTAAGTACAAAGGGCCTACTGAATAGGCTACCTAATCAAAGCAGGGCATTCATAGTCTATAGGAAAATACGCTAGCTATTTTCGTGAGGTATTGGTTTACTTAGCACAAAGAATCACTGAATAGGTGGACTATGACTTCATTCAAAGGTCAATCATGCCTTGACTATTATAAATGGTCCATTGTACTTTATCCGTGATACATTGGTACATAATCAAAACAGTGCAACCTTGTTCTTTACTCTCGATGTATCCGTGCCTCATTACTCCTTTTTCATTTGCCTGCTATTACAAACAGCTGAAAATTGTATCTTCACACTTTATGTGTAAAGGTGTTAGGGTCGGATCGAAGAATACCATAGAATGGTTTGGTAATAGTTCAGTTAAATCAGCAGTGCATGAATGGAAGGCGTTACCCATTTCATATCCTAAACCAATGATCTATCAAATCAAACAACAAACCTCTATCTTCCGCAGCAAATCCTTCCCCTTTACTTGATCATCCCCAAACAACAACGGCTCCTGAATCGTTCTCCTCGCAGATCTGACCAAATCCTCAATAGGACTCAACCTTTGTTGACACTCATCGAGTTTCTTCCCAACTTCGATGATTCTTTCCTTCTCGTTATTCGTGAATCTGTTCAGACTATCCAGTCGATTTCTGTATTCTTTCCTCTGGCCGTCTACGAAGTCAGTTCCATTTGTCACGTGCATGGCCTCGCAGTGGTCGAGTAGTGACTTTCCTGATGCATCGGTGCGTTTAAAGGCTGGAATGTTGCTGTTGATGTCCTCTTGGAAATCCTAAGGAAAAACGGTTACATTTATATCAAGTAGTAAAAAGCACAGTTACAAATTATTTCTTAAGTAGCACATTTAGGCCTCTTTCACGCAACGGCCATTACAGCATTGAACAATAGCATGCGGACCTACCCTCATTTTCATACCTCACAGTTCATTCGAGGTTAAAACTTCAGTTTTAATCTGATCTAGCCACGATTTTTGCGATACAGTACAACTATTGCAGATAGCTAACGAATAGTCATACAAATAGTAGACTTGTTGCTTGTAAGCGAGAAAACAGAGGAATGCGATCGACGAAGAATAGTTAGACTTGTCGAAGCAGCGCATTGATTGTTGAAAGGCAAATAGACCTGCAAGTCAACTAAACGAATTGTGGATTTGTTGCTTTTAAGTGTTTGAAAGCAACAAATCCCTATTCAAAATACATAACGAAGAAATAGTAAAGAGTTATGTACTTAAGGGGTTTCTCCCCCCACAATTAGTGAAAGTAAAAAGGTCAGAAATGAGAGAAATGTGACGAATTTCAAAAGCCTGCAGTGGATCGAAATTGATCGATCAAAAAGGGGAAGAACGATTGATATACATGTACAGGAAAAGTAAGTTATCTGAAATACAGTGAGATAACATAAGAAATAAGAGCCGAAAGGATTTCTCTATCTAAAGACGTTACACCCTGATAATGCTATCAACAATGGAATTGATAAGGCGTTATCTGATTGGCACATAGCTATAGCTCCTATCAACTGTCAAGATCATTTCTTATTGGACAGATATCAATAAACACAGATATTGTGGAAATATGCCTAATCTAGCAGAGTTGAGTCCTTTTAACTCTAGATAAGACTACAATGGAAAGCTGGTAACAAAGAAAAGCCTTTCAAAGCTGAATTCAAAAGCTGTATTTGGTCATTCATGAAACATGCCAAGAATATATAACATATTACTCACCGTCATAATTTTATCAGGCATTTTGGATCAAAAATCTTATCTTTAAAATCCAAGTACAAACAAAAAATTAAATTCTCTTGATAATAAAAGCCAAAAACTAACAGCTACGACAAAAAACGTAAAATGGTGTTGCTCGACTGGAACACCTACTTAAAACAAGTATAGAAACCCTTAGGTCACATGGTTTGTACCACCCGTCTTCGATTCAAGCGGTAAGAATCGAGATTAGTTGATCAGAATGGACGCTGATTAAGAATAAATACTTTAATATTTCAGTATCGTGAAATAACGAAAAATATGAATAAGTAACGATAAACTATTGAAAACGTGATCTTTAATTGTTTTCAATTGTCGAGTTGTTTAATTATGCAAGTGCTTGAAAGTAGGAAATGTTTGAAGGTAGGTTTAGTTAAGATCTTTCTTTTTCCACCTTACTTAAAACATGCAATTTCACAAGCCTATTTCACATAGTCACATAGTTAAATTGGTTGCGTCAGTGCTAAGATACGCGGAAACATTCGTCTCACTTGACTCCCGGCTTTGATTGGCTGTTTCTCACTAAACCAATCACTCACCTCCTTTCTGATTGGTCAATTTTGATCCACATCTAGTTATAATAACTCTTTAGGTTTCATTTTCGTTGTCTTCATGCCTACTAAACGTCCAAGTTGTGTCGCAGTGAATAAAATAAATCTTTAAAAAATTCTAGGTGTCCTTCAGTGCGACTCTACGGCTACATCACTTTAGCGTATGAACAACCAAGGGTGAAGCTTAACGGTTAAATGCGACATAACTAGCGCAGCTCTGTCGTATAATGCGACTCTTTTGCGTACTTGACACATCACTTCGCTAAACGTGTACCTATGCAGCGCGAACTGCAGTTAAAGCACAGTTAAGATGAACTAAGGCCCTTCAAGTTGAATTTCATTCACAGCGGCACAACTTTCACGTATGAATATAGCCTAAGGAGTGATGCAAAGCTTTAGCATTTATCATCTATTACATCAACCCATACAGTGGCTTGGGTAGTTAACGATCCAACCGGATGGCCCCTTCTTTGATACTCGATTTAGTGATCTAGAAGATGATAAAAACTAATGCTCGGTCCATACTAGCAAACGTCTCTAATTTCTTATTTGGTAACTCTAATTTTGACAAAGTTTGCAGTGGCAAAGAAGTGCAAAAACGAACTTATTTGTCATGCAAATATTGTTAGGCATCTGACTACAGCCAAACAATTGATTGGCTAGACTGTAGCAGACTTATGCAAACTAATTTGGCAAGAAAGTGCATCCCCAGACTTCTACTATCTAGTTTCCTAACAAAAGTTTTTCGTGCTTTTTTTAAGTGGTTCAAACTTGGGGCTTCTGCTAGTATGTGCGGGCCTTAAGCTTCCAATGACTTTGAGAAGTTATGACCTTAGTGTAAAAAGAATAGAAAGTTAAGGCTTCAAATACCTCAATATCTCTTCTCTGTTGATCCAGCATTGCTCTGTCTGAAGACAACGGTCTACCTTGAAGATCTCTCTCTTTAGTTTCTGCAGTCATGAGCCAACAACTGAACGTGACTGAATTGTCGCTGTATTTCTCGCTCTCTGGCAACAAAACATCAATTCCGTTAGTTCGATTTTCTGCTGCAGTTTTGACTTCGTCCCAACGCTTTTCAGTATCTGCCAGCCTCGATTCAAGTGCGTCTCGCTCTGAGCCGGGTTCCGTTCCGTTAAGTATTGCATGACCGTTGCTCACGATATTTTCGAATTCAGGCGTCTTTTTGTTGATGTCTTGCTGCACGAGCTAAAAGAAAGAACAGACAGAAGCCAATCAATATTTGTTATCATATTTGTTATCATGTACAGTACTATGATTATATGCTTTTTATGTTATGTCTTTGGTGTTGATGATGATAATTTTGTCGCTGTTCTTTGATGTTTTGTTTCTGCTTGTTTATTTGTAGGGTCATTATGTATATGAGTCCTACAGAAAGTTGCTTAAAATTTTCTAGACAAAGGAATTAAAACTATTGGAATAATACTGGATGGAAAGCTATAATAATGACAGCTAGTATTCCAGTCAGCCTCTTTATTTGAAATGCCAAAAGACACTATGAAACTATCCACAGTGATGGCAAAAACAACAATTTAGTTCGCAATGCAGCTCAATCTAACATTAACAGTTTACAATTACTCGGATTCTCATTACGAGCAAAGGGCTTAATTATGTAACTATGCCGTAAGGTCCATTCCTATTCACGAGAAAGCCTAACGCATCTGTAATCCTAACACAACAACAACAAAAATTAGTTCGCAATGCAATTCAATCGAATATTAACAGTTAACAATCACCGAGTTTTACATTACGAGTCTAGGACTTAAGCAACCAAGCCGTCAGATTGATTCAAATTTATGAAGAAGCCTAAAGCATCTGGGCACAGTGGTAACAGTGGTATCCAGCAATCCATCATTCTATCAGTAATTTAATTATCTACGTGGTACCATGAATTCCGAATGATTAGATTAAACCAACGTTCAGTAATTATCGCAGGTATTACATTGTTTATCCTCTGCAAGACAAGGACCCCTGGGGTGGGGCCATGTATAACCACAGTTGCGGCATTTATTTCAGGTTACAACATTACGTTACAACATTACCAACTAATTTATGAAGAAGCCTAATGCATCGGGGCACAGTGGTTACAGTATGATCCATCTATCCATCAGTTCTCTAATCATCTACAGGATTGGTACCATGAATACCAAATGATTAGATCTAATTAACGTTCAGTAAGTGTTTTTCTGTAAGCTGTTATTTGGAAGTTGTTATTCCTTAATGTAATGGTCCCTATATATACATATCTATGTTTTATGAATAAAAATCTATAAAAATATTCATCAACATTAATATATAGGTGGAGCGAGTAGATTAGCTAGATCAAGGGTCCCAGGTTCAAAACCACCTTGAGACCTGTCTCAAAGTGTGAGGAGATAATTTTTCACCTCTCTGTAACTCCAGGCAGAAGGGTAAAGGGAGTCACTAAGTGTAGTCATATGGAGAGGAAGGACCAGGGTCACACTGCTCGATTAGTGTACCTATTCAGTGTGCCCTTTGTGCTTTGCACATAAACCAATACCTTACGAAGAAATTAAGCGGACCCGTCAATCAACTATCAATGCATTGCTTCGACTAGTTTACTTATCCAGTGGGCCCTTTGTGCTTTCCCCATAAGCCAATACCTTACGAAGATAGTTAGCGTATTTACCTATCAACTATATTGAAAGGAGGAACCTTGAACTGAGGAGTCATTGGAAATTGGATTTTACAAAATGAGGTCTAGCTCTTTCAAAGCTCATCCCAGGATTTGCCAAAACTCAACTCAGTGGGCCGTCTCTTTGAAGATCTCAGTTCAAATTACACCAAATCCCTCAAGGCTTGGATTTCTTGGCAAAACGATGATTGATTGTCAATCATACCCCCTGGTTCTAGACCTAAAAAGGTGAAATCATAGACCCTAGAATGGATGGAGAACTTGAGAATTAATGGATGTGGGTTGTCCTTGGACAGTGTTAGCCCTTGGTGGTACCTATGACACATATCATCTTCATTTTGGGTTAAAGTAACAGAAGAAATAAAGAGTGGAGCTGACGCCAGTGCTGGGTGAGTAGTGGGAGTTTATGGCTATTTTGCCTGACTAGATCTGATTTCTATTAGGAACATGTTAGTATGCACTAAATTAGTTCAGTTCAGTTCACATAAGTTGGTAGAATATGATTTCCTAGACTGGATAATGAAATAGGATTGGTTAATCAGAGTAGTCAGAAGAATATAATGTCCTCGACAGCCTTAGCCATTGGTGGTACCTACGACACACATCATATGCATTTTAAGTCAAATTGATAGAAGAATTGACGTGCTGAGGAGAAACCCCTACTGAACGATGTCTAACCTCACATTCTAACCTGACTATGCCTCATTTCTAGCAAGGACATGATAGCATGCACTATATCAGTTCAGTTCGTATAAGTATGGAGTAGATGCAGGGCAACTCAAGAAAGTACAGTGGCACCCACCTACCAATCAGGTGTGAGGTGATGTTAACTACTGTGTCCCTGCTGGAAGGAAAGTTCGACCTTAGTCAGGCTAGTAAGTTAAACAGAAAATCACTCATTCAGTGTGGCATTGCCCCTGTTTCTCTGAGTGATCTCAAGTTGAACGTGCTACCATTATGGCTTGGCCTCATTTCTATCATGAACAGCATAGCATCCACTACATCAAAAATCAATTAATATTGGTATGGTGGTAATATATGGTTTCCTAGAATGCTTTTTGGGTCCTGTTTGTCGATTAGATCTTGTAGCATTATATCTATAAGCAAGATGAGTGTGAAATAAGGTCTAGTAGCGTTCATGATATTATTTCAGAACTTAACAGAAACGTGAACGGACACCCTTATTATTAACAGGTCAGGAATAACTATGTAAGAAAGCGTTATCTACCTTCAATATCTGTTGATTTTGAATACCCTTTGAATAAACTAAGGTCTCGAATCTGGGACGCTAATTATCAAAGGCAACCACGCTAACCACGGACCTAAATCAAGACAATTAAGTAGTAGCCTATTTTATTTTCTATCAACTATTTTCGTCCTTCCATTTTGTTACTATTTAAAAATTTCAAATTTAGAAGTCTTTTATCAGCAATCCATGTATGACGTATTTATATAATCCAATAAGCAATGCTCTTAGATATTCTTAAAATAATTTTGTTTCAATATAAAGGGCACTAGGCTTGAAAACCTCTGGGTTTATTTCCAGTGTCCTTGACAACACGAAATAAAATTGTAACTGTTTATGCTTTATTGCTCTAATTTGCTGTATTTACCACTGGTACTTGTAATTTTGCCTAATAATTTTGTTGTTGAATGAAATAAACTTGATTTGACTTAGCCTTAAGATGTATCCGGCCCCAGGCCAATTCACAGTTGCGACACGCCTATATACTGTGGATAGGCCGCAAGGCTTCAAAATAATACAGTTAGTCTCATGCCATCACGTCAAACAGAATACCAACACAACCCCCTGGTTATTGGATCAACATAGCCTAGATGAAAACGAGGCAAAGTAACTTACGTGATTTTGAGAACAGGTTAAGCGATCCAGCGTTCGCATATTATTTGTACAAAAAAGAAATTTAATTTCTGACGCGACAGGTAACCATCTAATATTTTTCAATTTAACACAAACTTGGATATGATTTTTTAATGTTGTAGGAGTTTTGATTAATTATTTACGGCCTCGTGCTGAGAAGGTTCAAATGCAAAGACGGATGTAAACACTTGACTTAATAAAGTCTTGACCTTACGAAGGGGAATGTACAAAGTGCACTCCATCTTACAGACATAACTGGTATAAAAGGATGTAAATATATTGTCTTGACCTTACGAAGGGGAATGTACAAAGGGCACTCCATCTTACAGACATAGCTGGTATAAAAGGATGTAAATATATTCTCTTGACCTTACGAAGGGGAATGTACAAAGTGCACTCCATCTTACAGACATAACTGGTATAAAAGGATGTAAATATATTGTCTTGACCTTACGAAGGGGAATGTACAAAGTGCACTCCATCTTACAGACATAACTGGTATAAAAGGATGTAAATATATTGTCTTGACCTTACGAAGGGGAATTTACAAAGGGCACTCCATCTTACAGACATAACTGGTATAAAAGGATGTAAATATATTGTCTTGACCTTACGAAGGGGAATGTACAAAGTGCACTCCATCTTACAGACATAACTGGTATAAAAGGATGTAAATATATTGTCTTGACCTTACGAAGGGGAATTTACAAAGGGCACTCCATCTTACAGACATAACTGGTATAAGGCTTGTTGCTGTAAGCAATTGTTATTCTTTTGATATTGCAGGCTAGCTAGGGTAGGGGAGGACTTCACTGTGTAATCAATAAAATGATTCATAATGAATAATGGAAAAAGGAATAATATAGTACATGAAACATGATTAAATGTAATGGTCATGTAAGGTTTAACAAAGATACATATACTGACAGATACGAAGTCTGTGGGTCGGTTTGCCATGAAAGTGCTCGATACATCGAGTAGAGCTATATACAAGTTCATCTCCGAGTTTTTTTCTTCTTAGTTTATACTGACAGATAAGTGTATAAACAAAGACAAAGAAATAGTCTAAGATTGGTATAGAACTTTAGGACAGTGACAAAAATAGGAAACATAATAGATACGAAGCTTTCGATCTAACACTCATGAGAGTAGTGCCTATAGCTCAGAAAGAAGAAACAAATTAAACCTACCGAATGGTTGTACCAAAAGGTGGATTGAAATTGGCAATTCAGAAAAGAGGTTCATGATTGGTATAGTGAGAGGTAACCAATCACCGCTGACTGATCAATGAGACGAACGAAATAAATTGAAAGAGTCCTAATGCCTATTCAGAAAAAGAACTCCTCCTTCCCATATGGGGTCCAATCATTGTTCTTCTCACTGAACTGCCAGTTGTTATTGGTTATTTCGTACAATACCAATCGTTCATCTCCTTTCTGATTGGACAATATGAATCCATATTTGAGTATACGAATTCGTTAGGTTTTATTGTCGTTCTCTATTTGACGTAGCTGCTACTCTGATGAGTTTACGACGCAAAACTTCAGTAGCTAGTTATTTTTTGGTTTCGTTTTTTCTCACCAGCTAGAAATAGATTTCAGACTTGATAAACCGAATTAATTACGTTTATCATCATCAATTTTATCAGTTTATCAGGATTTCTTATCTCAAAACATCGTGTTGACTAACATAAAGGAAAATGGTAAATCTTTAATCAAGTTATGATTCTTTCAGAACATGAAATTACAGCATATTATGTAATATAATCTAATAATAAAGTATTCCAAGTACACATTTTCAAAACAATTTCATGAAGACGCAGAATTAGTATTCTGGAGATAGATGGGTGAAATATGTGGCTTTTTACAAGATGTAGGGAAATTCGTCTAGGTCAAATGAATCGTGAATGACAATGGAAATTAATTTTTGATTAGAAACATCAATCTAATCTTTATCTTGGTTGAAAACCTTCTACACTCTTTCTTTATAAGAACAGACTTTAGAAGATAATCGAGGCTCAACTGTTTTGTTCCAAGTTTTTCGGGACACCTTGTACATTACAAATCTATACAAAACTGCAACTAAATTCCCAAACATACTTTCTTAGATCTTTAAACCCTTCAATAATTTTCCCATCTCGACTTTTATCTGTTTATATGACCATATTACTTAGATGGTACCTCTGAAAGATAGTGTTGACAGATAAACGCAAATGGCATTATTGTGCACTTATAGGCCACATTAAATCGAGTTCAGATTACTGTAGAATCCCGATAACTCGAACATGCGATAACTCGAACTCTCGCTAACTCGAACAGATTTGGCACTCCCCTTGAGCCTTATTCATGTTATAAAGAGCCTCGATAACTCGAACATTCGTTAACTCGAACTATTTTGATCGTCCCTTGCTTGTTCGAGTTATCGGGATTCTACTGTAATTCCGATTATAACCAATGTATAAGTATGATTCAAGAATAACATATTTAGGTGATATTCTTCAAAATTGATTATATCAACTTATTTCAAGAAGACAGACCTATATGACCATATTACTTAGATGATACCTCTGAAAGATAGTGTTGACAGACAACAAACGCATATGGCATCACAGTGCACTTTAGGCCACTTTCAATCGATTTCAGATTAACTCCGATTATAACCAATGTAGAAATATCATTTGAAAACAATATCTTTAAGCGCAACTCTTCAAAATGGATTATATCAGCTTAATTTATGAAGACAGACCTATATGACCATATTACTTAGATGATACCTCTGAAAGATAGTGTTGACAGACAACAAACGCATATGGCAGCATGGTGCACTTAGGCCCAGTTCATACGCCGCATTTGAGCCGCAGCGAATTAAATTCATTGATGTGAAAATGTTTAAGTGTCTATTAAATGCGACACAAATGCGGCGTCTAAAACCAAACAGGATTTTTTTATTTAAATGCGGCAATTTTGCCGCAGTTATGTAATTAACTGCGACAGAAATTCGGGTTGGTTTCAAACGCCGCTTTTATGCCGCAGCGAATTAAACTTAAATCCATGATTAATTCAGATTACGACGGATTAATACGGATTACACATCTCTGCGCATGCGTTTCGTAAAAAGAGCGCCATTTATTTCATTTTCGTACTCCGAAAACATGGCTGCGTTTAGAAGAAATCTATTAACTTTACTGTCAAATGCAACTGAATTCAGTGGCGAAAATGAAAAAGATACTGCGAGTCAGTTAGAGGATGACAGTCTTGATACCAGCACAGAGCATGACGATGTCGACTATGACGAAGAGCATGAAGATGCTGGAGAAGACGATTTAGGCCAAGACGAATTTGAACTGCAAGAGTCAGGAGCCTCAACTCAAACAAAAAAACCAAAAAAGAAGCAAGGACGTAAGTCAGTTTGGCCAGAGGACACTGTCAATGATTTAATTGATGTAATTTGTGAAAGTGATTATTACAGAAAAAAACTGATTTTCACTAACAACAAACCTGTGAAAAACTCCGAAGTATATGCCAAGGTAGCGAAGGATTCGGCAAGTCGTTTGGCTAGTAGAGGAGCAAGCTTTCCTTTCACTGTTGCTCAGATCAGGATAAAATTCAAAGCTTGCATTTCAGCGTGCAAAAAAGCAGCCATGACAAGAAAAACAGCTTCTGGGATAGATAATTTCATAAATGCAAAAGGTTATGGTTCCTGGTTCAAGAAGCTGTATCCCTATGTGGAGTCAAGAGACTCCTGTGATCCAGATATGGGTGTGGAGCCATCCTTCCAGATATTAAGTCAGACAATTGAGAATAGCCCTGAGGATGAAGGTTCTGGTAGCTCAAATAAGAGCTTATCAGGTCCCAGCACTGCAAAGAAAGCAAAGAAAGACCTATTTGTCCCAGTACCAAGCAAAAGGTCAAAGGAGACTACCAATGATATGTTGAAAGAAGCTGTAAAGTCATTCAACAGTTTTGTTGAAAAAGATGGTACAGCAAGTCTGCTTGCCTGTTTTAGGGAAGAAAATGAGAAAAGTAGACAGCATGAAAGAGAGCTTGCACAGTTGCAAATGCAAATGTTGCATAACATGCTAATGGCAACAACAGCACAACAGCATGGCTCAGCAGTAAACAATCATTTTGGTGCAATAAACCAGCAAAGAAATACAGCATCAAGCCAAAATGCAGGTTTCCAGTATTCTCAGATGCCCAATCCAAATTCAAGAGGCAACAACAATGAGAGTCAGTTTTCAAACTGGATATCATTTTTTAATCAAAATGAGGATGAACAATTTTGAACTTTATTATATAACTTTTGAAAACAAACATTTTTGTAACATTTTGTCTTTTTGGCATTTAATTAAAAGTAAAAACGTCCACAGTTTTTAATTTACACCATGGCCTTGTTTTTCTTGCCAAAACTTGCTCTTCAAGCAGTCTCTGATCTTGATTGCATTAGTGCATGTGTCTGGAACTTTTTTACATTTTGTCATTTGCAAAATTTCTCTTACTTCATCTGCTGGTCTCCTTTTGTTTGTTTTTGGGTCATATCCTGCATCCCAAGTCTTGTTCATATTGTCATCTAAGTCTATGCAGATTTTATGAAGAACAACACATGCCAGAGACATCATTTTGAGTGTGTTCTCATCACATTCATTCTTCCTCATCAGCACTCTCCATCTGCCTTTGAGTTGCCCAAACGCACCTTCTACCACCATTCTTGCTCTGCTAAGGCGGTAATTAAAGTACCTTTGTTCTTGAGTCAGAACAGCATTGCTGTAGGGTTTCATCAACCAGGTTTGAAAGGGAAATGCAGAGTCACCAATAATCATTGGATAAATATCAGTTCCATCTTGCGTTTTTGCTACTTGAGCAACTATGTCATCTTCTGTTATTGCAGCATACAACTTTGTTGATTGAAATATGATAGCATCATGGCTATTTCCTGGGAAACCACTTGATGCCCACATAAATCTTTGTCTCGAATCAACCATGGCCATGAGTACAATAGAATAGAAATTTTTAAAATTATGATACTCCTTTGCACTCTCCTGGCCACCTCTGGGGCATTTCATTGGCAGATGACAACCATCCACAGCACCAATACAGCAAGGATACTGCCAGTGCTCTTCAAAGGCAACCATTATGTCCTTCAGCTTTTCCAAATCATTAGGAAAGTTCTTCGAAACAAAATTTTGCCATAGTCGACTGATGATAACGTTTGATACCTCTTTTACTATCATGCAGACAGTAGATGTCCCCAGGCCAGTGAGCTCAGCAATGGTATGCAGGTAGTCTCCTCTGGCAAGTCTATAAAGGCATACAGCCAACCTGACTTCAGGGGAAATGGGAACCTCTGCTGTGGTCTCTCGCTGTAGGTCTTCTCTCACTTCAGCAAGAATAAAAAGGAATGTACCTTTCGTTATTCTGAAGTTCTTCTTGAACCGGGTATCATCAGAGCGGCTCCAGATATTTTCCCACCAACCCAGCACCCTTGGTAATCTTCTGCAAGTTCTTCGTGGCCTAATGGTTACGCTTTTATTGTTTGTCAACACAAGTAAAACTTGAAACCATAAACACGCTAGCATCTTTCTACGACGTGAATAGTGAAGCAGCAAAAGCACCTGTTTTAACTTTCTTCGATTTTCTCGTTCTCTTCGACTCTTCTTGTTAACATCGTTGAGAAATACAGAAAGCGCCATTTTCAAGTTACTGTTCGGAAGCGCCATTTTTCGGTTTGACATGAGGACCAGACAAATTCATAACAAATTCGCGCGCGCGCTAAAAGAGGAAGGCTGGGGCGAGTGGAGTTTGAGTCCCAATTTAAATGCGGCAATTTAATTCGGCGTCTGAAACCAAACACGGATTACACTCGAACTACCGCCGCATTTAATTCTATTTAATTCGCTGCGGCTCAAATGCGGCGTATGAACTGGGCCTTAAAGGCAGCTCATAGGCCACTCTAAATCGAGTTCAGATTAATTCCGATTATAACCAATATAGAAATATCATTCAAAAATGATATATTTAAGTGCAACTCTTCAAAATGGATTATATCAGCTTAATTCATGAAGACAGACCTATATGACCATATTACTTAGATGATACCTCTGAAAGATAGTGTTGACAGACAACAAACGCAAATGGCAGTATGATGCACTTTAAGGCTACTCATACGCAACTCTAAATCGAGTTTAGATTAATTCCGATTATAACCAATATATAAGTATGGTTCAAAACAACATATTTAAGTGCAACTCTTCAAAATGGATTATATCAGCTTATTTCAATAAGACAGCATAAGTATACTGACGAGAGACAGTTACGTTTCGTGGTCTAAAAAGTATTGATGACGTAGGTATCTTGTTGTTTAGGTCTAATGGGTTAGACTTGCAATATTGGTTTCTATAGCCACAGTCTAGAGCTTGTACTATGAGCAGACGTTCGAATTTCATTTTTCGAAAACATAAATGCGTCACATTCAATTGGCATTTGTGGCATTGCAAAAATATTGTTGATAAAGAGGGTTGGGCACTAATCTGTCGATAGTTTTGCTAAATTTCAAGAGCCATCATTTGAGAGTCAGGGGCTCTAAATATCTCCTTCAGTCCGTCCTATCATTATCAACTCTTTTATTATCAGGGAAGTTCTTCCCATAGAATGCAAAGCCAACTGAAAACAATATGTACTAACTAAGCAATAACTATAAGCTAGATCTTTTAGAGATTTGCTGAAATTAAAGGTTCGACATTAAAAAAATGGGGGCTCTAAAGACCTCCTACAGTCCCATCAATTTAAACTCCTACATCACTCGAGCAGTTCTTGCCATCGGACGCGATGCCTGCTCAGATACGGGTGACTGTAAGTTGGATTTTCATTAAAATTCCAGGGTAAACATTAGAAAAATAGAGGCTCGAAAGACCTCCCAGAGTTCCCTCTGAATACCTTCCATCAATATCAACTCGTTTATTAACTAGGCGGTTATTGCAATCGAATGCAAAGCCTTCTTAAAACAGCGGTGACTGTTACATAGATTTGATAGATTCTCGCTAAAATTCTAGCGTCAACATTGGAAAAATGGGGGCTCCAAAGACCCCCCATAGTAGCATCTCTAATAACTTCTATATTATCTGAGCGGTTATTGCAAACGAATAATAAGCTCATCTCAAACAGCATCATACATCACAACAAAAAGCTAAAAAATTGGATTTCTCGATTCGACCTCCTTTCATCTAAAAATTACTTACGCATTAAAGGGATAAGCACGTATAAGAACACGATGAATTCCTTATTAAGCTGGCAGTAACTTACAGCTTTGTGATTCAAAATAAAACTTTCCCATAGACATAAACCCCTCAAAATTCCGCATATTGAAAAGTTTTCTCGCCCTAAAGTCAGATTAACATCAAAGTTATGATAACACTCATTTTAACAGAAAATAAAAAAACCGAAATGTTTATGTGCTTCAAAGTTTCAAAAAATTGGAACACATTGACCATATCTAAGAAAATTCAAGGGTGGTTCAATGTTTTGATCTCGATAACGACAACTCCTTGTCATCTACTTAGGTTAGGTGGGTACATCACTGTTGGAGTATTAAGGGAGTGCCAGCAAGAGTATCACCCTTAGTATTTATTGTATGTGCAGTACAGTTGAGGGTGAAAAGTACGGTGGAATATCTCTCCACTGTATTGAAGATATCCCTACACTGTGTATTGACGATATCTCTCCACTGCACTGACGATATCCCTCCACTGTAGTACTTGAAGATATCCCTCCACCGTCCCTCCACTGAACTGAATACCTTCCACTGTACTTAACATATCCCCAATCGCACTGATGTTATCCCTGCACAGTACTGAAGATATCCCTGCACAGTACTGAAGATATCCCTCCACTGTAGTACTGAAGATATCCCTCCACCGTCCCTCCAATAAACTGAATACCTTCCACTGTACTTAACATATCCCCCATCGTACTGATGGTATCCCTCCACAGTACTGATGATATCCCTCCGCTGTACTGACGATATCCCTCCATTGTACTGACGATATCCCTCCACTGCTGTACTGAAGATATCCCTCCACCATCCCTCCACTGAACTGATTACCTTCCACTGTACTTAACATATCCCCCATCGTACTGATGGTATCCCTCCACAATACTTATAGTATCCCCCCAGAGAGTACTGATGGCTTCCCTTCACCAACTGTACTGCATATTCTCCACTTTACTGCACAAACATTACCCAGAGTAAGCATTTAGTAATAAAAACAACTGTTCAAAAATAGAATTTGGAAAACCTTTCAAAAAATAACATCTAAACACTTTTGTTATCTTCTTAACCAGACAGAGGTTTTCGAAATGGACAAAGTGACCCATGAACCATTTACGTATTGAATAATCACGAATTCCCAGATAACCAAAAAGCAATTAAGATACTCCAAGTTCTAATCAAATACACTCTTTTTTTTTATAAGAATAAATTTTATAAGAATAATGAGCCTCAAAATCGGTGAAATTTAAGAATACTCTAAGAATATTGCGAGGCTCAGATCTCATGGAAAAAATTTTTAGCGAGTGTTGATGAGCTCTGTTTTACAGGAAACAAGGATATTGTTCTATTACTTTAGCCTCCATACTATTTGTAATACTGTAGGTGTGCGTTTTTTGGCATTTATGACAATGATAACAATTTATTGCTATATCCATGTTTTCTGCCGTAAGAATAATTTAAGAATATTCCTAGGCTCAAAATGGCAAAAAATTAAGAATATCGAGGCTCAGAAAAAAATCAAATATTCTTATAAAAAAAAAAAGAGTGTAAACCATATATATGAGAGTACAAAATTAGATACTCATTCGATTAATCATCATTCTTAAGAAGTCTATCTTTGTAATTTATCTTTGAATTTCTTGGTGATTCTGTCTTCATAGATAAGAAATTCCAAATAATCAAACTAAAGGGCCAAAATAGAAAAGGCTGCGTCATAAGTAAGGTCATTTTGAAAGGAATTTTGTTGACGAAAATCGAATTAAGTGTCTGGAATCATAAACAGGTTAGTTAGGTTAGTATCCAGTGGTTATTCTTAGTTAGAACGACCAAATACAGACGTCTCTCTCAAAATGTACAACAAATGTTTTTCTAAATGTAAAATCCAACCAGAAACTCAGAAAAATCATATTGTAAATGATACGACCAATTTTCGAAAATAAGGCCGGAGTATCTAAGGACTGCCTATTCTGACATAGAGTAACTGTAAGCACAAAACCTATTCAGGGCTTTATACCTGACATGTTATAATCTGTACTAAACTCGACTTAACAGCAGCCCTAAACTGAGCCTTTAACACTGCCTCTCTCCAAATAAACTAAAAACTTGCACACCCCCGCGTGCCCCTCTTCTTGCCTTTTTGTTATACGAAACTAATCAATTGAAAAACAAAGTTACATCTGGGAAAATAACGATGGATTCTTTTTTATTGTTAGTTCTAGATTTTCTTAATGAATTTACAGATATCTTTATATAGCATGATCTGATTAGCATAAATTATTTCAAATCGGTAATTAGCAATTCTCGAAGGTGTGTTTATATTCTTAATATATCACGTACCCATATGTCTAGGGGAATTGTCTTTGTATGTTGAGTTTTTTATGAGTGTATCACGTCATTCTTTGGACAGAATTTTTGTTTAACGCACTTTAAGCTACTGGACTTTAGATCCAGACCCTCTCCCTCACTGTTGCATAAAGCTTTGTGAGAAATACGTGACAAGCTACCCACCCCAAAAATCCGTTCATTTGCATGTTCCTGGTAAGAAGAAGCTTTTAAAGAGGGTCCTCAATAGGACTACACGCATTTTTTTCTGTAAGCAATTGCCATATAAGCAAGTCTGTACTCGACAAGACAAAAACTTAAGGAATTCCAGTACTGGATCGAGGAATGCTAAGCAATTTGAAAAATTATTGTTAAGATCCTATTGGCAATGAAAATCGTGCAACAGCTATAGAGAAGCAGGTTTTAGTGGATTGTAGTACTCTGGCACACTTTTGTATGCAAGATACCATTTACATTTGTTGTAAAAAAACTTGTGAGATAGTATTCTAAGAAAAAAATCTTCAAGTATAAACAGCTAAGGAAAAGACCAAAACCATACATCACGTAGAAGGAAAAGACCAAAAAATGTACCAAAGAAAAGCATGTCACATGGTAAAAATATGACCTGACAAGCTGGGGGATAAGAATTAAAAGCACGAAGAAAGTCAAACAGAAAGGTTAAGCCGACTGTCATTCTGTCAATATGATACGATACAACTTGAGCTGCCATGATTAATATAAAGTCAGGAGGGCAAGGTATATTGTTAGCAGCCATGTTGGTGAAGTCACACGATTCAAATCTGAGAAGAGTTGTGCAAGAAGTAAATTTTCATTAAGTTGGAAAATATGTATTTCGTGGTAGAATTCAGAGGGCCTTATTGCAAATAATTTTTCTCTTTAAAGGTGAATGATATAGGCTACCAACTTTGAATAGATCAAATTATTATCATCATCATCATCATTATCATTATTACTAGTAAGTCATCATCTTCATCATCATCAAAAATCATCATCACTATCATCATCATCATCATCGTGAAAATTCCCAAAAACATGGTTGATTACTTTTCACGTAATACATGATAGGAAAATTCCCTTTTAGCTACCAAATTTGCAACGGCCTAAATATTCTGAAGCAGTGATGTGGCTGCAGTCTTTAATTTTGGTAACTATGCGTTGCTAAGGAGCATATTCCTATCATGCATTGCGTGAGCGGGGCACTGAAAATATAAACGTACGGGGGTATGCCTCAGAAAGATATCAATAAAAACTAATACTTATACTTACTAATAAACTAATAAAATTTCTAATAAAGAATAAATAATGAAAAAAGCTTGGTTATGAATAATTGAAAATGTTAAGAAATAAGAAAAACACCTCACCAGGGAGCGAAAATATTTGCAATGAAAATATCAGATTTTCAGGATTTAATTTGATAACATCATGTTTTGCAATAAGAATTTCACCGTACACGATAATGCATGTTATTTTTCAACCCGCAAGCAAATCGATATAACTAGTCGGGCAAGCAACAGATATCGTACTGAATTGTACATGCATACAGAAATCATATGATTGAATTAGCATAAAAAAGTACAAAACATGATCAATTATTAAAGAAATGATAAATAATAAAACAAAACAGATGAAATCAAACGAGATTAGGGAGAGTGAGTGAAGTTCTCTTCTATGAAATCCAAGCAACACATGTTTTTCTGAAGGAAAGTACTTTACAAGGAAGAAGTCTTCGGCTCATCATACAGTTAAGAAAGTGCACTTAAGTTGAAATAGTTTACAAATTGGCTTCTGCTAAGGATAGGATGCTTCTGTGCTGGAGTAATTATAGACTTGCTAACTTACTTTATTATAATTAAAAACACACGAGTTCTAACTATCTTATTGACTTTAAAATGATTACACGCTTTTTTTATAAGTAATTTCAGCTTGAGCTCAGTACTGAAAATTGCTTAGCTAGGGGACCAATTTGAGTACTCAAAATTGCTTAGCAATTGCTTAGCTTTTTATACTTGAAGATTTGTTTTTTTTGAATACTATCTCACAAGTTTTTGTACAACAAATGTAAATGGTATCTTCCATACAGAGGTGTGCCGAACTACTAATATCCACTAAAACCTACTTCTCTATAGCTGCTGCACGATTGTCACAGCCAATAGGATCTTAATAATAATTTTCAAATTACTTAGCATTCCCCGATCCAGTACTGGAATTGCTTAAGTTTTTATCTTGTCTGACTTGCTTATAAAAAAAATGCGTGTACAAACAAATAGACTTTTTTTTAATAAGAACCAGTATTTTCTGATTTGAAGCTAGCTGTTCCTAAATGTTACTGTATTTTCAGCCTTAAATGTTTTTAAATTGTTCTTACTTTATATTGTTCTATAGTTTTGGCAAAATTTGACGCTCTTGTTCTTTTAAAATTGTTCTTATAAAAAAGTTTATCAAATGAATCCGGAACTGGAACTTTGAATCTTTCTAAAAGAATTGCCATAACTTTCTAAAGACTTTCTTAGCAAGATCTAGCTAGTAATTCCCATAGGTGCCAAGAAATGTATTGGAAGATTAATGTGTAATGGTTCTGTATCGAAATATAGAGTTTGCTAATACTAAACATACAAAATTTTTCAGACTTTCGACTTTATGCCATCTTAGGTAGAAACTAATCTTAAAAGTTCTCTAGGGTTAGGTATGAAAAACAAGTTCTTTTACAGTTTCTTCACTTTCTGATGTTTTGAGTACAACTTTCATATAAAATAGGCTACGTATGTACCTACTGAAAAAACGTGCACCCTTAATTTCCTGCATCCAACCAAAATGATGATAAAATAAAAACTAGCATTCACAAAAGAAGAAACAATAAATCACATTAAAACTAAAATATGCCCCTAAAAGAAAAACCAAACATTACAAAATCTTACTTGCAACTCTCTTTGTTTTGGTCTCGGCCTGACGTAATAAATGTAATTCGAAGATTTGAGAGGCATCAGTTTGCCGTTTTCAACATAATACTTCACATCAGATCTCTCTGCCTGTGATGCCATAATTCCCACACCAGTTGATCAAATCGTTTGTGATTCTCAAGTAAAACACTCCTTTTATAACAGATTTTTATGCTTCTAGTTCTAGCAACTGTACTTCATCTGCAGTGTAATGTTATGACCGACTCATCTTCTGCCTGCTAGACTTGATAATGGACGGACAACGGATGAGTCCTCCACAAAGTCATGCTTAGGACGGACCATTAGCTAAAGACGGGGGTCGTGTATGTAGGATTTGTAAGTGACTAGCAGGGCACATGGAGCCAAGAGATACGATTTGGCTACATTATAATGTAGTACAAACGAAAATGAAAATGAAGTAAAAGATAGGTTTAACCATTAAGAGTTTGAACTGCTGAAATAACTAGATGCTAACTCAAGTCTAGCCTAGTAAAGTCTGTGCGCAGGCTAACTAAAGTCTAGCTGAGGGGCAAATCACTCCATTAAAATGTCAAATACTTTTTCTGAAAATCCCTTGAAGATAACTGAAAATTATTTTGTTTTTGAAAAGTTCTACTACGCTTTGAAGTAGAGTGAAATGTCCCTCGTTTCTAACTGGATGCTAATAACAGATACAATGTAGAAATGTAATTTAATGCAATGCAGACCAACTACCAACTAGTTATTTAAGAGCGTTCCCTTTACTCGAATCCCCCCTTTAAATTCTTACCTTTCCTTCCCTTAGGATCTATGGTTTTGAAACTGGATACAAATCTAATCTCTACAAAAATAATACTGAAAATGCAGATTTTCTTTCTAAGCCATATTCATCCCCTCCATGCTCCTAGGTATTGGTGTTATGGAACCCAAATGGATCATATTGTCGTTTAATTAGAGGATACTGTATGTTGAGTCACAGAGAGGCCCATTACACAGAACAATTCAGGGAAACATTCTTGGATACTATAAAGATGACCTAGTGAGAATAATCGTGTAAACGTTCAATAATTCCACGTAGACCATAACCACAGAGGCCTAAAACTTGACCAGGTTTTGCGTAATTCCTGCCGAGACCAAGACTAACAGGATCAGCAAATTTGATTTGTTCGTATTGTTCTGGTTTCTTACACATTTGGTAACATTATTACTAAACCAACTGCACGAGTGGGTTAACCTCATTGCGTCAACAGAAAGTTGCTACTTTTCATTTTGGTCATTCCAGAGAAACTGGTTGTATTTTTGGTTACTCATTGAAAAAAGAGTTTCTCAAACTAATTTGGCTCTAAGATTGTCCAGGAGTTAACAATCTTTAAGTGTAATTTTTAAGTGTGATCAGGTTTTTTGCCCATACAAAGCCTTTCTCGGATAGAAAATAAACGTTTTGTTAGATGAAACCAAGGCCCTTAGGCCCAAACCCAACTACAGCAATAGCCTCGTCCACAAGAGACAGGAAAAGTCTAGAGTCCGCCCAAGTGAGGTCAAGGCTGAGATTATCTAAGATTGCCGTAACAAAAAGGTCATTAAAACAGTCAACATGCTTTTAAGAAAATCTGATGGGAAATAACACCCGGCCTTACCCAGCTATTTATAAATTTATCTTTATTTGTCAGTAATTTGAGCCTAACTATCAAAGTTGCCGACATTCTAAAATGACTTGAAGTTTTCACAACTGTGCAACTTACAGACATCAACCACTGATCCTAAAAAGGGCTGGGTCGGGCTTCCCAGTGTTAGGGGAAACCGTTCTTTGAACCTGTTCTCGTTTTGACAGTGTGCCCCAGATTTTCAGGGGCAGAATATTTTCGTATAGGTAAAAGGTTTTCATGAAAAGGATACACTACAGAATCAAGGGTAGTAAAAAAAGTTGAAATTACCAAACTCAAGTTGATATAACGGACTAAAAATTAGCTGATTGTCCACTGTGTGCAGTGTACTTTTAAGAGCTTTTGGTCCCACTATCATGGCTGAATACTGGCTTCATTTATGAGGACTAGAGTTTCGATCCAGTCCCTTTTTTAAGACCAAATATAGCCACAAGTCGCTAAACTACAATCTACTTAGAAAAATGAGTATATTGTCAGAAAGGTATAAGGATGTCCATAGAATGATAGGCTAGGGAATGAAAGATGATAAACAAATTTGAAATAGTGGAACTAGAGGTTAACTAACGTACAAGAAATTAGATTTTCATTTTTTCATTTTTCATTTCATAAATTTAGATAAATTTAGATGAATGTCAACTTTGTGAGGTTTTGCGTATCTTTAAGAGCTTTCGGTTCTACTATCATGGCTGCTTTTTTGAAAGATAATAAGAGTCTCGATCCAGTTCCTTTTTAGAGCCCGTATATGATTAAGCCACGAGGTTCTTAACAAAAAGCAGTTTATTTTGGAAAGCTACATTTTCTCATCAATAATTAAACACAGCTGATCAAGGAGGGTTTAACATGTTAATTCTCCTCAAAAATTTCACAATTTGGCAGCTCGAAATCATATCCTCGATATTATCACAGAATAGGGAGTAAGACCCTATTCTGTGATATTATCCATATTTCTAGAAATAAGAATTAAGATTACTGCAAAGAGTTGGCACCAAAATTAGGCCTATGAATTAGTATTAAGTCTTTTTAATAGTTTTTAAATGAGATTTTCTTGAGTTTTATGCACCTGCTGAATTGTCTCAAACACAATGAATTATTACTGTTAAATGCCCAGTTACTGATCAAATGATTCAAAATGGTTTCCTCGTTTCAATGAGGTTTACCAATACAGGGGATTGTTTACTGCGTCGTACAATTTCAAGGCCGGGGGATGACAGAGTATATTCAGACTTCAATGACAAGTCTGGGAGTTTACAATTGTTGTTAGAAGCAAACTTAGGTACTACCAAACAACTAACGAGTTATTTAGAATCTCTACTATGTATCAATTTCAATTTTCAATTTCAATGTCAATTTTATTCTCAAAAGCCTAAATCAACACTAAGGTTATACATTTATACAGCTAAAAGAGGAATCTAAACTACAGTAATAAAAAGCACAATAATAATATAAAAAAGATCCATATGTACTCCCTTTTTGTATTAGAAAAATTTTATAACAACACGAGCCACAAATTTTGCCAACAAAAATGAAGAACAAGCTAAGAACAAAATAAGGCTGGCAATCGTATGCTCAAAATAAGAATTTTATCAAACAACTATTAAACTGAAAAATAATTTCAAAACAAGCCGAAAGACAGCACACAGATATGCGAGATGGTCAAGAGAGTCAAAATTTGAAACAATATACACAACTGATAGCAGAAGTAGGCTTTCAAATCAATACAAAGTAAGAACAATTTAAGAACATTTTAGGCTGAAAATAGAAGAATATCAAAGAACAGACAGCTTCAAATCAAATTTACTGGTTCTTATGAAAAGAGTGTGATTCATGAATCAAGAGAAATAGGCCAAATTTCATCAGCACTTTAAACAACTTGAAAGACAATTCAGCACAGTGTCAGCCTCGTTCAGATACAAAGTAAAAATAAAAAGACTCAGCTCAGCAGCTATGGGTGCGTCAGTTCGAGGCATGGCTGGGATATATTGCGATTGTGGTAGGCCATACATATGGAAAAAATCATATATCTTGATAAGAGTAGTTGAATATTTCAAATTTGAGCCTTGATACATTTCAACATGATTCTATCTGAACATAGAAGAAAATATGGATTTGACAAGGCCCTCATATAAAAAGTGTGTAGCATTGGTACGAGGTGTACGAGGATGTACGTAGAGACTCATGAAGAAGTGGAAAACGAGAGAAGGGTGGGGTCGAAATGAGGGGGAGGCTGAAAAAGGAGGATGATGATGAAGTCTATGAAATCTAACAAAACCTTCAACCTAGAAACCATAAAATTTCAACTTTCAGCTCAATGGAATGAATGAAAGCTAACATATGAATATTGAAAGGAAAGTCATTCCATATTTATTTCTATTTGCGTAAACTTAATGTACTTTCAAAGACTCATGTTTTCCCTCCCCCGTAAATAATGAAACTCCTGTTTAAACAAGTCTGTGTGATGACAGGTTACATTCAAATATAAAGCCCGTCTGTAACTCATCATGAAAGTATTCAAATATTTAAACATATATTTATCATATGTGACGATTAACTAAAATGGGCCTAAATTGGCTTATGCAAGTATTGAATCTTTTGGGCCTTCTCTATGTTTATAAATGGTAGTAATGTCAATATGGGGTACTCTGGCGATGTCAGGGAAGTTTGAGAGGCTGTTAGGGGTGTTAAGAGAGACTAGGTATAAAACCTTGAACAGAGCAAACTACTCGAGAACCATGACAAATAGCGGTATCCTTCTTGCTGAGTATTTCGTCAAAGTTAGACAACCTCGTTTTCCCTACATGTTTGCAGTCCCATAGCAAATCCCTATTATTCACGCTCTTTTACATTCACTCAGAGCACTCCAATGTTATCCACCGCAGTTCGTTTTCTAACGTTCAAATCACATTTCAATAACAATTCCATTACGAACACATCCCTTTGTCATGTTTGAAGTTAAGTTTCAATTAATTTCATTCAAGTTTTCACTTCTTATTTGATATCAATATTGAATTTATCATCAAATCTCAATGTTTTACTTTAAATTTTATATGCCTTATTACTCTTATACATTATATTTCTTTGATTAATCAAAACCAGTAGAGGTTGTATATAAAATATGATTCTTTGTTCATTTTATTATCAATACTGTTTTTAAACATCAGCTTAATATAACTTTCATTTGGTAAACATTGTACATATTTAAGATTTTGTTTGCTATAGGTGATCTGCTGTATGCCAAAGAGCGTCATCTTTAATAGCCTATGGTGAATCTTGTATTATCCCCTTTTCGAGATCAAAGTTGATATTCAGAAACTGCCGAATAGCTAAGTGATACAAAGTCCATCTTATAAGATTTTTGCTATGAGATAAGCTCAATCAATGAAAGATTTTACAAAAAATCTTCACTTGAAGCAAAAGGGGGAGTGTATCTCTCATACCTTAAGATAATTAGCTACATGGGAGCATTGTGAATAACTGATCCAAATGAATCATTTTCTACAAAGATAGGGCTGGTATACCCCTTACGCTATCATGTTATATCACAGGGTAGAATCCAACATTCTTTAAAATGGAGGCATAGCCTAGTATACTGAAAGGTAATTTTAGAGAAACATGTGTATATTCAATGTATTGCCCAGCAATAGGGACATGTGCCCCCAACACACCCTGATCAAACCCTATATCTTGATCGTGTAATCTCCCATTAGTTATTAATGCTAAAATTTGTTTTCAAAACATAAGGCACCAAACATGATAACTTAACCCCCGGTTTACATGATCATTCCGTTATTGGTTACACCCAGGAAATAAGGCATCCTAGCAGTATGTTTGGTGCAGGTCACGAATACCTTGAATAAAGCAGCATTGATCAGCAGAAGCATCCGCATTAATGCACCACAGTTGCATTACAGGTGGAAGGGATCAAGGTTGACGCATGAAGAGCCTTTTCTCTAGTAAACCAATTACCTGCAGAAACGGTTCTGTCACCGACAATCAGTTGACCAGAACTAGATAAGGAAATCTGACGATAAGGAAACCAAGAGATAAGTAACAGGGGCGTGATGCAGGTAAAAAGGGCTAGGGAAAAATTAGGTTTACGGCCAAGTTAGAGGTGGTGCCTTAAGGACAGAAAAGCCCACAACAAGCAGTTTTTAGGGGCCCAATGAGAAATTTCAAAGTATCTTGGTTGGCCAGCAGGCCCCTGATAAGTAACAAAGAAAGTATGGGATGCCTTGCAGGGGCGGATCCAGACAGTAGCTACTGCTGCTCGACCCATCGTCAGATTTTCAGGCCTAGTAATAACATTTCTTCTTATTCAGGCTCTAAATTAAGATATCGATAATTCTGCCATTTGGACCTATTTAAACAGTAGATAAAATTTTTCCTAGATCCACCCCTGCCTTGAGAGAGATATTCCGTACTCCTGTCCGAAATCCTGTCTTCGAGCTCCCAGTAAGACAGCTATTATGTACCTCAGATAAGCACAAGTTGGAAACAGAATCGTTTTCTGCAGAAACAGTTCTCCCACCGACAATCAGTTGACCAGAATTAGATAGAGAAAACCAAAGATAAGGAAACCAAGTGATATGTAACAAAGAAAGGAGGGGATGCCTTGCAGGGGCGGATCCAGACTACAGCTACTGCTGCTGGAGCCATAGTAAGATTTTCAGGCCTAGTATTTTTTCTTTCTTCTTATTTAAGCTCTAAGATAAAAAAAATCTATAATACTGAAGTTTGGAACAATTTGAGCAGTAGCCAGATTTTTTCCTGGATCCGCCCCTGCGGAGAGGAATTATCCGGAATCCTGTCTTCGAGCTGTCTGTAATACCTCAGATAAGAACAAGTTGGGAATAGAATTGTTTTCTGCAACAACGATACCGTCACTGACAAGCAGTTGACCAGAACTAGATAAGGAAAACCAAAGATAAGGAAACCAAGTGATAAGTAACAAAGAAAAGAGGGGATGCCTTGTGAGAAATGATCTGAAATCCTGTCTTAAATCCTGTCTTCGACCTATCTGTAAGACAGTCTATTATATACCTTAGATAAGAACATGCTGAGAAGTATGGAAACTTTCATATCTTTCTAGCTGTTTGTATGACAACAATACCTCAGATAACAACAGATTGTGAACATAACTATGTCTTAAAAAGTTTCTAATAAGCAAAAAGTCAATAAGTAACCAGCACTGGAAAGACGCATATCTTAAGAAACTACAATCTGATACAAATTATATTGAAACTGGGGCAGTTTTCGTATCTACTTTTAATTTTCCCCCTCCCATATTGATCAAATTATGAGCAATTGAGAGTGATATATTTTTGGCAGGTCCCAATATTTATGTCCAGGATTATAGACTATTTGCCCAGTGCTAAAAGTTGCCAAACCTTTACCTAGGTTTTGAGTTCTTAAAGTTCTTAATAGTTTCTCGAATTCAGAAATGGGTGTAGATTATCTAAGTGATGGGTCATATTTTGGACTTAGTCTAAATGGGTTTAGCACAGAACTGGATAAAGTGAGTGTTACTCTCAAAGGAACTATTTTTACACCACATTATATATAAATAGAAAATAGAAAATCTTGACAGCTCTGAGATTTCACCAACAATATAGAAAGTTCAGAAAATGTTACACTCTTTTTTTTATAAGAATACTTAAAATTTTCCTGAGCCTCAACTTTCCCATTGTTTATTCTTAAATTTCCATTGTTCTTTGGCGATTTAGAGCCTCAATAATCTTATAAAATTTATTCTTATAAAGAAAAAAGAGTGTAGGCCACTCAAGAGTATGGATTGTCTTATGACAAGTTTCTTAGGGAGAAAAATACGTGTTATAGGTAAGAAACCATAGATGTCATAGGTAAGAAACCCTAAATGAGGGAAGCAACGTAGCAGCCAAGACCATGCATATGTCTAAAACCTTGCCTGTCTATGCTAGATTTCATTGCAAAGAAGTATTGATGATTCATTTGTTATTCTATGGTTTATTTCACTCTCTTGGTTCTCATAAATGTAGGTTTTTTATAAGACTTACTACGTCATTCGTTGTATTCGTTCAATGTTTTCTATTTGATATCATTTTATCCCTCAAACAAAGTTTGAAGCTACCACAATTCAATTCAATACAGAAAACTGATACTGGTGTAGTAAGTCTAGTTTCTTTATGTGGGACTCTACCGTATAACGAGTTCTATGTATGTATACCGCAATTAAATCCTTTTAGTTGTCAAAATACATCTAACAATGGCCGTATACCATCATCTTACTGTTCTCAATGAAATGTTGCGTGGATGCCACTATTAAATCAATTTAGTGTCCTAAATGCCTTCAACAATAGGCGTATGTCACGACACCCTGATTATGGTTAATTAGCAATATGCCTAAATCTAAAGTCATAGTTCATCGATTAATCTGTAAAAAAAACATAACAATAAAAAACAAACAAGATACGTCATACATGTTTTTTGCTCTTAATGCCTTCAACTCCGGGTGTATACCATGACACCACGAGTAGGGTCAATAATATACCATATTTTTTTAATAAAAACCGCCCTTGAATAGAAGTCACCTTTGAATAGAAGCCGCATTATTTTAGCATTAAAATAAATAGAAGCCGCGGCTTCTATTCAAGAAAATACGTTATATCTAAATGGCAAGTCATTGCTCGATGCTCGATGCTTCAGAAAATAATAAATTATCTTATACGAGAAAACATAACGATAAAAAACAAACAAGATACGTCATAAATATTTTTTGCTTTTAAAGTCTTTAACAAAGGGCGTAGGTCATTTCAACACGATTAGAGTTAATTAGAAAGATGTTTAAACCACAGGTAATTAATTGTTGGACGCTTCAAAAAACAATAAATTGCCTTATATGAGAAAATATAACGCTGAAAAACAAACAGGATAGGTTTTTTACTTTTAATGTCTTTAACTGTCGGTCTATGCCGTGATGCTGCAATTAGGGTTAATTAGCTAGAAGACTAAATCACACTAATGGTTTCATGCTTAAAAAAATAATAAATTGCCTTTTATGAGAAAAAGTTTAACAATAAAAAAACAAGATATGTCATACATGTTTTTCACTTTTAAAGCCTTTAACAATGGGCGTACGCCATGACCCCTAGATTAGGGCTGATTGATAAAATACCTAAATCACGGTAATTGTACGATGCTTCAGAAAATAATGAATTGCCTTATATGACAGAATATTAAAATAAAAAACAAACAAGATACGTCATACACGTATTTTGCTTTTACTGCCTTCAACTCCAGGCATATACCGTTAGTTAGTAATATGCCCAAATTAGAGTCATTATTCAATGCTCCGAAACCCAAGGGCGTATGTCATGATACCCGCAAACTTGGTCAATTAGCATGAAGCATAAATCAGAGTAATCGTCTGCTGCATCAAAAAACAATAAATTGCCTTATATGAGAGAACATGAAAACAAGATAAACAAATAAGATACGTCATACACTGCCTTTGACATAGGGCGTATGCCATGACACCAAGATTAGGGTTAATTAGCATTAAGGATCACCAACACAAAATCGGATCAGTGCAGTTGTAAAAACACAACAGGAAATTTTGAATCAAGCCTGAGGCATTGTGTTTTTATTTTCATAAAAAAAACAAACAGAAATAAGCTTGGTAAACCCTAAGCCTCTAGATATGGGATAAAACTAAATTAAAAAAACAAATAAACAAGATGCATTATATTTTTCATCGACCACATCTTTTAAGAGTTTTATGAGATTGGTGAGCAACGACATAGGTCATAGCGGTGATTGAGTAGTTATGACGTTGTAAAGGAGGGAAATTAGCTGCGAAGGAGGGAATATTAGCATCGAAGGGGGGGGGAATACAAGCTGCGAAGAAGGAAAATACAAGCTGCAAAGAAGGAAAATACAAGCTGCGATCTGCAAAATCAATTTGAAATCACCTACCTTTTAAGATGTAACACACGAGAACGAAATACTAACATCTAGGGGTGGATCCAGGTTACAGCTGCTACTACTACTGGAGCCCTGGTCCGATCTTTAGACCTAGTATTTTTCCTTTCTTCTAGTTCAGGTTCAAAGATAAAAAAGCGATAATTCTATCACTTGGACCAACTTGAGTTCTAGTCGAAATTTTCCTTGATCCACATCTGACATCAAAAACTAAAACATCTTCATAATCATAACTATCATGAGCAATCAACATACCTTATGCTCTTCTTCAACTTTAACCATCACCTCAAACCTCGCATCCAGTGGTGTTCCATCCCTTAACCTCGTTTCGATATCATCCAATGACGTCAAGAAAGACTGCAGTTGAGAATCAAATCCTTGACTAATTAACAGTTGTTTGATACTCCGCAGCTTTCGGTCCTTCTCTTCATGATCGTCTGTAACGTTTTTCGCTTTGGTGGCAATCTCGTTGCATGCAATTGGGTCAGAAGAGTTAACATCCCTCAGCCAGTCAGCAAGGCCTTGAATAGCCTGAAGCTTTGAAGCCATAGAAGCTAGTTCAATTTGTAGGGCCTAAAACGTAAGAGTAAGTAAAAAGTGTATGCTGCGTCTGGTACTTTATATATAGATGATAATACGATAAAATAAAAAGGAATATGGAGTATAATCTCGAAACGTTGTAAATCTTCATCTATGCTATTTTCGGTACTGAAATGTCTCATCTTATCATCATCTATAAAGTGTAAGAGTACACTTGCATTCTTATGAGGTATCGTTCACCTCCTAAATGGGAACTCCAATTATGTGTATGATTTCAACGGCAGCCATTGTTTTTACACCTAGGTAAAATCGATTTTCTTTGAGAGAGTCTGGTAATCTAGGGTATTGTTTTTTGCTGGGAACTCCCTGGCTTGTATCCCTGTTACAAATGTTTTTTAAAACGTTTAAAATCATAATAATCAGCCTTACTTATGTTTGGAGAGACATAATCATAAAAACGAGAAGCTTCAAAGGTTTAATGAAATACGTTTAGAGCATATGAGGGGCGAACTTTAGGCCATTGCTAAGCTTCCTCCCAAGAGCGTCTTCATTGGTATATCATTTTTAGAAGTCTTACTCATAGACTGAAGGGCCTTCACAGATCTTTTGGCCGAAAGATGATTTTTAGCAAGATCATTTGAAAAGGTGTTTCAAACGCAAGAGATTCCTTTTTCAATAAATTACCTATACGATTCTCAAACATCACTTTCCCTTTTAACAATTATATAGAAATGAACGCCTAACTTACATTGATTCCATCAATTTGCTCTTTAAAGCTTCCAGGGAGACCTTCAGCAGATTTGATCTCCAAAATCCTTCTTTTTACCTCTAAATTCCAAGTTCGATAATCTTCTATAGTCGTAAGGAACTCTTTGAGTATCTTAAGCCTCTTGATCATCCCATCTTTACGTTCTTGGCTGACAGCTTCTAATCTCATGAAGCGCTTCTCGATGTTTTTCGTCTGTCTTGTAATGTTGTCACTGTCTCCTCCAAGACGTGTGATTCCACTTTCAAGACTAATAGAGAGTGAGCTTGATTTTTCGACTTCAGGTTTGATGTTGACTATAGACTCACAAATATCCTAGAAAAAGGATCGATATAGATTTTGTAAAGTCGGGTTCGAAATTGTAAGAAAATAAAACATCAATATTGGCTAGGACTTCCTTAGACTAAATGTTTCTGACCATATCTTGAATAGCTTTAATAGTTGCATAGCCTCACCGTGGACTCACTATCTCTGAGACTATAAAGACTAAAGGGAATGCACCAATTTCAATCCAACATTTTAAACCCATGATGCACACATACAAAAAAACTTCAGAAAGTACAAAATATGAAAATAATTCTCCAAAACAAAACCTCTGTTGACAAGAGTTTAAGACTACAAAATACATGGAATAGGCACAACATTAAGACTATTATAGGTCGAAGTGGCACAGCCTTTATAAGTGTCGGACATCAAACAATAGCTCATCCAACTCAGTCGCTCAAGTAAACATTTAAAACTCATATTCATGGCAATAATCACAAAAGACCCCCAAAAATATGAAAAATGTTTTTATGTGATTAGACAAGCGAAATAAAAATTAACAAAATATTCTTACATCAACTCTTGTCATTTCCTTCTCTGCCTCATCTAAATCGACGCCAAAAGACACAGCAACACTAAGACGTCTTCCAATCGCATCAAATTCATCAGAGCAGTTATCTGCAGTGCTGAAGTAGACTGGAAGAATCTCATTCAATGTTTGAATCTTAATTTCTGCTTCTTCAACAACTGCTTGCAACTTTTGCCATCTATCTGTTAACTGTTCGAACTCATTTTCTATGATGTCACCGTCTGTTGTTTCACTTGGTAGGCTTTGCCAGACTTCTTCCAATCTCTGGGTTGACTCAGATATTGTATCGTATAACGGACTGTGGTTTTCAACATCAGTTTTGAATTCCTGATAGTAGAAAGAAAATAAATTGATAAATACAATTTGCATTTATAATAATTCTCTACCAAGTGAATTTTTCTGCAGTTCTTTGTCTTTATGAGAAAAAAATCTAGCCATACACTGAACTTAGAAAAAAGGCCTGCTGAAAATAAGGCCCTGCCTTAGCCAGGCTAGCACGTTAAACAGAAACTCATTCACTCACTCATACACAATCAAAACACATAAGGACCTCAGACTAAAATTTGTAGTGATGCAATGCATGCTACTGTACCCCTTCTGGAAACAAGGCCCAACCTCAGCCAGGCTAACACGTTAACTGAAACTGACACATTCACTCATAAATGGGAACAATAAACACACTAGGACCTAATACTACAATGTGTAGTAATGTTCTGGTTGTTCCTTATTTTATACATTTTGCCAAGTATATTATTTTGTTTTAGGGGGGCTCTCTCTCGATTTGTTAACCTATTTAGAGCGCTCCTCCTTAGTCGATTAATTTCAAATACATATTTGTAAAGCTATTTCTCTGGCTGTAATATGTTTTCATTATTGTTATTGTATAAATGTAGTAAGCCTAATGTATTGTTCCCATTTGTGTATTGTTTTTAAAATTAATTGATAACAAAATGAAACTGAAGTGCACTCTACTGTGCCCCAGCAAGAAATAGGGCCTTCGTGGTCTATCGTAGGCTAGCACGTTAAACATAAACTTATTTATTGACTACTATACTTTAATTGGTGTAGTTCATGCCACTATAACCCTGCTAGAAATAATGCCCCATCTAGCCTTTCGTAGGCCTGCACCTTAAAAATAACCCACTAACTTTCTAAAAGTATCAAATCAGTTTAGTATTCAAGTAACAATAATTCGATAGGCAATAGAATGGTTAAGATAATAAAAAAAAATGTTAAAAACTCTTCATTTCCTTACCTTGAATAGTTGTTTCAATCTGTTAAACTCAGTAGGTTGATCAGGTATAGCTGCCAATGCCTTCAAGTCCTTTTCAGGCTCTACAATCCAATTTATAAAATTATCCGTCTCTCTTGCAAAAGATCTAGCCTTGGGTAAAACAGCTTCAATCGTTTCTGATCTTCTCTTCACGATTTCATCAAGTGCAATTCTGCGCGATTTTAGGTCTGCTATCTTGTTGTCATGTTCAGTTATGTCTTCGTCGTCATCCAGAGAATCACGGAATTTTCCAGCAGCTTTCAAAACTTGGTCGAGTAAATGCTGAATCGAGATGTTCTCACGAACAAGGGCCTGGAATTAAAACAAGTAATTAGATTTCACAAACTCCCTCTGAGGCTCGTTCTTTCCTTTCAGTTTTTCTTACTAAATATCAAAGGCTAATTATGATGAATGGTGATTGTCAAACATTGTCAGAAACAGCCTTGATAAGACAGAATGTATTTACAACGTTACCCTTCTAAATATCGAAGGCATTTCGTGATAAGTGGTGACTATCATGTCAAATATTGTGTCAGAAAGAGCATTGAATAATAAAAATAATGATAATAATAATAATAACACATTCTTTATACAGGGTTATGATATATTGGTAAGTCAAAATGCATTTATGTTGCCCCACTAAATATCAAAGGCTTGTCATGATAAGTGGTGACTATCTTGTCAAATAATGTGTCATTAAGAGTCTTAATAAGTCCAAATATATTTACAGCGTACTAAACATCAAAGACTTCTTGTGATAAGTGGTAAATATCATGCCTAATATTGTGTCAGAAACAACCTTGATAAGACCAAATATTTAGAACTACAAGACTGAATGTACTGGTCTCAGGGAAAGTGATAAAAATCGCAACCCTTAGGCAGAATTTGAAATCGAGGTTGTGGAAGGAATAGCTATGACACCTACCTCGTTGTCATTACTCTGCCTTTCAGCATCCTCATAAACAACAGAAATCGGTTTCTTATTCGCACAACTCTCCTCCAGTTTCATCAGATGATCTTCAAAACATTCCAAAGAATCTTTGAACTCCCGACTGCGGATCAAAGCAACTTGAAGTCGATCCTTCCTTGCATTTAGCTTCTTCTCAATGGAATCAAGAGGTGAAGATCTTGCTGATATGACATTTCGAACATCTGAACGCATGACTCGATCATCAGGACAGTGGTCTACGAGCCATCTGCCATGATCACTCGCTTCTGATAAGGATGATCTTTCCGTGTAGAGTTCGTCCAGGAGAACCTAGGAAAGAATCAGAGTTGGATGATGATCAGCAGAAACTTTATAAACATGGCTTGCTGGTGATCTGGCAGAGCTACAGTTGCAATATCTAAAGAAAAGGTAAAAGTGTGGCGGAGCATTTTTTAAGTCTTTGGTATGACTCGGTCAGGGATTGAGTCAAAGACCTTCCAACACAGTGGCAAGCACTCTATGACAAGACCACTGCTAGGTTTACTTGGCATTTCATGAATAATTGCTGTAATTGTGCTGTTCCACTACTTTAATAACTAAATGAAGTGATTGGTGTACTCAAATTTTCCTTTGAGTACGTCTAGTGCCTGAGCTAAAACTGCTTATGATAAGAGTGGAATAAAAGTATTATGAAAATAAGATTACCTCAATTTGCCTTATCTGCTTTTTCGATTCCTCTACGTCATTATCACATGCTGGCATCGAGTTCAGAGTCCCGGTAGCTTTAACTGACCAATCCTTGCAATTGCTTGTGATACTAGAAAACTGTACTAAAACACCGTGGATGCTTATCAGATGATCTCTTTTTGAATAAAGCCTCGTTTTCAGGCTTCCAAATTTGTTATCAATGTCATTTAATTCAACCTTTATTGGGTCAGAATTGCCAGAGAGATTGTCGATCTTGCTTATCAGGGAGGTAGCAATTTCCTTGGAGGAAGTGACGTCATGCTCCAAATGCTCAATTTGTCCAATGAAAGCCTGGTAATAAAAGAAAGAAGTAAGTGTAATATCATGCAGATAGATATAAAAAAGATTCAATTTGACTCAATTTTATTTGTGGTATACCAATTCAATTCAATAGATTATCACATAATTGAATGCAGGCAGTAACTCCAACGTCCATTTGGAGCACATTAGGCTGTTATGTTGATGTAAAAGCAAGGAAGAAAGAAAGAAAACTCTTTAGGGTGCAATAAGAACAAAAAATGAAATATCATGAAAATGATTCTGTTCAGGGTTGCATCCAAATTACCAGATTGACAATCAACAACATACCTCATATCTCTGCAGCTCTATATCTGCCTTTTCAAGATCAATTCCAAAAATTACTTTTACACCAGTTGTTTCATTCAGCCAATTCATTCTATCCATAATGTCTTTATGTTTCTCTGTATACTCAATAAATATGTCATGCAGATCACTGCAAGCGTGAATTTGTTCAATATTTCTATTTTGCAAATTATCCAATCTGTTCTTAGAATCTGCAACTCGACTCTCAATCTGAGAAACACCACTGGTTACGGATTCGTTTTCAGCAGTTTCAAAAAGCTGGTCTGAACTTTTTAACATGGAAGTGAAGTTTGAAGAATGCTCATCAATGTCTTCTTGGACCATCTAGAAGAAGATAAAATTATGTCACTAATGAATGTTGATATCAATTTTTCCTTAACTAAGTTTTCTACACATTTTTCTTGTAGAAGAGTACAAAGTATTCTCAGCAAACCCAGTTTACTATAGATATCTCAACCCAACTCTCATAAAAAACAAACCTCGAGTTTCGAAAGAAGACTTTCAGCTTCGTTCAAACTGCTGGGTACACTTTCAAGCTGTCCCACATTCTTTTCAGCTCCAGTGAGCCAATCAGAAACTTCTACAATCTCAGTGTGACAGTTTTCTGATGACACCTTGATCTGATCAAACTTCCTCTTTCTCTCTCTTGTTATCACATGTATATTTTTCCAAGAATTCTCAATAGCTCCCATTTTGATTTTCAGTTCATTCGCTTCTGGGGTTCCTTTCGATTCCTCCATGACTGTATTGAAGATTTCTTCGAATTGGTTATACAAAGCCTCTAGGTTGCCAACGCGAGAATCAAGTTCCTGATAAGAGAGAAAATACAATCAACTTTAAATGTAACTCAAAGTCCTAACGTCTTTAAATATGATAAACTAAATTGTGGGGGATCTTTTAAGGATTTTCACAACTTCAGCTAAAGAGATCCTACACTTAACAATAGCATCAGTAGAGGGGTCTGCATAAGAGTACATTTTCACTCTAAGTGACATTGCTGCTACTAAATGAATATCTCGAAAGTGCTTTAGCATCCTTTAGAAGGCACTGTGCCGTCTTTCCAAAGTAATTGGGCAATCAATTAAATACTGGGTTGATAGGCTGCATGCAGATTAGCTTAAACCTAGAAAATCTACGTGTTTTGACCCATATTCTACAATGAAAATCGATCCTAGTGCGTCAACTAGGTCATGAATCAAGCCCTGACAATACAGAGTCCTGTAGAGTCTAGACATATAATCAGACAAAATCTAAAAATGCAAATCACTTCAGTCCACACAAAACTCTCTCTGAAACAAACCTTTTGCTGGAGCATCTGTCGTTGCAAAACATCCCACTCGGCAGAAACTGGTGAAGCCGCTTTAAAATCAGTCTCCAGCTGCATCACTTCACTACGAACTCTTTCTGCAGTCACATTCAGCTCCTCCATATCAACCAAAGCCTTTTGCAGTCGCATTTTCCGCTTGGCCAAAATAGAACTCAATTCTTCGATTGGTACTTCAACAGCTGAAAACTTGCCATTGACGTTCGCAATGAACTGTGGGTTGTCTGCATTATGTTTGATCAACCAACCAGCTGCGTACTTCACCTTGCTGAGTTTTTCTTTTTGTTTGAGGGTGTTCTCCAAGAAGGCCTAAGGGAAATTGAGAAGATTTCAAAAAGCAGAAGACTTACTAAGGCCTTGTTCACACTGCTTCATAATTGTTTATTTTTGTTTTGAAGATAGAAAGGTACCTGTTCACACTTCCCCATTTTCAAACAAATGCATTATGAATACGACGAAATTTTAATATTGCTACATGCACATGCAATTATTCTAATCCCATTTCTAGATAGCAAATTCCCTTAAGAATATACTCTTAATGAAATGTCTCCATATTTTCTGTTAAAACTGAAACAGAGAGAATTCAATACCCTAAGTCCTTATTCCTAACCCTAAACCTAACTCTGACCCTAACCAAAACCGTAACCAAAGCCTTAACCTAACTTCAACCCTTACTCTAACCATAAGCCCTACCCCTTATTCTATACCTTAAACAATTCTTCTCATACCATTTTTAGACAGAAATGCCCCTTAAAAGAATATTATCTTATTCATTCGTCTCCATTTTGTTAACACTAGAACAGAGTATTCAAAACGATATACCCCTATCTAAAACCCCTAAACTAGCTGAAAACCTAACCATAACCCTTATTCTTTACCCAGAGAGCAACATATCATTGGGGTATTAGAACATCCTACCTCTGTTTCTTCCAGTTGAACCTGTATCTCTTCAACATTAACAGCCACAGGAGCCAAGCTGGAAACTCTTACAGACACAATGTCCACCCACTTCTGCAGGTCTTCGATGCCAGACACAAACTGAACCATGTTCTTCAGTTTCTGGCCTGCTGTCTTTTTCTGGATCACCTTCTCTTTTAAAGATTTCCATTTTCTTGCTGCTCCACCAGTCTCCAGTTTGGCCTCTTTCATTGCAAAAACGGTGACCTCTTCTGTTGACGTAACGACTTCTGATACTAGTGTTTCGGTTTGCTGCAGTACTTGCACCTCATCCTAAAACAAATGAATTTCATGTCAGTAGGTACAGTACATCTGTAAACTAGCTACTTTAGTGCTGAACATTTTGAACAGCGTGGTAATTAATTTTGGAGGTTGTCTAGTGAGCAATCGTTTTCAAATACGAGCTTCTGTTACATAAATAGGGGATTAAACATACTAGGACGTCATTTACAGCTATATAAAGTGATGAAGTTCATGCTGGTATTCCCATTTTGGAAATAAGACCTCTCATGGACTATCGTAGTCTAGCACGTTAGATATAAAGTCACTCATCTATAGCTATATTTCGCTTATTATGCATTATCTCTCAGTGCAGATAGATGGCGAATTTATGTACATTTAGAATGAATTCATTAATTAATAAAATGCTCGAAATCTATTTTGTTTCTAATTCTATTTTCTTCAAAATACTGACTTGTGCACCAATAAAGTATGAAGCTAATTCAATTTGAGTCAATATTCAATATATTACATCTCGGATTATTACCTTTGCATTAAGGCTGAATATATAGATACTCTTTCCTTTCAGGTTATTTGCCTATAACATATATTGAAACAGTATGAATTAGTAACAACCAAACATATTTCCCAATCCCTGACCAGGCCTTAGAGGGTAAAAAGTGAACTCCAAATCGACTTGGAATTGTCTTTGTTGGTATATCCTAGTATTAAGCAAAACACGTCTTTACTACTTACACTCATCATATAAGAATCCATATCGAGTGTATCCCAGTTTATCGGTTGCTCTTCCTCCGTAACGGACTCCATGGCAACTACAGCCTCTTCTACAGGGCATACTCTTCTTTCAGCCTCGGATTCCTTCAAAGCTTTTTCTTGTAATTCTTTCAGCATTTCTTCAAGAGTTATTTTCAAATCATTCCATCTTTTACACAGATCTTGGTGTTCGTCTTTTATGAAGGGGAGGTCGGTTTTGATTTTCTGAGCCTCGCATACATTGTATAGGTCAACTGCACAGGAGGTTAATTCCTCAAGTGTTGACTCTTTCTCTGAAAGTTTCTTTAAGACGTTCTAAAATTGAGATCAAAGAAAGATTTAAATCTTTGAACTAAAATGAAACACCTTGGTGCATAACCCTTACATTATACATAACTTTGAATGGGGTGTCATCGGTGTCCTTATCAACTAATTTAGTTTATTACTAAGGTCCTCCATCCAGGGACATAACTCTCACGAGCAAGCAATACTGAAGGATTAACAAGTTATATGTAGTTTAACAAGAATCCCAATCGAGAAAAGCAAATACATCTAGTGATGCACTCACTAAACTGTTCTTATCATATACCAACATACTAAATGAATTTATATTGAGGAAAGGTAACAAAGCTACAATGCATGCCAGAATGGATTTGAACACCAAGATAGAAAAACCTGATTTTCGCTTAAAAACTACAACGATCAAAGAAATCATAAAATTGTTTCCCCCTCTTTTTGGAAGGTTTTCATTTTGTAACAAAGTTAGAAACTGCAAATCAACATTGTTTTAAAGGGGGTAGGAAAATATTGCGTTGTTTTGAAAACTCAATGAAGTGTGAAACCAATTCTGGTAGGCATTGTAGATTTCTTTTCATAGAAAATTGGGATTTAATTGATTTCTTCCATCTTCTTGTTTCTTGTACGAAACGGCCTACTTGAAAAGTGATTTACTTTATATCATTTACATCACTTGCTAAAGCAAAATATCAATCATACCTCAATGTCAGTCTTCAGCTGTTCTTGCACGTCTCCAGTTCGCTCTTTGCTCCTTATCTCCTCCAATTTCTCTTCTGCATCATCCAGTATAGGTATGAGATGCTTCACTGCGTAATGATACCTCTCTTCAAACGGTAGCACATTGGTGATTTTCAAATGAAACTCAGCAGCAATATCCCATGTTACTTGCCACCTCATCTTCAGATCAGAGACTTTCATCAAAGAAGACTCTACAGGCACGACATCACCATCTTCACTCACGTTATCTGAAGGCACAGCTATTGTCTCGATCACGTTTCTCAGCTCTTGAACCTCATGGAAGAGAGGCTTGAATTGCTCGTGTTGTTTCCTGGCAACGCGATATTTTGCTGATATTGGATCTAACATGCTCAACTGCAGGTCTAGACCATCCAGCCTCGAATCTACATCGGTGATGATTTCAGAGAACTCGAGTTCTACGAATAGTACTTGTTGTGCTTGACTTTTGACAGTGCTTAGACGTATCGACATGGCCTCTATTGCATTCATAGCCTCGTAGAGTTTCGTGTTCACCTCAAATATAACGACAGTGTCCTCGCGGCTTCTTTCCACCAGCCAATCACCAATCGTTATTCCATCTTCTAGGCCGGCCTTCTTTGTCACTAGCTGCATCAGTAATGTCTGTCATGAAGATATATACATTCAACTTATACGAAAAAGGTATACAGTATGCACCAACACCATATTATCATTTGACAGCTTAATTATGCATTTTGTATGGAGTCAAATACAAAGATTAAATATCCCTGCTAAGAATAAACTGGAATTACCAAATCAGGCTGTGTTGTTTGTAATACAAAATGACTCGTTTTATGATCAAATGTGTATTATTACCAAGGGAATAGAAGCGTAGGGTCTGATGCAGTTGGAGTGAATAACACAGGGTAAAATGAGTAGTTATATAATCTTGCACATATAACCTATTTTGGCAATATCTCATATTCCATTCAGCTTTTCTTGGTCATCTCAGATCCTCTAAACCTATTGGTTCTTGCATAAAATAGTAAAATGAGCAACACTCAGTTATTTACACAAGATTAAAAAACTACTCATTTTACCCCGTCTTACCTATTTTACCCCAGTAGACCCTATGTCATATATCTATCAACAATTAAAGTGGCTTTAGTTAGAGACTCTCAAAGTCTTCACAGTATTGATCACAGCAAAAATAATCGTGATAGAAAAATAATTTTTGTGGTGGTAAGCTGCAGTTTCTTGTATGTTCATTTCTTATCTCCGGTCAACGACCGTGCGTCTGTAAGGTTTTGCTGACTCTGTCGAAGTGTGCCCGAATACCTCAGTAGTTGAGCACTGGCGTACAAAGTCAGAGGTCTTAGGTTCAAGTCCTTCTTCGGTCGTAAAAATCAGAGAATTTATTCACAAAAATAATCTCCATTGTCGCACCCCTTCTCAAATAAGACAAAACAATACTTGCCTCGATCTCACTTATCAGTAATCTGAGCTCTGCAACATCTCTTCCAGGTGACTTTTTCAGCCTCGTATTCACTTCTAATTCGAGTTTAGTCATCCATGCATTAAATACAGTGATGATTTCGACAAATTCTTCAGCCTGCGCAGTCGCCTCCTCCACATCACTCAGACGATCGGTCAACTTGACTTGCAGCTTCCTGAATAGAGCATTCAATCTGTGCGTTCTTTCGTGGATTTCGTTGTATGGACTGTTACATTGCTTCAACATGATTTCAAGGTTTTCACCAGCAGAATTACAGTTCTCGAGATTTATCTCTGCAGCATCTAGCTGCCTTATCAGACCCTGAAAGGTAAGAATAGATGGATTAATAGAGAATCGATAGGCTATATCAGACACCAAGAAAAGAGACTGGTTCTCTGTTACTCCAAGTTTCATGTTTTCACAATCATCAGACAGACTATTTGTGCTTCTATTCAGCAAGCAATATGATGCAGTTTTAGGCTTAGAAATGTTATAGAGAGGAATAAAAAGGCTAATCATTTATACACAATATTTAAAATACTTACTTACTTACTTAATAAGAAACAACATTTCTAATATACCTTCTTTCTGTTAATGCTATCATCTCTAACTAATAAAATCTATCATCTGGCTATGCCAGATTCCTTTGCGAATTCTGAAAACACGCAATGCATCGAGGGATATCCAGGGGTGAATTTGCATTATTTCAAGATGGCATCATTAACAAAAAATTATGTTGCAGCATGGTTTAAGTTGTTTGCCTTTCTTTCAAAAGAGCTTGATATCATCATGATACCATGATTTTCGATTTCAAGTATGCATGACACGAATTGATTTGATTATCATAAAATACATAAATCACACAATAAATATAAATTACAATAAATTGTCATATTAATGATACCTTGATGACAACTTGCGTCTTCAAACATTTTGCAGGGACAGCACTAACAAGCCTTAAACTTCTCACTTCTTCCTCAACACGATCCAGCAAAATTTTCGAATATCTTTCTTGGTCGATAAACAAAACCAGTTCCTCCCAAACGCTTTCTACATGTTCTCTCAAATCATCCAGTTTCTCAGTCAAGTTATCCCAAGAAGCGTTCACAAACTTGACTTCAATTTCGATTGTGTCTTTGTTGACGATGGCAATGTTTTCCTCCTCTTTACTGCAAGCTGCTAGTAGGATATCAGATGATTTGTTGACATGAGAATTCAGTTTCTCAGCAGATTCCAGCTCCACGAACAGATCCTAAAGTGATAGAAAATACAAGATCTTTTCAACTGTTAAGTTCATCCTTCCAAGATTAGCATTTCATTCAACTGAAAGAAGTGATGGAGAAGATCAGTTAAAATCATGACAATTATTAAGGAACAAATGACCAACTAATTGCGATCTTTTTATTCCCGAATAATATCCAACGATTCTACTACCAATGAAAACTGTTATTTCAAATAAAATTCTATATAAAGAACTTCCTCTTTTCCAGAAGGGAAGCCTCTTTTCCACGAGATTCAAGAGCTGAGAAAAATTACTGAGACTATAATAGTTCTTTCAGAGGCTGATGACGCGAGAGAAGATGGTTAAGTACTGCTAGTGGAATCTTCTTTAATGCAAGTCCACCTCACATGAACAGGTCCTTAGCTTTACAGCAGTTGAATTTGGTAAAGCTCATATACCCCTCTCAATCTATCAGATGACATAAATCTAAACGAAGCTACCTATTTACATACCTCTACGACCCGCTTTTGCTGTATCAGTGTCTCGATCTCACACGACAATGGATACAAGGATCTAGCCTCAATATCAACAGTCGACATCCATGGTAACTGTCTCTCTACTGATTCGCTGTAATCTCGAGAGAGAGGCAGAAGTCGTTGGATACATTCAGACCTCATCGTGACTTTAGTTTGCAGCTCACTCCATCTTCTATCAATGTCGTCTATTGATATGGCCAGGGCCTCTTTTTCCCTGCCAGCCTCCATTTCATGTAGCTTTTCTTTGCCAGCACTGATCACATGATTCACCATTATCTCGCGAGTCTTGACATCTTGATAGAGAGGCTGGAAATGATATTGAAAAGGAATCAGATACTTTTGTCATACTTTGATTATTATAGCTATAATAATTTGTCCCTTCAGTTGTCCCCCCTGATACAAACAGGCACCCACCCTTGCAACTTTCAAACGGAGATGGAAGGATAATTTGTGAGCAATAATAGTACCTTATCATCATTGTTGTTCACAAATTATTTGTTATTACGATGAGTGCATTCGTTTTTCATTCAATTTTATTCCTAGCCTCGGTCTTTTGCTATTTTTCATTGTTTGCAACGGCCCCCTGAAAAGCAGTCATTTATAAATGACGGGTCTACTGTGCATAAAGAAATGAAAATAGAAAGAGAAATAATAGAGATATTGCTTGGCCATATAATCTAAGGATATGATCTAAGGAATATTCATCACTGCAAATTACAAAGTCAGTGGTTGCACCGGTAGGATATTTCATGCAGTAAGGAGAGTAGGCAACAAGTCTCAAAAATATCGTCCAGAATGTTACCTTGAATGATGTCTGTTATATAATGGAGGATGGGAGAGAAAAGAAGCTATACGGTATTAATGGTTAGAACCTTGAATTATTTGATATTATGTCTATTATCATGTCTTTTTTGCCTGATTGGACATTGTTCACTGCATATTGTCTAATTTTGCTATCAACTCAACTTGATTGTAAGCTTATTTTCCCATTGACAAAACTGTCCATATTTAGATATTTCATATATCAAGTGTCCAGGCCTCAAAAAAACCAGGGATCAAGCTTACACATACTTTTTTTAGAAAAAACAAAGTCCTTAGTTCATTGCAGGAACATAAAAGCAAAATAGCAATGTGATTTTTCTCTTGCAGTATTTGTCATTTATCATTTGTCATATGCAGTTGGCCAAAGTTCCACTGCCAAACAATATTTCATCTTTACCTTCAAGTAACTGCAAGATTGCTTAGGTTGGTTTACGTCAACATGCTAGCCTGCGAAAGGCCAGGAGCCTTATTTCCAATGTGGACAAGGAACATCAAGTTTAACGTCCCTCCAAGCTACTCAAATAATAGAGAGACAAATAACTTACCAATTGACTGATACTTTGCTGTTTCAATATCAGATAATTAGCAGACACAGGGGTCTGACGGACAAGAATTGCTTCCACCTCTGGCAGCCATCTTGTAATTTCCTCCATAGAATCATCATACTTTCGATGAGTTATCAAAAACATTTGGATGTTACTCTCCTCCTTGATGATTTCGACTTGTGTCTTCTCCAGCTTGGTTCGAAAGGCTTTGAAATGCAAGGTCTTATTCTGACATTCTTTGCTGATTTTTTGTGATCTTTTCGAGTGATCTTTGATCCTGATGATCACTTTCTCGATTACTTCGATTATTTCGGTGATTTCAATGATGATTACCATTGATTCCTATAACATAAGAAGAGTTTTAGATATTGTCTCTTTCATCACTCAGCAAGGTCTTTAAAGGGTTGCCATCACTCAAACGTCTACCGAATTTGCACAGCTACATTATCAAAGAGATAATAATAAAAATAAACTCTTTCATTTCGATTTATGAATCTTCATCTGCATAACTTGAAGAAGTTATACCTTTAGTAGCAAAGATATCAGACATGAGTATGAAATCTAAACCATATCAGCATTGATATTTCAAACTCGGCTATTCTCGTTCCTAAAAAGTTGTAGAATATTTTTACTTACTTTGATAAGCTCCAAGTTTCGTCCAGCAGAGGCAAGATCTTTCAATTTCCCATCTTTCACAACAGACCACGTATCTTCAACACTTCTCGTACGCTCTTCAATGGTCTGAGATAGCCACTCAAAATACTCAGCTTCCTTCAAACCATTGGCCAGCCTCACTTCAACCTCCTTCAGATGTAGCCTCAGTCTGGTATATTTTTCACTAAGAGGCGTGCTACGCTTTTCAAGGTTATTCACTGATTTCTTACCAAGATGTCGGACAAGATCCTTGATAGTTTCATCACAGATAGCCAGGCAGGCCTCGTTTCGATCAAACGCATCCAAGGCGATCTAGAGAAAGCAATTAACTAAATGACATAGTGGGCAAAGAATCTTCAAACGTCAAAATATTGGGTAGAGTTGAAGAATTTTTTTTCCTTTCTAAGAAGCTCAGAATTAAGCTGAAAACTTCCTAAAAATACCAAAGGTGAAGTCAATTGCTCACAGGCAACCAGAGAGAGTGAATCTTCTGTTAATTTTATGTGCATTACTTTATGAAAAATGCTTAACTAAAATCATTTTCTCTGGAAGCCAAACTCCTGAGTAGCAATAATTGTTTCATTTCAATAATTATTGATATTGGATTGTTCCGAAAAAGTAGCCCCAAAAGTAAATTTTTGAAAGAGCAGAGCCTTTGTGCCAAGAAAGATAAGATTGATTTGTACCAAGAATCAAATTTGCAGCAATCCTAGATGTTAAAGATAATGGAAAAGGTCAATTTCCAGAATAAAATTAAAAAGAATAAGCCAATTGATGAGCCAAATGGTTGAACATACCCTTGTTTCTTTCAACAGATCTCTTCCCTTCTCGAAATCAAAACCAACATGATCAGAAGAACTCATTGTCTGCTCACCAAGTTTAACCATCTCAGCTATACACTTCATACAGTCGGTATAATCTATTACGATCGGCAGCACATGCTCGATTTTTTCAAGAAGTTGTTTGACGCGTGTTAGAATCTTCTCCCATCTTTCGCCTACGTCATTGATGTGCTTGACAGCTTTATCCTTGGCTCCCTGTGAGTCCAGTGATTTGATGTGATTCGCACTATTTTCGATCAGAGTTTTGTAGACCGGCTCATGTTGGAGTACGACTTCGTATAATTGCTAAATGAAAAAATAAATGGACTATTAACAGATCAGTGCTGCAAAACTAGTTCATTAATGTAAGTCTACTATCTTTTGAGATGAAAGGGACCCAAAATTTCGGTTGTTTTTCTTTTCAAAAAAGTTATGAACCCACGAATTAGGTAGAAAAATACATTTTTATTTTGACTTAGGCCATTGTGACAAGAATAGCGTATTTCTTCCTCTGCTGGGGCAAGACCGGGAGCATAATGGGCTAATTATCCCTCCAGTCAATATCGTAAAAATGTCCCTGAGGGTGGGACTGATTTCAATCCCTCTGGCTCAAGAGTTTATTACCGTCGATCCTAATCTCAATGCGGACTATTTGGCAGTAATCCATTCAGGTCCATTTATTAAGTCTTCGGAAGACTCAGATTTTACAAGGGTTTGAGCCCACGACCTTCCAAAACAGTGGCCAGTTTTCTACCATTGGCTAGATTCGTGCAAAGTTATAATAAATATAACAATAAATCCTATGTAAATCATACTTAGATACATTTAACTCGAGTAGAGCGCGCATATCCTGGCTATAGTGCTCGATATACGCTAGCTAGTTGCCAATTGCATAGAAAAATTTATACTCAAAAGACAGACATGGAGAAGAGACATCTAGAATATCGTGCTTCTGCACTCATCAGAGAGATTATACCAAGATATACCAAGATTGGTATACCTCAGACTTTATAATGCCCGTCTGATGACTGCGTAAGCACGAAACTCCCAAAAAGAACATGTCTATTTTTCAACGTGTTAATTCTTCTTCAATTAGCCATGGAACCATCTAATCTGAACCACTCTGAAACTGTACATGATAATATTCAATATAAACCATACCTTAATCTGAACAGACTGGTCACTGACTTCTTCAGGAGAAACTGAAATCGGCTTGAGGCGTTCAATACTCTTCTCCGTTCTTTTCAGCCATTTCTCGAACTGTACCAATGCAGTTTTGTAATCCTGATACTCAGCCAGCGAAGCAATTAACCGGCTCTTCGTTACTCGAATCTCTTCTGTTATGTGTTCCATGTGATAAGTGGTCTGTGCTAGTCTCTGCATGATGTTGTTGGCGGTGGATTGGCGTCGACCCCTGATGGACAAGAGTAAGACATTTTTAGAGTAAGCGAGGGTTTAGAAGTGTGATATAGTGAGCAGAATGGTGCCTAGGCCAGTCAGTGCGATCATAGTGCATGAAGGCAGATAGTCTGATAGTTTGGAAACCTATCTCTTGTTTTTTTGTGCAACAAAGTGAATACGTTTCGCACTTTGAGGTACTGTTCAACATCAAATGTGAAACAAAAACGTACTACAACAAATTTCATATAATATACATTTTTGTATATTGAAGAATATAAGCTGCTAAAGAATTCCTCATTGGCAGAAATCAAAAATCTTATAACTAAGCCGGATAGTCTAGAGATCTTTTATGGTAAGGAATATTCACGTAAGAAGTATTTAACTGGAATTCTTAACCTTTAATCCAACAGAGGTTGATGGAATTGTTTATACCTCGAGTCCTTGATGTAGAGATTTTGGCAAAGCCATCTTCCATTCTCTTCAATTGAAAGTACCAGAGATCTGTGTTCATCTAAGTCTTTTTGCAGTACCTGATAGATATAACAAAATGTTTTGATATGTATCATTAATGAAACATAAAGGACTCAATGACAATAGACTTGTGAATATTGAAATGAAATATTAAAACCGTATGGGGTAAAACATAAATGCACCTGTTAGGGGGGATTTCAGCCTAATTTTTTAGTGATAACCTTGAAAATATTTCTGTTCTTTACAAATATCAGTCACTTTTGGGAACTTATTTCCTGAACCTGAACTTATTTATCTGAAGTTTTATTATATTTTTTACAACAGAATTCCACTGCAAGTATTATCATTAGTGAATCAAATAAAAACTAAATTCGAATTAATTTTTGTAAATATGATACCTCGACTGTTGAAAGTTGCGTCTTCAAGAACTCTGGGTCATCTTGATAATCTTTCTCCATCAGTTGCTCCTCTGCTTTCGGATACCAACTCTCAAACGATTCAACACCATCGTAAAACGCCTTTGCTCTGACAAACTGTTTGTTCAGTATTTTATGGTACGTTTCAATCTGGCGTTCCTTCTCTTCACGTTTTTTAAGCGTTATCTCAGCTTGCATGACTGCTTGTTTCGTGTCTACATCTTCTGAACGGAAAACTGAGAGTTTCTGGATAGCATTTTTGATGCCATGAACGTGTGGTAACTCCATGGTATTCTTTTCTTTGATGAGCTGTAAAAAAGAAGAGGTATTACTACTTCAATAGCGAGGAAAATCTAAATACTACAAAATATAATAACTATAGAAGTTTGCGTCTGATACTCATCAGAGTAGTACGTCAGAACAGTCTTTGATCGGTACAGAAAAATAGGAAACATATAGCGAAACATAATAACTACAGAAGTTTGCGTCTGACTCATCAGATTAATACGTCAGAACAGTCTTTGATCGATACAGAACTTGAGGATGGCGAAGAAAATCAGAAACATAGTGAAACATAATAACAACTGAAGCTTTGCATTTGACACTCATCTGAGTAGAACGTCAGAATAATCTTTTGTTTGTACATAACTCTAGAATAGTGGAGAAAATCGGACATAGTAACTACTAAAGCTTTGCGTTTGGCACTCATCAGAGTGGTACGTTAAAAAAGGAATGAATTTAAACCTAATAACAATATGCGTGCTATAATACAAAAGACAGTAGCATGTAAAAATATCGTTAAGACAGGGAGGGCAAGAAACATAAAAAGGAATCAATATTTTGAAACTGCTTCCAATAATATACCTTGAGCATATTTGAGATGATGAACTTAGTAAATAAAGTATTTCGTTTGGAGGATAGATCACATTTCTTAGATTTCATACACCAGGGTTATCTCTATACAGTGTTCTTCTTGATCATTTAAAGTTGATCACTGAACTGAATTCCAAAGACAATATTCACCTCAATTTTACTGATTTCAAACGTCAAGGTCTCCAAATCAACTGCTGAAATGTTTTTCTTCTCAGACAACAACACACTGGACTCCGAGTTAGAATCTTCAATCGGTTTGATGTGATCGTCAAGCTCCTTCGCAATGCTTTCAACCTCAGCAATTTGCTTCGCACAAGCTTCTGATCTCTTCTGGACACGATGGTATCTGTTAATGGCGTCTGTTAGCTCTGACTTCATTTGCTTCTTGTCCGCTTCTCGTTCGTTTGTATCGTCAATGCGGATTAGGATCCTTTCAAGTTCTTCGCAAACATGTTTGTTGTTGTCTATGTCTTCCATCATTCCCTGGAAAAGAATAATTCCGTTTATCATCAGGTGTATAAGAACAACAATCTACGATAGCAATCAAGATAACGATCACAACGAACAACTGTGCGAAACATCCAATTGAAATTGAAATTGTTCGTTGCGATCGTTATCTTGATTGCTATCGTAGATTGTTGTTCTTATACACCTGATGATTGTGAAAACATGAAACTCAGAGTTGTGTGAAATAGTCTTTCTTTCTTCTTAGTTCTGATACTAAAAGCTCCGCAAGTTGAGCACTATGAAAGGCATAGGCAATCTCGTTATCTTTACGATAGTTAATTCCGTTTATGAATGTTTTTCAATTAATAGCAAAGATTTTGCAAAACGTTCTTGACTTCTACTCGACAAATCCACATAGTAAAATTTCGAGTGCTCTGAGACACCTTAAATAGTGGTGCAGGCTGGTGGTGTTGTAGAATGGTGTTGAGCTTTGTCGACCATCTATATTTCACCTAGGGACCGCCATTTAGGTAAAGTCTTTAACCATAGCTTTGGCCACGATGGTTTGACACCTCTCCAAATCACGGCCTGGTGTGTGTTGCTCAAAATGTAGATGAGATCTAAACGCATCACAGAGATTCTTAAGTCATTCATTGTTGCAACTTTTCAGCTATTTCAGCTATCTCAAGGATAAGAATATCATGGAACTTTTCACACTTTGTGTATAACTGTATGATTGTTGTCAATCACAGGCAAGTACTAAATCTAACTCCTTACTGCATTGATAAGTAACGTTTAAACGAGTTCTACGCAAAAATATCATATCTGCCACCATATCTCGTAATTGTGTAAAATTTCTTCAATATGCTCGAAGGAGTTAGAAAAATAATTCATGGCCCAGAAAGCGAAATATATTTCCACCCATTGAATCCAAATTATTCTTGACTAAAAGCAGCTGACAACTTCTCGTACTACGAAATTGCTTTTGTTATTCCGTACAACCTTGGTGGGAGCTTCAGATAAATAATACGATACAGACCTTGCAGTTGTAGGTTCAGACGCCTAGAAGCACTTATCTACGTTATATTATACCTCAAAAACGTATCTTCATGTTACGTCAAGTCAAGCCGTGCCATGGTGTATATTGGTGTTAGTGTGTTTCACAGTAAGAGTTACTCCCTTTACATTTACTTCTGAACAGACTAGGTTTCGCAGGCCTAAGAAATAGTTTCTAAATAGGAATATAACCACTGGTAGGTAGTAGTTGTGACAGGTTTGTGTACTTAATGTATATCTACTGTCTGTAACGATACCCAGCAGAAATAATGGAGTATTACAAACTTACCTCCAGATAGAATTTCTGCTCCTGTAGCACTGAATACGTTGCCGAAATCTGCTTGACATTATTCAACTCTCCCTCAGAAAACATAACCCAAATCAGGAAGGCATGATAATCCAGTTTCGACCCTGAAAACGTGAGAACGACTTCCCGAGTTCTGCTCTTCCGTCTGCCAACACTAAACTCTATATCAGCATATGAAGTCTTCAATTTCTCAATTGAGATGTGTCGTTTTTCTTGGTACGATAGACGACGCTTCCATGATCGAGCTACTGTTGCAGTTTTGCGTTGTTCAGAGATGACAGTAATTTCTTCACTGTCAGTAGAACTTTCAGGCACAATTTGCTGTTTCGAAAGACGTTCTTGTTCTTGCTCTTCATCATGGTCAATTTCTTTAACAGATCTAGGGAATGTTAATTGCTTGACAAGACGTCGGTGTCTCTTCGCCGGAGCAACAACTACCTGATTGAAATCTTCCTCGTTACCTTCTTCATTGATATCTTGCAGATCGTATTTCGAGTCGATAACTTCTTTTAGAACAACGGTTTCGTGTGTTATCTGGATAGGTTCTTTAGAAACAGGGATATCATCATCTAGTTCTTTGCTGACTGGTTCTTCACAGACTGGTTCTTCAAAGACTGGTTCTTCACTGACTGGTTCTATGCAAACTGGTTCCTCACTAGCAAGATCTCCACAGACTGGTTCTTCGCAAACCGGTTCTTCACTGACTGGTTCTACATAAACTGGTTCTACATAAACTGGCTCTACATAAACTGGTTTTTTGCTAACTGGCTCTTCCTTAACTTGTTCTTCAAAAACCGGTTCTTCTAATGCAAGTTTAGTAGAAACCATTTCTTCACGAACAGACTTGGACTTTACCAGTTCTTCCGCAAAGGAGACAACATGCGTCCTGGCCGGCTGTGGGGAATTCATTTCTTCTTCAATGCTTGGCTGGCGATAACGTATGTCAGTCCTTCTTTGCAGCTGCGTGATATTGATATCATATACATTTATTCCCAGTCCTGTTAAGTCACACTGGGTTGCCATATCAGAAAACGTGGTTTCATCCTTCTCCGTTCCAGGTGCCTTATGTGTTGTCCATCTCTGGGAGTAGGTGTCTTGCTGCCAGGAGAATCTGTGTTGCTCAGCAGATCCTGTAACAAATGAATGTTGGTTAATATTGATGATTAAATTCTACCAGAGCAGGCAACTGCCAAAGAAGTGCGCCCTAACCACTGTCCTAAACCAGAACAATAAAGCTAGCCCTGTAACCTCGAGGTGTTTACAACTCCAGGCTTATCTACAGAGGCGTTAATTTGTGTTTCGGATAGAATCCTTCTTCAGAGCCATCTTATATAGACATTAGTTCTCAAGGCAATCAATATTGATATCATAGTATACCAATGACAAAATAAATATGTCCGACTCCACAAAAAGAAGAGCGAGAGACAATATTTCCACCTCTCAAAAAATTAGACACTGAAGTTCTTTCAAGCTTGTCATACATTGGTGTGAAATAGAAAAATAATAAAGCTCAGATCATCAAATAGCAGAGGAAGATAACAAATTATTTCCATCTTTTAAAAGAAATAACACACACATTCAGCACACTGAGAATCTTGCAAGCTTATGATGCCAAAGATTGGAAAACATTTTTTCATGCCTTCCACCAGGGATCATATTTCATTTTTCATCAAGACTAATCATCTTCAGTGATGTTAAAAATCCTGCTTCTTCTCGAAGTTGATATCATATTCATATATCTTAGAGTCTCAATAAATTTTTTCGGGCTTGGATATGCAAATTAGATCAAGGTTACATAAGAAACAAGAAAGGAGATTAGTACTCTGAAACAATGTTTCTTGCGCTTGCAATCATCAGATAATAGCGATGGTAAAATGGACTAAAGTCAAGAAACTTTGAGTTACAGAAGCTCTCCTTTCTTGTTTCTTATCAATATTGCTCTGAACATCGAGCACTGTAATGAAGATATATACAACAATGCTATAGAGATAGGATCGACATAGAACTCTTACCATAATCATCATCATGTTCTTCATAATCTTCAGGCACATCATCAACATCTCCAATCACCTCACCAAATTCATCCACCAACTTCCGAACCATGATTGTCTTATAAGTCACAACAGCTTTACGATACACAAAAGTCTTCATTCTTACTTGAGCACGGCGTTCTTCATTTCGATCAGCTGTTTCAAATTCTGATTGCGTTACAATAGAAAAATCTTCCGTTGAAGGTACCTCTGTGACAAGATCATCTTCATCAATCTTATCTGCAGGAGAAGGATCAATGACACGACGAAAGCTGCGACGAATAACAGTAGGGGTAACAGGTGCAGTGTCAAGTGGGGTGTCAGGAGACTGAAATTCGAATGGAGTAGCTTGGGGCTCGATGACGGCTTCTGCCTCTCTTTTGAGTTCTTCTTCAACGATTGCAGGTTGATTTTTGTCTTCTTCTTTTGTAACTGATAAACTTCTATGAATCTGTCTTCTTGTAACCAATTCCTGCTCCTTCCTCTTTACAACCCTGATCTCAGTTGGAACTAAAGGTACACTTTCTGGCAAAATCACAGGTTCTGGCTCAACAATCAACTCTTCTTCTACCACAAGTTGTTCCTTTGGTTCCCCTTCCTTTCTGATAGACCTTCTGAATACTTGTCTACTAGTGATGACTTCTTGCTCTTTTCTTTCAACAACTCTGAATTCAGTTGGCTCCTCTGATACACTTTCAGGTTCGATCACAGGTTCTGGCTCAACCATCAACTCTTCTTCTACCAAAAGTTCTTCCTTTGGTTCCTCTTCCTTTCTGATAGACCTTCTGAATACTTGTCTGCTAGTGATGACTTCTTGCTCTTTTCTTTCAACAACTCTGAATTCAGTTGGCTCCTCTGGTACACATTCAGGCTCGATCACAGGTTCTGGCTCAACAATCAACTCTTCTTCTACCACAAGTTCTTCCTTTGGTTCCTCTTCCTTTCTGATAGACCTTCTGAATACTTGTCTGCTAGTGATTACTTCTTGTTCTTTTCTTTCAACAACTCTGAATTCAGTTGGCTCCTCTGGTACACTTTCAGGCTCGATCACAGGTTCTGGCTCAACAATCAGCTCTTCTTCTACCACAAGTTCTTCCTTTGGTTCCTCTTCCTTTCTGATAGACCTTCTGAATACTTGTCTGCTAGTGATGACTTCTTGTTCTTTTCTTTCAACAACTCTGAATTCAGTTGGCTCCTCTGGTACACTTTCAGGCTCAATCACAGGTTCAGGCTCAACAATCAACTCTTCTTCTACCACAAGTTCTTCCTTTGGTTGCTCTTCCTTTCTGATAGACCTTCTGAATACTTGTCTGCTAGTGATGACTTCTTGCTCTTTTCTTTCAACAACTCTGAATTCAGTTGGCTCCTCTGGTACACTTTCAGGCTCGATCACAGGTTTGGGCTCTGGTATTTCTTCTTCATCTAGCCAATCTGGAACAACAACTCTTCTTCCAATAACTCTCTTTTGTTGCAGTTTGTCCCTTTCTTCCGTTTTATCGCTTATGGCATCCGTTTCATCCGATGCTGCTTGAAACCTTCTTATAACTGTTCTTCTACTGGTCTGAAGGACTGGTCTTCTTGAAACTCGTCTAAGACTTATATCTTGTTCTTCAACGATTGGCTGCTCTGGTACACTTTCAGGCTCGATGACAGAATCAGGTTCAACGACCAACTCTTCTTCTACAACAGATGTTTCCTTTGGTTGCTCTTCCTTTCTGATAGACCTTCTGAATACTTGTCTGCTAGTGATGACTTCTTGCTCTTTTCTTTCAACAACTCTGAATTCAGTTGGTTCCTCTGGTACACTCTCAGGCTCGATCACAGGCTCTGGCTCAACAATCAACTCTTCTTCTACCAAAAGTTCTTCCTTTTGTTCCTCTTCCTTTCTAATAGACCTTCTGAATACTTGTCTGCTAGTGAATACTTTTTGCTCTTTTCTTTCACTAACTTTCAATTTAGTTGGCTCCTCTGGTACACTTTCAGGCTCGATCACAGGTTCTGGCTCAACAATCAACTCTTCTTCTACCACAAGTTCTTCCTTTGGTTGCTCTTCCTTTCTGATAGACCTTCTGAATACTTGTCTGCTAGTGATGACTTCTTGTTCTTTTCTTTCAACAACTCTGAATTCAGTTGGTTCCTCTGATACACTTTCAGGCTCGATTACAGGTTCTGGCTCAACAATCAACTCTTCTTCTACCACAAGTTCTTCCTTTGGTTCCCCTTCCTTTCTGATAGACCTTCTGAATACTTGTCTGCTAGTGATGACTTCTTGCTCTTTTCTTTCAACAACTCTGAATTCAGTTGGCTCCTCTGGTACACTTTCAGGCTCGATCACAGGTTCTGGCTCAACAATCATTTCTTCTTCTACCACAAGTTCTTCCTTTGGTTCCTCTTCCTTTCTGATAGACCTTCTGAATACTTGTCTGCTAGTGATGACTTCTTGTTCTTTTCTTTCAACAACTCTGAATTCAGTTGGCTCCTCTGGTACACTTTCAGGCTCGATCACAGGTTCTGGCTCAACAATCATTTCTTCTTCTACCACAAGTTCTTCCTTTGGTTCCTCTTCCTTTCTGATAGACCTTCTGAATACTTGTCTGCTAGTGATGACTTCTTGTTCTTTTCTTTCAACAACTCTGAATTCAGTTGGCTCCTCTGGTACACTTTCAGGCTCGATCACAGGTTCTGGCTCAACAATCAACAATTCTTCTACCACAAGTTCTTCCTTTGGTTCCTCTTCCTTTCTGATAGACCTTCTGAATACTTGTCTGCTAGTGATGACTTCTTGCTCTTTTCTTTCAACAACTCTGAATTCAGTTGGCTCCTCTGGTACACTTTCAGGCTCGATCACAGGTTCTGGCTCAACAATCAACTCTTCTTCTACCACAAGTTCTTCCTTTGGTTCCTCTTCCTTTATGATAGACCTTCTGAATACTTGTCTGCTAGTGATGACTTCTTGTTCTTTTCTTTCAACAACTCTGAATTCAGTTGGCTCCTCTGGTAAACTTTCAGGCTCGGTCACAGGTTCTGGCTCAACAATCAACAATTCTTCTACCACAAGTTCTTCCTTTGGTTCCTCTTCCTTTCTGATAGACCTTCTGAATACTTGTCTGCTAGTGATGACTTCTTGCTCTTTTCTTTCAACAACTCTGAATTCAGTTGGCTCCTCTGGTACACTTTCAGGCTCGATCACAGGTTCTGGCTCAACAATCAACTCTTCTTCTACCACAAGTTCTTCCTTTGGTTCCTCTTCCTTTATGATAGACCTTCTGAATACTTGTCTGCTAGTGATGACTTCTTGTTCTTTTCTTTCAACAACTCTGAATTCAGTTGGCTCCTCTGGTACACTTTCAGGCTCGATCACAGGTTCTGGCTCAACAATCAACAATTCTTCTACCACAAGTTCTTCCTTTGGTTCCTCTTCCTTTCTGATAGACCTTCTGAATACTTGTCTGCTAGTGATGACTTCTTGCTCTTTTCTTTCAACAACTCTGAATTCAGTTGGCTCCTCTGGTACACTTTCAGGCTCGATCACAGGTTCTGGCTCAACAATAAACTCTTCTTCTACCACAAGTTCTTCCTTTGGTAGCTCTTCCTTTCTGATCGACTTTCTGAATAATTGTCTGCTAGTGATGACTTCTTGTTCTTTTCTTTCAACAACTCTGAATTCAGTTGGCCCCTCTGGTACACTTTCAGGCTCAATCACAGGTTCTGGCTCAACAATCAACTCTTCTTCTACCACAAGTTCTTCCTTTGGTTCCTCTTCCTTTCTGATAGACCTTCTGAATACTTGTCTGCTAGTGATTACTTCTTCTTCTTTTCTTTCAACAACTCTGAATTCAGTTGGCTCTTCTGGTACACTTTCAGGCTCGATCACAGGTTCTGGCTCAACAATCAACTCTTCTTCTACATCAGGTTCTTCCTTTGGTTCCTCTTCCTTTCTGATAGACCTTCTGAATACTTGTCTGCTAGTGATGACTTCTTGCTCTTTTCTTTCAACAACTCTGAATTCAGTTGGTTCCTCTAGTACCCTTTCAGGCTCGATCACAGGTTCGGGCTCTGGTATTTCTTCTTCATCTAGCCCATCTGGAACAACAACTCTTCTTCTAATAACTCTCTTTTGTTGCAGTTTGTCCCTTTCTTCTGTTTTATCGCTTATGGCATCGGTTTCATCCGATGCTGCTTGAAACCTTCTTATAACTGTTCTTCTACTGGTCTGAAGGACTGGTCTTCTTGAAACTCGTCTAAGACTTATATCTTGTTCTTCAACGATTGTCTGCTCTGGTACACTTTCAGGCTCGATGACAAAATCAGGTTCAACGACCAACTCTTCTTCTACAACAGATGTTTCCTTTGGTTGCTCTTCCTTTCTGTTAGACCTTCTGAATACTTGTCTGCTAGTGATGACTTCTTGCTCTTTTCTTTCAACAACTCTGAATTCAGTTGGCTCCTCTGGTACACGTTCAGGCTCGATCACAGGCTCTGGCTCGACAATCAACTCTTCTTCTACCACAAGGTCTTCATTTTGATCCTCTTCCTTTCTGATAGACCTTCTGAATACTTGTCTGCTAGTGATGACTTCTTGCTCTTTTCTTTCAACAACTCTGAATTCAGTTGGTTCCTCTAGTACACTTTCAGGCTCGATCACAGGTTCGGGCTCTGGTATTTCTTCTTCATCTAGCCCATCTGGAACAACAACTCTTCTTCTAATAACTCTCTTTTGTTGCAGTTTGTCCCTTTCTTCTGTTTTATCGCTTATGGCATCGGTTTCATCCAATGCTGCTTGAAACCTTCTTATAACTGTTCTTCTACTGGTCTGAAGGACTGGTCTTCTTGAAACTCGTCTAAGACTTATATCTTGTTCTTCAACGATTGTCTGCTCTGGTACACTTTCAGGCTCGATGACAAAATCAGGTTCAACGACCAACTCTTCTTCTACAACAGATGTTTCCTTTGGTTGCTCTTCCTTTCTGATAGACCTTCTGAATACTTGTCTGCTAGTGATGACTTCTTGCTCTTTTCTTTCAACAACTCTGAATTCAGTTGGCTCCTCTGGTACACGTTCAGGCTCAATCACAGGTTTTGGCTCAACAATCAACTCTTCTTCTACCACAAGTTCTTCCTTTGGTTCCTCTTCCTTTCCGATCGACCTTCTGAATACTTGTCTGCTAGTGATGACTTCTTGCTCTTTTCTTTCAACAACTCTGAATTCAGTTGGTTCCTCTGGTACACTCTCAGGCTCGATCACAGGCTCTGGCTCGACAATCAACTCTTCTTCTACCACAAGGTCTTCATTTTGTTCCTCTTCCTTTCTGATAGACCTTCTGAATACTTGTCTGCTAGTGATGACTTCTTGCTCTTTTCTTTCAACAACTCTGAATTCAGTTGGCTCCTCTGGTACACTCTCAGGCTCGATCACAGGCTCTGGCTCAACAATCAACTCTTCTTCTACCACAAGGTCTTCATTTTGTTCCTCTTCCTTTCTGATAGACCTTCTGAATACTTGTCTGCTAGTGATGACTTCTTGCTCTTTTCTTTCAACAACTCTGAATTCAGTTGGCTCCTCTGGTACACGTTCAGGCTCAATCACAGGTTTTGGCTCAACAATCAACTCTTCTTCTACCACAAGTTGTTCCTTTGGTTGCTCTTCCTTTCCGATCGACCTTCTGAATACTTGTCTGCTAGTGATGACTTCTTGTTCTTTTCTTTCAGCAACTCTGAATTCAGTTGGCTCCTCTGGTACACTTTCAGGCTCGATCACAGGTTCTGGCTCAACAATCGACTCTTCTTCTACCACAAGTTCTTCCTTTGGTTCCTCTTCCTTTCTGATAGACCTTCTGAATACTTGTCTGCTAGTGATTACTTCTTCTTCTTTTCTTTCAGCAACTCTGAATTCAGTTGGCTCCTCTGGTACACTTTCAGGCTCGATCAGAGGTTCTGGCTCAACCATCAATTCTTCTCCTACAACAGGTTCTTCCTTTGGTTCCTCTTCCTTTCTGATAGACCTTCTGAATACTTGTCTGCTAGTGATGACTTCTTGCTCTTTTCTTTCAACAACTCTGAATTCAGTTGGTTCCTCTGGTACACTTTCAGGCTCGATCACAGGTTTGGGCTCTGGTATTTCTTCTTCATCTAGCCCATCTGGAACAACAACTCTTCTTCTGATAACTCTCTTTTGTTGCAGTTTGTCCCTTTCTTCTGTTTTATCGCTTATGGCATCGGTTTCATCCGATGCTGCTTGAAACCTTCTTATAACTGTTCTTCTACTGGTCTGAAGGACTGGTCTTCTTGAAACTCGTCTAAGACTTATATCTTGTTCTTCAACGATTGGCTGCTCTGGTACACTTTCAGGCTCGATGACAAAATCAGGTTCAACGACCAACTCTTCTTCTACAACAGATGTTTCCTTTGGTTGCTCTTCCTTTCTGATAGACCTTCTGAATACTTGTCTGCTAGTGATGACTTCTTGCTCTTTTCTTTCAACAACTATGAATTCAGTTGGTTCCTCCGGTACAATCTCAGGCTCTATCACAGGTTCTGGCTCAACAATCAACTTTTCTTCTACCACAAGTTCTTCCTTTGGTTGCTCTTCCTTTCTGATAGACCTTCTGAATACTTGTCTGCTAGTGATGACTTCTTGTTCTTTTCTTTCAGCAACTCTGAATTCAGTTGGCTGCTCTTGTACACTTTCAGGCTCGATCACAGATTCTGGCTCAACAATCAACTCTTCTTCTACCACAAGTTCTTCCTTTGGTTCCTCTTCCTTTCTGATAGACCTTCTGAATACTTGTCTGCTAGTGATGACTTCTTGCTCTTTTCTTTCAACAACTCTGAATTCAGTTGGCTCCTCTGGTACTCTTTCAGGCTCAATCACAGGTTCTGGCTCAACAATCAACTCTTCTTCTACCACAAGTTCTTCCTTTGGTTCCTCTTCCTTTCTGATAGACCTTCTGAATACTTGTCTGCTAGTGATGATTTCTTGCTCTTTTCTTTCAACAACTCTGAATTCAGTTGGCTCCTCTGGTACACTTTCAGGCTCGATCACAGGTTCTGGCTCAACAATCAACTCTTCTTCTGCCACAAGTTCTTCCTTTGGTTGCTCTTCCTTTCTGATAGACCTTCTGAATACTTGTCTGCTAGTGATGACTTCTTGTTCTTTTCTTTCAACAACTCTGAATTCAGTTGGCTCCTCTTGTACACTTTCAGGCTCGATCACAGGTTCTGGCTCAACAATCAACTCTTCTTCTACCACAAATTCTTCCTTTGGTTCCTCTTCCTTTCTGATAGACCTTCTGAATACTTGTCTGCTAGTGATGACTTCTTGTTCTTTTCTTTCAACAACTCTGAATTCAGTTGGCTCCTCTGGTACACTTTCAGGCTCGATCACAGGTTCTGGCTCAACAATCAACTCTTCTTCTACCACAAGTTCTTCCTTTGGTTCCTCTTCCTTTCTGATAGACCTTCTGAATACTTGTCTGCTAGTGATGACTTCTTGCTCTTTTCTTTCAACAACTCTGAATTCAGTTGGCTCCTCTGGTACACTTTCAGGCTCGATCACAGGTTCTGGCTCAACAATCAACTCTTCTTCTGCCACAAGTTCTTCCTTTGGTTCCTCTTCCTTTCTGATAGACCTTCTGAATACTTGTCTGCTAGTGATGACTTCTTGTTCTTTTCTTTCAACAACTCTGAATTCAGTTGGCTCCTCTGGTACACTTTCAGGCTCAATCACAGGTTCGGGCTCTGGTATTTCTTCTTCATCTAGCCCATCTGGAACAACAACTCTTCTTCTAATAACTCTCTTTTGTTGCAGTTTGTCCCTTTCTTCCGTTTTATCGCTTATGGCATCCGTTTCATCCGATGCTGCTTGAAACCTTCTTATAACTGTTCTTCTACTGGTCTGAAGGACTGGTCTTCTTGAAACTCGTCTAAGACTTATATCTTGTTCTTCAACGATTGGCTGCTCTGGTACACTTTCAGGCTCGATGACAGAATCAGGTTCCACGACCAACTCTTCTTCTACAACAGATGTTTCCTTTGGTTGCTCTTCCTTTCTGATAGACCTTCTGAATACTTGTCTGCTAGTGATGACTTCTTGTTCTTTTCTTTCAGCAACTCTGAATTCAGTTGGCTCCTCTGGCACACTTTCAGTTTCGATCACAGGTTCTGGCTCAACAATCAGCTCTTCTTCTACCACAAGTTCTTCCTTTGGTTCCTCTTCCTTTCTGATAGACCTTCTGAATACTTGTCTGCTAGTGATGACTTCTTGCTCTTTTCTTTCAACAACTCTGAATTCAGTTGGCTCCTCTGGTACACTTTCAGGCTCGATCACAGGTTCTGGCTCAACAATCAACTCTTCTTCTACCACAAGTTCTTCCTTTGGTCCCTCTTCCTTTCTGATAGACCTTCTGAATACTTGTCTGCTAGTGATGACTTCTTGCTCTTTTCTTTCAATAACTCTGAATTCAGTTGGCTCCTCTGGTACACTTTCAGGCTCGATCACAGGTTCTGGCTCAACAATCAACTCTTTTTCTACCACAAGTTCTTCCTTTGGTTCCCCTTCCTTTCTGATAGACCTTCTGAATACTTGTCTGCTAGTGATGACTTCTTGCTCTTTTCTTTCAACAACTCTGAATTCAGTTGGCTCCTCTGGTACACTTTCAGGCTCGATCACAGGTTCTGGCTCAACAATCAACTCTTCTTCTGCCACAAGTTCTTCCTTTGGTTCCTCTTCCTTTCTGATAGACCTTCTGAATACTTGTCTGCTAGTGATGACTTCTTGTTCTTTTCTTTCAACAACTCTGAATTCAGTTGGCTCCTCTGGTACACTTTCAGGCTCGATCACAGGTTCGGGCTCTGGTATTTCTTCTTCATCTAGCCCATCTGGAACAACAACTCTTCTTCTAATAACTCTCTTTTGTTGCAGTTTGTCCCTTTCTTCCGTTTTATCGCTTATGGCATCCGTTTCATCAGATGCTGCTTGAAACCTTATTATAACTGTTCTTCTACTGGTCTGAAGGACTGGTCTTCTTGAAACTCGTCTAAGACTTATATCTTGTTCTTCAACGATTGGCTGCTCTGGTACACTTTCAGGCTCGATGACAGAATCAGGTTCAACGACCAACTCTTCTTCTACAACAGATGTTTCCTTTGGTTGCTCTTCCTTTCTGATAGACCTTCTGAATACTTGTCTGCTAGTGATGACTTCTTGCTCTTTTCTTTCAACAACTCTGAATTCAGTTGGCTCCTCTGGTACACTTTCAGGCTCGATCACAGGTTCTGGCTCAACAATCAACTCTTCTTCTACCACAAGTTCTTCCTTTGGTTCCCCTTCCTTTCTGATAGACCTTCTGAATACTTGTCTGCTAGTGATGACTTCTTGTTCTTTTCTTTCAATAACTCTGAATTCAGTTGGCTCCTCTGGTACACTTTCAGGCTCGATCACAGGTTCTGGCTCAACAATCAACTCTTCTTCTACCACAAGTTCTTCCTTTGGTTCCCCTTCCTTTCTGATAGACCTTCTGAATACTTGTCTGCTAGTGATGACTTCTTGTTCTTTTCTTTCAACAACTCTGAATTCAGTTGGCTCCTCTGGTACACTTTCAGGCTCGATCACAGGTTCTGGCTCAACAATCAACTCTTCTTCTACCACAAGTTCTTCCTTTGGTTGCTCTTCCTTTCTGATAGACCTTCTGGATACTTGTCTGCTAGTGATGACTTCTTGTTCTTTTCTTTCAGCAACTCTGAATTCAGTTGGCTCCTCTGGTACACTTTCAGGCTCGATCACAGATTCTGGCTCAACAATCAACTCTTCTTCTACCACAAGTTCTTCTTTTGGTTCCTCTTCCTTTCTGATAGACCTTCTGAATACTTGTCTGCTAGTGATGACTTCTTGCTCTTTTCTTTCAACAACTCTGAATTCAGTTGGCTCCTCTGGTACACTTTCAGGCTCAATCACAGGTTCTGGCTCAACAATCAACTCTTCTTCTGCCACAAGTTCTTCCTTTGGTTCCTCTTCCTTTCTGATAGACCTTCTGAATACTTGTCTGCTAGTGATGACTTCTTGTTCTTTTCTTTCAACAACTCTGAATTCAGTTGGCCCCTCTGGTACACTTTCAGGCTCAATCACAGGTTCTGGCTCAACAATCAACTCTTCTTCTACCACAAGTTCTTCCTTTGGTTGCTCTTCCTTTCTGATCGACCTTCTGAATACTTGTCTGCTAGTGATTACTTCTTGTTCTTTTCTTTCAACAACTCTGAATTCAGTTGGCTCCTCTGGTACACTCTCAGGCTCGGTCACAGGTTCTGGCTCAACAATCAACAATTCTTCTACCACAAGTTCTTCCTTTGGTTGCTCTTCCTTTCTGATAGACCTTCTGAATACTTGTCTGCTAGTGATGACTTCTTGTTCTTTTCTTTCAACAACCCTGAATTCAGTTGGCCCCTCTGGTACACTTTCAGGCTCAATCACAGGTTCTGGCTCAACAATCAACTCTTCTTCCACCACAAGTTCTTCCTTTGGTTGCTCTTCCTTTCTGATAGACCTTCTGAATACTTGTCTGCTAGTGATGACTTCTTGTTCTTTTCTTTCAACAACTCTGAATTCAGTTGGCTCCTCTGGTACACTTTCAGGCTCGATCACAGGTTCTGGCTCAACAATCAACTCTTCTTCTACCACAAGTTCTTCCTTTGGTTCCTCTTCCTTTCTGATAGACCTTCTGAATACTTGTCTGCTAGTGATGCCTTCTTGCTCTTTTCTTTCAACAACTCTGAATTCAGTTGGCTCCTCTGGTACACTTTCAGGCTCGATCACAGGTTCTGGCTCAACAATCAACTCTTCTTCTGCCACAAGTTCTTCCTTTGGTTCCTCTTCCTTTCTGATAGACCTTCTGAATACTTGTCTGCTAGTGATGACTTCTTGTTCTTTTCTTTCAACAACTCTGAATTCAGTTGGCTCCTCTGGTACACTTTCAGGCTCGATCACAGGTTCGAGCTCTGGTATTTCTTCTTCATCTAGCCCATCTGGAACAACAACTCTTCTTCTAATAACTCTCTTTTGTTGCAGTTTGTCCCTTTCTTCCGTTTTATCGCTTATGGCATCCGTTTCATCCGATGCTGCTTGAAACCTTCTTATAACTGTTCTTCTACTGGTCTGAAGGACTGGTCTTCTTGAAACTCGTCTAAGACTTATATCTTGTTCTTCAACGATTGGCTGCTCTGGTACACTTTCAGGCTCGATGACAGAATCAGGTTCAACGACCAACTCTTCTTCTACAACAGATGTTTCCTTTGGTTGCTCTTCCTTTCTGATAGACCTTCTGAATACTTGTCTGCTAGTGATGACTTCTTGCTCTTTTCTTTCAACAACTCTGAATTCAGTTGGCTCCTCTGGTACACTTTCAGGCTCGATCACAGGTTCTGGCTCAACAATCAACTTTTCTTCTACCACAAGTTCTTCCTTTGGTTGCTCTTCCTTTCTGATAGACCTTCTGAATACTTGTCTGCTAGTGATGACTTCTTGTTCTTTTCTTTCAGCAACTCTGAATTCAGTTGGCTGCTCTTGTACACTTTCAGGCTCGATCACAGATTCTGGCTCAACAATCAACTCTTCTTCTACCACAAGTTCTTCCTTTGGTTCCTCTTCCTTTCTGATAGACCTTCTGAATACTTGTCTGCTAGTGATGACTTCTTGCTCTTTTCTTTCAACAACTCTGAATTCAGTTGGCTCCTCTGGTACTCTTTCAGGCTCAATCACAGGTTCTGGCTCAACAATCAACTCTTCTTCTACCACAAGTTCTTCCTTTGGTTCCTCTTCCTTTCTGATAGACCTTCTGAATACTTGTCTGCTAGTGATGATTTCTTGCTCTTTTCTTTCAACAACTCTGAATTCAGTTGGCTCCTCTGGTACACTTTCAGGCTCGATCACAGGTTCTGGCTCAACAATCAACTCTTCTTCTGCCACAAGTTCTTCCTTTGGTTGCTCTTCCTTTCTGATAGACCTTCTGAATACTTGTCTGCTAGTGATGACTTCTTGTTCTTTTCTTTCAACAACTCTGAATTCAGTTGGCTCCTCTTGTACACTTTCAGGCTCGATCACAGGTTCTGGCTCAACAATCAACTCTTCTTCTACCACAAGTTCTTCCTTTGGTTCCTCTTCCTTTCTGATAGACCTTCTGAATACTTGTCTGCTAGTGATGACTTCTTGTTCTTTTCTTTCAACAACTCTGAATTCAGTTGGCTCCTCTGGTACACTTTCAGGCTCGATCACAGGTTCTGGCTCAACAATCAACTCTTCTTCTACCACAAGTTCTTCCTTTGGTTCCTCTTCCTTTCTGATAGACCTTCTGAATACTTGTCTGCTAGTGATGACTTCTTGCTCTTTTCTTTCAACAACTCTGAATTCAGTTGGCTCCTCTGGTACACTTTCAGGCTCGATCACAGGTTCTGGCTCAACAATCAACTCTGCTTCTGCCACAAGTTCTTCCTTTGGTTCCTCTTCCTTTCTGATAGACCTTCTGAATACTTGTCTGCTAGTGATGACTTCTTGTTCTTTTCTTTCAACAACTCTGAATTCAGTTGGCTCCTCTGGTACACTTTCAGGCTCAATCACAGGTTCGGGCTCTGGTATTTCTTCTTCATCTAGCCAATCTGGAACAACAACTCTTCTTCTAATAATTCTCTTTTGTTGCAGTTTGTCCCTTTCTTCCGTTTTATCGCTTATGGCATCCGTTTCATCCGATGCTGCTTGAAACCTTCTTATAACTGTTCTTCTACTGGTCTGAAGGACTGGTCTTCTTGAAACTCGTCTAAGACTTATATCTTGTTCTTCAACGATTGGCTGCTCTGGTACACTTTCAGGCTCGATGACAGAATCAGGTTCCACGACCAACTCTTCTTCTACAACAGATGTTTCCTTTGGTTGCTCTTCCTTTCTGATAGACCTTCTGAATACTTGTCTGCTAGTGATGACTTCTTGTTCTTTTCTTTCAGCAACTCTGAATTCAGTTGGCTCCTCTGGCACACTTTCAGTTTCGATCACAGGTTCTGGCTCAACAATCAGCTCTTCTTCTACCACAAGTTCTTCCTTTGGTTCCTCTTCCTTTCTGATAGACCTTCTGAATACTTGTCTGCTAGTGATGACTTCTTGCTCTTTTCTTTCAACAACTCTGAATTCAGTTGGCTCCTCTGGTACACTTTCAGGCTCGATCACAGGTTCTGGCTCAACAATCAACTCTTCTTCTACCACAAGTTCTTCCTTTGGTCCCTCTTCCTTTCTGATAGACCTTCTGAATACTTGTCTGCTAGTGATGACTTCTTGCTCTTTTCTTTCAATAACTCTGAATTCAGTTGGCTCCTCTGGTACACTTTCAGGCTCGATCACAGGTTCTGGCTCAACAATCAACTCTTCTTCTACCACAAGTTCTTCCTTTGGTTCCCCTTCCTTTCTGATAGACCTTCTGAATACTTGTCTGCTAGTGATGACTTCTTGCTCTTTTCTTTCAACAACTCTGAATTCAGTTGGCTCCTCTGGTACACTTTCAGGCTCGATCACAGGTTCTGGCTCAACAATCAACTCTTCTTCTGCCACAAGTTCTTCCTTTGGTTCCTCTTCCTTTCTGATAGACCTTCTGAATACTTGTCTGCTAGTGATGACTTCTTGTTCTTTTCTTTCAACAACTCTGAATTCAGTTGGCTCCTCTGGTACACTTTCAGGCTCGATCACAGGTTCGGGCTCTGGTATTTCTTCTTCATCTAGCCCATCTGGAACAACAACTCTTCTTCTAATAACTCTCTTTTGTTGCAGTTTGTCCCTTTCTTCCGTTTTATCGCTTATGGCATCCGTTTCATCAGATGCTGCTTGAAACCTTATTATAACTGTTCTTCTACTGGTCTGAAGGACTGGTCTTCTTGAAACTCGTCTAAGACTTATATCTTGTTCTTCAACGATTGGCTGCTCTGGTACACTTTCAGGCTCGATGACAGAATCAGGTTCAACGACCAACTCTTCTTCTACAACAGATGTTTCCTTTGGTTGCTCTTCCTTTCTGATAGACCTTCTGAATACTTGTCTGCTAGTGATGACTTCTTGCTCTTTTCTTTCAACAACTCTGAATTCAGTTGGCTCCTCTGGTACACTTTCAGGCTCGATCACAGGTTCTGGCTCAACAATCAACTCTTCTTCTACCACAAGTTCTTCCTTTGGTTCCCCTTCCTTTCTGATAGACCTTCTGAATACTTGTCTGCTAGTGATGACTTCTTGTTCTTTTCTTTCAATAACTCTGAATTCAGTTGGCTCCTCTGGTACACTTTCAGGCTCGATCACAGGTTCTGGCTCAACAATCAACTCTTCTTCTACCACAAGTTCTTCCTTTGGTTCCCCTTCCTTTCTGATAGACCTTCTGAATACTTGTCTGCTAGTGATGACTTCTTGTTCTTTTCTTTCAACAACTCTGAATTCAGTTGGCTCCTCTGGTACACTTTCAGGCTCGATCAAAGGTTCTGGCTCAACAATCAACTCTTCTTCTACCACAAGTTCTTCCTTTGGTTGCTCTTCCTTTCTGATAGACCTTCTGGATACTTGTCTGCTAGTGATGACTTCTTGTTCTTTTCTTTCAGCAACTCTGAATTCAGTTGGCTCCTCTGGTACACTTTCAGGCTCGATCACAGATTCTGGCTCAACAATCAACTCTTCTTCTACCACAAGTTCTTCTTTTGGTTCCTCTTCCTTTCTGATAGACCTTCTGAATACTTGTCTGCTAGTGATGACTTCTTGCTCTTTTCTTTCAACAACTCTGAATTCAGTTGGCTCCTCTGGTACACTTTCAGGCTCAATCACAGGTTCTGGCTCAACAATCAACTCTTCTTCTGCCACAAGTTCTTCCTTTGGTTCCTCTTCCTTTCTGATAGACCTTCTGAATACTTGTCTGCTAGTGATGACTTCTTGTTCTTTTCTTTCAACAACTCTGAATTCAGTTGGCCCCTCTGGTACACTTTCAGGCTCAATCACAGGTTCTGGCTCAACAATCAACTCTTCTTCTACCACAAGTTCTTCCTTTGGTTGCTCTTCCTTTCTGATCGACCTTCTGAATACTTGTCTGCTAGTGATTACTTCTTGTTCTTTTCTTTCAACAACTCTGAATTCAGTTGGCTCCTCTGGTACACTCTCAGGCTCGGTCACAGGTTCTGGCTCAACAATCAACAATTCTTCTACCACAAGTTCTTCCTTTGGTTGCTCTTCCTTTCTGATAGACCTTCTGAATACTTGTCTGCTAGTGATGACTTCTTGTTCTTTTCTTTCAACAACCCTGAATTCAGTTGGCCCCTCTGGTACACTTTCAGGCTCAATCACAGGTTCTGGCTCAACAATCAACTCTTCTTCCACCACAAGTTCTTCCTTTGGTTGCTCTTCCTTTCTGATAGACCTTCTGAATACTTGTCTGCTAGTGATGACTTCTTGTTCTTTTCTTTCAACAACTCTGAATTCAGTTGGCTCCTCTGGTACACTTTCAGGCTCGATCACAGGTTCTGGCTCAACAATCAACTCTTCTTCTACCACAAGTTCTTCCTTTGGTTCCTCTTCCTTTCTGATAGACCTTCTGAATACTTGTCTGCTAGTGATGCCTTCTTGCTCTTTTCTTTCAACAACTCTGAATTCAGTTGGCTCCTCTGGTACACTTTCAGGCTCGATCACAGGTTCTGGCTCAACAATCAACTCTTCTTCTGCCACAAGTTCTTCCTTTGGTTCCTCTTCCTTTCTGATAGACCTTCTGAATACTTGTCTGCTAGTGATGACTTCTTGTTCTTTTCTTTCAACAACTCTGAATTCAGTTGGCTCCTCTGGTACACTTTCAGGCTCGATCACAGGTTCGAGCTCTGGTATTTCTTCTTCATCTAGCCCATCTGGAACAACAACTCTTCTTCTAATAACTCTCTTTTGTTGCAGTTTGTCCCTTTCTTCCGTTTTATCGCTTATGGCATCCGTTTCATCCGATGCTGCTTGAAACCTTCTTATAACTGTTCTTCTACTGGTCTGAAGGACTGGTCTTCTTGAAACTCGTCTAAGACTTATATCTTGTTCTTCAACGATTGGCTGCTCTGGTACACTTTCAGGCTCGATGACAGAATCAGGTTCAACGACCAACTCTTCTTCTACAACAGATGTTTCCTTTGGTTGCTCTTCCTTTCTGATAGACCTTCTGAATACTTGTCTGCTAGTGATGACTTCTTGCTCTTTTCTTTCAACAACTCTGAATTCAGTTGGCTCCTCTGGTACACTTTCAGGCTCGATCATAGATTCTGGCTCAACAATCAACTCTTCTTCTACCACAAGTTCTTCATTTTGTTCCTCTTCCTTTCTGATAGACCTTCTGAATACTTGTCTGCTAGTGATGACTTCTTGCTCTTTTCTTTCAACAACTCTGAATTCAGTTGGCTCCACTGGTACACTTTCAGGCTCGATCACAGGTTCTGGCTCAACAATCAACTCTTCTTCTACCAAAAGTTCTTCCTTTGGTTCCTCTTCCTTTCTGATAGACCTTCTGAATACTTGTCTGCTAGTGATGACTTCTTGTTCTTTTCTTTCAACAACTCTGAAATCAGTTGGCTCCTCTGGCACACTTTCAGGCTCGATCACAGGTTCTGGCTCAACAATCAGCTCTTCTTCTACCACAAGTTCTTCCTTTGGTTCCTCTTCCTTTCTGATAGACCTTCTGAATACTTGTCTGCTAGTGATGACTTCTTGCTCTTTTCTTTCAACAACTCTGAATTCAGTTGGCTCCTCTGGTACACTTTCAGGCTCGATCGCAGGTTCTGGCTCAACAATCAACTCTTCTTCTACCACAAGTTCTTCCTTTGGTTCCCCTTCCTTTCTGATAGACCTTCTGAATACTTGTCTGCTAGTGATGACTTCTTGCTCTTTTCTTTCAACAACTCTGAATTCAGTTGGCTCCTCTGGTACACTTTCAGGCTCGATCACAGGTTCTGGCTCAACAATCAACTCTTCTTCTACCACAAGTTCTTCCTTTGGTTCCTCTTCCTTTCTGATAGACCTTCTGAATACTTGTCTGCTAGTGATGACTTCTTGCTCTTTTCTTTCAATAACTCTGAATTCAGTTGGCTCCTCTGGTACACTTTCAGGCTCGATCACAGGTTCTGGCTCAACAATCAACTCTTCTTCTACCACAAGTTCTTTCTTTGGTTCCCCTTCCTTTCTGATAGATCTTCTGAATACTTGTCTGCTAGTGATGACTTCTTGCTCTTTTCTTTCAACAACTCTGAATTCAGTTGGCTCCTCTGGTACACTTTCAGGCTCGATCACAGGTTCTGGCTCAACAATCAACTCTTCTTCTACCACAAGTTCTTCCTTTGGTTCCTCTTCCTTTCTGATAGACCTTCTGAATACTTGTCTGCTAGTGATGACTTCTTGCTCTTTTCTTTCAACAACTCTGAATTCAGTTGGCTCCTCTGGTACACTTTCAGGCTCGATCACAGGTTCTGGCTCAACAATCAACTCTTCTTCTGCCACAAGTTCTTCCTTTGGTTCCTCTTCCTTTCTGATAGACCTTCTGAATACTTGTCTGCTAGTGATGACTTCTTGTTCTTTTCTTTCAACAACTCTGAATTCAGTTGGCTCCTCTGGTACACTTTCAGGCTCGATCACAGGTTCGGGCTCTGGTATTTCTTCTTCATCTAGCCCAACTGGAACAACAACTCTTCTTCTAATAACTCTCTTTTGTTGCAGTTTGTCCCTTTCTTCCGTTTTATCGCTTATGGCACCCGTCTCATCCGATGCTGCTTGAAACCTTCTTATAACTGTTCTTCTACTGGTCTGAAGGACTGGTCTTCTTGAAACTCGTCTAAGACTTATATCTTGTTCTTCAACGATTGGCTGCTCTGGTACACTTTCAGGCTCGATGACAGAATCAGGTTCAACAATCAACTCTTCTTCTACCACAAGTTCTTCCTTTGGTTCCTCTTTATTTCTGATAGACCTTCTGAATACTTGTCTGCTAGTGATTACTTCTTGTTCTTTTCTTTCAACAACTCTGAACTCTGTTAGCTCCTCTGGTACACTTTCAGGCTCGATCACAGGTTCTGGCTCAACAATCAACTCTTCTTCTACCACAAGTTCTTCCTTTGGTTCCTCTTTATTTCTGATAGACCTTCTGAATACTTGTCTGCTAGTGATTACTTCTTGTTCTTTTCTTTCAACAACTTTGAATTCAGTTGGCTCCTCTGGTACACTTTCAGGCTCGATCACAGGTTCTGGCTCAACGATCAACTCTTCTTCTACCACAAGTTCTTCCTTTGGTTCCTCTTCCTTTCTGATAGACCTTCTGAATACTTGTCTACTAGTGATTACTTCTTGTTCTTTTCTTTCAGTAACTCTGAATTCAGTTGGCTCCTCTGGTACACTTTCAGGCTCGATCACAGGTTCTGGCTCAACAATCAACTCTTCTTCTACCACAAGTTCTTCCTTTGGTTCCTTTTCCTTTCTGATAGACCTTCTGAATACTTGTCTGCTAGTGATGACTTCTTGTTCTTTTCTTTCAGTAACTCTGAATTCCGTTGGCTCCTCTGGTACACTTTCAGGCTCGATCACAGGTTCTGGCTCAACAATCAACTCTTCTTCTACCACAAGTTCTTCCTTTGGTTCCTTTTCCTTTCTGATAGACCTTCTGAATACTTGTCTGCTAGTGATGACTTCTTGCTCTTTTCTTTCAACAACTCTGAATTCAGTTGGCTCCTCTGGTACACTTTCAGGCTCGATCACAGGTTCTGGCTCAACAATCAACTCTTCTTCTACCACAAGTTCTTCCTTTGGTTGCTCTTCCTTTCTGATAGACCTTCTGAATACTTGTCTGCTAGTGATGACTTCTTGTTCTTTTCTTTCAGTAACTCTGAATTCAGTTGGCTCCTCTGGTACACTTTCAGGCTCGATCACAGGTTCTGGCTCAACAATCAACTCTTCTTCTACCACAAGTTCTTCTTTTGGTTCCTTTTCCTTTCTGATACACCTTCTGAATACTTGTCTGCTAGTGATGACTTCTTGCTCTTTTCTTTCAGCAACTCTGAATTCAGTTGGCTCCTCTGGTACACTTTCAGGCTCGATCACAGGTTCTGGCTCAACAATCAACTCTTCTTCTACCACAAGTTCTTCCTTTGGTTCCTTTTCCTTTCTGATAGACCTTCTGAATACTTGTCTGCTAGTGATGACTTCTTGCTCTTTTCTTTTAACAACTCTGAATTCAGTTGGCTCCTCTGGTACACTTTCAGGCTCGATCACAGGTTCTGGCTCAACAATCAGCTCTTCTTCTACCACAAGTTCTTCCTTTGGTTCCTCTTTATTTCTGATAGACCTTCTGAATACTTGTCTGCTAGTGATTACTTCTTGTTCTTTTCTTTCAACAACTTTGAATTCAGTTGGCTCCTCTGGTACACTTTCAGGCTCGATCACAGGTTCTGGCTCAACGATCAACTCTTCTTCTACCACAAGTTCTTCCTTTGGTTCCTCTTCCTTTCTGATAGACCTTCTGAATACTTGTCTACTAGTGATTACTTCTTGCTCTTTTCTTTCAATAACTCTCATTTCAGTTGGCTCCTCTGGTACACTTTCAGGCTCGATCACAGGTTCTGGCTCAACAAACAACTCTTCTTCTACCACAAGTTCTTCCTTTGGTTCCTCTTCCTTTCTGATAGACCTTCTGAATACTTGTCTGCTAGTGATGACTTCTTGCTCTTTTCTTTCAACAACTCTGAATTCAGTTGGCTCCTCTGGTACACTTTCAGGCTCGATCACAGGTTCTGGCTCAACAATCAACTCTTCTTCTGCCACAAGTTCTTCCTTTGGTTCCTCTTCCTTTCTGATAGACCTTCTGAATACTTGTCTGCTAGTGATGACTTCTTGCTCTTTTCTTTCAACAACTCTGAATTCAGTTGGCTCCTCTGGTACACTTTCAGGCTCGATCACAGGTTCTGGCTCAACAATCAACTCTTCTTCTACCACAAGTTCTTCCTTTGGTTGCTCTTCCTTTCTGATAGACCTTCTGAATACTTGTCTGCTAGTGATGACTTCTTGTTCTTTTCTTTCAGTAACTCTGAATTCAGTTGGCTCCTCTGGTACACTTTCAGGCTCGATCACAGGTTCTGGCTCAACAATCAACTCTTCTTCTACCACAAGTTCTTCCTTTGGTTCCTTTTCCTTTCTGATAGACCTTCTGAATACTTGTCTGCTAGTGATGACTTCTTGCTCTTTTCTTTCAGCAACTCTGAATTCAGTTGGCTCCTCTGGTACACTTTCAGGCTCGATCAAAGGTTCTGGCTCAACAATCAACTCTTCTTCTACCACAAGTTCTTCATTTGGTTCCTCTTCCTTTCTGATAGACCTTCTGAATACTTGTCTGCTAGTGATGACTTCTTGCTCTTTTCTTTTAACAACTCTGAATTCAGTTGGCTCCTCTGGTACACTTTCAGGCTCGATCACAGGTTCTGGCTCAACAATCAACTCTTCTTCTACCACAAGTTCTTCCTTTGGTTCCTCTTTATTTCTGATAGACCTTCTGAATACTTGTCTGCTAGTGATTACTTCTTGTTCTTTTCTTTCAACAACTTTGAATTCAGTTGGCTCCTCTGGTACACTTTCAGGCTCGATCACAGGTTCTGGCTCAACGATCAACTCTTCTTCTACCACAAGTTCTTCCTTTGGTTCCTCTTCCTTTCTGATAGACCTTCTGAATACTTGTCTACTAGTGATTACTTCTTGCTCTTTTCTTTCAATAACTCTCATTTCAGTTGGCTCCTCTGGTACACTTTCAGGCTCGATCACAGGTTCTGGCTCAACAAACAACTCTTCTTCTACCACAAGTTCTTCCTTTGGTTCCTCTTCCTTTCTGATAGACCTTCTGAATACTTGTCTGCTAGTGATGACTTCTTGTTCTTTTCTTTCAACAACTCTGAATTCAGTTGGCTCCTCTGGTACACTTTCAGGCTCGATCACAGGTTCTGGCTCAACAATCAACTCTTCTTCTGCCACAAGTTCTTCCTTTGGTTCCTCTTCCTTTCTGATAGACCTTCTGAATACTTGTCTGCTAGTGATGACTTCTTGCTCTTTTCTTTCAACAACTCTGAATTCAGTTGGCTCCTCTGGTACACTTTCAGGCTCGATCACAGGTTCTGGCTCAACAATCAACTCTTCTTCTGCCACAAGTTCTTCCTTTGGTTGCTCTTCCTTTCTGATAGACCTTCTGAATACTTGTCTGCTAGTGATGACTTCTTGCTCTTTTCTTTCAACAACTCTGAATTCAGTTGGCTCCTCTGATACATTCTCTGGCTCAATTACTTGTTCACCATAATCAACATTGTCAAGCATTTCTCGCTCAACTACCGTCGGTGTACCATCAGGCAAATAAATTATCTTCTTCACTATCCTTTTCCGGATTTTCATAGTTCTTCGAATATCAATCTTACTTCTATCTTCTTCGGTCTCATCTTCTTTCACTCGATGCACCTTTCGGCGAGTTATCACTTCAGATAATGGTTCTGGTTCTGTCACTTCTTCCACAGGAATCGAAACTGGGACACTCTCGACAATTCTAGTATCAGTCACATCAGGCTTTTTGATAACTTCTTCAATGATTTCTGTTTTTCTCGGTTCCTCCACTTTAATCTCTACTGGTCTTCTGTAAACTCTTCTTGATGTTGTCTCAATCACTGGATGTCTGATGACTTTCCGCTCAAAATTATCATCTCCCGGCTGGTAGTCCCACTCGGGTAATGATTCTTGCGGGACAACATCTTCTGGCTCCGTGATCAATTCTTCCGGTACATCAAGAACTGGCTCTTGCTCAACAGTCCCGTAGGAAATGGAATCAGTGATTCTTTCAATGACTTCCGGTACTTTAATTCTTTCCCTATACACTTGCCTTCCGGTTTGCACAACTTCCGTTTTTACCACCTCTGTTTGCTCAACTTCCTCTTCCGGTATACTTCTTCGTGTTGTTATCCTGACATTGTATTTGTAGCTGGACGCGAAAAGCTGTCTGCATGAAATGATTCTCACATTACCATTCCTATCAATGTCTGTGATAGTATGAAGATCTTTATTCATGAACACTGGTAATGATGGCAATGTAAACTTTACATACATGACATTACAGGAGTAAGATTTCTGCTTTAGAAATATGATACTGGAAGAAGAAACTTTCGTGTGTTGTTCTTCGCTGATATCACCAAGCAAATGAAGCTGATATTTGGCAAGTTGGATGGATGCAACTGATATATATAATGAAGATTTCATTTTCTTCTCAGGTCTTTCTTGAAGGCTCGGTATAGATGATAACACAGCTTTTGATACGAGGGTGTTAGAAGCTTTAAATCGATAGCCTCTTCTTATCACCGTCTCGATGGTGCAGCCACTGCCATTTGGATATTCAACTGAAGAATACTGCAAGAGATACACTAACACTGCACTTTTGTATGTGTTCTGTTGATCAATTAGAGATTCCAATACTACGAATTCGCTCTCTTCTGAAGGGAGTATCACATCAGCCTTTTTGACGTCTTCTTGAACAAGATGGTCTTCGATTACTGTTGGAACTGGTGGTGGTGAAGGTACTTTTTGTCGATAGACTTTGCGAACGGTTCTTTCTTGCCAAACGTGGTCGATGATATCTTCCAAGACTTCTTCTGGGATACTTTCAACTATTTCAGCTGCTTGTCTGTGTTTCATATAAACAGTTGGTGGCTTTTCTTCGAGATCAACTGTTCCGTTGATCAAGGTCTCGTCATAACATTCTGTATTCAACGCATTTACAACTTGTATTTCCTCGGATATGTAATCTGAACCATTCATTAAACCTTGAATGGAAATTATATAAAGTTATCAATACTGCTATATTACTTTTCTATAATCAGAGAAGCAATTTAGATTGAGGAGTGAGCTTCTGTTTAACGTGCGGCAGTAGTTTAACTGCATATGCCCGCAGCTTGTTTCCATCAAGGGAACGGTAACATAAACTATACTAAATAAAGTTAAAAAAAGTGTCAGTATTTTGTTTATTCATTTGAACATGGCTCCTATGAATGGACAGAAAGGTTCTTCATCATTATTCATTGAAATAACTAAATCATCAATTCTAAGATACAATCAACCTAATAAAAACGCAGAATGAGGAGATCACCTGCTCGACCATGTAAAAATAGACAAAATAATGTTGGACAGAAGTTTGTTCATGGTCACAGTTGATATATGAAATGCAATAAAAGGGAACTAGAATTTTCCTCTATTGACTATGCACTAAGGAAGAAAAAGTCTCACCATTCGTAGTATGAGGCTCTTGTTCTTCTAACTTTGGTGTCACCAGCCTTGGAAGAATCTCTTCATCTTCTTGAACCGTCTTCTGGATCATGCTTCTTATGACCTTCCGACGAGATGGAGGGGAGCTTTCTTGTCTCACTACTTTACGATATGAGCTCATTTTGCCAGGAACGATTTCACTGTCATGACCATTCATGATTGGGGCATCTGGGGTCGATTCTGAAGGAGTAATGATCTCTGGGGGTGCAATCAAATCAGATTCACTAATCTCGATCTCCCTTGTGTGGTCAGTTGTTTCAATTTGAGGCTGGGAATCTTTGACATGCCCACGAATCACACGTCTTCTTGTGATGGGACTTACGTCCTGTCTAACTACAGTCCGCATTATATGCTGCTCTTTTTCATGATCCTCGATTGGTGACTTCACTTCAACATCAACTGCCAAAGGTGCATCGAGAACATCAAGGTTAAACTCTGGAACGCTTTCCACCTCTATTTGGACCAATGGTTCGGTGATAATCTGTTCTTCAATTATAGGCTCAGGCTGATTTAACTCATCAAGTTCTTCTGAGGACTCAAGCTCCATACTCTCTTCTCGGTAAAGCACTGGTGTCACTCGCAGCTTCTTCTCAACCCTCCTCTCAACCGTCCTGCGTGTATGCACGACCTCCATCAATGATTCCTCCTCTCTCTGTGTAGGTTCGACTGTCTTCATTTCGGGCTCAGCAAGAACAGCAATAGGAGGTATCTCTTCCTGAACTGTCTCGTTGACTTGCTCTATGATTTCTTCCGTGCCAATCATTGCTTCCGCTTGTTGCTTTCTCTCCACTTTCCTCTCCACCGTTCTACTCGTACGTGTAATCTCAATAGCCTGGTCTACATCTACATGTGCAGGCTCCACCGTCATTACCTTGGGCTCATCAATTACTGCTTCAATAACTGGAGAAGGAGGAATCTCTTGCTCGGCTGCCTCATCAACTTCCTCTATAATCTCCTCTCTGCTGATCATTTGCATCGCTTCGACTTGTGGTTTCCTCTCCACTTTCCTTTCTACAGTCCTCCTGGTATGAGTCACCTCCATCAATGGCGCAATAGGCTCCTCTGTCTCTGTAGGCTCGACTACCGTTGGCTCAGGTTTATCCACTACTGGGGTATCAGGCCTCTCTTCCTCGATCGTCTTCCATTCCAAATGAGCAGATCGCAGTTGCTTGGCAGAGAACTTCAATAATGGCACAGTCGGTGACTCGGGAGCATTATCTGTGGCCTCAATAACCACCATCTTGTCATCGTCATCCTCCTCCGCAGGGGTTGATGTTTCCTCAACAGGAACCTCCTCCTCAGTAACCCTCTCATTGCCAAACTCATCAATGATAATCCGACGAATGATCCGGGTCTTTCTTGTCACGTGGGTGATACGCTCGATGATTCGTCGAATGACTTTCCCCTTATCATTGCAAATGACCTCCTCGGAGCTTGTCGAGTTGGATTTATCTGGAGCATGGAAAACAACAGTGCTTGCACTCTGGGCCTTACCCTCGGTATATTGCACGGGAGATGCCGGCTCTACGATTTCTTTCACCCGTTTTCTTCCATATTCGTCCACTATCTGCCGTTTAACAACGCGTTTTTCAGACTGTGTTCGCCTTATTCGTTTGCTTTTCGCAGCAAATTCGTCAGGACTTGGCGACTCTGGGATTGCAAGACTCAACGGCCTATATCTCCTCGGCGATGGTGTCAGATCTTTTCTCATTCTGTCTGGGCTGAGGTTGATACTATCAGGCCTGCGTGGAGGTGATCTCTTTCCGAGTGATTGCGATCTGGGGGATAGCCTTTTACGTATGGATGGGGAACGGGGGATTGTGGCTGATTTCGTGCGTGTGAATTTGAACAGATCGTGTTGCGGTTCGTCTGATGTTATTGAAGTGTCGAGTGAGAAATCCAAAGATTCGGAAGTTGTATCGAGTTGACTTTGTTCAAGGGATTCTCCAGGACTCATGATTATCTGCACAACATCTGATTCCTATAAATATATCAAAATGCATGCTGGACTAGATCCAAAAACGAAGACGTGTTCTATACACTGATCTCAAAATAAAGACTGGATCGAGCATTCTGTCGTTTCTAGATTAAGATGCTGAAGGCGATGGCTTCGGCTTGCCTTTGGCCGCCAAGGAAATTATAAAGCCTGTATTATTTGATAACAATAGCTGCACGATTATTCAGTCTATTGCTGATCATTCATAACATTCCAACAATCGTCAAAGAAAAAAGCAGTCCCTATTGAAATCTCAACGTATTGAATTGGACATACCAATATGGCCGCCAACGACTTCATTTCAGAACGACAGAAGCTGAATCCAGTCTTTATTTTGAGATCAGTGGTTCTACGCCAATGAGAGATTCATGCCTCTTTGTAATGATTTCATTCTGTTTGATGATTGCGAAGGCCAAAAATCCAAGAAACAAAACTCCCTTTTTTAGGTGTATACTTAATTCAAGGTTTTTGATAATAATAATAATAATAGCTATTTAAAAACGCTAGCTAAACAATCAAGAAACTAAATAATTAGCAACTAAAGATAGTGTTATTGTTCGACTCCTTCCCGGGGTTCTTTAATGTCGAACATCAGACGAAAGAGCTAGTTTACGATTAGACTACAAACTGTTGTACAAAAATATTTAAAAAATTTGCTATTTTTTTGTTCTTAAAGGGACACTGACAATTTTAAGGCTGGCACATACCAAATCCATTGTATTCAACAACTTGACGCATGTTTGAAAGAGTTTACCTTAAATATGCTCGTTGGCATTTTTCAAGCCCTTTTTTAAACCTTGCATGCACATTTTTACTAATAAGCAGCGCGTTTTATTTACCTGATCTTCGAATTCCCAGCGTTCGAAGTCATCTGGCGATCTCAACTTCACCTTCATTCTTAGAGTAGCACTTTGTTCCACCCTTGTTCGTAAACCGTTCCACCTTTTATCAACCTGAGCAATCATGAGGACCACAGTCTGAGAGTCTTGGTCTCGGTCTTGCAAAATACTCGATGCTGTGATGTGCACATTGTATAGAATCTCCTCGTGTATCTTTATTTCGAGTATGAACGTCTGAAATAGAAATGTTGAGTTGTAAATCAGTTTGCTTGTAAGCAAATTTTTGCATGCTAGGAAGAAGGGTTATTTCAAATCTCTGCTCTAGTACCTTAAACCTACTTACAAGGTCCTTAACGAAAATGGTTTTCATCGATTAGATTAGCTCAATTGTCTGTAAGCAATATTTAACTATATAAGCACATTTTCGGTGAGTAAGTTCTTTTAATGAGTTCTTTTTCCTAGAGATTTGTCTAAGTTTGCTATAGAAATACTATTTTTTATAAGGTAGAAATGGAATAATTTCTTTATATCCTATATACAGAATATATGTAATTCAAATAAAATATCTTCTATCAGGTAGACATCTCTTTTAAAAAAATGAAAAGTTGCCAATTTAGCAAAGTCTATTACAGCCACGAAAGGCTTGCAAAGAGAGTGGATTATGCACATAAGTAAAAAGACCTTCGTTAAAAATTAGAAACTGAATTTAACTGTACGCTACTTAAACCTGCCCAGATAAATGAAGGAAAACAAGGCTCAAAATTGAAACTTTGTTTGGATTAAATTCTTATGCAGGGTTATTTCCTTTGGTTTAAATATTACAAAATAAAATTCAAAAATCCTATTGCCCCTTATCTTCCATATTTTTCCAGTGATGATAAACCACTAGACTGCATTTTCCTCTACACTCGTTATTTTTTGAGCACTGATTACTCACTATCCGTCCTAAAAGGAGAACACTCATTTCATACCAGGTAGGATGTGGATTTGGATAATAATTGAAGAATAGCCAAAATATCAGAAGCATAGCGAAACAAACACATAGATTACTTAAGCTTTTCGTCTAACACTCAACAGAGTAATACGTCAGAAAGAGAACGAAAAAGAAACCTCACTGATTTATATACCCAGATATGGATCGAAATAGGCCAATCAGAAAAGAGGTGAATGATTGGTATGGTGAACCAATCAACACCCATGATACAGTGAGCTGACCAATAAGATTACTTCAAGAGATCTATTTTGAAGTTTCGTACCATCCAAAAACTGTAATAATTGAAGAAGAAAGAAAAATACCTTGACAATCACATCCAGATCATCTACTGAAATCATGGCATCCATGCTTCCCAGCAACTTTTCCTTCTCTTCAATCCAAATCAGAATCCTTTGTACATTAGACTGGAAGACCTTCACGATGGTATCTTCAAGCACTTGGTCCCTTGTGGCTGCTTGGCTTTCGATACTCTCCCATCTTGATTTCGTCTTCTCTAACTGAAGTTTGATAGCTGAGGCTCCTGGGATAGATTCTCTGCCGTATACAAGATCGTTGCCAGATTCGATTAGATTGTTGACGTCGATAATTCCTTGTGTCAGTTCTCTCTGGAAAACCTAAAAACAATAAAGTGATTTGAGAGGAGTGGTATGAAGAATTTTCGATGAAGAGATCATGTTGAATGGAATCGTTTAGACTTGAACAATGGTGCAAGAAATCGGGTCATGGTGTAAGCAAATAAACCTTGTTTATCTGTCAAATACAAGGTATCACATTGTATGCAATTTGAAATCTTTGCGGAAAAGCTAAGTCGCAACTTTCGTGAATCATGTTCCTCAGTTAAAAGAAATTTGGGTTTCTGTTTACTTAGAACTACTTTTATGTATGTAAAGAGGTTTAAGATCTCGTAGAATACCATGTCCCTAATAGTGAAATGAGTGATATTTACACTAGAAAAATTTTATCCAGCATTGCTATAAATTAGTAGAGTTGTTTTCCATACAGTTTCAATTAATCTATTGCTTTGCAGGTTTTTGAGAACCAGCAGCCTATCGGTATAAAAACAGTGCTGTTAATCAAAAATCGAATTCGTGGATTATTGTGTGTTATCATATGCCCTTCAACAGTGATGCAAGTTATCGAATCATGGCGTAAGCATTGGAACTGTTGTAATTGTTGACAGTCAAAAAACCCTCGGCCTGCGGAAATCGGTTTGGAATTTTTCACAGTAGTATCAATAAATCAAAGTAATGAACTTTTAATCTAACTGCTTGTTTTTGCTTTTTACGGCAGGAGAGAGTTCATAGATCTTTAAGCTTGGAAGCTCAATCCTCATCTTATTTTACATAAAAATGGGAAAACTTTTGCAATAGATGATAGCAACAAAGAGAAACTTGCGAGCCTAATATTGAAATAGACGTCAAGTATAAAGTGATAAAAATCATCCAAAATCTAGCACCTTCTGCTTCTTAATCTGTCCTTTCAAATTCTTGAGATTTTCCTCGATGCCTTTTTGCTGAAATTGAAACGTCTCTGCTCTTTCAAGCCATTGAGATATCTCCACATAACTGACGTTGTAATTCTTCACTTTTGTAGAGATTGTTTCTAGGGATGTACCCCTCTCTTCTAACGATGCTGAGAGCGTGTCAAATCTGTTTCTAATTGTTGAAACTTCTTCCGAGATATCAGCTACCTCAGGATTTTCTAAAAGCAGAAAATATAAGATATATTCTGAATCATGACTTAACAAGCTGTGCTTGACAAATATAATCCTAATACAGTAGGGTAAAAAAGTATGGAAACTGAGCCTAGGTCATAAAATTGGTTTCTTAATTTTCTACTTTTGTAAATAGTTTAAGAAAAAATCTTGAAAATTATATAAAGAATTAATGAAAGCACCCAAAAGTGTTTTATCAAAAGAAATTAAACCATTTCACGTCCTTCTCTGGACCGAGATTTCAAGAAGGTTTGTATAATAGCTTTTCTTGACAAATATAAATTCATGTGTGCATTAAGCTCATACCTTATTCAAGAAAAACAAACCAAAATTCAACAAAAAGACAGAACTAACAAGAAGTAATTCTTAAGTACTGTAGGTTTAGTCACTTATTAAAATTTTAGTTTTTGAATGTCTTATATCAAGTAACAAACCCTTTAAAAAATTTCCACATGTTCCAAGAAGTAATAGAAAAGCCAAGAAAAATCAAGAAAATGATTCAAAAATTACCTTGATCTGATGCATCCTGTTGTATGATTGAAATGACTGCCTGAGAAATACCACTGAGAATTTCAATCGATCCTTTGTGATTCAGAATATCATTCAGCACAACCTATAACAAATTGCAATGAGTAATCAGAAAAGAAATGTCCGTGTCTTGTCCGCAGCACTAGGAAGTTGTTCATGAGTATAACGAAAATCAAACTCATAATGTGGGTTCTTCAAACTCAAAATGTGGGTTCTTCTAAACCATTTCCTTTGGGTAGCCTTGAATTCTGAAAATACGGTATAGGTGTTGGAGCTCTCTAAAAGCTTCTGCTATCAAAAGCAGAAAGTTTTCAAGACCCCTGAAAATTTGAGTTTGAAGCTTCAGAACGGTTGGCAATTCGTTTGCAAGTAAACCATGATGCAGTTCATCAATAAAAAATGTACTCAGTTTCGGAATTCTTGTCTTTTGAAATTAATGCTTCTGTTTTTTACAGTATTCTGTTTTCGAAATTGATAAAGCTCTTGTGGTCAATTCTGGAGTAATACACCCTAAATCTCATCAAACATATGTTTATCAAATGTATATCAAATGTGTATCAAATCATAAAACAATAGTCCATCTTACAATCCAAAAATGTAGTAACCCAAGGATCCATGCTTACCTTTTGCTCGATGATTTGCTCATCAATAACCTCGATATCAACTGCGATTGCTTTCATCTCCTTCATGTTAGCCTCCACCTCATCCAGCCACAAGTCAAGCGGCTCTTTGATACCGAAGTATTTTTCAGAGCATTTGACGAGCTCATTGAAGCTTCGGCTGTGGCTGAGGATTTCCACTGTTACGGTCTGCCATGACGTATTGACGCGGTCGAGGACTGGGAAGAACTCTGACGTCAGTTCTTCTGGATCAATAACAATTAGTTCATGGCCAATGTGGTTGATTTTCTGATAGAGGGAGCGATTTGCCTCCATTTCTTGAGTTATATTCTAAACAAATATGATACAAAGGTACAAGAAAAACTTGGAGTTGGAAATACATACATTCAAACACTAAGTAATGTATATGCAGTTATGTTGAGGGTGAGCTATAATGTTGAGTGATTTCTTGCAGTAATGTGAAGGGTGTTAAGTGATGAAGAGGATTTCTTGTAGTAATGTGGAGACAGGTCGGTACTGTGGAGGGGTATTACCAGAAAGTTGAAAGGGTATCTTGCAGTAACTTAGAGGCTGCATATTTATGTGTCAATATCAAAAGTAATATGGAAAAGTACTGGAAAGCCTACACGTTACTGCAAGATATCCCTCCAGATTACTGATGATATCCCTACGTATCAATGAGCAACCTCCACATCACTACAGAAGTCCCTCTTAATTACTGCAAACACATTACCGAGGTGGTAAAGGAGTACTTAAAGGCCACAAAAACAACCTATTACTTACAAATTAAGGTTCTCGATTACAATTTTTTACATTATCAAAGATATATGAAAAACATTATCCAGATACCCATATCGAACTTTATAGTATATATTCTAAAAACTGAATCCTACCGTAAGCTCGAGCTCAAAATCTTCAATATCAATAGTAAGAATCTCTCCGTTCTCCAGCTTCTCCACAACTTCCACAATCCACTCCTCGAACTTCGCTACGATTTCTTCAAAGATCAGAACGACATGTTTCTTCTGGATTTCAGAATGGTGAATCAGTTGATCGAAGCTGAGTGTGATTTCTTCAATTGCAATTAAGTATGTCTGAGCAACGTCAGCAGGGGCTTGTTGTATTCTGGTGTTCAGTACTCGGATGTATTCTCTGTATGTATCTGTCTCTATCACCAACATCTAGAATTGATAATACATAGATTAGAATCTCATACTGTAGTATTAAAACTTTAAGAAGGGCTAAGGTGTTTCTGGCCATCTCCTATCATTCAATGGCTCTTCCATTCGTCAGTTTGTTCAACTAGTCATTGGTAGTCAATGGTAGTTGGTAGTTAAATTAGTTGTGATTTTGAAAAAGTGTATTATACTGTAGCACTATACTCTCAGACTTCACGTCCATCTCCGTTCATTCTATGGCTCTTTCATACAGTCATTAGTAGTAATTTGTAGTTAGTAGTTCTATCAGTTATTATAGAAAAATATGGAAAATTACATCTGCCAAATCTGGCTCTATTACCAACATCTAAAATTGAACATAAATAGATCAGAATCTCATACGGTAGCAGTTAAACTTTAGGAAGGGCCAAGGGGTTTCAGGTCAATCTTTTTTATTCAATGGCATTTTTTTCGATTATTTAGTCGTAGTTAAAATCCTCAATGCACACTTTAATCAATCGTAGTATTAGAGAGTTTATAAGAGAGTGGATACGTATCCAAAAGCTCTAAGGAGACCAGCCATTGAGGATTTAAAGCATCAAAATGGATAATAGCCCCCAGTTGGCGATATAACATAAAATACTTTGTTTCTAAAATGTGTTGGCTGGTATAGGTTGCCCTCTTTACGACTCTAGATAACATTCCTGACAATAAAAAATTGTATTCAATACAGCTTGTAAGCATAGCGAAACTGAAAAAAGAAAACAATGAAATTACATCTATTCACACCACTGATTCGTTAGTAGAGCAGTACAAGTCATTTGACAAAGGTGATTCGACTTATTTGCCTGTAGGGCCAAACAAAAGTGGACTATTGAAAAAAAAAGATGAAACCTTTATAGATTCTAGGGCCAAGGACTTAAAAGAACAGGTTAGGTAAATTGATAATCAAGCTTTTCTAAATTAATCATTTTCAAGTGGTATACAGTGTAAATTCAAGTAATATCAAAATCTAAACCTTACCCTCAGCTTAGTGATTTGCTTATGAAGAACAGCAACATCATTCGATTCAACAGAAATTTCTTGCAAAATTCTTTCAGTCTTCCGAGTCCATCTTGCAATATGCTCGACAGCTATGTCAAAACTCTGTAGTCCCATGGCTGATACTCGGAGTTGGCTTTCGAAGTTGGCAAGATTGGAGCAGAGCTGGGTGTATCGTTTCATCAGGGAATTTGTTGTTTGGACCCATACTCCTTTGAATGAAAAGAATGATAACATTATATAGCTTTACACAACAATGATATGTGATAATACTTTAAAAATGACTTAAGCATTGTAGCATTTACATCCAAGAGAAACACTCTTCGATGTGTCATACACCAGTATGTCTTATTGTCTTATAGTAAGAATACTATTAATGAACGTAAAAGGAAACAACAAGCATGGAAAAACTGAAACTCTAAACGGTATGAATTACTCTCATTCAAAATGATCTCTCAATTCCCTGTGGTTGGGAGTCAGAATTCCTATTCATTCGCTGTACCCATACGTGCAATAAGAGGCGACCACATTCTATTTGTGAGTGTACACGCTCTCTCAAAACTCCCATAGGCTTATAGCAGGCAAGAGAAATATCGTAGCATTTATCATTCTTACCAGTAGGAGAATCGACGAAGTGACTGGAAGCAGAGATTTCTGAGTCTACTTTTGTCATTCCATTGAGTACTTCAGATGCCATGTGGATTCTGACAAGATCTATGAACTTGCTGAATACTCCCTCACGAAACACCTGGAGAAAATAATGATATTTCTGATGATATAAAATGAAATCAGATGATTCATTTCATTCGCGAAAATAAAACAACTTCATGCACGATATGTTTTATAATTGTAACACATAGAAAGGGAAAGTAATTAGACATAGATCAGATGGGCGTCTCATCTTACGCAATGCATGATAGGAATATGCGTGTTAGCAACGCAAAGCTACCAAAATTACCAAGGCCTAAATATTGTGTAGCAGCGGTCAAACTAAATTCGTTTGTTTTGGTAACTATGCGTTGTCAAATCGGCATATTTCTTATATGCATCGCAGGAAATGACATCCGTTATCATTTACAGAATCATTTCGTCCCACCTTAACGAACTCTTCTTTTCTCGATATCTCTTCATGGTCAGTGAAAACAAACTCTTGCGACTGATAAGCCAGTTTTCTCTCAGCTTCAGCGAGCCAAGGCAAGAACTGTTCCACTCTATTCGTGTGATCTTGATGCTTCTGAAGAGACTCGTGAATGAGGTTACCCTTGAACTGCAGGGTTCGCAGTAGCTTGCGGTATCTGTAGTTGATGTCATGCAGTTTCTGCTCTAGCATCCACGTTTCTTCGGATGAAACGAGATTTGATGATGGAGAGCCTGGGACACTTGCCAGATAGTTGTCCAGCTCTCTCCGAAACGCCTGGAAAGAATTCATTTAAGTTAAGAGAGAAATAGTTCAAAACAGAACGAAAGAAAGAGAGCACAGTGAAATGCCTGGCTTGTCAAAGATAATGTTTCCATAGATCACTTTCACACTGGCATCAATTCTTTTAAAATACCTCCAGAACATCACTATCCTCGATATCATGGGGATCTAATGTGAAAAGGGTGCATTGCTGTCAGCAATGTTGGATATTATTTTGTAATTCCATTTGTAGCATAATAATACGATATAGATTTCTTGCCCAAAAGGGAATCACATCTCTCATCTCGCATTGATCCTGAGGTCAAGGAAATACCTACCTACTTATTTATTAAGGTAGATATCTTGTACGAACATAAATATGAAAACAATGGTTAAGAAACGGTCTGCAACTCAGTCGATAATGAAGTTGAAATTACCTTTGCTTCAGCAAGAAATGCTTCGCCATGTTTGTTGACTGTCTCGAGGTCAGTTTCACGCCTCTTCACTTCTTCGACAAACTTCTTAAACAAACAAAATTTAATTGAACAAATTTAGTTGGTAGTTTGACTGTAGCTTTAATATAGCAGTTTATAACTCCGATATAGAATATGGAATAAAGCAAAGGTAACCAATCTAGAGGTCGTGGGTTCGAGTCCTACTCGGGTCATTTCCTTCTCACGTACTATCTCGATAGATAAGATGTATAGCCAGAAAAATCGGAAGCTTTTCGTCTGACATTCAACAGAGTAATACGTGAGAAAGAGAACAAAACAAAAACCTAACGAGGCCAATCAGAAGAAGTGAATGATTGGTATAGTTTTTGCTATGCTTAGATAAGGTATAGCATATTCAGTAGGTGCGAATAAAGCTTTGAGCTCCTCCGAGTCCCAGCTTACTCTAAATCCATAGTTGATTGTTGACATATGCAGCATTTACCTTGTGCCTGCGCAGCAAGTCTTTGATGCCAACAAGATCTGAAGCATTGACATGCAGCGAGTCTGCTTGCTCTTCTGCCTTCTGCAGCCATATCTAAAAGAATCAAAATGCTTTGAGAATCATTCAAAAGTAAAGGGGTATTGTGTAAGTAATACTTGAAACAGGAATGGCTTTATAACTATTAGAAACGTTCTAAAACCTATGTTCATTGAATACATGAATATGTCTGTATTATAACTAGTTACGTTGGTGAATTTTATTATTACTGTTAATCAATCTTTGTACAAGACCAAAAAAATTACACAAATACGAAAGCAACTTTGAGGTTCATATATCGTTTGGAGTTAAAATCATAGGGAAATTATTCTATGATAAGACCAAGAACTTTGTGAATCCTTTCAGGGTACGATTGATTAGTTTTTATTTGTACGAGTTAGTTATAAGTAGAGTTTAATCTTTTGCATTAAGATGTTGTGACTAGCCATTTTTGTTGATGCACTCAGTGGCAGAGCCAGCCTTCAAAAAGTGGGGGGAATAGGGTGTGGCTAACACTTTAAGACCCATGACCACACCCTTACCCCCTAAAAACATTTTCTCATTTGATTTGATAAATAATCGAGGACCAACTTTGCAAAAAGTAAGGGGGGCTAGTCCCGCCATACCCCCCCTGCCGCTGCCACTAGATGGACTGTATGTTGCATTTAGATTTTTAAGGGGATGATTTTGTTCCTTGAAAAGGAACATTTGTCATTAAGGCTTACTGAAGCAAATCATTGGAGCAACACTAGTTGGAGAACTATCGGTACATATGCAATAGGTCGTAGCTTTGGTCAAGATTTTCTACTGCAATCTTTAGTTTTGGTGCTATGCGTTGCTAAGGGCGATATTCTTATCATGCTTTGCGTGAAATAAGATCTGCAATATTCTGCGAAATCATCATTTCAATTCAATGCAATTAAAAATACCGTTTTTGAGAAGAAGAACTTCTGAAAGGAGTCAAGAATGTAGCATGCAGTAGATTCAACCCATTTCAATAGCTGTTTTGTTTGTCTATTTTTATTTAAATTGAACAATAATAAAGATGAAGTAATTGCCCTAATCACCAGCTCCAATAGGTAGATCGTGAATTATCATTTAGAAATGCTTTTTAAATGAAAAAATGGACGAATGACCACATTGAAATACCCACAAAACCAAGAATAAAGGATCGTTTTTAAATGGAAAGATTTGAAAGAAGATAACTGAACCGCACCCAGAGACTAAGGGGAGGAACCTAGCAACTGAGATCCTTTATATCTTGGTAGCAATGATGAAAGAATAAAGGAATAACTAGCATATTTCTAAGACCCTCATTATAAGAAAGCTAGGATCTCAAAAAGCCAAAAATATAAACAGCGGTAATGGAAAAATACTTCTTAAGAAAGTTAAAACGAGTATTTGAGTTGTTTATTCATAATATAAACACAAACTAACCCAGGTTTATCCTACTGTGAACTTTTCTTTCTATAAGAAACCCGTTCTAAGATACCCAAACTTTTGATGCGTAAATATTAAAGAAACTCCAATGCTATTGAAAAACTTTTCCCGGGAAACATTTCTACTTTTAATTAAATGCAAAAATTGTATTCTCTCTAATAATTAGTTTTAGAACATTAAGAGCTTTTTAGTTGTGTTTATTGCTGCAAACCTAAGGTTTATTTAGGGTTAGTGCTGAATAACATGTTACAGATAACAGTGACATGCAACCTCTAACTACATATAAGAAAAGAGCAGACATGACAGTTTCCCTTGATCTTCGAAACAAAAAACAAGCTGAGTGTCATAGGTTGCATAATTCTAACCACTGATACATTCTGTTGGATCAGTTATTCTCCAGCAAGCAACCAGCTATGATCCTACAGGGAAATGAATTCCAAGTATTTCTTTTGAGGTTACGGTAACCCAACCACATTGAATAAAAAGTGCCATATTGTTAACTAAAGATACCATATATCAAAGAATATGAAATATTTTTGAGATTATTTTAGATTAGTACAAGAATGGCCAAGCTTAGGCTCTTTTTCATCCATGTACAAGTTTCATAAAGAAAACGCTGTTTGATCTTTGTAGATACAAATATAACTTGTACATGCATAGATTACATATCTTTATAAGAGCATAGCTCAAGAATAATCAGTTTTCAAACTTGCATTGTCATTCAATATTTTATTGTGCTAATAGTTTCTTAAATATGTTAAAATTCAAAATTGTCCTTGATTATCGATCAAACCCAATGATAAAACTTTGAGGGGGTAAGGGTGTGGCCCTTGAAGTCTTAACCACGCCCTAATCCAACAATTTTTTAAGGTTAGCCCACCACTGAAAGGCGTGTGGAATGCCCCTGGAGATGAAAGTTGATTCAAGCTGTTTGAATTCCCATCTTCCTTACAATAACAGGTTAATTTTTGCATGTATATACCAGTTACTTCTGCATTCATGGTGGAAATAGGCTTATGAAGGTGCTCTCTTTGTGGATAGAGTTTGTTATGGCTTTTTGACACAATACCATGCAGTTTTTTTATGAGAAAGTGCTGTGTAAGAAATAAGTATTTGATTTATCAAAGACGGTGGGTAGCCTAGATGTTGAGGTGCTGGATTTCTAATAATTGAAGGGTAACCTTCGAGGTTTCGAATTCACAAAAAGTTTGAATCACGAATTAAAAGCTGTCAGCTAACTCAGCTGTCCATCCCTCCGAGGTCAGTAAATGAGTATCTAAGATATTTGTTCAAGAATATCCAATTTGAGGGTACAAGCTGCAGGACCTTATCAGCTGTAAAGCTACCACAACCCTGACATGTGTTAACAAATACATATGCTTGCTTGCAAAAGTTAAGGAAAGTTCAGTACTGGATTTTGCAAACGCAAGAGGGTCTAGAAATTTGTTTTTACCAAGTTAAGCCAAACAGGGAAATTATGAATAAATTATGACCAATTGTGACTTAGCAAAGATATATAGTAAGAAAGTCTGAAAAAAGTTTTATTACTGAAATAAGCCAATAGCTAAGAAAGTTTCAGTCCTGGGATCATTTGAGACTTTCTTATAAAAAACACATTTACTGGTCTCAGCCAAGACTGAAATTGTTGACCATGCTGTCTACAAGTGGCTGGGTTTTGATGTGAAATTCTAGAACTGATCATATCCTTTATAAACTTCCCAATATTTGCAAATTTGTGGTTTTAAAACATAATATTGAGGATTGATCTTTTTGTCTTAATTTGAATGACACTGAAATGGCAAAAACGCTTTTGTCTGTAAAAGACCATTCTTCTGAATTTCATTATTTTGGGTTTTGCTACCATGATGGTGATGAAAGCTAGAAATTCAGCCATTTATTTTTTCGGATCAATTAGGAAATCAAATCAGCAAAATATTTTCCTGAAATTAAAGTGTCAAATACCGCCGAGAATCCTTTTTACTTAGAATTCTAACACAGTTAAAAACAGAGTCTTTATCAGTATTGTGTAATTGCTTATATAATTTGTTGGGAATTTATATCCTTTATATACCATTTCGTACCAATATACTAAACACTGTAGAGCTATATAAGCAGGCAAGTCTTGTCTTGTGACAAGGGCATACAAAGTCTTAATTTGATAAGCTTAATCCAAACTGCCAGACAAAAACCTTCCTTTCATCTGAACAAATTATAAATATCATGATTTTTAAGACAAAATATTTTAGAGGAAAGGATATGAAAATCAATAAAATATCTAAGAAAATTAAAACCAAACTTTATACTAATTAGGTCAACAATTTTTTAAAGAGATATTGCAGCGAAGGATTCTTGAATTTGGTGTTAACGAGTTGACCACTTTGCTTTGGAAACCCCAATCCAAATTCCAAATCCAAAAACCTAAGTAGTGACTCACGAACTATATTGTCTGCCTAAATAGCCCAAACAAACTGAAAACCGAGACGAAATTTCAGACTTAACAAAATCAGATTCTACAAAAAGCAAATGCAATTTGTCTGATATTATTGAAAGCACTTTTTATAAAACGTGCGGAGTCTTTCTCGTCAACATATGCTTGCATGCTGGGCATAAAAACAAAGAGCTCAAATCTGCAGAAAAACACGCAACTTGAAAAACGTCCTAGATATAAAAGGTGAAGTACAGAACTCGCAGAGTTTTATTCTATAATAGTGAAAGCAATGATAAATTGCTGTTTACTGTTTAAGATGATGAATAATTCGCTAAATTCGTGCTGTTGCTGACAAAGGAGCCCAGACATAAGTCGAGACGAGAGGGCCTAAATTTAGAAAAGAGTTCCGCTCGCGCCGTAAATCTCACACAATCGTGAATAAAATCCTCTCCTTACCTGAAATTCTATAACTGGCTTTAATGGTGGAACTGAAATGGTATGGATATTCATATTTGTTGTTTTGATGTCATCTTCCCAACTTTCGCACTCCCCTCACGCCGTACGCTGATGGTGTACTGTTTTTGTAGTGGGTGTGTATGTTTTCTGGGCTTTTTACCACGTGATTTCTGCTTCAGCGAATTTCCAAGCTAAGTGACGTCATAGCTAAGGTTAATATTTCTCGACTCGCGGCGCCTGGACAAGCCGACATTGGGTGAAAGTCATAATGAATTTCTTAAATTTGTCAGGGAAATTTGAGTTATCTACAACGTAGGACCATCATCATACACAGTCACAAAACCACTGGTCCAAAAATAAAAAATGCTCATATGAAAACCAAACTAGCAGCTCATACCACTCATATTCAAACTGTATTTGCACACTATGAGTTTCTCAGATTTATCAGGAAAATCTAAATTATCTAAAACTTGTTACCAATCAGGCCTATCACCTTACACAGTGACAGACCCCCTTGTCCCGGGCTCCTTTAGGGAGCCACTCTCCACCCTACTCTATGGTGCAAGAATCAAGAAAACCTACCATTTTGAAAGTCTAATCCAAACCATAACCCCAAACAAACCCTAAACCTAAACCCTAATCCCAACCCTAGCCCTAACCCTAACCCCAAGCCCTAACCTTACTCCTAACTCCTGGGACAATACTTTTATAGAATCTGATTTTCACCTCCCGTTACCCGTTGATATCAATCATCTGCCGAGCGAAATCTTACTTTAATTGCTTCCTATAGTGATTATTTACCTTTGCTTTAACCACCAGCAAATTTGGCAGTGTGAGCGTAGCTTAATTTCTCAAAGTTTAGGCTCGTGAATACAACATAGCCTAAGTGACTTTACGTGGAGTTTACGTCATACAGTCGAGAAAGTAAGTGAGAAAATAGAGTCGAGTCATGTAGTCAAGTGGATATTTTAACAATATTTTCACAATTATATACTAACCATAAGTATTTTCAGTAGCAAGATCTATTTTACATTTATAAGACAAAACGATGCATTGGCTGTCTCAATAAACAGTACAATGAGTGCATAAGAAACTCTACAGGATAAAGGATGTCAAATTCTGAAAATTACATATTCACAATCCGCCTATTTAACTTGTTGATCATCCACAGCCAATCTATTAACAGAACTGTAGTTTTCTAATTCATCTTGCAAAACTAGACCACTCTCACTTCTGTTACTTCAGTTATAAATCCACATCGGCTTTTTGCTGACCATTTCTGGCTGGCCTAATCAAATAGATTTGAAATTGTATCTTGAAGAAAATTTAGCCTCGACATGGTGCTTTGTTGAATCCCCAGGTGGCAATTTAACAGAAGAAGAAAATTTTTATCTACATCCTTATAGCTTACGGGTGAGGCCGTCCTTACTATTTTAAAACCCCTTAGGTGTTGATAGTATTTAGGCAAATACACTTACTATCTTCGTAAGGTATTGGTTTAAGTGCAAAGCAAAAAGGCCCACTGAATAGGTAGACTAATCAAAGCAGTTCATTGGTAGTTGATAGGCAAATACACTTACTATCTTCGTAAGGTATTGGCTTATGTGCAAAGCACTAAGAGCCCACTGAATTGGTAGATTAATCGAGCAGTGCAACCCTGGTCCTTCCTCTCGATGTGACCACACCTCGTGATTCCTTTTCCCTTTTGCCTGGGATTTCAGAGAGCTGGCAAAGTCCCTCCTCACACTTCATGTGATAAGTCTGAGGCTGGTTCCGAACCCGGGACCCTAACATCAAGGGCCGAGTGATCTAACCACTCAGTCATTCCTGCGACTCCATAGTAAAACAAAGTACAGTGAAAATTGACGTGTAAGAACTTAATTTATAATCTTCTTATTGAGAAACCTGATACTCCTAATAATATATACATTTTTACATGAAATAAAACCTTATCTTAAAGATTACCTGGATTTTAGGGGACTTTATTTTCAGAGCTAATGATCTATAATAAATTCTAAGAGAATATGCCTGATGGTTCAAGAATCTACAATTGTTTTTTTCGTTTTCCTTCGCCTTTGCTTCCTCTTTTCTTGCGACCTGTAAAGAGAAGATCATAATTTACAAACCGGAAAAAATCTATTGAGCCCCCTATATTTAAGCCCCCCTCTTTTTTAAGCCCCTCTTCATAAAGGAAAGACTACAGGTTAAAAAACAACAAGTAAGGGATAGCTATTGGATGTATTCCATTGTAATATTGCGAATTGCTAACTTTAAAGGCTTGAGAGTGAAGCACTTCTTCTCAAACCCTCTTTAAAAAGACACCACTCTAATTAGCTCCTTTCTAGAAACTTAATAGGGCTTTAACGAAATCTATCAAAATATCAAAATAGAATTACCACTCTCAAGCCTAGGCCATATGATCAGAACTGTAGAATTGTGTTGAGAGAAACTTATCAGGGCTCGTGAGCATTAAGTTCTACGTCTTAAATTTTTGTAATGAAATGAAATGAGATGACGGTGTAGAAGGGAGTATGTCCAGTCATTATTCAGGTAAAACAAATTCCAGCTAGTCATACACACTATAAGAGACTTTCCAGTTTTGGAACCAAATATAACGGTATAAGGAAAGACATAATGTGATTTTCTAACTGACACTAGAAGTATTATATTTTGACAACTGGAGAATTCTTCGAACACTATCATTAGAAAGAAATTGCAGAAAAATGGAGAACATTGCACATTTCTGAAAATCTATGAAATCTGATGTTTCTCGCAACATTTTCTTCAAGGTTCAAAAATGATTCTTTTTAGTATTAATGAGTCAGATGATAAACATTGTTAAGTAGTTGTTAGTCTTAGGTTTTTGAAACTTTTAGTCATTTGGTCTATGTTAAAACAGCATGTTAGTAAACTTGTCTAAGCCCCTCCTACACCCTCCTAGATGGTCGCATTTTAAGATGTAATAAAGCTTTATTTCAGCTTTAAACAGAAGCAGCGATGTGGTACATTAAACCAATAAAGCGATGATAAAGACTGATATGAAAAATGTGTGCAAGCAGCTGTACAAACCTTGCTTCAACCTCACTGTCCTCAGGGCCAGATATGATCTTTAAATCGCCGTCTTTAGAGCGCACAGCCGACTAAAAAGATAGACACACGATGATTAAATGACCAGGCAAACCTAGTTTATCTTTTGAACCGTAATCTTTCAGATACAGTTAGATTCCGCAGATGATTTTATTTTTTTGCTTGAGTCTATTCTTTTCGTTTATTTTCATTGCCGTATCATAATTAGATCATGAAATTTTTATAAGAATAAGTCCTTGAAGGCAGCAGAAAATTGAAAGTCAAACTCTTACATGATAGCTTCTGCTAGTTTCACTTTCTAGCCTTGTTGAAGAAATTTCTTTCAGATCTTCCTCTGTAAAAAATCGAAATGAAATTTTTATTTATAATGACTAATCAACAATCCAAGATAAAATGAATTAACATGTTTCCAGGTACTCAAGAAGTGCTCAAAAACTTACAAAAACAAAGGTCAAAATATAGTTATGCGATGCAGGGACCCCATGTGCCCTCCCAGGCCAACTTCAAAGTCACATGTGCTGTGTAGTAACTCGTAAAAATGTACATTCTACAGTTACACATTGTTGGTATTAAAGAACCAAAGAGTACTCAAATTAACGATTTTTAGATTGTATCCAATTGTTGCAAAATCCTTCCAAAATCGTTGATATTTGTTGCATATCATTTTAAATCGTTCTAATCATTAATTGACGGTCACAGAAAGATCCAGATCTTTGGATCCTAAAAGACAAAGCTAGTTTGCATTATTATTTTAAGTTTATAACCGACCTTGTTCCATGACATAGTTAGCAGGGAAATATCCCTGTCTTCCATCAGGCAACTCCCCCATCCACCAACTATCATTATCTTCAAATATCACTGTGATTGTATCGTTCGGTTTGAGGGCCAGTTCATCTGCACGGTTTGGTTGATATGGGTATAGTGCCACAACCTATAAGCAAATAACAGAGATCCATGTTCATTACTATGTACAGTGACTAACACCACACTAGCATTACTGCATACAAACATTTATTCACAATATGTCAGAGAAACTTAAAGGGAGATTTACGGTTCATCAGCACGGTTCAGTCGATATGGGTAAAGTGCAAAAATCTAAAGGGATACAAAGTAAGATTGAGCTTCTGTGCCTCCAAGGGTCTAGCTAAACTTTAGTTGATAATTGTAAGGAAAATACGCTTTTTAGAGGTATTGGTTCATGGCAAGTGTAGAACAAGTCTGTATCGGATCGCTAAAGACACCTGCTTAAAAGTAACTCTGTGAAAACTCAGGGATTGTATTTTGTATCTATTACTGTGGAGGCACATAAGGTAGCACACAATAGAGATTCAAAGTTGTTAGAATAGTAATGGAATGTACAAAATTACCTTTTTCTTCGGGGTTGGTTTTTTCCTCTGGGATGCTCCAGCATTAAAACTGAAAACCGGTTTTGCTGACTTTTGTAGTTGAGAAATCGTCTATGAAGAAAGCAAAAAGGGTCCAGAATGTATTTCTCTACCAGATACAAGTAGAGATATTCTTGATTTATTTTACATAAAACAAAATACTTTTTGTATCATACCAACAAATGGAATAGGATTCAACAAATATATAGTACGTTGTACAATCTACCTTGAAAATTTAAATGACAAAATAACCAATGGTGGATATCTCAAGATATCTAAGATCTTAGCAAACAACTACAATTTATTTCATCTAACGTCTGCAGAGAATGCAAGGTTCTTGAAAATAAAGTTTGGCTCAGCTAATTATTCATAGCCATTTAAATCCCAGTGTTTATGATATTGAAACAATATCAGAAGAAGCTTTTTAACTTACCAGGGGAGAATCAGGCAACTGAGCCTCAATAGCACCAAAGTACGGAATATGGACTGGTGAAGTACGGGCAACTAGAAATCAAAATACAAGAATAAATCATCATTCACACAGAATCGACAAGTATGCTGAAGATTATACTGAGTAACAATTCCTCATTATAATCAAATATACTACACCTAATTTTCGCTTGCCTGGATATCGATAAGGATATCACATTTTTACATGTCTATTAAAGGAAATGAGACCCCCCAAAATCTCGACATTTGAATGGACACGGGTTTTAGCTGTCATATAGACAAAACAGTAACACCAATCTTTTGTCATTGTTCATTATGACAGACTGTTAACTTATGCCAGTTTAAAACTAGCAGTCTAGAGATATTTGCGTTCCTAAAGCAGTGCCTGAGCAACATACCTAGGGATTGGAAGATAAAGACGGAAAGGATTCTTCATAATGGCGTAAGCATAAATCATACCACTTACCTGGTAAGTTGGTAGTATCACTATTCTGACTTTGAGTTCGGATCTTTCCAGAAGAACCAAAATGTTGAAAGGAGTGTGGAGAGGTCGTCAGACGATCAAGTTTATGCATGGGCGAGGTCGGTTGTGCATAGGATGAAAACTCAGACCCCCATGTCGTATTCATTGTATCTGCCAGGCTCTTCGACTTGAACTTTGAATCTCTCAAGGCAGAGGCTTTCTGTGTTGTATCAGACAGGTCCACGGAATTCTGAAATAAGATGCTCATTTTCAAACAATTTACTGATGATAGTAAGGGACGAAGGAACCAGTTGGCTACGCACCCTAAGATTTTGTAACAAACAAAACATTACCCAATCTGCACTTAATATGCCCTTATTTTACCAAAAGCTCCCTACGATTTTTCTTGAATTTGGAAGATTACCTTTTTTATTATGTTCTGAATAGAAAAACCCCTCTACTTTGACCATTTGCCTCGTTTTATACTGTAAAGTATGTAATGTACTTATAAGCATAGCAAAACAAAAAGGACTTTGTTAATGGAAAAGTGCCTAAACAGTTTCATGCCGCCGAAATATAAATTGCTTCCTACGTCCTTGTTTGTAGTGTAAACTCAAATACAAACAAATAAAAACAACAAATATATTTTGAATTCAAAATTGCATGAATAGCAACATAATAACCCAAATTACCAACAAGAGACAAAATCGTTTCACTAGGGGAGCGTTGACCTTGGCTTAATTGTTCACTTCCAAGTTGAGGTATCAACTGAATATACTCACATAATAATGCAGACATACAGGGACATACCAGTCAAGTGACAAAACAAAATACAACACATACATACAGTTGTTGCCTTAAAGTCGTAGATTCCTTCAACTTACCAGAAGAGTGCTGAGCTTCTGTCTTGCTTTCTCAGACCTGAGTCTTTCATTCTCAATCCCACTTCCATCTGCTGCATAACTCAAAGGTCGTTGCTTGCTACTCAACATCGAAGCTGTAGTGTCACCAAGAGAGTCAGTCATTGTTCTATTCATCGCACCAGTTTTTTCCAGCTTCGAATTTTTCATCTGAACTGAAATTTGAGATGATATTTCATGTAAACGTTTAGCTAAACGCAAAGAGTATTAGGGGTAGAGTGCAGTTCAGCTACTGGTAGTTTTACAGACTGCGTTGCCCGAGCCAAACTACTTGAATTTACCTAATTTGATGTTCCTATACCATACTTTGCATTTTTATTTATTTCCTGGGGCCCTTTTCACCTATATGAAGCACGGGCCCCCAAACTAAAATCAATACGGAGTTTAGAAGACCCACTTTATAGCAAAGTTGTGATTGGGTAGTATTTTTCTTAGGTTGAATCGATTTCGTAAGTCAGACCTATAGTTGGAGATAAGGGGCTGTTTTCATTTATTTCTATTCATCCAACCATAGAACAAAGCATACTATTAATCACCCAACTAGTTTCTCTTTGGTGACAACTCGTGGTATAAATAATGAACCGTTCCTTACACACAAAATATTGTTGATGTATCTTTTTCTATTTTTGGTTTCATTTTTGCTACATGAAATAACCTTCAGCTTGTTAAAGTTTGTATCAATTAATGAATAGATAGATAGATAGATAGATCTTAACGATATCGCCAAAAGCAGAATGTTGTAAGGCTTTGGGCTCCAGAACCCCTTTTACTTCAGGGCTCTTCTGATTGAGATCTCATAGGGTTGGATAGCTTCGACCCAATTCAGAACTTTAGCGATAAGAAGAAATTTCTTTACCTTCAATATCGAAAGTGTAAACCAACACAGGGTGCCCAGCACCGAAAGAGCAGAAAACGATCATGTTTTCATGTGGATGGAAGTCTACATCACTGACTGCATTTGTATAGCCAAGATCATTGTAGTCATACACTGGGTCACCTGTGAAACAACAAAGGTACTTAATTGTTTATACCTAGACCTGTTTTGTTTCATATGTAGTTACACCAAGTAATGGTCATATGTAGTTTTGCCTGTTTTGTTTCATATATGGTTGCAGGGCTATGCCTCTATATAAAGGCTGTTTGCATCAGACATTCTGAGCTGCATGGGTTTGAAAACACGACGTGCAACTTAACACCGGGAACGTCAAGTTTCAATATTAGAAATTCAAAATTACCTGTTTCTGTGTTCCAAACATGAGCAGTGCCATCTTCTGAGCCAGAAATAACAAAACTTCCACAGCTCGATGTTGTGCTCCGAATATGCTCTTTCGTGTTCAGTGCTCCGAGATATCTCTTCATGACAGCAGAACTAGAAAGAGAAGGAAGGAAGAAAATATTCATTCAGCTAACAAACAAATAAATAGCACAAAGCATACTTAGCTATCTCACGAGAGCATGCATTCTGCAGAAGGGTTCAATTATCTCTTCAAGCTACTCGCTAGAATGCACAGCCAAAACGTATTTACAGCAACAACAATAACATTGCTAATCACATATGACAAGTAAGTAACTTCATTGGTTAAGGCAATTCAATATATTACACAAAGAAAGGAAATATTTTTAACAGAGATCCTATCTCTTCAGCCTCCGTGAAAAATGATGGTAAAAGATCCTGGGCTGGATCTTATCTACCAACGTGTCATACACAAGAAAATCTGTTGAAAGCCTCTGCGACTACAATACTCCCATTAATATATGCACTCTTTTTTCTCTCTATAAGAATTGATTTTGATATATTTCAGTTTAAACAGTAATTGGCCGTCTTTCCCGATTCCTATGATACAGACAGAAGGTCTTTTACTGCTTGTTAAAAAACTTAAAAATATGAGGAGAATATTTTCTGAAATCACCTTCGCAAGTCCAACATGCGAATGAACGCATCCCTCGAATGAACCAAAAGCCTTCTTCCACTGGGATGGAGCTTCAGGGAATTAATTGATGTGTTCTGAAAACGTCAGTAGAATCTTTTTAACCATCAAAAAGACCCAAGACTAATTAAGAATTAAGTTAAGTATCAAAATAACAATATTCATTATATATATTGTACCTTTATTGCTAAAAGTGATAAATCATCTTTTCTCTAATAGTTTGACCGCTAAAGTAGCAAACTTTGATATATGTAGTCTAACATGTCAGCTACTGCATTGTGATAACTAGGTATCGAACCAAGAACCCTTCCCATCATATGCCAGCACGCTATCCACTATCCTAATCAGGAAGAATTTTATTATTCTAGTTTTGTGGTGTATCCAGTTCCAGGCTTATCCACAGTAGAGGAATTTACTCGTTTCTCGGATTATTTCCTTCTTCACAGCCATGTATAACTACATAAATTCATAAGGCATGGTCTGCTGGGTTGAAGACCTTGTTATGGCATATTGACAGTGGCGGAAATTGGGCATTTTGAGTGGAGGGGCAAGCATAGTGAATTTTCCGAGTCATTTTTTCGCCTGGCAAAGTAGGAGCCCAGGCAGCTGGGGGTCTGGGGGCGCTGTAAGCCCTCCTTGCAGGGGTCCAGGTGGCGGAGCCCCCGGAAGCTCTTGAGATTGTGCTTTTTCTGAGGGTTCAAACTGGCTTAGAATCCTCAATATGTCAAAGCTACAGTCGACCCCTGTTATCTCGAACAATGTTATCTCGAACTTCCCTCTATCTTGAACAAAACATTTTTCCTCTCATTTTTCTATATATTTAAGTACGCAAATAAGACCCGTTCTTGCAACACCGTTATCTCGAACTTTTCGCTATCTCAAACAAAATTTCTTTCCCGTGAGCGAAAAACCCCTTCGTCTTTAACATCATGACTCAAAAGTTTCAATTTGGTACAATCATGCACCAATAATTGCCTTTTTAAACTTACACTGGACTTCTAACTTCTAAAATTAACAATGCCAATGATAACTCTGTCCTTAAAACAGAAATGTGTATATTCCGATAAGAAGTAATTTGCATCGAACTCTGATCCTATGACCATCTCCAGAGTTTAATCGGTTGCCTATAACCATTGCCATGCAGGAACTAAACTCGTCTAGCCTGAGAAAGAAGAAGATGGTCTTTGCCAATTTGGTATTTGGCCCTTTAGGTAGATGGCCTATAATTAGGTCATTTTCCTTCGTCGACTAGGTTCTTCGGTTCCATCATGGCAACCAGTTTTTTCCGATTCTTGGCTGCCAAACTGAATAAACATTGTGCCCATTGATAAACTTTTATTAGCTAAAACTTATACCTGTTTAGTGGTTTTCAGATTTGTGATTTTTAGAAGCAAACAATCTTTTCATGGTTTATACCCTGTTTTACGTATGAAGCACCCCTTTGGTCGAGAAAAATCTCAACTTACGTTATCTCAAAACCCCGTTATGTCGAACAATTTTTCATTCCGCGCGAGAGTTTGAGATTGCGAGAGTCGACTGTATATATGAATAAGATACTATATTTGATATTGACTCATACACTAAAAAGAGTCCAGTGATAAAGAAATTAACTCGGCCTTTTCAAAATAAATTGTTAAAGCACAGGTATCAAAATTCTCGAGTTGGATACCTAATTGAACTTCCAGGACCAAAATTTCCGACTTTTCAGAGAAATTTCCGACTTATTTTGAATTGGGGGGCAATTGCCCCCCCAACCCCCCCATAATTTCCGCCACTGCATATTGAAATGGTGATAGCCCACTTGTGAGGATATTTATTTTCAATTATGATATTGATTGAACTCACCCTGATCTCTTCAAGTTTTATTGTCTGTAAAACTCGCCAGTTCCTGATAGCTTCCTCTGTAAACAGCAATGATAATAATAATTTGAAAAGTACAACGAATGCTATAGACATAGGAATATAAAATCTCCATTTCATAAGAAAAACAGAAAGAAAATAAAACACAGGACAAGATCAGTGCAGATGGTTAATGAATCACTGATTGCCTATATGGATAGAAATTATATTTGCAAACATATCCAAAAGTCCTAAAAATAATTCCTTACAGCTTTCTTCCTAATGAAAGCTGGATACAATACGAGCTAGTTGATTTGTCAACAGTACAGGAAATGATAAGGGTTGGTGTTTCTGATCCAAAGTTAGAAGTTCATAGCATCATAGCTTTCAAAAATCAATAAAATGAAAACCTTGGCACAACTACGTTGGAACAAGCAGTACCACTTAAAACTTGTCAATACTTTAAGTTAAATAGAAAATTACTAAGAAATAAAACCAACCGTCTGAAACATTCTTTGATTTTCGTTTTCCTTCACTCCCAGACAGAGTTGAGTTCCAAATGATAATCACACCACAACTGTCTGCTGAGTACATTCTGTCACCTGAAAGGTTAACGTTCCTGTCACATTATCTTAATAGTGTTTTTCTCGATCGAGCATCAGACGAGAGGTTGGGTAAGGTATGTTTTCAATCAGTTCTACATTGTTGTATCTCAAAAGTTCTGTACCAATAAATGGATGTTACGAAATGAGTGCTAGGAAAATGAAGCAATTACATATTCTAGGTGACTTAGAATACAAAGCAAAAAGGCAAGCCTTTATTCTGTAACTCTTGATTTCAAGCTTTACACGATCTTCAGACATCAGGAAATGATCCCATTATCAATAATTGATCATCTGCTTGAATAGCATTGAGCACTTTTATCGTTAGCAGATTTATACGTCTGAATTATGGGTAGATAACTTTAAAATTATCAAACTTTAAATTATCACCTGTGAACTGGAAAGCAATGCTGTTCACAAATCCATTGTGTCCTGTCATTTCTCGTAGAAGCTGCAAAGCAAAAACACATAATTCGCCACATTTCAGCAACTTTTTGCAACGATCATAAACTACTTGAGAACAACTTTCAGAGCAAGGGAGGTGGAATTGAATCTAAATAAAGCTGGAGGGAGGACATCGATGTAGTAGAGCCTTACTCTCCCCAAACTGAGCTTACTTAAAGGAAACTTAAAATTTCCACCTTAGAACACCCAAATCTTTATAAAAGAAGAAGAAATGGAGGCTAACTAACAAGAATCAATTACAAGAATTTAGATATGCTAATCGACTTTTGCCATTACAGCAATATAGGCAAAAATTACAGCAATATAGAGAAAGTGCCATTAGAATACAGATTTGTATTTGCCTATGAGCTTACACGCATTTCGAAACTACTCTTTAAGATGCATAGGTCTAATCTAGTGCAGGTATAGCAGAAATATGTATCGAGATAATTTGTGAGAATGAAAATGACCCGTGTAGAACTTGAAACCCTTAATGTCAATTCTCACAAATTATCTCGATTGATTTTCCAAACCTTGTTTCTTCTCAAAGGTTTGTATGTTAACGTTGACCAGATAAACAAACTTGAAAAGAATGCTTTTTGATTCAAAGAAGGTCCTTTTATTTACTTGGGATACAATAAAAATGTATTTAGAAATTGACTATTAAAAATGTACTTACTGTTAATTAAAAATCGGACTAATGTATATTTTTCAACAGTAAACTTTTAAATAAATTTTTTTTGAATTGAGCTCCACTTTACGGTATTGAGCAGTGTCTCCGCCTGATTCTTGCTTACTAGTATATACTTGAAATATATTTTCCTGGAGTATCTAAAGTCAATTCTATACCTTTCCATGTAAACTGTCCGTGGTCTTACTCCAGACTCGGACAACTTTGTCGAATCCACCACTAACAATGATAGTTTTACTGCTTGGGTGATGTTTGGCTGAGTACACGAATGAGGGATGAGGGTAGATTTTTATAGCATTCTCAACACAGTGCTGAACGTCCCAGGATCTGAAATTATACGTCAAGAAAGTTTAAATTTTCGGAACTACTGGGTGTCTCAGTTTAATGTAACCCTGTTTATTTAACAACAATAAAAAGATGGACAAATTTAGAGACTTCAAGTTTAAATGAATTAACTTATCTTGTTTGAAGTTACACATAGATAAATTAGTCATAAAAACCGGCTGGTACAAACGAAATATTAGGTTCTTTAAATTTAGACCAGGAAAGTTAAAATTTCTGGAACCACTGGGTGTCTCAGTTAAAAGTAGCCCTGTTTGTTTAAGAACCATAAAAAGGTGGACAATTTAGAAAGTTCAAAGTAAAATGAATGGACTCGTCTCGTTTTAATATGGACATTAATACATTAAGTCATAAAAATCGGCTAGTAGAAAGGAAAGGTTGGGTCCTTTAAATCTTGATGAAGAAAGCTGAGATTTTAGGAAAAAATTATTTGGGGAGGCGAATTGGAAAAATAGGGAAGCTTAATAACGACTGAATGTTTTGGTTCTGTGTTGGTTTTGTACCAATCAGAGACTGTTCAACTATATGCCTGGTGTTGGCAAAGCATTTCACAAGAAATAGTTACATGTTTATGACTGAAAGAGTCTTTGTATACACCTAAAACTAATAGAATATTCTGCAAAAATTGAGAATATCATTTCATACAATGATGATAGAAATACTCTTCTTGGAAACACATTGCAACAAAAATATGCATTGTTTCTTGACCGCAGCTGCAAAAGGTTTATGCTTTGTCAGTTTGGCAGTGATGGATTGCTTAAGGGGCATATTCCTATCGTGCTTTGGGTTGCATAAAACCAATCATATTTTGTGAAATTGTCTATCGAATAGACTATAACAGCTTTTCCATCATATAGCTAAGAAACATCCAATGAAAGTGGTGGTTTTATCACCAAAACAGCTATGTATAAGGCCTAACTTGGATGCAATATATGAAGAGTCTGAAAAACTCACTTCCACAAATTGAGCTAGGACTGCTGATCTCCAAACTAAGAATGGATGAATTGTGAATTTGATTTGAATCCTAACCTCACAGTTCCATCTGACGAAGCACTCAGTAACTCTTTACTGTCAGATGTCCAAGACATGTCGTATACTATTCCGAACTGACCAGAGAATTCGCCTTGTAGAGTTCCCGAAGGTATCTACAGTGAAATGAAAGGCAAAGCATGATAAATGATGCTTCAAATGCTAACTTGAACTGTGAAGCAGAAAAATTGCATATACTGTTGTCTGGTGCAAATGAAAATTAAAAGGCATTATCAAGAATATAAGAGCATTTTCTATTATTCCTAAAGGATCAATATTTAAGGATTTCAAAAAATGAACCTCATAGACATAGATTGGATATCCATCAACAGCAGCACAAGCACACGCCAAAGTCCTACAAGTAAAAGCAAACAATATAAATGCAAAATCAAAGCGAAATCGCTGCGAAAACGTTTCTGAATCTTTGCTAAATCAGGACCCAAAGTCAGTCTAACGACAGCTTGAAGAAACTTTTCTGAGGTTAGTCGCTGAAACCGTGGCTGTAGTCACACTAGAAACAACGCTTTTCCATGTGACCGAATTTCCTCTCCACATACAACTTTGAAATAACTTCAAATTCCTAGAGCAAGGCTCTGATTGTGCTTAAGATGAAATTCTAGTATGACGAGAACCAGAACTGAAAATCTACATCTAGAATATCTTACACAAACTAAATCCATACCTTCCATCAGGCGAGAATCTTGCAACAGAGCATCCTTTTCTTCCACTTGGTAGAATCAGGGATAGTTTATTCGGTATCCGGTTAGCTTGACCAGGCAGACGGTCCCAGATTTTAACATTCTTATCCACGGGCTCCCTTAAAGATTATATGACTTAAAGAATCATTTTCATGACCTAACAAAATCATTGATTCTAAATCTATCAATCAGATAAGTTAAGATATACATTATATACATTAAAAGCAGCATATAAAAACTACTTCTTTCAAATTCTTTATCCTGAAATTTAGCCATTTCAGAGAAACATTTTCTTGAATTTTTTACAGAACTACTCTGATGAAATATATTGTAGAAGAAGGAGAGTGGTAAAAATGCATAGACATTTCCCTTAGACCGCCCATCCTAATACAGATCCGTGGAGATGTCTCTAATACTTCAGAACTTTTTATGGTAAAGCTGAAGTGTATAGATTCTTATGTGTGGGTTTTTACGGTATTACCTTGCCCTCGAGTTTAGTCCTTCCAGCGTGTTACTAAGCTCTTCAAAAGTCACTCTGCCTCGCTCCTAAAAAGATAAAAATAATCTGTAATGGCACATGGTGAAAAGAGGTGACTCTATAACTAAGATATACGTACAAATTATCGTGTAAATGGTTCGGTATCTGGAGAAAATTGATAAAATACAAGTATTTTCAGCTTTTTGTTGCTATCATTGTTTCTATCGTTATATCATAGTACTTAGAGGGTCTTGAAGTGCGGTATCGATCCAATTTCCAAGCACTGAAATAATTGAATATCCCAATCCCATGGGGAAAATAGAGAAATTCCCAATATTGACGTGTTTAACAATCCCAATCCCAATTTACCTTCTCATTCCCAAAGCCAAGTCCCAAGAAGTCTAATCCAATTTTTACCAGTTGATAGAAAGGAAAATCCCAGTTTCCAATTTACCCCTTTCTGGCTATCTATCTAGTATCTAGTATAGTTGCAATCCATTGTTATAGAAGGCTTGCATACAGCATAGTATTCCAATACCTGTTGAATAGGAAACATGGATCTTGTTGCAGCCTCGATGTCTTTAGGGGGTCTGATGCCCTCCACTGTCACATACAGTGTTGATGGATAGGCCACTCGATCACTTGACTGCCACCATTGGAAAACCTATAGAGAAATTGTAACACTTAAGTCACAATCATACAATATTTGCGATCCAATAATCGTAGCTTTTATTCACAAGGCATGGTCTAGGGGAAATTTAACTTTATCAGATCAGGCTACTGCAATGGACATATGCCACACCAGGGTCTCAAACCCAGGTTATTACGACCAAAGGTGCTCGCGCTAACCACTGTCCTAAACCAGGGCAATATGTTAGCACAATAGAGTTGAGGTGTTAGCAGCTTAAGGCGTATCAATAGTGAGGCATTAATTCGTGTTTCGGATGTAATCCTTCTTCAGAGCCTTTTTATATTTCACATTCCCTAGATAAGTTGATGCTCCTGTAGAAGGTAGGGCATTATCCTATGCAAGTTGGGTAATCATCTTCTTATTGGCGAATCAACCTAATGATAAAACAATGAAAACTGAAACTAAGGCGGATCCGTTATAACATCTCTTACCTCTATAGCTCCTGGAATGGGATTTCTAATTCTCAACCGAGTTGGTGGTTGATACAGCTGAAGTCTCACTTTTCTGTCCGTATTTGGGTTTCCATTTGCACTAACAACCTGAAACAATGTCATTAGATTAATAATACGAACCAAGCAATACAATAATATTCATAATATTCTGCTTGTCTCTTTTGGATGCATACAGTGCTCCATTCCTGAGGCAGAGCGGAATACACAGTGGTAGACATTCAGAGAAAACACATATTTTTGCTGTAGCTTCAAGTTCCACCTTTTAAGTTTCATTATTGTATATTTGAATTTTATAGTTAAGTTATGATCGCACTAATGACCCTAAAATCATATTAGAATTCATATTAGATGCACGAAGCAGTTTTAAGAGAATGCTGTGCATTAGACTACTTGGTAGATCACGAAGTGACAGTACTAAAAAGTGGCAGTACCTTAAGAAATGCCCATGCTATCTTGTACCATCCTTGATCAGCTCCATGCGTTTTTCTTCTGTTTACTGTCGACACACTTAGAAAGTCCATGATCTGAAAGGAAGAAATATATTCTGTAGCATATAAATGCGTGAAGTAAACTCAATAGGACCTCTTCCTACTATCTGAAGTGTTTTAGTGTATGCTACCATTCCCCTGTTGAAAACAAGGTAGGACCCTAGTCAAGCTACGATCCCTGCCAAAAGTAGTTAGAGCACCCTTGATTTTTTTAACAAATAGCTACACTTTTAACTTTCCTAGCCTTTTATTTCATATCCAACCCCCCTCCCCACTCAAAATAATGTTGCATGTTATTGGGCTAGTTTTTGTTATCAGAAAAAACATTGTAAAGGGGGGAGGGGAGCGGGCAAAATGTAAGAAACTGTAAAAATCCTGTAAGTGTTCCAAGACTTTTCGTGGGAATTGTAGCATGTTTAACACAAACTAACTCCCTCACAAATGGGTGCAATAAACACACAAGGACCTCTAACTACTATCTGGAGTGATGTAGTGTACGCTACGATGCTTCTGCTAAAAAAACCTTGCCTTAGTCAGGAGCACTTAAACTGAAACTAACTCACTAACTAACAAATAGGGGCAATCTACCCATATTAGGACCTCATACTACTTTTCGCAGTAGTGATGTAGTGTATGCTACGATTCCCCTTATGGAAAAAAGCACGGTCCTAGCCAGACTAACATGTTAAACAGCAACTCACCCACTCATAAATGGGTTTATAAAGTACAAAGACCTCTTATTTCTGTTTGTAGTGATGTAGTGTATGCTACCGTGTCCTACTTGAAGCAAGGCCTGATCCTAGTAAGGCTAACACGTTAAACATAAACTAACTCACTCACAAACGAATAGGAGTAATTTACACACCATAGGACCTCATAATGCTATATGAAGTGCTATAGTGTATGCTATTGTGCCTAAGCCAGAAAAACACTCTTGTTGTAGCAGGCTAGCACTTTAAACAGAAACTCACTTACTAATATATGGGTGCAATAAACACACCAGGAACCTTGTGCAACTTGATGTAGTGAATGCTATCAGGCTCTTACTTGAAACAAGGTCTTGCCTTAGTCAGATAACCTCGCTAAACATAAACTAACTGACTCATTTATAGGCTATTAAAACACATTAGGACGTCGAACTACTATTTGTAGTGATGTAGTGCATACTAACATGGTTATCAAAACACATCAAGCACATCACTATTTGCAGTGGTAAGGCAGAATTTCAACTTCTGTAGTAGATTAAATCAATGAAATGAAAATCACCTCGAATAGAATAATGACATCAGGATCACCCTCCTCTCTTTGTAGTAAGTAAGAGTAAATCTCATTGAACAGCAAGACGTCTTCCCAACTTGGTAGCATCGTTCTTATAAAAAGTAAAATTTATAAATCTTGACCCAAACGTTGAGGCATTGCAAAAGATTTTGTTCAAATAGAGGGCTAATGCGAAAATGTAAGCATTCTGTACATACGGTCGATATGACAAACAAAGTGTTGGGTTCATGGTCGTACTCTTTATTTACAATTATCAGTTTATTTCTGCTTGGGCACCAACAGAACTGATATGTGCCCGATTGCCATTATGAGACCATTTTGTTGCTGGACGTTCAAATCCATATATATTCAAAGGGGATGTAGGAGTATAAAGATTTCAAAATACAATAACAACAACAACAAACCTTTGCTTTCTGAAATCAAATGGCTGAGAAATCATTGGCATTATAAAGTCGACTAGATCATTTTTCCCTTCGTAGAGTGAAGTGACATTTCTTGCCCTAAGAAAACAAAGAATTTTCAATAAAACATGGTGACTACTGTATTCAAAAACTAAGGCATACGTAGATGTTAGGTCATAATAGATGTTACGTAGATGTTAGGTGAAGATATTACGTCATAGCCTAAAGATAATGTTGTCACATAATGTTATCTTATCCTAATCTAAGCACTATTTCAATTCAAGGGTCTGTTTATCTGTGGAAGGGAAACCCTCCAAAGCTTCTAAGCTCCGAACTTGATTTCATCTCGAGTCTACATGGAGAATTTCCAGTCAAGTTAGGTGCGGGCAGGCTTTCCATAGTGTTTCTGCATAAGAAAGTCTTCCAAACCTCATCGTATGGCTTAACACTCCTCACTTTGTATACTGTCGAGAAATGTCCAATGCAAAGTTAGGGAGTTTCGCTAGGGATTTAATGAGCAAGACTGAACATTATTGAACAAGAATGAACGAATTGACCAAACGCTCTTGGCTTTATAAACTGAGCAAATGTCAACCAAAGTTCAATGAAATGTTCAGTGTGTTTTGCTGGGTCTTCAAAGACAAACAGCAATACTGAACATTATTGAACAAGACAAGATAAGGTGGCTAAATGTTCTTCACTTTGTATGTATACTGTGCAGAAGTCAAGCAATGTTTAACAAAATCTTCAGTGTTTGGCCAGGGCTTGCAACATTGAACATTATTCAACAAGACTGGACAAGGGAACCAAACGGTCTCGACTCCGTATACAGTGCACGCAATGCAATTTTCAATTATATAATGCAATTTTCAGTGTTTGCCGTGGCTTAAGATGTTTGAGAGCGCTAACACATTTTAGAGTAACATCGATCCTACCTATCACTTTTCTTCACATACTTCCCAGTGGCAATATCAACAATGTGGACTTGAACACAAGGATGGTGTACGTGAATATCAGGTTTCAGTCGGTCGGCTTTGTGAATTTTAATACAAAGTAGATATCCTGAAATAATAGAAAAAAATCATTTGTAACACTAAACAGTTAGTGTCTTATAAAAAATATGAGTACTCGAATCAAAGATATTTTCCACATGAGAGATAATTTGTGAGAATGAAAATGACCCGAGTAGGACTCGAACCCACGACCTCTAGATTCGTACTCTAAAGCACTACCACATCGCATTCTCACAAATTATCTCGATTGATTTTCCAAATCCTGCTTCTCCTTTTCTAATGTAAAAAGTTGGCATTTTGAAGAGACTTTTCTTTACGAGAAGCCATAAATTTCCCTATAACATACCTTATTATAAGGGACCGTTCATCACTTATGCCTAAGGTTGGCACCGGAGAGAAACAAAACGCTGATGATTTTTTCATTTACCCAGCCTTTGCACAAAACAAGAAGTTGATTACCCAACCAAAATAAAAGTCCAAAAGTCTAACCCAACCATAGATAATGTTCCTCTGACCTATATTAATTTGGGGAAAAGTTTGGTCAAATTATATCGTGAAAAAAATTTTTCAACCTAAACCCTTCCATGGTACAAGATCATGTACTACCCAATCTTTAACGAGGCTAGAAAGTAGATTACCCAACCAACTTCTCTTTTTTGCCAGCCTTCTGCTCTACACTAAAGATGGACAGTGCCGAATTCAATTCATTTGTTTTCATGAAGCTATTGTGAAAATTCCAATACAAAATTTATGAAGTAAGTCTATGAAATTCTAGTGACGCAATTGGCAAATTGCTGATTAGGTCCCAGTCCTATTCGACTTTCTAATAGCAAACACTTATATTAAGCTCGTACGAAGAGATGCTGACGTATAAACACGTGTCATATAGAAATGTCCACGTGCCGTAAAGAACCGTTTAGGGACGCTGACGTGTCATATAGAAACGTGGACGTATTATGAAGAAACAATTAGGAACGCTGAGGTGTTATTAAAAGCCGTTCATGAGCGCGGAGGTGTCATATAGCAGCTGTTGACGTTCCCTGACCAGTGGGATCAATGGAAAAGCCGCAAAAGGCAGGAAACGTAAACAACGGTGTATTGTATAAAACAAAAAGAAGTAGGCGATGAAAATAGGAAGCATATTTCTGAAACAATTTTGCATATAAACTGTTATTGTGCCAGCCTAGTCACATTTCTTGAGGGAGATAGCATTAGGCCATACGCAGTGGATATACAGTATACGTTATAGATCATAACATTAAATCGAAGGACCTCAACTATAGCTTAACGTTGTAGCGAACACACTACAAGATATACAATGTTGAAGCCATTGGTGATACTTGCTCTTCTGAGCTTGGCTGTTATAAATGCAGACGCTACAATCACTCCGGACATGATCTCCCGGGTCAAGGCCTTGCTACAGCGTGCTTTGGCAGAGAAAAATCTTCCGAGTGAGCTCACGAGATGGATCGCTGTCCTACACGAAAACCTACACATTCTGAACTGCCTGCCTACTAGACGAACAAGCTCCAGATGCTACGAAGCACCGCAATACTGCACGGTTCCCAAGCTGAAACTCGGCAAGCCGCTTAAGATCAAACTCGCCATATGCAAGAGCCCCTGGAAGATCATCATACATCTGCAACTGCCTAAACTACCATGGTACGTGAAAGCGAGATTCGAGCCTATCGTCATACCCATTAATACCTACAACAGCCAAGGGGTGACTAAAATCAACTCCGTCACAAACGGCAAAGCAAGCATACTCGGGGTTTTCAGGGTGTTGAAAGCACAAATCAAGATCAATGCGGTTATTCGATGGGACTGCACGAAACCGGTTTATAGCCAACCACTGCGCGTGAGATATAACAGTGGATATAGTGATGGGAGACCGGGTGCTGATTACAACAAGCTCTACTACAAATTCCACGTCCGGTTCGAGTTGAAAAAGAAGAAATTTCCGTGCTTCTGTTACCGGTGCACGCGCTGTGAAGACCTCGTCAAGAAGCAAGGTCACTTTGGAACCGGGCCTGCGTCATGCATCCGGGACGCCCAGGCTTATTATGCAGATCGTTATGAAAGGGAGAGAGAAAGGGCCAGGGAATGTCGTCGTTCTCATCTGGGCTCTCGTCGTTGCCAAATTCCATAATGCTGACATGAAATGAAGAGACTGAACTCAGAAATCAAAACTAGAAACATATGATAAACTTTCAGTACCATGCAACTTTTATTGATTATAAAGATACGTTTACACTATTTTTGAAAATTATACATTAAACTCGCATAACTATAATTTGTATTTATTATATAAGAGTGTTTTGCAAGCAATTGCACGTTATTTCAATAACTATATCCAACTTTGTCGAGGGATGCATTCTTAAACCTATTTCCTTAAAAGATTGAACTTTTGACTTAAAACAGTACAGTAAATAATCGAATGCTTTCGAAAGGGAAGAGAGCCTCTGCTAAAAATAAAGTCATCCTAGTATCCTTTGGAAGGGCTGAAATCGGGGACGTGCACTCACAGTATCACGAATACAGGACTTAGGCCCTTCGCCAAAAACACCCTTCTTTTTGACAACATCTTCACAACTGAAGCAACGAAAGCAGAAACACGGAAACTGCTTCTTCATTAATTCAAATCTGAGGTGAAACTTGTAATAATGTTTGTTATAATCCAAGTCTTGATCTTCTCCATCATATCCACGGTTGTAAACTGCTCGCATCCAATCATACAAAGTTGGCTTCGTGCAGTCCCATCTTACGATGGCATTGATCTTCAGTGCTGCCTTCAAATCATTGGATCCCCCTAGATAAGTGCCTGTACCACGCCTGAAAGAAGTAACTTTTGCCATCCCTCGGTCGTTTAAGGCATTGATGTGTATGACAAGCCCTTTGAATCTTGCTCTTGCATAAAACGGTAGCTTTGGATGTTGTAAATGAAACATAGTTTTTATGACGATTTTCCAAGGCTTCTTGCAAATCAAAATTTTGATCACGAATGGCTTGCCAAGTATTTTAAGTTTCGGCACGACGCAGTATCCCGGTGAGCTATGGCAATTTGTGTTTGTCCGTGGGGTAGGCAGGCAGTTGTGGATGTTCATGGTTTTGTGAAGGACAGCCATCCATATTGTTACTTGTTTAGGAATGTTCGTCTCTCCTAACGCACTCTGAAGCGAGGCCTTGACTCTCGACATCATGGCTGGCGATATTGTATTGGCTTCCCCATTTATTACAGCAAAACTAACGATAGTAAAAATCGTTAATGTCAACTTTGGCCTCAACATTTCTTGTTTACAGCACAGTATTAAGATTCTTCCTTGAGCATTTATAACAGACTTGGCTGATACCATCAACGGTTTAGATCGCAAAAGATTGTTTTTTAAAACGTACACGCATTTTTTATAAGAAACCTTCACCGAAGAGAAACCTTTTTATATTGTTAGTGGAGCTAGGTTGCTATTCTTAAAAAAGTGTGGTTATTACGTCTTGTATTTAATTCGACATTCTAAAAAGCTTCCTGCTTTATTGGAATTTTCTTCCAAATATCAAATTACGAAATAACCAACATGAACTTTGATCTACAAAATAAACTTCCAAAAAGAGATCTCTTTGATTTTTACAGAGTTTACGAATCCCATCCTCTCAAACCTGAGATTCTGTTCCGTATTTCATGCAATAGTCCACTCGCCAGGGAGGGGATAGTGTAGTAGGCTGTGCTGGGATTTTTGCAAACCATAATAAAATGATGCTATTCATAGCATACCTAATATATTCTGACCTACAACTACTTGCGTACGAACAAATATTACTTGCAGAGAGCCTACACTTTCCCCTCCCTAACGTATGGATCAGTGTATGAAATACGGAACAGACTCTTAGATTTTATTGGAGGGGATTAGTTAACCTCTCCGATTACATCACTTCGATTGACCGGTCATTTGAGAGACTGGATCGAGTTAGTAATTGATCCAACAAGAAATCAAGACGTAAAAATTTAGAGCCTGCTCTGTTCAAAATCCAAAGCTTCGTCCTCGAGATCTCAGTGCTTAGGGCAAAATCTAGAAATAATGCAATTGTGTTATTGAGCCAGTCAAATGGGTTCTTGTTCCAACTGAACCATCAATAGCGGCATATCAAACGTGACTACTTTTTTCTGGCAAAGATTTCAGCCTGTTGTTTCTTATATCTTTCCATGTAATTTTAGAAAGCGTTTACTCGAGACCGTTTGGAATCGTTCGGTTCGGAACCAATTGGAACTGCTTCAGGTTCAAAACGGATCGACTTCGTACCTAGACCCATTTGAGCACAGTTAACAGTTTAACTTGAGTTGGTCCCGTGTTAACGCAAGCCCTAAAAGTACCTGTTGGGGTAAGGTTGGGGGTACGATTCGAGGGTGGGGCTGACTAAGCTAGCGGTTCCATAAAGATTGAAATAAAATGACTACGAAACGGGCATTAAAATCACACTAAAGGCTATATCTGAAAATCTAAATAATTCGATCGATCCCTTTCTTTTGAATAAGCCCCACTCTCAAAAAACACCTTTTTTATATGAAATTTTGAACCAGCCTATCCTCTAGAGTAATGCCTCTCTTATCTAAGTTTGGTCTGAAAGTCTGTGTATTTCTAAACTAATACTGCAATGCACAACCTATACAGGAATCGGCAAACTATATAAAACATATATTACTAGCTACCAATTCGATACAATCAATAATTGGGAACTCTGATAAGAAAAGGCAAATACTACCTTAAAGGACGAGTATTGAGCGTATCAGTAATACACTACAGAGGCCGTTCGCCAAAATCGCCCTTCTTTTTTATAAGACCTACGTAATGCGAGCAACGGTAGCAGAAACATATAGAAGAATCCTCGTTTTTGCTTCATATCTGACGTGAAATTCGAAGTAGTGTTTGTTATAATGAAAGATCTTCTCAGCGTTGTATCCACGGTTGCGCCCTGCTCGAATCCAGCTGGTAAAAAAGTTGGCTTTGTGCAGTCCCATTGAATGATCGCATTGATCTTTAGCTCTGCCTTCGAAACATGAAATATCCCATTTAAGCTGGCTTTTTGATTCGTGAATAAAATCTCGGTCACACGCTGGCTTATCTCTGTCATCAAAACGCTGTTATGTGTCTTGATTGGTATGAGGATAGGCCCTAATCTCGCTCTGGCGTGCCAAAGCTGTATATGGATGATGATCTTCCAGGGGTTCTTGAAAACAGCTAGTTTGACCATGAGTGGTTTTTTAAGGATATTAAGTTTGGGTACGGTGCAGAATCTTGTTGATTCATGACAACTTGTGTTTGTTCGTCTGGAAGGAAGAGAATGTAGGATGTGCATGTTTTCATGATGGACGGCCAACCATATTGTCAGCTCGTTCGGAAAGTTTCTCTCTCCCAATGCCTTCTTTAGCGATGAATTTACCCTTGACATCATATGAGGCGAGGTATTGGCTTCTCCACCAATTACTATCAAACTCAGAGCATAAATATCGTTTAAATCCACGGCTTCGACATTGTTTATAGTAACTGTTTTGAATTGATTCTTTACTTCTCTGAGTTTACCTTAGACTACACTCTTTTTTTATAAGAACCAGTAAAATTGATTTGAAGCTGGCTGTTCTTAAATATTTCTCTATTTTCAGCCTGAAATGTTCTTGAACTGTTCTTACTTTCATAATGCTTTGGAAGCCTGTTTTGCTATCATTATTGGTAATTGTTGCAAATGTTTACGTTCTTGACCATCTGACATATCAGTGTGCTGCCAATCTACTTCTTTAATTGTGGAATTTCTAAAAATTTCTTAATCTTATGGTTATTTCTTAAAATTCCTATATTGAGCAAAATATGGTCAGCTTCGCTTTGTTCTTACCTTGTTCTTAAGTTTTGAGAAAATTTAAGGCTGGTGTTCTTATATAAAATTGTTCTTATATAAAAAAAGTTCTTTCTATACAGTATCGTTTCAGAAGGTTTTGGAAATGTTTTCATAATGACAGGAATCCATAGTTAATGAAGTATAGATACTTCATTTTTCATTTACTATGGATTCCTGGTTCATTCAATACCACATTCCTACTCTCAGTGTTTTTTCGAAGAATTTCAGCAGCTTGCTTGAAAAATAAACTTCATATTTTCAAAATCAAGAAAATTCTAGCGAGGTCTTCATTTAACGATATCTCGCAGTTATTTCCGAATATCGTGTAAAAAGGATTATAACGCACTACGAGGAACTAAAAAACTGTTGAATTGAAATCCAGAAAAAACCTTGGAAGGGTTTATACAGAGATATATCGAGTGTGAATACCATACGTATCATCTATAGTGATCCTTTCTATTAGACCTTTCTAATGTAGTGGGACCACATAATCCTCATAATCAACATAATGTAATATAATGTATGTAATGGTCAATCGACGTCAATCAACTGTTCTGTATATATGTATAGTTCAGTCTGTAATTAGGGGGTTGATTCAACGTTCATTCGTAAGAAACATGTAAAAACACGCGAGCCTCTAGACTTTCTATTCAACTCCTTCTGCATCATCTAAATCATGCAAGCCAACCTAAATTGCCTGCTATACTAACCCGGGGAGGGGTACATGAAATTGCCAGAGGGATGCGCTGCTCATAAAGGTAATATATAGGTCATATAGGTCATATAGGTGGGTATCTCATCAAAAAATCCATAGGTACGATTTTTGTCAAATCCCATATAAATGGGTGTGAAATAGAAGAAATGGCAATCTAATGAAATCTGATGAAAATTTTTCAATAAAAATGGTTCTATGTTTTGACCATAGTTGTAGAATACCAACGTAACATGGGATATCCTTCCATTGTTTTTCATAGATAATCTTGTGATCATTTCTAAAACACTAAGAGAGCACGCCGAGCAAACTTACAAAATATGTGCAGCAAACGCCAATGGAAATTCAGGTCGTTCCCCCCTCCTAGGGTTTCCTAGATTGCAAAAGGCTGATCATTAAAAATATTTGAGGGAACAAATATTTTTGAAAGAAAAAATCATATACATACCATCATCACGTCGCTTTCTCTCAAGAGCCCGCTCCAAAACTTCCCCAACAGAATCTAAAGACAGAGGATACCGAATAAGAATTTCATATCAAACCTTCTTTACCAAGTATCTTAATAGGTAACGTAATAGGTAGCTGTTGATATATCAGCTAATTTAAATCTACTCTCTAAAACTAGAACTAAAATATTATCATGTGCCTAACTATAACATTACATAAGGAATATTGCAATTATGATTTTAAGAAAGGGTAAAAGATAAAAGTACCCAGGTCGGCTATACCTCAGTCGTGATCGCATAGCCAAGGTCGGGCAACAAGTTTGTGCAAAGCCAGCAATTGCAAGTATTAACCCAACTATCATCATTTTCACGGTTTTGCTTGCACAGAATTAAAGTTCTTTAAATCTTCAGAAACAGAGTTTGATATCAAGTTGCCTTTGAAAGTTATTGTGTTATGAGTAAAATATTAGTTTATTTTGGACTGTTCATTTCGAAATGGGATGTCCTCAGATTATGAGAAAATTCATGATTGCCTAAATCTATTTCATTTAAACTGGATTCAAGTCCTTCATTGTTTTATTTAGCCCTAACGAATTCTAGACATGAAATAATAAAAAAAAAGAGAAACCAACCTCTGTTCTGTTTCCTTCTCTTCTTTTTTTGCTTCGAAACAGAAGGAAGATCCTACAATTTAGATAATCCATTCATCATTTAACAAAAAAGAAATTTGCAGGAGCAAAAGTAAAAGTTAATTTAACAGTCTTTGGATGGTACAGAACTTCAGTATAGCCAGAAATATCGGAACCATAATGAAACGAACACATAGATTACTTAAGCTTTTCGTCTGACACTCAACAGAGTAATACGTCAGAAAGAGAACGAAACAGAAACCTAACTGATTTATAGACCCAGATGTGGATCAAAATAGGCCAATCAGAAAAGAGGTGAATGATTGGTATGGTATAGGAAAACCAATCAACACCCACGATACAGTGAGCTAGCCAATAAGATAACTTCAAGAGTCCTAAGGCGAAAACGAACTCCTTCTGTCTACACAATAGGGGATCCCTGGTTTTTATGTAGACAGATTCCAAAATAGCTAAGTGAAAGGTAGATCTTGCTCTGCCAATTATTCGAAAGCAATTCTCACTGTAGGCTTTAGCACACTCTGGGTTGTCGGGCTTTAGCACAGTCTGGGTTCTCTTTCTGACGTATTTCTCTGTTGAGTGTCAGACGAAAAGCTTAAGTAGTATCTATGTGTTCGTTTCATTATGGTTCCGATATTTCTGGCTATACAAAAGTTAATTTGCACAACTTAACAAAACATTGTGGAATATTAGGGTGCCCCTGGGCCGTGGCCTAACTGACCTAGGGGTAGTGGAAACCACTGGTTCCTATAATTAAATCCTTTGAGAATTTTGAGTAAAGTGGTTTAGTGGTAAAGTGCTCACCACTGTTTTGGAAGGTCTTAGGTACAAACCCTGGTCGAGTCACACCAAAGACTTTGAAAACTCCATGCTTAGCACTCAGCTTAAAAGATGGAGTGAGGATATGTGGCTCTCGGTCCAGGGATAGGAGTCCCATCTACCCCTATCTAAAAAAGGTAGCAGCAAATGAAAGAGGAGCCTTCAGGTTGCCTCTTACTGCCTACAGATTGCCTCTATTCTGTTTTGCACATTTTTTTTATAAGAAAGCGGCTCAAAGTGATTGAATAGTTACACCCATTATTTCATATTAATTCCATATTTCACATCTTAATTATTCATCTTAATACTATTAACTCTAAATACTCTATTTCAATTCTTTAAACATAACCATCTATTTGAGCTTGAACTAGGTTTCTTTGAATGAAAACGTGTAATTCACTTTCATATGTGTATTTTGTTTAATTTGAGTATCAAATTGTGTAAAGGGCACTTGGCTCGATAGCTCTCCTGAGTTTTTCCCAGTGGCCCCAACTTACTTAATTAATTTCAATATTTTATCACTTATTCTGTATTTAAAAGTTTGAATTCATATGCAATTGAATTGAATTGAATTGAACTGCTGCCTACTTACCTCTCTTTCAGGACTTTTGTCATAAGCTATATTTTCTTTGCCTTCAGTATTTTGCAGGTCGTTGGAGATGAATTCAGACTCCGGAATCTCTCTACAAAAAAATATCACTCATATCAAATCATATTGAAAGTGGTTTTAAAATTTTCATTATAGGCCCTTCAGAAGACGTTTGATGCAAGACAGGGGTGGCAGAAGAGTTGTTATTGGTGGCTCAACATGACAATTGTATATTTGGGAAGCTCTAACAACAACAATGTATAACCGCCTAAGTTTATGACTTGCTGTCAGCCAGTCTATTTATAACCAAAAGGGCACCTTGGGTAACTGAATGTTTGTGATCCAAAGATACGATAAGCCCTCCCGGTTATCAGAACACTGTATACGTAACAACTGTTGAGCATTGGCATATAATTTTTTATTGGTGTCAAAAAACCAAGTTGCAAGAAGTTTATGAGTTATCTGGTAACAAAAATATCAAAATTCTGTTAAGTAACACTCACTTATTTCTTGGTTCCCTTTTCTTCTGTTTTCTATCCTTCTTTTCTTTCTTCTTCTTTGAACCTTTGTCTTCCTCGGGAGGCAGTTCAACTGATTCTTTATCCTCTCCAATCAACTCTTGCGATTTCTTCTTTTTAAACTTCGGAGTTTGATCTGTAATCGGAAAGCATAAACACTAATCTGAATTCTGGTATTAAGGAGCATTTAGATATGGAAACCAATACACTTATATTGATTGGTATAAATTCATAGACAATGGTGGTTAACGGGAAAACCCTAGCCCTGGCCATAACTCCGATCTTAGCTCTAACTCATATACTAACCGAAAACCATACCCCAACTGATTTATTGAGTAGCCAATTGAATGAAAAATTTTCAGTACTATGGAGAATGCTTAGTACTTTGAGGGTATCATCAGTACTATGGGGGGTATCACAAGTGCCTTGGAGGGATACTTACCTGTAGAGGGATACTTTTTGTACTGAAGTACTTTAGTAATTATAATTAGTACCATAGAGGGTTTTCAGTACTTAAGGGAGATAAACAGTACTGATAATATCCCGAAAAGTACTGAACATCCTCTAATGTACTATCCAAAAATTGCCTAGGCTGAAATCTGATATGATACGTTTTCGTACACATATGGTATGATCAAGCAGCCAAACAAATCAAATGGGTAAAAGCACAATTAGGTAATGCTTTTTTTGAATAAAAAGTTACAAACCTTCCTTGTATAGGTTATCGCTTAACAAACGTTCTTCTGACTTTGATCTTTCTTTCATAATATGCCGGCCTGACTTTAATTCTGATAACTGAAATTGAAATAAAGAGATAAATGACCAAGTGGCTTGCAGCTGAAGTTAAGCTTGTTCGTGTGGGGTAAGGTATTAATGGCCCTGGCACTGACCCTGCACCAAAAGGCAAAGTTGATGAGATCAAAGTTTGAAGAATGATATGGTATGAGAGGACTTACAAGAGAATCAGCTGTTTTTGTTCTCCTCTTTTTCTTGCTTTTCTCTGCATCTTCACTCTTCCTAAAGGTAAATATACCAATTAGCTAATAGCTATGTAATTAGGTAAAACAGGCCTTTTCAGGGAGAAAATCACACCTCTGGTTACAATAATTCCTCTGGTCATTTGGTTGAAAATATGAAATGGCATCCCTTTTGCAATTGCCATTGTGGTTTGGCTAATTGACAAAAAAGCAAACAGAAGAAGAAGATTACAAAGCCTGTGAATCGGTTTCCTATAAGAGTGCTCAATACATGAAGTAGAGCTATATACACTAAGAAGAGAGAGACATAAAATATAAAACAATCCATCTCTGTTGAGAGATGGAGGATTGTCTTTTGAGTCTCTATCTTCTTAGAAGAATAAGACTATATTTTTTCAAAGGTTTGAATCTTACATTCCATCTTCAGCAGCTGCTTGGAGAAGTGATTCGAACCTAGCTCTGGTTCTCTGTCTTGCTCTAGAAATCTTTGGATTCTCGTTACCTTCCTCATATTGAAGTACTGAAAGGGAATGAGTTGAAATAAAATCCTAATTGATGAAAACATAATTATAAAGGGGATTGGTTTGAAACATTTTGGCTATCCAAACCCCATGCTAGTCTTTTTTCTTGACTTTCCTAGTTTAGCAATGCAATGCAGAAAATATATTTGGCCCAATAATTTGCAATTTAACCTTTAAAAATAACTAATAAAAACTTTGCAATAAAACTTACAACTTTCTTGAGATCCTCTACGCTCTCTCTAAAAGGAAAAAAGATACAAAATTAGATTAGAGAGAAAAACAGAAAACAGAAATATATCTAAACGATTCAAGCCTTTTCTCTGACACTTGTCATCATCAGAAGAAGCAAAATTGTAATTGAAGAGGAAAAGAACCAAAATGAAACCTAAAAAATTTTTCAAAATTTTTCTTACTGAAATATCAAGATTTGATTTCGATCTTCTTGTCTTTTTCTGCTTTTTCTTCCCGCTTCCATCTAGAAAGAAGGAAGATCAGTAAAAATAACATGACATATATCTATCTAATTAACTCACAATGTATTTAAAGAGCTTTACTTGTGCTCAGTACTGCTGAGTTTTGCAGGACCACGCCCTTTCTTTCCTTAGGGTAACGCCCATTTCTATCAAAATCGTCTTTATTCCGACTCGCCTACATTCGGCGGTGAACGAATCTAACTTTGAAAATATTGCTGCGATTGTAGCTACGAAAATTTCCAAATTTCACCCTGAGCACATATTTTTAGAATCATCTAACACGAGAAGAGAGTGCCTATCCTGGCTAAAGTGCTCAATATACATTAGTACAGAGCAATTATTTTTAACGCGTTAATTCTGCCTTATCTTTAGAATCATATACTTAATATATAATAGCAAAATGATATAAAATCTCGTTTCACAATCATTTACGTATGCTTATCTTCTGGGGAACCTACAAGATATCTTAATCTTCAGCATAGTGTTCACATGTGCTGATTAAATTGCTTGAAAAATGCGTATTGAGTTAGGCCGCAGGCTGGTATGATGGTGGCTTGTCGGGTTCTCATAAAATAAATTCAAGTCTTGTCTCTGCGGCTCCCTACCCTTGGCCTCTAAAGGGGCAAGGTAATCAAACTCAGCTGCGACTACCTTTGACCTTGACTTGCTTTGTGAATGTTGGATGATTCAAGATCAGTTGTTTTGGTAGTCTTATTTCGAAATTCTCGCAGATATATTCATACTTTTGTTCTACTCATTATTCGTATATGCTTAGTTATACTACTGAGTGCTGCTGAATATACTCCAGTTTATGATTTTTACCTGGATATTTTTCATTTTAATCTGGTATTTTCAATAAAACATGATTAAAAACTTGAATAATGATACATAAGTAAAATATTAATATATTGTTGATAGTCAAGCAGTAAAATAGTTCTTTTCCTTCTTCGTTTTCTCCGCAACATATCGAGGAGGATATTCATTCACTGAACTTCTTGTGCTTCCAGCATACTTAATTCTTGGACATTGAAATGGGGTCTATTATAGGGGGTCTTGAAACCGCAAGGCCGTACAAAAATCTGGCAAAAGCCGCAATCCACCATGAAATAAATCGCAAAGCCGCAAGTTGTGAAGACGAAACGGTAAACGCAAAGCCGCAGCCGCAAAAATCCATGGTAAAACCCGTAAGCCGCATGTAAAAATAGGGCTGAGGCCGCAAACCGCAAAACCTATAATAGGCCCCCTGAAATGGTTGCCCGTCCCTTTTTAAAGGCAATCGTTGCTCCGTGATTTAGCTTGTTATTCTGCTCTGAAAGCAGTGAAAAAATCTTCGAAACACTCCATTTATACTTGTTCCTCAAAACGCAATCCTCCCTATAGCACAGTTGTTAAACTTTGAAGAGCGTCCAGCAATAGTGCCGAGGTAATCGTCATCCAAAATGTATACGTTGCTGTGAAGGGCTGCGGAGGAGCTGTTTGTTTTTTAACAATCGTGTGAATAGAAAGTCACGTAACATGCTTTGTGAGAAGAGATGGAAAGTAATCAGAAAGAGTCACGATTACCTTGCAGCCTCAGCCAGTGTACTAGCGGCTGTTCTAATCCCTGATATCAATATTTATCTTATTCAAAAAAGAGAGTATGGCTAGGGCGGATTAACACTTGATTATTGGTTGTCTATGAAATTTTCCAAAACCATGGATAGGTAAATGAGGCCAATATGAGTCAAATAAAATTCATTCGAAGCAACTGACAGATCTCTCCTTTTCAAGTTAACAAAAGGAGTTTTATTTTCCATTTTTTTTATTACCAATAGAAAAAAATAAAAGATATTCCTGAAAAAAATAGGTAATCACAGATTACCTTGATTACCCCCCAGCGCCGCCCCTGATGGGAGGGTAAGGGACGTAGATCAATAGTCTTCAACAGGGACATAGAAACTGCGGGGGCACTGATGTACTGTATCACCGTAACCCTCAAGCAAGATTTTGCAGCAACGGACCAACAAAATGGCCTTTTAACTTTTAGAAAATATCCAAAGCTCCAGTTTGAGGAGCATGTCACTTTCCAACATTCTGCTTTTCTATTGTTTAACTTAGCGCCTGCAAGTTCCACAGCTGGAGCAGGTTGCATTTCATGTACGGGTTCTGAGGATCTTTTGCATTGCGTGATGGTACAACTTGCCTTGAACAGTAGAGTCTTTTGTTTATTGGGATGGTCACAAACCTTTGGCTTGGGATGGGAGTAAGATTAATAAGAAAAAGGGCCCTGAACATTTCATATACACGCATTTTATTTTATAAGCAATTGCTTTATAAGCAAGTCAGTACTGGACATGACAAAAACTTAAGCAATTCCAGTACTGGATAAAATGAATGCTAAGCAATTTGAAAATTTAGTTCTGTTGCAATTGGCAATTAAAATCGTGCAGCAGTTATAGAAAAGTAAGTTATAGTGGATATTAGTACTCCATCACACTTATGAATGCAAGATACAATTGACATTTGTTGTACGAAATCTTGATAGTATTCTAAGAAACAAATCTTCAAGTATGAAAAGCTAAGCAATTGCTAAGCAATTTCGAGTACTCAAATTTGTCCTCTAGCTAAGCAATTTTGAGTACTGAGCTCGAAAATGCGTGTACCCCATTTGTTTATGTTTGGGATGCTTGCGTTTGCGTTTTGGCAAAGTTTGCAATGCTTTTTTTTGCCCCGCTGATTTTTAACAAAATTAAAACTAAGCTCAAACTGAAGATAACGCAGCCTTCTCTTATCAGAAAGACATTTATATAGCAGCAACAACAACAACCATCCATCAAATTAGGCCCCTCCCTGGACGTGGACACACCCACCTTCTTCCATAGTTAGAGGCTTTTAGTTGAACCAAGGAGACATCATCATCAGTGTGGCTGGGCCTTTGATATTCTCATTATTCATGATCGTAACTTAAAGTCACACTCTTGCATACTTTCTTTCATTTTTGCTGAATAGACTTCAAAACTTCTATTTCTCAAAATGGCCGCTCAAGAGTAAAATTATTGACTAGTTACTAGACTCTTATGCCGCGCGTCTTTTCCTTAACAACCAACAACCACAACAACAATAATAGTACAACCGCATTAGTTTTCAAAATGGCCGAAAAGTTTGCATGAGGAATTAATCGTTTCGAAATGAAATTGATGTTGTCTTCGGTTTTGAAGGTCTACCAGGGCTTGATTTAATCTCCAATTAATCTATAACAATGCTTTGAATAGAAAATGAAGCAAACTGGTTGATACGGAATGCAAGTATGCTGAAACTCGATATCGAAAAGCTGACTGAAAATGACCTGGTTGCTATTTTTTCAAAGCCTTCCCGGGATAGTAAACGGTTCTGCTTATTGAAGGCCCTGGACATTACCAATCTTGATGAAGAAGATGAGATGAGGAAAAGCATAGTCGTTGATTATTGCTTGGATGCAATTTGCTTCGCAGCAAGTCAAGGATTTCAATGGCCAAAAGTTTTGCGAACCCTGAAATTTTGTTTTCAACTTTTGTCTAAAACAGCTATTGAAGGTAATAGACTGAGTTATCTAAGTTTCTAGATTAATGGTAGTTCAGTATAAAGGTACAGAGGAAAGGCCAGGACAGGTAACAGGGTAACCAGCTCCACTACCACCTCAACCCACCTCACATTTGTAGTCAAGTGATGGTGGTTGGGCCGGAGACGTACCATCAACAAGTCCAACTTGCGCTGCGCATAGTGAAAACGGCACTTTTGCCTTGATTTGAACCTTGAAAACAACTTTAGTAGATGCTTTTCTCGCCTAAGAATCAATGTATCGGCTTTCAACTAACAAATTTGCATCAATATTCATGTTTTTCCTGATTGCCCTGTGCGGTAGGTCTTGGACATGAGCGGAACTCTGAACGTCTGTGGCACCTCTCCGTCCCACTATGGCTGAGTCAAGTTGCCCCATCTGATTAACAAATTTGCCCCACTTCTAGAGGTACATACCTGGCAATTTCCGCAGTATAAGATCTTGAGGCTTCTTTTATCTTAGCTACCCTCTTTTGTTATCTTTGCTTGGGGAAACACCAGTCTGCACAAGTCAATTTGACAATTTCTGAAAGTCCACACCAAAAATTTGGCTTTGCGCCTACATAAATGCATGAAAGTGGCCATACTGCAGAGTATAGCACTTGCAAACCGTATATAACAATAGAATAACAAAAGAAAGTTGGTCTGGGACACCCGAGGTCTCGTGGATAGTAGCCATACTCTACAAACTGGAAAGAAGGGTATTTGTGGAGTTTTCACAAATTTTCAGATACTTTTTGAAGAAAACTAGGTGCACCCTCCTTCACTCATTCATGGATTAGAAAAACTTTCATTTTACAGTTTGTTAAAATTTCAATGATTTTTCATTCAGCTTCAAATTTGGAAGATGCAGCTGTTGTTCTGAAGCAAAGTCTCCCTGTCTTATCTAGACAGCTTACCGTTACAGAAACCAAGGATGTGATAGACTACTTGATCAAAACGTTATTCCAGCACTACTCCTTGTATATGCTTTGCATGACGGAGGAACGTGAATTGGACCTTTCAACCTGTTACTCTATGTTAGAACCACCATGTGTGCCTGAACCTTTGAAAAATGGCACAGAGCTTGAAACGTGGAAATATCAACAAAAGATGATGAAGATTGAAGAAGAGCATAAACATCTGCAAATTGTAAGTTATCTTTTATCTGGATGGATTTTTATCTACATATGGTGAGTAATAGTGCAATTTGTGAAATTTAAATGGCTTTGGTTGGTTGATTAAATTGATTGCCCTAGCTCAGTTGGTACAGGCTGACTGCCTAGTTTAAAAGGTCGTGGGTTTGAGTACTACCCAGATCAATTTACTTTCAAGACAATATATATGGTTCTCTATATATTGCAATACATTGGTACAACGAAGACAAATAGATGATACTAAAAGATTCTGATAAGCCCAAAAGTCACGATAGATGTATAGAAGTATTTCTTTATTTGTTTCTTAAACCTCGAAATTGTATATGTTTTTGAAGAAAGAAATAAAGAAATTCTTTACATCTATCTCGACTTTTTGGCTTATCCAAATCTTTTAGTATCATCTATTGCAATACATATTGAAAGCAATTTAAGCTCTATATATTTGAATTAATGTTGTAAAATTATTCAATCTTTCTTTGGACATTGCCATTATTCATTTACAGGAAAGAATAGACAAATTGCAGACAAGTTTAAAAGAAATTGAAAAAGGGACAGTTGAGCAGATGAACAACTTAGACGAAGTCTTCCAGACTCCCAGTGATGGATCAGACCTCAAAGACATCCTTCATAATCTCACTAAGTTACATGTTGAATATCTGGAATCTGAGATCCAGGATTCCCTCGAGGAAAGCAAAATGAATGTTGAATTCGCAGTCAAGAAGAAACAGATTGGTAAGCCTGAGGTTGCCAAAGCAAGGCCATCATCAAAGAATAGACCACGTAGTAAGAACAAGAATAACCTAAGGCCATGATAAGGTCAGTTACTAACATAACATAAGGTCAGTTTGTTTACAGTACTCTTTATATTTGCTTTGATGTTTGCTTTGAAGTTTGCTTTGAAGGCCATCATTAGAGAATAGACCAGGTAGTAAGAACAAGAACAGCTAAAGACGGTGATAAGGTTAGTTTATTTATTGTTGTATGTATGCTTTGACGTTTGCCTTGATGTTTGGTTGCCAAACCAAGGCCATCATCAAAGAATGACCAGGCAGTAAGAACAAGAACAGCCAAAGAATGTGATAAGGCTCATTTGTTTACTCTTGTATATGTTTGCTAGTTGATGTTTGGTTTGCTTTTATGTTTTGTTTGTCACCAAACTTAGCTTAGATTTCAAGGGTTAATTACATGACCATCTTTGAGTATAACAGGGCTACCAAATTTGCATAGGTCACATTTACACTACTCTTCATTTTGCTGTTCACTTATGGTTTATTTAATGTGCATAAATATGATAGAATATCAATAAATAGCCAATACATAGTAAAATTGATATCGATGAATACTATCAAATGGTAGCATTGAGCATATTATCAAATCTGTTTCAACTACTTTACTTTTAAATGATCATTTACCGATCAATACTTGATGTCATGATGGCAAAATAGCAATCAGTAAATACCATCAGCAATATCAACAGATAGAAATATCAATAAATAGGAATATTGTTTTCAATGAAATTTAAATTTTGCTATTGAATAAATATCTGCTACTACTGAATAAATATCAGCCATTGTAAATAACATTATTAGATAAATCTACATATCATCATGGACATTCTAATCGTTTTTAGAAATTTGGCAAAGATTTAATTGCTTTTATGTATTTCTAATCAAGTAGTTCAGTCCTTCAGCAATTTATTTATGGCTTATGGCTGTTGATGTATTTTCTTCACTCATATTATGTTCATGCATCTCAGAGTTTAGATGAAAGGATCACATCTCTACACCAATCCAAACGGTTTTTCTCTTTAAACTTTAACATATCCTTGTCTTGATTTCATCATTTTCGTGACTATAAATTGGCTGTTCTCATTAAAAACATCGCTTTTAGGCCCCTTGACGACTTTCCCTTTGCGATTGATTGACAAGAACCAGTTGAATGTTGATCCTCTGTGCAGCCAAGCTTGGAACGTCGTAGAATGACCCAAGTCCATTTTCTCAACAAATAGACACTCACAGGGATTCGGGTTTTTCCACTATGAACAAAAGATAAAGTTAATGATAATATTAGTATTACAATCTAATACTAAAATTACTGAACAGTCTTTGGATGGTACAAAACTTCAAAATAGCCAGAAATACCGGAAACATATAGCGAAACAAACACAACCTATTTCAAACTACATCTGGATATATGAATTAGCAAGGCTTCTGTTTCGTTCTCCTCCTGACGTATTACTCTGTTGAGTGTCAGACGAAAAGCTTAATTAATATTTGTGTTCGTTTCGCTATTTTTCCGGTATTTCTGGCTATTTTGAAGTTTTGTACCATCTAAAGACTGTTCAGTAACTTTAGTAGCTACACAAAGGTTATACAAGCTATTGGCGATACATTAGAGATTTATTGCTAGTGGTTGGTACTGAAGATGCATAGCCAGGCGTTGATACTGAAGAGAACATTGTGACCCATCCTTAACGTATTCTCCTCCCTCCCTTCATGTTGGGTAAGATATGAAGAGTGCGGAGGAGATCTCGCAATTCGAGAAGGGCTGGGAGGGTTGTTACTTAAGAGAAATTAGCAATCTACCTTCACACTATATACCTCTCCTTTCGTTTGAAGTTGGCAAAGATATGGAGAGTGCGAAGGAGGCCTCGCAGTTTGAATAGGGTGGTAGTGAAGAGAAATTCGTAATCTATCGTCACTGTTTTCCCTCCCCCTTTCTTTTATGTTGGCTAAGATATAGACAGTCCGAAGGAAATCTCGCAGTTTTAAATTTTGAGGTCTCCCACTTTGAGAAGGGTTGATACCGAAGAGATGCTAGTAATCTATCCTCACTGTACCCCTTCCTTCCTTTCAAGTGGCTTTGCTAAGTTATGGAGAGTGCTAAGGACAGTCTTTGGATGGTACAGAAATTCAGTATAGCCAGAAATATCCGAAACATAGCGAAACGAACACATAGATTACTGAAGCTTGGACGAGAAATCGTCTGACACTCAACAGAGTAATACGTCAAAAGAGAACGAAACAGAAACCTAACTGATTTATATACCCAGATGAGGATCGAAATAGGCCAATCAGAAAAGAGGTGAATGACTGGTATGGTGTAGGAGTGTGCTAAGGAGGTTGTATGGTGATTGGTATGGTGTAGGAGAGTGCTAAGGAGGTTCAAAGTTAGAGAGACGTTACCGGTGCAACGGAAGGAGATAAGAGAGGGGCAGCTCTCAGCATATTGCCAGTTGTTGAAGGAGGGCTGACATTGTTGTTGGTACAGTAGAGAGATTAATAATCCATCCTCACTATATTCCTCTCCTTTCCTTTCAAGTTGGTTAAAATATCGAGAATGCAAAGCCACTTGAAAGTCTGAAAGAGGCTATCGTGTCTTTGGGAGTAGAGAAGGGGAATTTTCAGCTCATTATTAGTTGTCGATGGAGGGCCGTCACTGAATGGCTTACCCTTGCAGTGACGATGCCTGTGATTTCATCCATGCATATGTATTTGTTCGAGTCTGCCCTTCTCAGCATTACTATTCCTCGGCCATATGGTTCAGCTTCTAACACAGCTGAAAAAGAAATGGAATTTCATTGAAACGAGTAAGTAATAGTATTTTTATAAACAATTGATATGCCCTATGCACCAGAAAGACAGTAAACTAGAAAAGTTTCCTTAGACAGTGATACCCATACCTAGTAAATGAATAAAGCTGAACTTATTATTGGTGGGCTAAGAAGGGTTTTAATCTTCATCTCTTTAACTTTACTTTAAGAAGACGAGACTCTTCATTTCAACAAGCCTTTTTGTGGTTTCCCGTTCATCAGGAGATGTACCTTTGACTTTAGGAATAACACATACAGGCTGCTTCTTCCATTTTTTCTACGAATATCCCCAATGAAATCCCATCAAAGATGAAGAAAGAATATACTCATTTTTTTGGAGCACCCAGTGTATAAAGATTATTGCAATAAAAACTCACTTCCAGGGACTTTGGCATATGTCGACCCTTTAACCCCGTTTGCATCAATAGTTAAAGTCTGCTGGTATTTATTTCTTCTGTTTGTAAGTCGAATTAGGAATGAAGACGAGGGTCTGCTTAAGTCGTTGCAATCTTGCATATCTAGCTCTTGTTTTACGTAATTTTGGAATTGCCTCGTTGGCAGGTTACGGTGGAATAAGAGGCTGTTTGGTTTCATTTGTCTTCGTTGATAATGCTGGAGAGGGCTGTTAGAAATGATACGGTTGAAATATTCCAAATCTAACTTTTCTTTGGCGTTATTTCGGAATAGCCTCTTTGTCAGATGGTCATCGAATAGGAGGTCCACTCGATGCCTAGACTGTTGACGTTTGAAAGGACTATTAGCATCGATGTAGTTGTTGTCATGTGACCCCCGTTTATCTTCGACGCTATTTTGGAATATCTTCTTTGTCAGGTCACGATTGAAAATGGAGCTAGGGGGTATTTGTGGTGAATGGCCAATAAAGCTGTTTCTTTTTGACTTATTACCCGTCATGCTTTTACTTGGGAACCATTCGTCGACACTATTTTGAAATAGCCTCTTTACCAGGTTATAGCTGAGTAAAGGGCTTGCTAGATGTCGTCGTGTTGATTGATGGAGAAGGTTGTTAGTCTCGATATGGTTGGCGTCTTTTTGTCCCAACCGTTCTCTGGCACTATTTTGAAACAAGTGCTTACTCTTTGCCAAATTGCGTTTGAATAGGAGGCTATTTCTTTTACTCCAATGTTGGAAAAGACCATTACGAGGTTTGAAACCTTTAGATACTCTAGAGACTCGTGAGCCTCGTTCACTATTTGCTATCTCTTTCTCCAGGTCCAGCATTTCCATGTCATATGCCCTAGCGTTGCTCCTTTTGACTTCTGTAGCCATCCCTAGGCCACGGGCTGAGGCATAGATCAATGCAACGAGGATTGCGACTTTTATTTGTAACATTACCTGAAATACGTAAACAAGTTAAAGCACACAAAACAAGGAGTCAAAGAATTTCAAGGCACTGACTGATGGGCCAATTTGCTTTTGCCCAAACGCACTAAGTTAAAATGGGCATTTTCAGTATTTGTAGTCGTAGAAATTGATTATTTTACCTAGTTTCAAATTTTTAGAAACGGAAATATTTTTGAGGAGAAGCAGGATTTGGAAAATCCATCGAGATAATTTATGAGAATGAAAATGACCCGAATGAATATGCCTTTTGGCTGGTACAGTGTAGTTTAGGTTCGTCTCTGCATTCGGTGAGTGGTGGTTCAATTTGTTTGAATGAAATGGCCCGTGTTTCTCGAAGCCCCGGTTGCGCAGTGGTAGCCCTCTAGAGTACGAATCTAGAGGTTGTGGGTTCGAATCCTACTCGGGTCATTTTCACTCTCACCAATCATCTCGATTAAACAAAAAATAATTGAAATTTAGGGCCCCTTTTCATGTTTTCTCCGCCAGTGAAGAAACCTTTAAAAATCCTCTGTGACGAGGAGAAAACTACAAAATTCCCCTTACAATAGTGATTACCCACCACATTACTAGTTGCAGGTTTTCTAACTTTTTATCTCGAAAATCTTTTATCACCTCCAAATTTATCGCTCTTTCAGTGAGTGCTAAAAGGCCTTATCGCAAGTTCGTTTGGCGTGGACCTTTCGATAATTTCGATATTTGCCGACCACAAGATTTCATTCGGAGATATGCACCTGTTTAATAGAGTGACGCGTATAGAAAAGCAGTTAACTGTAATGGACTTCCTGGCGTGCTAATTACTGACTGTCTGTGAAAGCCTCGTGCATGGCAAGAACTGCTAGGTGAGATTGCATTTATTTGACAGGAATTGCCGAGTTGTTAGATCGCTAGGGTAGCATTCAAAGTTTCGAGCCAATAGACCTGTAACGTATAGTTTTATTTTAATTGTGTTTAAAGATCTGTTATTCCTGGCAAAAAGGCAAAATGGATAATGCACAAGGTGTATTAAGATTGAAAGGGTGGATAAAGTTACCTAGGGGCACACTGATCGATTCCAATTCACATTTTTAAAGAGATTTACGAGTTAACGAGGTTTTAGAAGTAATTTGCCCCTTCCTTCAAAGGTCCAGAATGAAAATAACTTCCAAGACACTAACACGTTTTTCTCAAAAATTGGCATCCCCCGTTACAGTACATCGAAGAGTTACCCTAAAAGTTACCTTAATGGTATTAGACTAGTGAAAGACAGCGTGACTAAAAATATAATTAATAAGGGGGTCTGATTGGCAGATAGCTTCTACTGTTCAGACGAGTATTCGATAAATATTAATAAACACTGAAGTTCCACAGGCATATGCTAAATTTGAGTCTAATTCATTTAAAAACACCTACCATTAGAGTCAAAGTTAATATAAATCAAATTAGATAAGGAGCAAGAAAGGAGACTGGCTCTCTGTTATTAAAAGTTGCATGCTTACGCAATCATAAGATAGACTTCATACGTTAATGAATGATGATGGCGAAAGCATGAAACTTTAAGTAACAGAGAGCCAGTCTCCTTTCTTGTTTCACGTCTATCATCAATCGATCACTCTGTACTTCAGTGCATCAAGCTCTGTGATGTAGGTTCAGACAACGGAATGCTATAGAGATATATCAACTCTTATAGATAGAAACAAGAAAGGACACGGCTCTCTGCTACTGGCTGTAAGTTAGAAGAACAGAGAGCCAGTCTCCTTTCTTTTTCCTCATCTATCATTGCTCTATACTTCCTACTTCTGTAGATCGAGCCTCATGATCCAGGTATACATCACAGCAGGATATAGAGATAATCATATATTAAGACTTATGCATACTTACTGAGAGTAACTGCTTGCAGTAGTAGACTCTTTCGTTTGTCTTGTCTTGAATGCTGGCAGCTGCTTCTTGACCTTCCTACTTCTATTTCAGCTACTAATTGAAACTCCCATCACCAGCCAATTTATGCTGCAAGAACAAACACGAAAACATCTGCTTCCAGGTGATTGTCTTGCTATCCCGTTTTACTACAAAGACTTTCAAGTAGGACCATTAGAGTAAAATTCTAGTTTTTTTAAGGACGCTTTTCATGCTCTTCTCTTTTTGGGTGCTCTGTAATGTGGAGGGATATCTTGCAGTAATGTTGAGAGTAAGAGTATAATTTTGAAGAATATTAAGAGTGATATGGAAAGGTACTGGAGTTCTCCACATTACTGCATTACTGCAATATATCCCTCCACATTTACTGTAAGATATCCCTCTGCATTACTGTATGATATCCCTCCACATTACTGTATGATATCCTTCCACATTACTGTATGATTTCCCTCCACATTACTGTATGATATCCCTCTACATTACTGCAAAATATCCCTCTACATAACTGCAAGTTATCGCTCCACATTACTGCAAGATATCCCTCCACATTACTGTAAGATATCCCTCTACATCACTGCAAGATATCCCTCTACATTACTGCACGTTATCCCTCTACATTACTGCAAGATATTCCTCTACATTACTGTATGATATCCCTCCACATAACTGCAAGATATTCCTCTATATTACTTCAAAATATCCTTCCACTTTACTGCACGATATCCCCCCACATTACTAAAAGATACCGCTTACATTACTGCTCAGCACATTACCTAAGGAATTCTTACTGGCGCACACCACCGAACACACCACTGCACTCACAAGTCTATCACAGTGTGCTAACAAAAAACCTCCGACGATATTCTATATTCATTTAATGCCCATAAATCTAAAATTGATATTGATATAATAACAATAATGATCCTCATAACATCCATATCTTAGGAAGCAGATGCAAGGCGCTTGGTATAGAATCGATTGAAAAGGCTAGCGAAATAGAACAGTCATCAAATTTGTAAAGCAAAAACATTTTCGTTAATATTTCATATGGAAGGTAAATATAACTGCTTTTAGTTCTTTGGGTCTCTTTATTGCTGATTTTAAGTGTTTCATAGGTGCCATTTATTGCATTTTGTTAATGACGTGTTTTGTCGTGAGTAATTGCCAATTGGGAATCATTGAGCATTTGTTTCTACGATTTTCAGAGGTGATAAAGTTGACGTACGTAAAATGTAAAAGCAGTTATCACCTAATGAATAATTACATCGTCTCTACTTTTCTTCCAGGCCTTTAGCGTAAAATATTTGCAAGCATATTTCAGACGTGTTAAGTATAGCAAATAAATTACCTCTTCGTATTAGTAATAAGGGTTGGGCTGTCAAAGCTGTAAACCAATTATATGAGTTTCTGTTCAACGTGCTAATCAGAATACAAATTTGTTTAAAACCCATGCTTCCAAGAATCTATTGCACCAATGGAAAATAGACACTGATCTCAAAATGAAGACTGGATCAAGAATTCTTTTATTTGTCTTTCGAGAGTCTTGCATCCGACACTCGGGGAAGTATTTTAGAAATAGAACGAAAATGACGCCTAACGAATTGCTATACCTAGTTCAAAGGTCATGAAGGGGTGAGTTTTGAACTGGGATTTGCCTTTTACAAACTGGAAAAAGGGGGTCGTACTTCTGGGGACTGCGGGATTTGGGAATGAAAAAGTAGATTTAGATTGTAACTGTTAAACACGTGAATATTGACTATTTTTGTTTCTCATTTAGATTGCAATTTTTGATTATTTCAGACCTGGGAATCGGGATCAGTAACCCCCTCCCCCACCTTTTGTAACATGAGTACTCAAAATTGCTTAGCAATGGCTTGATTTTTTCTTCTAAAAAATGTTTTTCTTAGAATACTATTTCACAAGTTGTTGTACAATAAATGTCGGTGGTATCTTGCATACAAAAGTGTGCCCGGGTACTAATATTCACTGTAACCTACTTCCTTTATAGCTGCCGCACGATTTCCATTGCATCAGAACTAAAAAATTTCAAATTGTTTAGCATTTCTCCATCCAGTACTGGCATTGCTTAAGTTTTTCTCTTGTCGAGTACTGTCTTGCTTATTAGGCAGTTACCTATAAAAAAAATGCGCGTACTCATAGATAACAGCAAGTAACTGTCGTACTTCAAAACCCTCCAGGTTTTATCTCCGGGGTTTATCTTATTGATATTATACGATATGTAAGTATATGAATACAAACTGGAATAAGGAAATCCATTTAAAAATTGGTTTTAAAGAATATCTGGCCCCGTCAAAGGAATCGTTGGGTAAATGGATTCACTGCAACAAAACCACGGGTCAAAAGGCTTTTGAAAGATAAGTCATTTGTCCAACAGCATAAAACTTCGGTTTTGAATATGCAACAAAAATAGAATATCTTAATTCAAAAATCAAATATCTAAAAACCTTCAGACCTTTCACAAAGTGAGTGGAGAGAATTTTTTAGCTCTCTGTAATTCCAGGCAAAAAGGGAAAATGAATAAAAAGGTGTGGTCACATGGAGAGTGAGGACCAGGGTTGTACTGCTTGATTAGTTCAACTATCTTTGCATGGGATCGGTTTATGTGCAAAGTGCAAATGGCCAAATAAATAGTGCGTGTATTTGTCTATCAACTATCAGCAACAACATATCTGCTATGGTAGGCTGAAGGGAATGGTGACTGATGCTAAAACGACTGAGAAATCCAACTAGAACTGCCAAGAATTTTGATCCTCAAATACCCAAATATAGATTAATATTCATTATCCCTGCAATTTCTAATGCTAAGGGGGTCATGAAATGTTTTTATATCAAGGACAGGCTAAGATTTTGATATCATGTCCATAAATTTCCCGTTAATGTTACCTACATAGTAGTTTTCAACGCTGGGATATCAAAGAAAATGGGGTATTCATCATCATGGAAAAAGGGGCAATGTCATTCTTTTGAACAAGTAAATGTGTACAGGTTTTTTAATTCTAGGACCCACGTAACTAGCAGAGTTAGTGCCTTTTAAGGGAACATAACTAAGGGGTAAGGGGTAAGGGGCAACCAATTTTCCTTAAGAAAAGGATTAATATACTTTTTTTTAAAGCAATATAAAATCCAAAGACATGGGGGCAGTTGTCTCCAAAAGTAAGTATGTTGAGAAGGTCCGTTATATCAAAGCTAATGGACATGGTAGACTTATTTTGACTATGCTTCTCAGAATATATTGCCCCAATGAAAAATAGGCTTCTTGTAAGCCAACAATAACAACCCAGATGGAGCTCCCAGCCTCGTTTTTGTGTTGATTTATATTGAGATCGTTATGAAAATGAGAAGATATAGTCAAATTTTGTAATAATCGAATATTATTCTATCCGACCCCTAGAGTTACTTATTTTTTGTCGTCCTAACCCTAGTTTCTTACCAAAAGGCAATTATTCTTTATATACTTAACTTTGGGTAGAAGTTGGTAGTGGTAGACTTATTCTGACCATGTAGAAGGTACCGTGGGTATATTAACAAAACCACTTCTAAAAGGCCTTTTTAAAGATTAGAATAACGATAAAGACATTCACTGTACTAAACAATATGCCTCGCATCATTACAGAAATTGAATGGCGGACTTATTATTTGCAAATAAGCAAAGGAATGTTTTGTTTTGCGGGGTTGAGAGCTTTGAATGGTTACCACGGTGCGTTTCCCGCTTCACAATGTCACAAAAACAAAAATTCATTTATCAGTGTTTACAGATAGGCTGAAGGAGTTGGGTCGCCATATGGGCCTTTCCTAATCTAAATTTCCCAACGCTGGCTTTTTTTATCATGTGTTTAGCTCCGAAAACTTCTCTTTATTTGTTAAATATATCCCAGACAGCAACAGCAGCCCTATCAATAGAAATATCCTAATATGAAACACTTCTTTTCAATTGGAAACTGGATTTGGGTCCAGACGCTCACTAAGTGTTGCTTAATATTTTGCTAAACAACAGATTAGTTACCTACCCCTACCCCAAAAATCTGTTTATTTGCCTGTTCTAGATGGAGCTAGTAAAGCAGGATAAGAGTTATAGCCTTTATTCAGTGCTTTTTTGCAGAAAAAAATATTCTCAATTCAGAGAGCTTGTTGCTTATCGAAAAAAGGCCCCTTAAATTATGATACTGAAGGTCTCCGTTACAACTTTGACTAAACTCATATCTTGAGATTTGGCTTTATTAAGCTTTATTTCCATATTCATTAAGCGTATCAGACAAGCTAGTATCTGGCATCCCTTTGGTTATGGCCGAAAATTATTACGAAAGTTAGGAGGAAGGAAAGCCTGAAAATCAGGCTGAATTGGCCTGTGAACTGAGAGATTATATAGATTTCCCTTTTCAAGAAGATGAAGAGAATTGAAATAATAGTGAGCTGTCTTTCAGTGTTGTTGGTTTGCTTCCATGTCAATGGTGCTGCGTTGACAAAAGGTAAGCTGAGTTTACACTCATTTTAAGAAAGAGAGAGACATTAAAGTAAAAACAGCTATGTAAGTACAAAAGGCTTTTTTCTAACGTAGATTTGTACTCTGTTCTTTGTTTTGATATCCCAAATTTTCTGGGAGATGCCCACAAAATTCAATGCCCATCCATCACACTTAGTATCATTAAGAAACTACGCTTTACAGTTTCTAAGTAGCTTTCACCATTTAGGGTAGGAAAAGTTTCTTAGACAGTTTCTTCACACGTAGATTTGTGCCCTTTTCTTTGGGCTTAAACTTTAAATAACTAGGAGATTCAACAAAATAAAGTTTCTTCCAATAATGCTATAATGTATCTATTTTTGATAACAAATACCTTTTTATTTTCCTACCAGAATTTTTTAATGCTAACCATAATGACGAACGGGAAAGTTTCTTAAAAATTTTCTTAACACTAGAACATAATTTTGCTCCATTGGACAAAACTTTCTTTAATTCAAGGCTACTACTTTATATAAAATCTCATCTTGTTGAAAATGTTTCATAATATCTGGAAATTTTATGAGGTTCATTAAAAGGTTTGAGGGATTGAAATGCTTTATCTGTTTTTTTATTTCACATCAAGGCAACATAAAACGTTTTCTTAATGTTTTCAAGTGTCACAAGAGTTAGAAATTTGACCTAACGATTTTTTATAAAGGCTACCTCATGGAGAGGTATTCAATACTAAATTATGATTAGAAGCATAGTGAAAACATGAATTACTTAAGTCTATGCGTCCGATTTTTCTGGCTATGTTGAAGTTTTGTACAGACCAAAGATTGTTCTAAATCATGATTATCATTATCACTGTTCTTAATCATTATCATCATGATTTAAGAATAACTCTTTTCTTTTTATAAAAACAATTTTATAAGAACACGAGCCTCAAATTTGGCCAAAACTTAAGAACAAGCTAATAACAAACCGAAGCTGACCATTTTTGGCTCAATATGAACATTTTCTGAAATAATCATAAGACTGAGAAATAATTACAAAACAAGCAGATTGGCAGCACACAGGTAATGTCAGATGGTTAAGAGAGTCAAACTTTGCAACAATCAACACTACTGATCGCAAAAAAGGCTTCCCAACCATTGCAAAATTTAGAATAGTTTAAGAACATTTTAGCCTGAAAATAGAGGAATATTTAAGAACAGCTAGCTTCAAATCAAATTTACTGGTTCTTATAAAAAAAGAGTGTACCGAGAAGCCATACATTGACCCCCAGTTAAGGAGAAACTCAATACCTCCTTAAGAATACCTCCTACTTGTCTCTAGAGGCCAGATTCGCAACACTCCGTAGAACTCACACGCAGAACCTAAGTTTCAAATATAAATGAAGCAACACGAATTATCAATGGTAACACATTTATCATTGTCCAGTTGCCATCTCTAATGGTCTTGGGATTCATACTCTTTGTGTATGCATAAAAGAAAAACTCTAATGAAAAGCAATCAAAATTAGCACATCTATGGATTTTCCTTGCGATTGGTGATAATGCTCGACAAATAAAGGCGGTTTTGATTTGTCCAGCTAGCTATACAAAAAATATCATCATTCACCCACTGTTCAATTGCTGTGAAGACGATATGGGGACGGCGCAAGGCTTCCTTGTCTTGCTCGTTGTTGCAACGAGTTGTTATGAGATTTTGGCCCTTGAAGCTGAACTTGAACAAATTGAACCAAATGAGTTATTAAGTGAGTTTTTCTTAGAAGCCTATTATTCAAGCCTTCGTAATCCTTTGTGATAATTATTAATGGTTTTATTTAGCGTCCGTTCATCATTTATGGCTCAGGATAGCGTCGAAGAGAAATTACATATCAAGAATCGTTTTCACTCGCCCAACCTTTCAACAAGTCGAAATAATTCTCACCCCACCTTTTTATGTAGTTGAGGAGATTTTTGTGAAACTGAAACTTCACCACTCTTCATCAAGAGAAGAGATGAAACCCTTGGATGAAACCTTTGATGATACTTCGTATTCTACCTTGAATAGTACCTTGTCTGTACCTGGCGTTATAGCAGTATGGACGATTCTGACCTGATATTGGATGACTAATAGTTTATAGACCTTGATCAATAACTATTCATTTTGTATTTTTGATACACATTTTTGCAACTCAAAAGTTTCAAAATATCTCGTACTCAATTCCACCCAACCTTAAATAAGCGTATAATATGCTGATATCGATTATCCAGCCAATTGCTATTCTCTGTTCCAGGTTGGTTTGTTTTCACTACAGCTCTGCTCCATTGGTTGCCTTTTGGGACTTGAATCTTTTGATGCTAACATGCTTTTTCTTTGACATATTTGGTTGCATCAAAATGCAATACTAATTACAAAGAGTTATTGCTCCAAGCTTGACTCAAGAGATTGGTCACATGTTCTAAACTGTAGTGAAAACAAACCAACCTGGAACAGAGAATTTGGTGCCAGCCTGTGGCACAAGTTATGAACGGTCCCTTATCCATTTTACGCAGTGTTCTCATAGAGGGTTAATTAATTTTTCAATGGCATTGCCTCTCGGGTAACACAGTAAGAGCTGATGTTTTTCGAATTTACTTCCCTTGAATGAGTTGTGTATGTTGCGTTTTTTTAACAGTTCCTTATTTATTTATGCGTAGTGTCTTTACAGAGGGTTTCTTTATTTTTGTGATGGCACTGCTAGGCCCGTATTCAGAGTGAATTTATAGGGGGGGGGGGGGCATAGCCAATATATAATATGTTTTAGTATTATAGATGAATATGGCGTGTAGAAGCCACATTGCCTAAAACAGTTGGGGGTCTGTGGGCACCGCAAGCCCCCTAGTGGGTCCAGGGGTGAAGCCTTTGGAAGCTCCTAAGATTCTGTACTTTCTGAGGCCCCTAGATGGCTTTGAACTCATGAATTTCTCGTTCTGCATATGTTCTGGAAAACCATAAGAAATACAATTATGCCCCTGAATATTTTGTTATTTGATACATTATCACCATTGTGACTAAAAGAAGGGTTCCGAAAAACTCCTTATTCTACCCTCGATGAAATGCCAGTTTTGTAGAATTGAAAACGAAACATTATTCTCGTATAAAACTTCGGAAAAGTTATTGCCGTTAACAACCTGTATTTATCCTTAGCGTATAATCCTGCAAGCGGAGCGAGCAATTACTTTTTAACCAACACCCGTTGTTAACAATGTTTGACGTCAGAAAACGTCTAAAAATTCCCTAGCAAGATTGTTCATATTTTTGCTAGAGACTCTTTACCACGCCAATTTGGAATTTGGCAAGAGCTATTATTGAACCTAACAGAAACTTTGCCAACCGAGTAAAAAACCAAAATTACATTTTTTTCAGAGGGGGCACAGACTAAACTTTCAAAATTTCAGAGGGGCCTTGTCCCCTCAGCCCCCCAAGCTACGGGCCTGGGCAATACTTCTAAGGTAGTAAAGCAAGGGATGATGTTTGCCCAATGGACTCCCCTTGAATTAATATTGGGTGTTGTCAAATTGATCTTGTTTTGCAGACACAGACTGGATAAACTCGCTGGACAGCAAAATACTAGACGATTCTGAGATCGAATCACTTTCTGTTGATGATTCCCACGCTGGAAAAGGTATTGAATCAAACGAATTGATGTATTTTCTATTTTTCAAAATATCGATATCCCATTTGTTCGTTATTTAATGGTTCTCTGCGTACGAATGCTATCTTATCCTCAATCGAATACGCATGATATGTTATCCAATATTTTTCTGTTTTTAGCAGCCAGTAGAGCTTAGCTATCATTGACGTTAGTTATCAGGGATTGAACTTAATGATAAACTCGTAGTCTTAAAACTATGACGTAATGAAATGAAGTATAAGGGCCAGTTTACATGTAACCCTGTCTTCCTACTTCGCTCAACTAGCACGCTTCCTTGGAAATGCAAATTTAGAAACATGAATGAGGCCGTTTCCATTGCCATTCAGAACAGCATAATAAACATGTCACTTAGAAGAAACCTATTACTAACAATGAGCAACGAGCACGATTTTGGAGAAAGTAAACTCTTTACGTCACGGGGCCTGGGGCAGAGCGGACTGTTTTCCTGACTAGGCCATACTTTAAAAGTGCTGCTTACTCAAATTACTGGGACTTCGATGAGCGATATCGTTGAATGTTGGCGGAATATAAAAAAGCCGTTTCCACCATGAAAAAGAGCAAAGGCAATTCTACGGAATAGGTCAGGAATATTTTCCCTGCTTTTTCCTTGCGCAAGCAGGAAAATGATTTCCGAAACATGGGATGATTTTGATTTGATCGTTGGCTTGCCAAGTTGGTGGCCTATTCTAAAAGCTTATGTTAATTTTTGATTTTAAACAGTGTTTTCGCATGATTCCAGCCTTATTCACTTCATGTTTGTTAGAATCTAATACCAACTGGCTAGGGGAGAAGGGAGTTAAGCTATAGGCCTAATCTTACAAGCAACAAAGAGCGTATGGGCAGCAGCTTTTTTAGGGCCCACTTTGACTGTGAAATAATCAGCCAATACTCTCAATGTTTCATGGCATACCAGATGGAGCACTAAGATATTTTTCCTCATGATTTATATCACTTATATTTTATTCACAATTTGATTTTAGACATAGACAGAGAACTTGATGAAATAGCAAAAGCAAGTGTAAAAAGGGAATTTGATGAAGAAAGACTAACAAATCACAATGGTAATTAATCTGTTTTATAGTCAATGACTGTTTTCAAATCCTTCTTCTTCTTCTAATGAAAACTCTCTTCAGAAGAACAGGCATACTGACTGAATGCATGATCATTAATGCTGGCTAACCCTTAAAGAACAAATTCAAAGTAATACCTTATTTCATTAAATTGCAGAATTCATTAGGTTATGAGAATGCTAAGAAAAAAAGTTAGGGAGATAAAAGGCCTTTGAAAATGGATTAGAGTTTCAGTAATTGGAGGCTTATAAATGGTTGAAGATCCAATGAAGTGAACAATAAATGAAAAAAACAACGGAAATTAAAGTCAAACTATTTGGATTTGTCTTTGCTTTGTTTCCTATTTGGTAAATAACAATTTTCACCGGGTCTAAGGATAAAAGTTGAATCAAATGAATCGTTCCTTTTATCTTTTGTTGGAAAACACTCCAAAGTTTGATAGAGACTTTACTGGAGAGGGTTATACAATTACCATTGAAAAGGGGATTTGGAAATCAATTTAAGAAATTTGTATGAATGAGAATGACCTTATCATACATATGAACGAGGATGACCCAGGCAAGATTTAAATCCATGACCACAGACTTGGTGCAACATTGTTCTACCAACTAAGCTATCAGGGCACTAAATTTAATCAAGGGAGTTAAGTTTTTTAATCAGACAAATTGCATCACCACCCACCAAATGGAGAGATGAACCTTCTGGGCTCTTTAACTACTAAACCAGACCTGTCAAAGGGTGACAACTTTCCCACACCAGAGGGACCATTAATATAGCCAACCATCACTGGATACGATTGAGAAGTAAACTGTACTGCAAAGGATGAATTGCATCAACATTTGTATTTTGACTAAATGTATGGGAACTCACAAGTCATTAACTTTGATGAAATTGAAATATGTAGCTTTAGAAAAAATCCACTTTTTAAATGATTCCTTAAAAGCTTGCCATTGAGTTATGCTAGATTGTTTAAACAATTAAATAATCGAAATTTTTTTCAGTGGATCCAAGGTGATTTTCAATATCTATCTTTCTATCATTTTTAGACAATGCTCAAAAGATGGATGAGGGGCTTCCCAGAGATATAGGTAAATGATTAACCATAAATGTTTTACCAAGTTATGTTTCAGTCCCACCCAAAAAGGTAAAAGGAAACACACGGAGCCTGACTTATAAGCTTAGGCTCAAAGCAGATATTTCACATAAGCAAGTTATTTTTGGCTTGAAATTAGATCACCATGAGATAAAGGCACAAATGGGTCTAAAGTTCTTTACATGCGAAAAAATCAAAAATACTCTTATTATAACTCAAACAATTATCAATAAAACTACTTATGCAAACTTGCAAATAATTTAGCTCTAGAATACAATTAAGATAAATGATTAACGGAATGAGATGAAATGTTATCCTAAAAATGCAAAAATCAGAGGGAAGGGTGGGAGTTATAATGCCGCAGAATTTTCTTCAAATCACAGAAATTCCAAGTTGTTGAGAACACACACTTCCTATGTGTTTTAGAAAAACCAGATTCATGCCAAAAATGGAATGAAAGGAATTCGATTGGCTATGATAGGCTAGATATTGACAGGCTAAATAATGACATGCAACGTTCAGGAAATGCAACTCCAGAACCCAAAACACTATTCCATCAATATCACGCCTATTACAATAAAAGGAATCTCATAGTAATTGCTAAATCACATAGGCCATGAGCAAAGACCTATTTGTAAAACTAAGGCCCAACGGTCAGTTTTCTAATTTAAATGTATATAAACAATAACATATCCTTTTCCAAATTCATTCATTTTGACATTTTGACAGAGTGTCTTCCAATATGTAATTGTTGTTACAGTTACTACAACTTTTTTCGTTATTTCAGGAATTGACCGCTGCAAGCCTAACCCATGTGAAAACGATGGTGCTTGCATCAATTCTCCTGTTGACCATAGATGTATATGTAAACCTGGTTTTACTGGTGCAAACTGCGAGAAAGGTGAACAACTTAAAAGTGATTTTTACTTTGTTATGGGACTTTTCTACAGGAATTTTCACAACTACCATTGATAAGGGGATTTGGAAATCAATAGAGATACTTTGTGTGAATGAGAATGACCAAGTCAGATTTGAACCCACAACCATGAGATCAATGTGTTTTGTTCTACCAATTAAGTTATCAGTGCACTCAATTTAATCAACTTAGCTGAGCTATATTAATCACACTAATTGGACCACCATTCAGCCAATGTAGAGATGAACCTTTCTGGATTCTTAAACAAGTACACCAGACGTGTTAAAGAACAACAACTTTCCAACATTACCATTGCCCTAAGAGAGGTAGTCTAGAAACCAAAATATCAGGCATTGTATTTTCATTGCATCAGTCATTGATTTTGTAGAATATGGCAAGAGTGCACAATGACAAAAGTAAACAGTGCCAAACTTCATAAAACCAATTGACTAATTTACTAGTAGATCAGATTGAGAGTGCACACTAATGACACAACTAAAAATAGGATTTTCAGCACAGAAAGATAAAACAAAAGACTCTCTTAGTTTCTAGACTAACCCTTTTCTATGACTATGCCATTACTGGGTAGGATTGAGAAGTAAACTGGATGGCTGAGTAAGAATTTCAAAAAAATTTGTATTTGGACCTGATGTATAGGGACTTACACTGCTTTACCCCTTATGAATGTACTGTAAACATGAAGCTTGGAAAATCACATAAAAAGATTGCCATTATGCTGTGCCTGATTTTGTTAATACTTTACAGTGGATCCAAGACTGATTTTTAAATGCCTTCATTTTTAATGTTTACAGAAAACCCTCCAAAGATTAAGGATCCTCTCGAAGATGAAGGTAAAAAAGACCTTCCCAGAGATGAAGGTATTGATTACCATGAATATTTTTAAAGATCTCAGCAGCAATAAACTTGAGAAAATTTTGAGAAATACAACAATGTTTTTCAAGAACATATTTTGATTACCTATTTAATCATCATCAGCTTTACAGGTAAAAGTAAAATCAAAACTGAATATCTATACGTATTTTAACAATGAAAGTGTCAAGGGATCCCTTAGGTTTTAGAAAAATATCAGTGTGCATACAAAAGTCGTTAGAAATAAAAATAGATACAATATGCATAGGTGTTTTGTACTAATGAAATTGATTAAAGCTGCTTGTTTAAAAAATAATTGGATTCAAATATAGCAACCACTCTTTGCTTTTGCAATTACCAGAGCTGCAAAAAGTATTGAAACCTTAGAACTAGGATCTCAGAAATTATTTTGAGCTGAAAAAAGTCTTATTTTTGTGAAAAGAAAAATTGGCCAGTTTATATGAAAAAAGTAAAATATCGTTGTTAGAATATGGCTCTGTGTAATTTCCAGCGATTTAATTGTATCAGCATTTGTGTTGGGACTAGATGCATAAGAACTCATGAGTTCTTTACCTGATTAAATTAAAATATGTAGCTTGAAAAAATCCACTTTTTAAATCATTCCCCTTAAAAAATTCCCTTTGTGTTATGCCAGATTGTTTTGAACAATATAATACTTTTCAGTGGATTCAAGGTTGATTTTCAAAATCTATCTTTCTATCATTTATAGAAAACGCTCAAATGATGGATCAAGGGCTTCCCAGAGATAACGGTGAATGATTAACCATAACATTTTACCAAGTTGTTTCTTTCAGTCCCTCCCAACAAGGTAAAAAGAAACACATGGGGACTTAACTTCAGGGCTAGGCTAAGAGCTAATTTTTGGATGGCAAAAAAGTTTTGGCTTTAACTAGATCACCATAAGTTCTATATATGAAAAGCAACTGAAGAATACTCCCACTGTAAATAAAAAATTGTCAATAAAACTACAAACACAAACTTACAAATAATTAAATTCTAGAATACAATGACGATTGATAATTAACAGAATGAGATAAAAGATTCTCTTGAAAATTATAAAAATCGAAGGAAAGGGTGGGAGGAAAAATGCAGCAGAGAATTCTCTGATCTATAGCAATGCTAAGTACCTAAAGACACATGCTTGTAATGTGTTCTTACAAAGCCAGCCTCTTACGAAATATGGAATAATAGGAATCCGATGGGCTAGAAGAGGCTAGATATTGACAGGCTAGATAGCATTGTTAAGGAAACGCATCCCAGAACCCACGAAGCTATTCCATCAATATCCAGGCCTATCACAATAGAAGTAATCTTTTAGTTGTTGTTCCTAAATCACATAGGCCATGACCAAAGACCTGGTTGTAAAACTAAGGCCCAATTTTCAGCTTTCTAATTTAAATGTAAACAATATTGATAACATAGCATTTTTCCAAATTCATTGATTTTAACAGCTGTATCTTCTGTCTTTCATTTTGTAGTTGATGTTATAGTTGCTACAACTCCCATTTCTTATTTTAGGAATCGACCGCTGCAAGCCTAACCCATGCAAAAACAGTGGTGCTTGCATCAATTCTCCTGTTAACCATAAATGTATATGTAAACATGGTTTCACTGGTAAAAACTGCGAAAAAGGTAAGCAACTTCAATTGGTATGGGGATTTGATAATCAATTGAGATGATTTGGGTGAATGAGAATGACCCAAGTGAGATTTGAACCCATAACCATTCTCTATTGACTTGGTGTGTCATTAATCTAGTAACAAATAAGTAATCAGGGCAATTAATTTAATCAACTGAGCCAAGTTATATTAATCACACAAGTTGCATTGCCACTCAACAAATGTAGTGGTGATAGTTCATGGTTCTTTAACTACACTAGACTTGTCAAAGGTTAAAAGGGGGAAAGCTTCCCCACAATAGAGGGACTATCATAGCTAACCATTACTGGATAGGATTGTGAAGTAAACTGGATTGTATAGTATGAATAAGATTTGTATGTGGGCCAAATGTATAGTGACTTACACTGCCTGCTGATATTTGATCTCCATACCAACCATTGAGGTGAACCAAAAAATGGTATAGCTCCTGGCAGCTATGTGTATTCTTTTTCTATAAGAGCCCTTGGCCTTAAATTCATTTTCAGCTTCAGTTTCTGGTTTTTGGCAAGACTTTACTGGAACGTACTTCTATTTGGAAAAATTACCTATTCTTAGAAAAACATGCCATTGTGCTGTGTCCGACTTTGTTATACTTTTCAGTGGATCCAAGACTGATTTTGAAATAGATACCTTTCACATTCTTTGAAGCTCAGCGTTAGCCTCGACATGATGTGTAGTGAAATGCCAAATCAGGCATTGGTTCTAGGAATGCATTGAAAAGCTTTGTGAATTCAAGATCAATGCATGCTTTGGGATTAAGCCGTTACACCATGTCGAGGCTAACGCTGTATGAAAAGAGATTTGAATAGACTCCACACAAATGTGAAAGGGGTTTATTACCTTCATTTTTAATGTTTACAGAACACACTCCAAAGATTGAGGATCATCCCAAAGATGAAGGTAAAGAAGACCTTCCCATGGTTATGTTGTTGGATTTGAAAGACATTTGCAACTCATATACATATACATATTTGCACTTTTACCAACCAACCATTTGCCAATGTGCTATTAATTGAAAATAATTGATTTCAAAGCTCGAATCCCAAGCAATGATGCTGTTTTATAGAAAGTATTGCTTACATATATAGTAGTTCACTTATACGAAGTCTGTGTCTCAGATTCCTGTTAGAGAGTGCTCAATGCATTAATACAGAGCGTGATATATATCGATAAGAACAGAATCAAGGAACACACAGCATCTCGATAAGCCTATTTCATGATTCCCACCCACCAGGAGATGTACAAAACCTGTACTACTTCGAATTCTGGATTCTGCACTTCTCCTTATGAGTTGGAAACCATGACACGGGCTTGTCGAGAGGCTGAGTGTTCTTTGACTCTTTGCTTCTCAATGTATGGTTGCTCACTATATTATTTTATGAAATCGTTTTCGGTTTATCTCTAGCTGTGAACCTATGCGACACAGTCTATTGTCAGCATGGCGGCTCCTGCATCAGTAGCATCGGAAGCTATAGATGTCAGTGTTTAGCTGGCTTCACAGGTCAACACTGTGAAACCGCCTTCAGTTATTGCACTGTGGATGCTTGCAAGAATGGTGGAAAATGTACTACTACGAATTCTGGTTTCACATGTTCCTGTGCTGCTGGGTATACTGGAGTCACTTGTGAGACAAGTATGTAATCCTTAGTTCAATAACTTAAATGCTGACACAAATTGTTGTGCTTCCAACCCTTGCTAAGATAATTATGCCATGAAAATGAAAAAATGGGTAAAAGTACACCTCAGTTTATTTTTCACACTAGTATCAATTGCGAAACAAGTATGTAATCCTTAGTTTAATTACTTAAATGCTAACACAAATTATTGTGCTTCTAACCCTTGCAAACATATTTTTGCCATGAGAATGAATAAATTGGTGAAATTACACCACTTGTTATTTTCGCAGCCAATGCATTATATGATTCAACTTCTGATGAAAGAACAATTGTCCTGATTTAGGACAATGGTTAAAACGCTTGTTTGGTATGGTCCCGGAGTCGAGACGTAGTGAAGGCATTTATTGATAATGGTGGCCTATTTTGTAAAGAGTAAGGAGTACTATTTTGTAAGGAGTACTATTGATGAACATAATATCCTTTATCGTAAGTTTCCTTGGATATAAGAATCATTGTTGTAGGGGTGCAAAGCAAACACTTTTCTACTAACTAACATTAAAATGCTCAAGCAAAAAGTTTGGTTAGGAAGTTTGCACCGTTAAAGATTTTCATATTTTGAAAAAAGTATAATATTAATGGTTGTATTGGCTAATATGAACACACCATGAATTTATGTTGCAATTCATTCCTAGCTGTAAACCTATGCGACACTGTCTATTGTCAACATGGAGGTTCCTGTATAAGCAGCATCGGAAGTTATAGATGTCAGTGTCTAGATGGTTTCACCGGTCAACACTGTGAAACTGCCTTCAGTTATTGCACTGTGGGTGCTTGTAAGAATGGTGGAAAATGTACTACTACGAATTCTGGTTTCACATGTTCCTGTGCTGCTGGGTATACTGGAGTCACTTGTGAGACAAGTATGTAATCCTTAGTTCAATTACTTAAATGCTAAAACAAATTATTGTGCTTCTAACCCTTGCAAAGATAATTATGCAATGAAAATGAATAAATTGGTAAAAGTACACCTCAGTTTATTTTTCACACTGGAGTCAATTGCGAAACAAGTATGCAATCCTTAGAAATATATCTAACTGCTTTATATTTTGTTGATTCACTTAAATTGCATAGCCATCTGCACCTCTACAAGCTTGTTCGGTGGTTGCCCAATCATCAGAAGATGTACTAATGATTCTGATACAAAATCATTGCTACATCTCTTAGTGAGTGGGCAACCGTGTAGCAGGCCTTAGAGATTTGATCTTTTGGCTCTTTTCCAGTCAATATATTTTACGCTCTACATTTAGTTTTTGTCAGTTATAAAACACTAAGGCCTTGTAACACACTTTATGTTCGAAGTTTTTTTCAAATGGGTGAAAATGACTCAAGCTGCTACATCTACAAAGAGTTGAATATTAGTATATATGACTATGGGTCTCTTGATGCTATTTGTTTATTTTCCATAATTGTTGAAAATAGGTATTAAAATTGGAAAGATAACGGAGGAGAGAAGGCTTTTCATACAGTATTTGTGGTGTTTATATTAACTATCGTATCTTTTACAGAAATAAATTATTGTATGTCAGACACATGTCAGAATGGAGGAAATTGCACGAGTAAGATTGGAAGTTACAAATGTTCATGCACTGCTGACTACACTGGTGTTAACTGTGAATCAAGTAAGTGCTTTCTTAAATATTTTCAGAAAATTGTTGCGAGCAGCATTTCTCATTATTACTAAAAATTTGGAATATTCTGGTTACTGAGCTTAAATCCATTAACAATCTAGATACTTTTTAAACACATGCGTTTCTTCGAAAGAATTTCAGTTAGAAGAAGATAACATACACCACTTTTATTAGTATCCAGTAAGGGATATCCCAAATATTAATTTATGTATTGTTTTTGCTCCCTTACATTTAATTTCCTTTATTTGCGCCTCTAAAGGGATCATAATGGAAATAAAAACACTTTGACCTCTTTAATGCTATCCCTGCTACCGTAGTTAGAGGTGTTTTTGATACTCAAGTCATTTTTATCTTCTTGTATTTTTAATTTTATATTTTTGCATTTCTATAAGTTTCCTACCTAATTTGATGATCAATCTTATTTTATTTTCTTCTTCCTGTAATTTAATTTGAAGTGGCAAATGAATACCAAAGTACTTGCTTATCTCAATCTTTTTCATTTGATGCCTAAAATCACTTTTTTTTCCATCCAGGAATCGACCGTTGCTATCCAAACCCTTGCAAGAATGGTGGTGCTTGTGTAAATTCCCCTGGAACTCACACTTGTATTTGTAAACAAGGTTTCAATGCTACTTCCAACTGCGAGACAGGTAACCAAATGAATATTGTTTTTCCATCATTAAATATCATTCTAGTATTTCTCCTTACTAGCTTAACCTATTTGAATTCCTTAAAATAATTTACTGCAAGCAAGCATGAAAAGCCCTTGTTGACTAGCTCGAATGATTTATTCATATCTTGTCTTTTATGGAAATAAACTATTGTAAGTGAGGCAGAATGGTCTCTTGATGAATTCATTTTGTTTGTTTTGACTCTTGAAAATAGGCAGATAAATTTGAAGAATAACATGACACGAGGCTTTTTATACAGTATATGTTACACTAAGAAGAAAAAGACTCAAAAGACAAAACCTTTCCATCTCGACAAGCCTGTTTTGTGGTTACCCACTCATCAGGAGATATAAGAGTCTTTTTCTTCTTAGTATGTAAAGCTCTACTCTTTGTATCGAGCACTTTCATGGCAAAACGACTCACAGACTGCGTACATTATATGTTATGTATATACTTGCCATCTTGTCTCTCATAGCAATAAACTATTGTAAGTTAGACACATGTCAAAATGGTGGAAATTGCACGAGTAAGATTGGAAGTTACAAATGTTCATGCACTGCTGACTACACTGGTGTAAACTGCGAATCAAGTAAGTTTATTTCATTTGCACTTGTCTTTGTAAGATACTTTCAGATCATAATTGTGAGTTTCATTCCTTATTATTTCTGAAAATTTAGAATGTCATAAGAACTGAGCTAAAATCTATGAACTATCTAGATACTTTTAAACATATGCTTAAAAAGTTTCTTCAAATGAATTTCTGAAAGAAGAACCACTTTAATTAGAACATATACCACTTTAATTAGTATACAGTAATGGATATCCGAAATATCAATTTCTTTATTCACATCTGTAAGGGGACCATTATGGAAAAAACGACACTTTGACCTTTTTAATGCTTTCGCCGTAGTTAGACGTGTTTTTAATACTCAACTTAATTTCATCTTCTGGTGTGTTTGGTAATGTTTTTTTCATCTATGTTGCTTGCCTAATTTGATTATCAATCTTGGTTCATTTCCTTATTCCTGTAAATTGATTTGGAGTGGTAACTTACTCATCCTCTATTAATAAGGAGGCGTAAAAGAGATCGTGGCTTAATACTAGTGCTTTCATGGTAGGTTGGAAATTGTAGTTGTAGCTCTGGAGCTCTCCATCTGCTGCTGTTGTTGTTTCATCTGTTAAATTTGCTCCATTTGTTCCATGCTTTTAACAACTAACTTTTGGTTCCATCCAGGAATCGACCGCTGCCACCCCAACCCATGTAAGAATGGTGGAGCTTGTGTTAATTCCCCTGGCTCTCACACGTGCATATGTAAACAAGGTTTCAATGCTACTACCAACTGCGAGACAGGTAACCAAATAAATATTGTTTTCTTCGTTAATGGTCTTTCGAGTATTTCTTCTAACCAGCTTAACCTATTTGAATTCCTTAAATGTTTTACTGCAAGCAAGCAGATTTATTTGACAATGCAGGCTCGGAATATAGCAGTTAGCAGCGAGTTGAGCCACAGAAAACACAAAATGGTTGTCTGAAGTCACGTGGCTGCAAGTAGACCTAGCATCCAAGGGAAAATGCGATTGGAAATGAAAATAATTTCAATGAAAAGCCCTTGTTGACTAGCTTAAACTGTTTTATTTATATCTTATTATTCATAGCAATCAACTATTGTAAGTCAGACAGAATGGTCTCTTGATGAATTTGTTTTGTTCATTTTGATTCTTGAAAATAGGTTGAGAAATTTGAAGAATAACATTTGAGGGTAGACTTTTTATACAGTACATGCTTATACTTGCTATCTTATCTTTCATAGCAATAAACTATTGTAAGTCAGACACATGTCAGAATGGAGGAAATTGCACGAGTAAGATTGGAAGTTACAAATGTTCATGCACTGCTGACTACACTGGGGTAAACTGCGAATCAAGTAAGTTTATGTTGTTTCTTATTTGCATTAATTATATTGCCTTATAATAGCTTAAGTTAGCTGTGAGAGGCAGTTTGTTAAGCTTTGTTGTTATTTATGTACTGCAAGTACGTATGCACAGAATGTGCGTTTAAGAGGCAGGATAAAGAACAGATGTAGAAAGATGTGGTTGAGAGTGACTTAGGGGTGATGGGGTTTTAGGAAGAGATGGCATGCAATACGATACACACGGAGGACACAAATCCATAGACTGGTTAGCCCCCACTAGCGTGGAGAACGGCTGAAATACAAATGCAGCGAGTTCGTGCTGCCTTGATTACATATTTTCAGAAAATTATCGGAAGTTTCATTCATCTTTGTTAAAATTCGACCTCATCTTTCAATCAAAATTTTTATCTCCATCTCTTTATATTTGTTCCATGCTTTTACCTAGAATTTCTTTTTGACTTCATTCAGGAATCGACCGTTGCCATCCCAACCCATGTAAGAACGGTGGAGCTTGTGTCAATTCTCCTGGTGCTCACACGTGTATATGTAAACAAGGTTTCAACGGTACCAACTGCGAGACAGGTAACCAAATAAATATTGTTTACTTTTTTATGGTCATTTCAGAATTACCCCTAAGCAGCTATTTAGATTCCATTAGACCTATTTAGATTCCATTAGATTTTTTACTGGTACACTAAATTGGCAAATCAATATTGTTTACTTTGTTAATGGTCATTCGAGAATTATCCGTAGCCAGCTTACACGCATTTATTTCTAAAAGCAATTTCAGCTCGAGCTCAGTACTAAAAATTGCTTAGCTGAAGGGCAAATTTGAGTACGAAAACTGCTTAGCTTTTGCTTGGCTTTTTATGCTTGAAGATTTGTTTCTCAGAACACTATCTCAAGATGTTTTTGTACAACAAATGTCAATAGTATTTTGCATACAAAAGTGTGCCGGGGTATACTAATATCAACTATAACCTACTTCTCTATAGCTGCTGCACGATTTTCATTGCCAATTGGATCAGAACTGGGATTTTCGAATTGTTTAGCATTCTTCTATCCACTATTAGAATTGCTCAAGTTTTTGTCTTGTATAGTACTGGCTTGCATATAAAGCAGTTATTTATAGAAAATACGTGTAACCTATTTAAATGAACGATCGTTACGATCGTTACGATACGGGCTAAGCTTCCATTTGTTTGGATTCCTTAGTGGGATGCAAGATTTTCTGTTACTTTGTTTGTTCCTATAAAAGGCTTTTGTATGTTGGAAATAACCAAGGCTCTGAGTAAACACGGAGGTATATACTAATAGATACTGAGATGTAGAGGGGATTGTTAAAGTAGTGTCTTAGAGCAGAAAAAATGATATTTGTCAATTTGTTATTCTGAAGAAACCCCATCTCGAATTTTGACTAGCCTCCTGCCCTTCGGCCTAATTTGATTTTCGCGTTACTCCCTAACATTTAATTTATTTCGTATCACTTTTATATGATTTCGATTCATTTTCAGCTGTGAATATATGCGATTCTGTTGTCTGCCAAAATGGCGGCTCTTGCATCAAAACCCTGGATAGCTATAGATGTCAGTGTGCAGTTGGATATACGGGTCAACACTGCGACACAACCGTCAACTATTGTAGATCTTACACTTGCATGAATAACGGATCTTGCACTTCCACCACTACTGGCTATGTATGTACTTGTGCAGCTGGGTTCACTGGAAAACGTTGTGAAACATCACTCAACCCATGTACTCCTACTACATGCAAGAACAATGGATCCTGTATTCCTTCTAGTAATAGTTATGAATGTTTCTGTACCGCTGGTTATTCAGGTCGACATTGTGAAACTGTATTAAATCCATGTACTTCCAACACATGCAAGAACAATGGATCGTGTATTGCAGGCCTAGGAAGTTACAAATGCCGTTGTACTTTTGGATTTACTGGGAAGCATTGTGAAACAGCCGTCAACCCATGTACTTCTAACACATGTAAGAACAATGGATCGTGTATTGTAGGCCTAGGAAGTTATAAATGCCGTTGTACTTTTGGATATACTGGGAGGCATTGTGAAACAGGTATGTTTTGTAGTTTGTGTTTTTCTTGTCCAGTGTTGTTGTTATTTCGTTGATATCGTCTGGTGTATCGATATCATATATGTATAGTATTGCTTTGTAAAAGTAAAGGGCCTAAAAGTGAGGAGTTTTTCCCTCGAGTTCCAAGTGGAATGCAGTTGGGACGAAAAAGAAAAATGAAATAAATGAGGCATTATTTTCAAGGAAAAAAGGAGATAGAAAGTGTATTTGCTTATTGATATAAGTACTGCGTTGTCTTTAACTGAGGTATTATTAAATAATTTGTTAATTTTTCAGCTGTGAACACATCGAAATTCGTCGGTAAGAATTTTTATGCGTTTATTTATTCAGTTTTGATATTGCTTTAGAAAATCCAAACCTTCCAGCCTCTAGATAAATGCAAGTTACTGTCTGATCTATGACTGTACTAAAACTGTCCAGGAAGTTTGTTGGATTTGCCAAATCTTCTTCCCTTAGGGTATGATTACGCTGTGGCTGGGCCAAATTTTGTAAGCGTATACCCTCTTGTGTAACCAGATACCAAGATACCCAACCAGATACCAAGATACCCAAGTGCATTTCTTATAGAAAACCTCCTCAAGTCCTTGATTTAGGGTTCATGTATGGATCTAAGTTTGATAAGCAGCAATTTGTTTGAATTTTTTTGTTTTAATTGTCAAGATTTTGTTTCGTACAATAATGCTCCTATGCAGTTGATATCCAAGTACATTACTTATGGAGTCCCAACCCAAAACTTAGATTTAGGTTTAAGATATCGATATTAGTTTGATAAGTAATATCAGTATTTGTTGTAATGTTTTGCTTTGATTTTTTAGATCTGGTTTCGTGTGATTTCGAGGGTGGATTCTGTTCTTGGAAGCAGCACAAAGGTGATAAGATGGACTGGACTCGAAGAACTGGCAAAACCCCAAGCTGGTATACCGGACCATCCTATGATCATACAACCAAAACCTGTAAGTTGAAAGAGATATTGTTATCATGTCACATCATGAACTACCACAATATCCTATTCTTATCCCATGTATGCTTTAAGGGATATTGGAAGAAATTCGAGGGACGATAGTGCCGAATCTTCCATGTATGCTTAAGGAAAGATCGATGCCATGTTAATTTTTACCATTCTTCGAGGTTTGGATTTTGAAAGATGTCAATGCAGGCATCTCCCCGAGTCCCAAAAAACGTGTCTTTGCTAACCTATTCCCATTCTATTCTGCAACTAAGAACCTACATTTTTAGGAGTTAGCCTAAATAGGTTCTTAAATAAATTGTAGTTAATAGCAGTACTAGTATAGGTTAATGGTTGTTTGTAGGCTTTGGACAGTCCTTTAATACTGTTATTATTGCTGGTGAAAATTACCAGCCTTAAAATCTAAAATTTTAATTTTTTGCCCTTAAAATATTGTCAAAATTTAAAGATTTTAGGCTAAGCGGTTCTTAATTTTTAAGTTCTTGGTTGCGGATTTTTATTGTTACATTACTCTTAATCAGCAGTGTTGTGCGTAGTGGAGGAGGAGCAATGGTTGCTTCTTTCAGGGCAGAAGTCTGAGAGGTACCTTATAGTTAAGCGGTCTCAAAGCTAAGAAAAGTTTGTTATTTTAAGCAAAAAGATCTCGGTGTTTGTATTTTGAATTTGTTAGGAATGAATTTAGACCCTGGACAGTTACCATAAGCACGATGCAGAAGGTACGGGAAGGTTTTGCTTCAGAGCAAGAAGAACTTTGAGTGATGCATTTTAAACTCACAAGGAATGGATTTAAGACATGGCACAGTAAGTGATGCCATTCTATCAAAATAAACAATCTTTATGTTACTATATTTATCATATCGCGTCCATAGATGGTCACTATATTTACACGGAAGTCTCAAGAAAGGGCACCGGACACAACGCTATTCTCCATTCTCCGGAAATGACGTCAGACGGAAAGAAACGCTGCCTGGACTTCTTTTATCACATGTATGGCAACGGCATGGGTTCGTTCAAGGTTCAAATCGAGGTTGATGGCACAATGACTGAATTGTTCAAGAAATCTGGTAATCAAGCAAATAACTGGATACAAGGATTGGTGAACATTGATGTGGCCAGTGGCTCTAAATTCAGGGTTAGTCTCAAATGTATCTCTATACAAGGATTATTTCAAGGATTATTTCAAGGACTATTCATTGATTATTTCTTGTCTAGAAGTCAGTCAGAAAATTCTTCCTCCGGATAGAATTTTCAGTAACCAAAGTTCTTCCTCACTTAGTTTAGGTTTTAGCTATTGTTGCACCAACTTTAAATGAAGGTGATAAAAAAGTTTATATACCAGGAAGGCTAATGTGACTTGCATACAAAGACAGAGAAAACGTATCTTTACTAATAAGCCAGAAATAGCTTCAAATAGACTTCAATACTGCTACTAACATATTATGGCTTCTAGAATTAATCACTTTACAATGCTGTTAGATGATAATTATATACAATTTCTCATTTTTCCGTTCCTCCGGCCAACTACTGTGCGACAGTAATGTATACTTGCTATTATCCTGCTAAGTTACAATTTTGAAACTCCTCTGTCTATGTTAAAGGCATTAGACCCAACTACTTGATTAAGAATAGAATTGATAAGGCCTGATCTGATTGGCGCATAGCTCCGGTTTACTGTCAGGAAGGTTAATCATTGAGCACCAATATTGATAAACACCAACATTGCGGGCATATGCCCAACTCAACGGACTCGAATCTCTTCTACCGTTTCTGAATTTCTTGAATTTTTTTTTTTTTAGATTTTCTTCGAGGGAATGAGAGCAAGCAGTTACAAAGGAGACATGGCTATTGACGACATCAGACTTTGGGCAGGAGCATGTCCAACTGCACCCGATACTACTCCATGTAAGTAATCAACAATTTCATGTTATTTTACTCATCTGTGATTTATTGTATTTTTTTGTACTTCGTTGAAGATGGTTGAATATGGAGCCTAGACCATTTAAAAGGTTTCCTTTTGCCATACATGTGTAGGGTAATCGTTGATGATGCTTTGATATTCTGTTGTTTTGATTTCAGCTGTTTTGCCTTGCTTTTTCGAGCGTGGTTTCTGCAAATGGAAACCTGCCACAGACGATAAAGGATTTTGGGATGATGGAAAGAATATTTACATGAAGAGAGACGAAAGTGAACAAAGTGATTCAGACTCAAACGAAGTAAACGCTGGCGTCCAGGCTGACCCATGGAAGAAAAGAAAGGGGAAAAAGACGATGGAAGGAAGAGGCCCAAGAGGAGCTTTGACAGGATGGCAAGGTACGTTTTATTTGATGGATAGAAGTTGATGGATAGTTTGAGGGAAAGCTGTTGATAGTTGATAGGTGATAGTTGATAGGCACATACGCTTACTATCTTTGCAAGGTATGGGTTTATGTGCTAAGCCCAAAGGGCCCACTGAATAGGTAAACTAATCGAGCAGTGCGACCCTGGTCCTCCCTCTCGATGTGTCCACACCTCGTGATTCCTTTTGCCTTTTTGCCTGGAATTACAGAGAGCTGGCTATTTCTCTCCTCACACTTTGTGACAGATCTGAAGGTGGTTTCGAACCCGGGACCCCTTGAACAAGGGTCAAGTGATCTAACCACTCGGCCATCCCCGCCACATTAAAGCGTTCAGATCTACTGTAAATTTAACTTTACCTTTTAGCACTAAGCTGTTCCATGCAATTCTTCCCTAGAATCTGTTGTTCTGATAATCTAGAACTTGATCTTGAGTACCGAGATGAAAGTCTTAACATGAGCGAGGTGCTGTTAACGTGCTGGCCTGACTAAGGCAAGGCCTGGTCTCTAGCAGGGGCACAGTAGCCTATACTTAATCACTATGATGTAGTAGTAAGATGTGCTAGTGTGTAAGTTATTCCTAGTTAAGTTACTTTATTACTTCATATAGTAGGAAAAATTCCTTATGTCTATTGGATCCATTAATGAGTGAGTGAGTTGATGTTCAACGAGCTAGCTTGACCAAGGCAAGGCCTGGTTTCTAGCAGGAATAAGGCTGTAAGCTGTTTTGGTCTTAGTTTGTTTGACTGTACTGCTCTTTGCTGGAGAAGTTTCCAACTTGATAAATGCGAATAATTTTTGTCAATTTTTCTTCAGACGATTACGCAACCTACACTGGAATAGATAGGGACGAATCAACTGGCACGCTAACAAGTCCAAGAATATCTTCCTTCCAGCCATTATGCATGCATTTCTTTGCTCACATGTACGGCTCGAAGATAGGACAACTTGCGGTCAAGGAAAACAACAGCAATTCTGAATTCATCAAGTTCACAGGGAATCAAGGGAGACACTGGTTTGAAGTCAAAGCGAATATACCTGAGGGGAAAAATATGTTGGTGAGTGATTTCAGCCCTCATTGTTTTTATTTCGACCCCTCGAGCCCCTTAAAGCGACGTCCTCAATACACTGAAATACTTTGGAATTCATAGGGAGAGTTCTTATAATTTATTTATAATGAAGGATGCATCCCTTTTTGCCACTAGTTGCTGGTTAATGGTATTCTCTTTCTTCCATTTCTTCAGGTTCAAATCGAGGTTAAGCAGAATGAAAGGGCTGTGATTGCCATTGATGACATTAGAGTCACTCCAGGAAAATGTGCACCAAAACGAGGTCTGTAATCTGCTTTACTTGTAGCTATTGGAGGAAACCACTTTGAATAAGACTTGCTGGTTGAATGATATTATAATCTGAGATATGCTCCACAAAACAAGGCAACATAATTTATTCTACAATACTTGGGGCACCCCCTAATCCAATAATCGAAGGTGGTAAAATCACCCTCAATCAAAAGATTCACCATAGGCCCTTAAGTCCCTCAATCTAGAGAATGGCCTATGTCCTTTTCCACAGTTATAGTTCTGAATAATTGTACGCTTAAAAATTAAGATTTTGGAAATCAAGTGACTACTACCTTGCCTTGTGTACTGTATTGATTGACGTTATAATGTGTCTTCTCCTATTTACTAGTAGTTTGTTATCTTCATTGCAGAACTGTGGAAGTGTGACTTCAGCAATGGAACGTGTGGCTTCCAGAATTTCTATGATGCTTGCACTTGGAAACTCGTCAATTCGATAAAACCAGGTAACTCATTCACTTAGGACATTTGCTGTTGTTAGCTGTTATGCAATTAGTCTTTGCCAGATGTACAGGCCGAGGTTGTCCTTTGTTTGTTGTTACTTTTTGTGTTATCTTGTGGGATTGTGATTTCTAGCTATCCAGCTTACTTCGGCCTTCTTTCCGTGCTGCATCAAGATAGAGGGACCTCTAGTTTAATGTTCCTTCTTGGCCCTTACATATTTTGTCCTTGTTGCTTGTGTTGGTAAACACCAGAATTTCAAGATTCTGCCTTTTAGATTGGAACTCAGCAGCACCCTTCATTAACCCCATAACATAAATCTCAGACAAATGGAGAACATTGATTTTTATAAACATTGCCATGCAGCTGGGACACAAAGCTGTTAAGGTTTTAGGAAAATAGGGAGATGTACAGTCATTACCTTGAAGATCATATATCTAGATTGTATCTTGATCAACCTTGACTTCAGCTGCATACGTTTTGAATGCACTAGACCACACAACCCATCCTAAAAAAATCTACATATCTTATTCTCTTTGCTTGTTAGGAGGCAAATCGTTACAATGGAACATAAACAACTGCCCACGCAGAAGAAGTGGAGAGGGCTTGCTAATCAAAGCGATGAAACTACCCCAACGTGGAGGCTGTCTTACAATGCATTACCACGTCGGTCAAAGAGATGTTTGCAACTTCTACGTCCGTCTGTTTGAAGCTGGTGTTGGTGATCATAACAGAAAGAGATCTCATGACAATCGGTTGATTTATTTCAAGAAGGCCTACGGCAAAGGAGGAGTTAATCAGAAAGCCTATGTCACTATTCCACCAGCAAGAGAAAACTCACACCCATATGATGTAAGAATGTTTTCTTTATTTTCATCTCTGGAAAGATTTCATTGAATTTGTTTACCAGTGGTTCAACTTATTACTTAAAGATGTCCCTCAACATTATTGTACACCCTTAACATTACTCCACAAGTATCTCAACATTACTGAACACCCTTCACATTACTGCAAGATATCTCTCCCAATTACTGATAATATTCCAACAAATAACTGCACAGCCTCCACACTACTTCAAACTCTCAAGATCATTGTAAAATTCCATCACATTGCTACACAGCCTCCACATTATTGCAAAAGACAAGGCCCTCCACATTGTTGCACAACTCAACATTTTACTCACACATTGCCTTGAGTGCTAACGTATCTCTTTTGCTTTCAGGTTGAGTTTGAGGTCAGACTGCGAAATTATGGTCGATACCGTTGCAAGGAAGTCACCATTGACAAGCTGGTTCTGACGAATGAAATTTGTGGCAACCATTAAAACTCGAAACTTTTTGACTATTAATCTAAACTTTACACCGGTTATTTGATAATCCTAAAAACCTGCTTCGTCCTTTTGTAAATGCTGTGCGTTGGACACTAACTTGTTCATGTTTTAACCAAAAAAAAACTGAAATAAGAAGTAGCTTGTGTCTTACAATTACTGTCTCTTTTCTCTTGTGCTTCATGGTAATTTTGAACGGAAAAACTTGTGTGTGTTATAATTGCAGTATTACTGCTGATGATTTGTCAGTTTTTAGTGGTTTATTTTGCTCGATTTTTCATGGGTTAAGGCCTTAATATTTGACCCATTTCAGGTCATTTTCAAGTCATCAAATTTTGGTAGCATAATATCATTGTTTGACTCATAACTTGGCAATATCGAGTACTTATTTTCTCGATTAGGCATTATCTTCATGGCTTTATAGCCATATACTCTAATCACCCTTTTTGCACTATTTTCGACTGAAGGCTATTTGAAGTTCTTGATTAGTTATTGCTAGTGTTAGTGAAAATAGATGTAGAAAATGGTTGCAAATGCTTCCAATGTTAGTTATCCTGTTTGAAATAGTTTCTAAGTTTATATTTAACGGGCTAGACTAGGAAAGCCTTAATTTTTTAATTTTTGACCTTGAAATACGCTCAAAATGTTAAAATCTTAGGCGAAGAGGTTCTTAATTTTTAGGTTATTAGTTGCGGGTTTTTACCGTACACCTCTCGCTACATTCCGTTGCGTTGTATATGAGGTCATATGTTCGAGGAGTGAATTAGTGAGTCAGTTTGATTTACATGCCAGCCTAAAAAAGGCCGCAAGATTCCTTTTCCGGTAGTGCTAAGTTAGCATTATTTATCATGGTCCCATTCGTGCAATTTTCGAAAACAAATGTTCTCTAGATAACTCCAAAAATTATGACCTGAACCTAAATCTTCCAGAATCAATAGCACTAAAACTGCTGGTATACAGCAGGTACACATCAATGCAATATACGCACTAATCTCTAAATAAAGACTGGACCAAGGATTCTGTTGTTTTTGGATTCAGATGTTGAAGCCAATTGCTTCGGTTTGCATTTAGCCTCCCAATATGGCTGCCAAAGAGATTATATTGACTTGATTCTTTGCTAACAATAGCTGCACGATTATTCAGTCTCTTGCTGAGCATTCACAATATTCCAACAATCATCAAAGAAAAAAGCAGCCCGTAGTGGAATCTCAATGTATTGAATTGAACTTACCAATATGGCCGCCAACAACCTCATTTCAGAACAAAAGAGGCTCGATCTAATCTTTATTTTGAGACCAGTGAATACACTATCAAGAAAGAAAAAAACCACTCCGACTAACTGCTACGTTGAATAGATATATCCTTGCGGCGAAGAAATCGATAAAAAGCTAGAAAAGAAACCACGACGCAGAGAGAAACACCGTGTTTCTCTTCTAGCTTTTTTCAGTGATGACACCCCCAATTTCCATTTACCAAAAATACAATATTTGCGCCTGCCAACCCATAAACGATCCAGCATTTAAATTGCCTTGTATTTTGCCTTGCTAGGTATTATAGGTATTCTGTATCATATATTAGAGGTATTACATCAGTTCCTCTGGCCTCTAGGAATTGTAGCCCCAATTCTTCTTTTTTCCCACCCAAAAAATAAAATCATATTTTGTCTAATTTTTCATCATTATTATTTTCGTTCTCTATGAAAACAGAACGAGGCCAAAAGTTAAGAAACGAAAATGAGGTCGACGAATCACTAACCAAACCACATGGATATAAGAAAATTGATGAGTGGCCTAAAGTTTCGAAAAAGTAAGTTTCGTGGATCTAAAGATTTCCTTCCATTTAAAACGACAAAATGGGGAAACCTACGAAAAAGAAAGCTCCAGAAAAGAAGAATCAGAAGCCTGCCAAGAGCAGCACAAGTCATCAGGGTAAGTTGTGATCTTGAAACTTGTTGATAGTTGATAGTTGATGATATCATGATAGGCACATATACGCTTACACTATCTTCGCAAGGAAGGAGAAGGCATAGGTTTATGTGTTAAGCGCAAAGGGTCCACTGAATAGGTAAACAAGTCGAGTAGTGCGACCCTGGTCCTTCCTCTCGATGTGACCACACCTCGTGATCTCTTTTGCCTTTTTGCCTGGAATTACAAAGAGCTGGCTAATTCTCTCCTCACTTTCTGACAGGTCTGAACGTTGTTTTGAACCCGGGACCCTTTGAACAAGGGTCAAGAGATCTAATCACTCGGCCATTCCCGTCTATTATAAACTGAACAATTAAAAAGAAAGATTCTTTCTCCTAGCAGCAGCAGACAAGCAAAAACCAATATTTAGGTGCTAGCTAGTCTAATGATTTACCCCCAAGCACAGTGGCGGACTGGCAGGGATGCTAGGTTGCGAACGTAATCCGAAGAAAATGACACTCAACCTAATATAGATACAGATATGGGGATCAGGATTAATTAGGATTCTAGGCTTAGGTATCCGGTTCCTCTCCATCTTGCAGCTTTTGTAATCCTGCAATTGCTTGCCCGGTTTGTTATAATGCTAGAAAGTGACTTTTGGTATTCTTAAACATTTTCCTTAATAAAACTATCACAACATTTTCAAAACTTCCTTTTTTGGGGTAGGCTGATATTGCATTGTGAGAATCGTTTCTAAGGTTAAGGAAAGGGTGCATAGGAAGCATTTGGCGACTTGATGGGCCCAAAGATGGTCCTCGAGATTCCGTTTAAACAGAAGAGAAAATGGCAGGGTATAGGTTGGGAAGAATTTTTCCAAGAAAAGCTTGAAAAGCAGATGACCCAATGGCAAGATTTTGGTAACCAGCTTACGTGATGGCATTTTGTAGTGCTCCATTTATTCGAATGATGGCAATGTGATCTAAAAATGTGACCTCCTAAGCCAAAGAAAAGGAGACGTTTTTCAAAAAAAATTTTCTGGCACCCTGATTTATCGAATAAGAATCAAATTAGCAAAATTTCCTTATTGCTAAATGCCAAGCATGATGAGTAGGAGATGCATTCTAAGCCAAAGTAAAGGGCGTTGTTCAAAAAATTTTCCTGGCACGCTCATTTATCGAATAAGTATCACAAAATTAGCAAAATTTCCTAATAGCCAATAGCGAGCGTGATGCTGGGAGATACATTATAAGCCAAAGTAAAGGATGTTTCTTCAAAATTTTCCTCACACTCTGATATACTGAATATCTGCCACAAAATCCCTGATCACTAATAGCAAGCATGATGCAGGGAGATGCATTCTACGCCAAAGTAAAGACGTTTTTATAAAAATTTTCCTAGCACGCTGGTTTATCGAACAAGTATCACAAAATCAGCAAAATTTCCTTATTGCTAATGGCAAGCAAGATGCTGGGAGATGCATTCTAAGCCAAAGTAAAGGACGTTTTTCAAAAACTTTCTCGGTACGCTGATTTATTGAATAAGTATTACAAAATTAGCAAAATTTCCTTATCGCTAATGGCAAGCATGATGTTGGGAAATGCCTTCAAAGCCAAAGAGAAAGGAGCTTTTTCAAAATTTTCCTAACACTCTGATGTATAGAATTAGTGTCGCAAAATTATCACAACTTCCTTATCATAAATGGCAATAATTGGAAGATGCGTTGGCGTTCTAAGCCAAAGTTCTGGCCTAAAAATTTTCCCGGGGGCTTTGTTCCCAGACCACCCCATTTCAATGCCTTCCCCACTCACTTAATTTACCGTTGTCACGCTGTAGGGTGTGGCACCCCGCAAAACTGCGGGCCCTTTGTGAAGGTAGCAACCCTGGGATTTCTATGTCAGTCCGCCACTGCCCGCAAGGCAGGGCAGAAGAAGCATATTCGAACTCAGATTTGCTAATACACGCAACAACAGCAATATATCAATTGAATCTTATATCATTAAATTCTCCTATCCAAGTTGATTTGTATTCACTGCAGTTCTGCTCATGTGGTCACCCTTTGAGAATTTATTCTTATGATGGTAGCATGCTATTTCTTTGGCATACAATGATGCAGGAAAATACAAAACTAAACACAAAGGATTTTTCTTCAGAGAAGAGATTGACCAGATGTTCTAAACTGCTGGAAAAACAACTCAGGTAATTTCATGTCGGATCAGAGAATACTAAAAGCTCCAAAGTCATGAATAGCATTTGCCGCCAACAAGTCTTAAAAGTCTTGAGCCAATATAGAAATGATGTCAGTTTTTACCAGGGTGTGTTCCATGTAAAGTCAACGCCAGAGACATTTATGCCAAGAACAATAGAAGAAATATGTGACCCATTGTTTTATTCAAACTTCACACCATATATCTCAAGCATAGGCTTTATGAATTCCACCCTGGCAACTACCATTGCAGAAAGAACTACACTTTTGGGCTTATACCCTTAAGTTTGCAAGACATTCCTGATTATTCCATAGTAATGATAATAAAATCACTTATATTGCGCTATATATACACGGGGCTCATAGGCGCATTACAAATAAAAACAATAAGAGTAATTAAAAATATATTGAAAATACAAAATATTACAATGTTTCATTAAAAATCTAAGTTTTACCGTTCATTCAATAAAAACACTGTTCAAATAAACGGGTTTTCAAATGTAATTTAAAAGTCTCAACTGTGTTATAAGCTCTAACCGAATGGGGGAGTCTATTCCAAAGAAAAGAGGCAACATTTACAAAGGCAACATCACCAACAGTTACTAATCTGGTCTTCCCAGCTTCTAAAAGCAGTTCATCATGCAGATCTAGTGCAACGAAAAGCCTTACACAGTTTCAACAATTCTTTAAGATATTCTGGTGCTAGATCTTTTAAACATTTAAAAGTTAACATAATAATCGTGTATTGTATTCTACTTGTAATAGGCAACCAATGCAGTTGATTCAATACCATCTTATTGTTCAATCATTCATCTCAGGTGTATCATCGATAAGTTCTATACTCTCCATCTTTGGTTGAGAGTGATACTTGCTACATACAAGTGGTACTCTCCCTATGCAACTAGTTAAATGCCTCAAAGTTGCAGTATTTTAACATATGTTATTCTTCTTTTAGACCGTGCCAAACCGGCTATTGGATCAGCCATGAGGACCAAAGCAACAGTCAAAAGGCTGAAGATGTATGGCTCTGGAAAGCCAAAAAGGTATGGAAATTCATGAGTACCAGTCAAACCAAGCCGTATAGATTTACGAGAGTGATTGCCACACAAGCTGATGTCACATTAGCGTATGTTACCAGTGGATCCCACCAAATTGATGATATCTTATACCCCTTGTTGTGACAGTGAATATCGTATACTGTATCACAAGTTGCCCATCTCGTCGTCTCGTCAAACATATTTAGCACCCTTTAAATCCTAATGTATGACATTTGGTTTTAGAAATGTAAAAGGAAAAATTGTTGAAGAGGCAGAATTTCAGAAAAGCGTTCAGTCTGGGGAAGTGGCAAGAGTTGCGCCAAACAGAAAATGGTTTGGTGAGTATCAACCTGGTTGTGTTTCATTGGCCTAATAAGAGTGTTCCAGGACAGATTTTATAACAAATAATAACCGTTAATAACCGTTTTTCGTTATTTCTATCCTTATCCCTTTGGTTGAGGGTTAGAATTCATACCTGTGTTTCGTAAGAGACAACTAAAAGGGTTGGAATCAGAAAGGGCATCCAGCAGTAATACCTTGCTCCAAACCAAAAACATGGATGTGTCTTAAAGCTAATCAATGTACCAGGCAACCCCTGCTGGCAGAGAAAGCAGCCGCAATATAAATCATGTTTGTGTGTGTGTTAAAAAACTCTATTTCAATATAAAGCAGAATGATCACATTAAAAAACAGATATGTCCTTCTGTTACTCTGAGTTTGGTCTCTGAGTTACTCCAAACTTGGTTTAGTCTGACTGACAAGTGGGTAAGCAGGTAACTCGAGTAACAGAAGGACATGTCTGTTTTTTAATGTGTTCATTCTGCTTTCTAATTGCTCTTTACTCAAGTATATTGAGCACTATAGCCAGGATAGGCACTCTCTTCTCGAGTTAGATCTATTTAAATATGTATTTTCTTGCAGGTAACACAAAAGTGATAACTCAAGGAGCTCTTCAAACATTTCAGAATGAGCTTGGAAAAATTGTCAAGGATCCTTATAAGGTAGAATCCATTCAAATATTTTACGCTAGCTTGTCAACAACTAAACTTTTCTTTGCAATGAAAAGAGCTATAGACAGTTTTTCTACCGCACAAAAGCATGTTGTTGTCTACCATGTGTTGGTTACCCTGAATTATGGTTCAAGGGCTAAGCTATTACTTGGAGTTCTAATGCAATCTTCTGCAGCTTGGTTTATCTGTCCAGAAATTCAAAATTACATATCTAAGGCTGTCCAATGCAGTCAAATCATAAATTGTTGTTTTGAATTTCTAAATTGAAACCAATTTTGCTTCAAAGTTTGCAGATGTTTCAATTGAAAGTGTTTATTGACTAAAGTAATATTCTTAACCTGAATTGTTCACCAAATTGCATCAAGATTAAGAACAGTGAATCATGATTTCTAGAGAAGTGTTTTTAATTTTTTCATTTATAATTTTGTAAGCATGGGTGTGGTATGATAGAGTATAGTAGATTCATGGTCAATAAAAGCTTTTCATGTTCTTGAATCTTAATTCAACATTTCAACTTTTATTGCTTCAAATTTAAGCAGATGTTTTCAATTGAAAGTGTTAGGTCAATAAAGCAATGTCTTTCACTCGTGTTGTTTGCTAAGTTTTAACAAGATTAAGAGAGATCTATCATTATTTTCTAAAGAAGTGCTCTTTTTGCTTTTTCTTTTCAAATCAATGCGAATCGGTTCAACAAAAAACTCACCTACGTTCTTTTCAGGGTTCTGAAATATGTTTTGTGCATGTTTCAATAAATGTAAACAGTCTATTTCATAGAGAATATGTGATAAAATAAATACATGCTCAATCGAAGTTATCAAATTGGTAAATCCTATTCAAATATTACCAAGCATATTGCATCTTCCATACAGTTGCAATATAATAGACATATTCTATCTATTGTGCTTCAAAAGAATAAAAGAATAAGGATGGCTTTAGATCTTCATTCAGATTCATAGCACTATTATCAGTTTCAGAAGACCACCTAGTAACAAAGGACAGCTTCAGATTTCGGACATCTTTTAGGCTGCAACTGCAGACCAGTGGCTTGATATATACCGTAATGCATGCTATTTTCCTGGTCCGTCCAGTATCCAATATTATGCCTGAGCTAATTTCTATTTGATGTGCTAGTCTGATTAAGGCCAGCAGGATGTGAATGATTCATAAGCGGCACTCACTGTTCATTTACAAAGAAATCTCATCTGTTCCCTACCTATGTCAAGGATCTGTTGATGTAGTTATTCTTATTTTATACATTCTCTCAAGTAATCCGCTGGTAGCGCCATAATTTGGGCCCATTATTAGGGGTGGCAACCATTGTTTAAGAACAATAGAATCACTAGGCTTCATGCTATGTAGGAAAATAATAGGAGGGGGTGAAAATCTCCTCTGCCCCTCCTACTTCCTATGGGCCTGCTAAGGCTAGACCTTCTTCTCAGCAGGTGCAGGGTATTATTTTTAAAGTAGTCCAGGTCTTAGAGGGATTTTTTACTATTCTTTTTCTTTTTATAGGTTGTAATGAAAGCCAATAAACTACCGTTATCACTTCTTCAAGATAGAAAAAAGGTAAGAAATTGTAAATATTAGTCATTGTTTTATGAAAACAAACCTTTGCTTAAGGGCCGTTCCTGATTATCATTTCACAATCGTTTCGAAACTTTATTCAGCTCTTGTAATAATTTTGTTATTAATTACAGACTAGTCGTGTTCATCTTCTTGACACAGAGAGCTTTGAAAATACATTTGGACCAAAAGCTCAAAGAAAACGACCTGCATTTAAAGTTGCTGATTTGAAGGTATGAGTGTTATAAGTAACACAAGTAATTATTTTCGCTTTGGCATCTTTGTGTATCCAAGGTACCAGGCAAAGAAACCCCATCCAACTATGCAACTGTTTAGTCGTAGCAGACATTTAGCTCTTTTTTGCCTACAGGAAACTCCCCCAGATGCATATTGCTAAAACATGACAAGAAGCATAATCTTGAAAATCAATTAGTGATTAAATTCTTGGTTGACATTCTAGCCTGCTACAAGAGGCCTTTTTCCCGGCAGGGTTAAAGTAACATTCACCATATCGCTACGTATAGTAATGAATGAGGTCACAGTGTCTATATTGACCCAATAGGCGGTATAGAATTCTTTAATTTGAAACTAACTGTCAATAGATGGTGGTTTAGTGCGCACGCGATCCATAATCCATACACCAAGCAGGTAGTTTTTAGGTTTGCAACATTTATCTGCTTTCATTTTAGTTTTGGCATCTTTATCTATTCAAGGCACCAGGCAAGGAAAACCAATCCCACCCTTCTACTGTTTAGTCGTAAGAGACCACTGGATACAGGAAACTACCCAAAATGCAAGTCACTGAAACTTGAAAAAAGCTCCAGCAGGGTTACAGTATCATTCACCATATTACTAAGCAGTGAATGGGGCCCAAATGTGTTTATTGAAATCTTCAATATGAAAATTAATGTCGATGCATAGTGGATGCTGTCCAGAACCCTACACCAAGCAGCTAGTTTATAGGTCTTCCCCGTCAACTGCACCCTTTTATTTGAAACTCATATCCTAGAGATTTGTATAGTAAAGCTCGCTTAAATGATTGATATCATTAGTCTAGCCTGAATTACTTTTGTTTTTATAGGATCTTGCTGATGAGGCTAACAAATCTGCAGGTAACAGTTATCTTTATTTGTTATGATTATGCAATATTGATAGTGATAGGCAAATACTTCGTAAGCTTTATGCACTAATTGCAAAGGGCCCACTGAATAGTTTGACTAAGCGAGCAGTGCGACCCTAGTTCTTCTGGATGTGGCCACACCTCGTGACTCATTTTGCCTTTCACCTGAAATTCAAGATAGCTGGAAAATTCCTTCTTCGCACATTATATGACAGTTCTGAAGTTGGTTTCAAAACCATGACTCTTTGAACTAGGGTTGAGTGGTCTAGCCAGTTGGCCATCCCTGCAATCGTAAAACATTTTTATTGACACCTAAGACCAGAGATCGCCCGAGCATGACTCGAATCCAGACCTCTGATTTGTATCTCAATGCAGTTGGATTGATATTCCAAACCCTGCTTCTTCTCAAGTAGTGTGAATCCAGCCTAAATCTCTGCCTTCTTTTAGATGCGTATGATGAAGAGAAAGATAAAAGCCGAGTGGTCATTGATTTAGATGACGTCAGAACCGAAGCTCGTGAGTCTATATTCAATAAAGGACAGTCAAAGCGGATATGGAACGAACTTTTCAAGGTATAGTATTTATCAATAGTCTGTTATGGGTACATAATTTTTTTCAGGGTGGCAGGAAAAATAGGGGAGATAATAGCGTTTGACACTCATTAGAGAAGTACGTCAGAAATAGAACGAAAATCATGGACCCAACATTGTGTTGGCAGAGTTAATTTTCCCATTAGGACTCTTTTAATTATTTATTGTTCGTCTTGCTTGACTACAGTTGATGATTGGTTATGTCCAACTATACTTATAATTTACCCCCTTTCTGATTGCATTTTTCCTCGCAACAAACAATTATATTTCATTGATTTTGTTTTAGGTCATTGATGCGTCAGATGTGATTATCCAGGTAATTATTCTAGCTTATCTTTTTATAGCTTATGACCCTCTCATTTCGCATTTAAGTTGGTTTTATAGTACAGTAAATCCTATATAAGAAAATAAAGTTTAAAAACCCCACTATGTCATTTCAACTTCTATTTTGTAATTATTTTTGTTGTATGTTTATAGGGTATAACATTAAGCGGTGATAATTTTGTACTACCTTTACGATTTTTTTTTCATTTTTAGGTCCTTGATGCTCGTGATCCAATGGGAACAAGATCAAAGCATATCGAAAGATATTTGAAAGTGGAGAAGCAGCACAAACATCTCATATTTGTTCTCAACAAATGCGATCTTGTGCCTACTTGGACCACGGTAAGGAAGTAATACCCCTTCTTCAAAACACCCCCTAAGATAAAGGGCTTGCTATTTTCTATATTGAATGCCCCTCTCTGTTTGACAAAATGAGTGAGTGAGTTTCTGTTTGAGGCTCTAGCCTGACTGAGTCAGGGCTTTTTCCTGCAGGGCACACAAGCCTTCCATACATCACCACACAGAGTAGCACGAGAATCTTGTATATCCCTACTCCATTGAGTATGGGAAGAAAAGCTTCAGTAATTATTAAGTTTCATTACCGATTTATTTGCCATCCTTGAATCGAGTTGTTTACCTTTCTTTTATTCTATTCAGAGACGCTGGATTGCTCTGTTATCGTCAGAATACCCCACGCTTGCCTTCCACGCAAGTGTACAGAATCCTTTCGGGAAGGGAGCACTTATCCAGCTTCTACGACAATTTGGAAAGGTTTGTCCTTTAATTATCTTTATTCTTTATCTCAGAGTTAGGAAAAAGCTATGATATTCTTCCACTTGTACGAATAGTTATTAATTTTTTCATTTATTTGTCAAATCTTTACTTATTTTTCTTATCTTCACAGCTTCATGCAGACAAGAAAAATATAAGGTTAGTCAGCAACCTTTCATGCTCTGATATGTTTTGGATCCAGGGAGGAGTGAATTATTATTTAACGTGCTAGCGTGACTAAGGCTTGACCTTGTTTCCAGTAAGGGTAAGGTAGCTTACACTGCATCACTACATATAGATGCAAGAGGTCCTAATATAATGTATTTCAATAGTTCAATAGTGAGTGAGTGATTGTCTGTTTAACGTCCTAGCCTGACTAAGAAAAGGCCTTGTTTACAGCAACTACTTAATAAGAGGTCCTAGTATTTATTGCACCCATTTAAGAATGGGTGAGTTTATGTTTAACCCGCTAGCTTGACTAGGGCACTGCCTTGTTTCAAACAAGGGTGTATCATACACTACATCACTACACATAGTGATATGAGATCCTAGTATGTTTATTGTTCTCATTTGCACTTCTTTAATCTTAAAATAGGGAATTTCTACCTGATAGACAACCCCTTAATGTTAAGTTTTACCCATGTCAGTTTAGAACCTTTGCTGTATAGAATCTCTAGACCCAAGTAACTGATGTATAGGTGCAAACCAGTAGAATAACATTGATAATGATGACGAATGACTTTTCTTTATTTCAGTATTGGTTTCATCGGCTACCCAAACGTTGGCAAGAGTTCAATTATCAATACTCTGAAAAAGAAGAAAGTCTGCAAAGCTGCACCTATTCCTGGAGAGACAAAGGTACGTGGATGTTTCTGTGTTTTCAAAATGTTTAATGAATTACAACATACTTTTAACTTAATAGCATCAAGTCTGACAAAACAGTGAAACACAAATTGTTTACTGTAATACAACTATATTTTATGATAAAATTATCACGAGCAAGATAGCATAAAACCACATGAGTCCAAGCTCCTTTCTGTCCTTCCCACCAAACCAAGATGGCTGTCAACAACACAGTCTCAGCTCCACGACCAATCTTGATTTAGTGCTATGCAGACAAATCAACTTATACATAAATACTGTTTTCAAGGTATCTTGGTATCTTACAACAGTACTGTGAGGAAACGCCCACTAAGGGGTGGTATGTTATTTCACAATGGGGTGGATACGCTTGTACCATGTGTCCACCGTAGGTAAGATGATATACCACCCCCTTATAAGTGTATCCACCACGATTAGCATATAGGCTTACTTGAGTAAAATAGCCCCAGCGAAACACACCAATACCTTACTTTGAGGGTGTTGTGACTAACATTTGTGAAATTGTAGGTTTGGCAGTACGTCACATTGATGCGTAAAATCTACCTGATTGATTGCCCTGGTGTCGTCCATCCATCTGGAGATACGGAGACAGAAATTATCTTGAAAGGAGTCGTGAGTACACCCTACATCATTTGCAACTTCGTCAGGGAAGTTGTATTAAAAATCTTTTTGATCTGTTTATACAGAGAAAAGGCTACCCTGGCCTTAAGTCACCCACTCTCCTGGGACAGTTTTTCAACGTTAACATGCACTCGATGGGCATGAAAAAGCACCCGACCGTGTGAATGCTGGTCGTAGGAAATTATTTGACTTGAATTCCTGCAGGAAATGTTTTGAAATTACTGACTTTTTTCAAAGCAACAAAGGAAAAACACATAATATTCCGTGTTTGTATTTAGGAATTGTATGGTCAATTATGAACCACTGCAATTCACATGATTTTTCGGCCACAGGAAGAAAAACATTTTTCCATGCACTGACTCGATTCGTCACTCTGCATGTGCAAGTAAGCACTTACTACCACGGTTCTACGAGTTATCATTTTTCATCCCAATGTTATTAAGATTCCTTGAAGTTGCCTCTAATAGAATTCTGAACTGCCCTGATTTGTCCTTGAAGGCCAGTAACTCTGGTCCAAGGGTTACCATCCCTCCATATAAATATATCTTTTGTCACGATTATCTGTCTTAAATTTTTGCTTCAATGTATAATTTATTTTCATTAGAACAATATTTGTCCCACCTTTGCCACTCAAACTATTTATTCTGTCCTTGTCAACCCACAGTTTCTTCTCAAATTCCCTTGTCATCCATTTGAGACCAGAAAGTAAGTGCTAAAATGAGTTGCTGATTTAACTAAATGAAACAAATATACTTTTCATTTATCAGGTTCGTGTTGAAAATCTGAAGAATTGTTCTGATCACATTGATGAAGTACTACGCAGAGTAAAGCCTGAATACATTGCAAGAATATACAAAGTTACATCGTATACAGATTCCACTGACTTTATAGAACAAGTTGCCAAACGATCTGGAAGACTTCTGAAGGTAATGCATCTTACCCTCATGAATTCTGTTTAACTCGTGCCATCAATCCCATAGAGTACACAAGCCCCATTAGTTTGGTCCCCAATGATGATAATAACAAGTCGTAATCGATTTCTTACTCAGGGTGGAGAGGCAGACATGGAAACTGTCTCAAAAATGATCCTCAGCGACTTCCAGCGTGGTAGACTCCCTTATTTCGTTCCACCTCCAAAGCAAGAATCAGATGGTACTGCAGATGAAAAGGATAAAGAGCCTATCAAGTTCGTACCAGCAACAAATAAAGAAGCAACATCCAATGACGTTAAAGATAAGAAGATGATTGCCGGAGTCAAGCAGGATTTGAGAGGGTTGCGAGTTGAGACAGAGTTTCTGGAGGATGATCAAGTGGATGGTATGTGATTTTATCAATATTAACATTGTTTGATGGCCTATCCGAGTTGATAGCTATAGTTCGTTTATTAGCAATAGAAGATTCTTCAAATGATGATGGACCTTATCTCTATCAATGCATGATATTGATATACCCCTTAGGAGGGTATAGGTACCTAAAGTACCTACTGCAGCTTATGATGATACGAGTCCTCGATTTCCTAAATTAATGAAATAGGAAGAGACTAATTCAAAAATAAACCATTCTTTGGTTTAACGTTTCGATAAAATCCTCCTCAGTAAATTATCTACCTACTTAGGAAGGTTAGAAATAAAGAATGGCTTATTTTTTAATTGATACTGCAGCGTGGTACTGCAGCGTGGTACCGCACCTACGCATCGTGGTATATGCCAGGACAAGTAGACGCACTCGGCCACTATAAATCGAATATTGTCTAAGTTGGTCTCTTTGGCTAGTGTATTCAATGCAATAATTGATTCATACTACCTTATCAAGCGTGTTTATTTTTTTCTGGCCGTACGATATACCTTGTCATAGCCATTAATAACTGCAGGTTTCAGTTATGAATTTGTACCGATCTAGTTAGTCTAAAGGGAGAATAGAAATCTACTTGGTAATCTTCATGTGTCAACTGCCATTTTCTATTTCTTACAGCTTTAGAAGACGATATAGAAATAGCTGGTGAGGATGAGGAGATGGAAGAGGCTGATTCTGAAGAAGAAGAAGATCTTGAGGAAGAAGAAGCAATCGAGGAAGGTGATAACAATCTATCAAAGGATGGCACAAAAGGAGATGATAACAACGTAGCTACAGTAAGCTCTCATCTAGAAACAAGTGCTACAAATGGAATAAAAGATGGTTTGGATGTCGATAAGAAAAGCAACGTGCAAGGTAGCCGATGAGATTGTATATTTGATTTTGATATCATTTCTATTCTCAATTACCCTAGCCTCAAACTTCCTAGAAATTACGAAACTGGTGTAATTTGAATCTGCATACCTGAACGTCCTATGGAATCGAAATTAGAACATTTATAACTCAATAAAGAGATATCTATCGAATTAGTTTGCGAGAATGGAAAATGACCCAAGCTGGATCTCCATTCTAAAAAGGTATCTGCAAATATCAAATGTTTTTTAACTGGCCCTTTATAAGAAGCTTGTTAGGAACCCTTCAGGCTGTGGTCTATAACAACAGCCTGTTTATTAAGAACCGATTTGGGCTGTCCCAGAAAACCATGGTTCTTTCATGCGGGTTTCTTTCTTTATAGATATCAAGAAAACTAAGCAAGCTGAATCTGCTGATAATTCGATACCATCTGGCATTCTATTGAACGGCAAAAAGAAGAACAAGAAGGCAAAATCTAAGAAAGTGTCCTACGAAGATGGAGAAGTATCATTTGCTATTGAGAATGTTGACTCTGATGTTAATTCAACCGATGGTGATGGGAAGGTTGCTAACGAAGACGGAAGTGAAGTCTTATTGACTTCTTTATCTGAAGCCGAAAAGAAGTTTCTTGGAATTGAAGACGGAAGTGAAGAAGACGGAAGTGACGTCGTAGAAGAGCTATCAGATGGATCTATTAATGATGATGGAGATGATGGAGATGCTGAATTAGTGAAAGATGAAGCAGTAAAAGACTCGAGTTTAGCTGTTGATGATGGTGGTATTTCCAAGTACACCGGAAAGAAATACACTGAAGTCAATTACGAATATGGTAAGTATTCAAAAGATTTTGATAATACAAGAGCCAAAATTTAATTATTAAGAGAAAAATACAGAAATAATCCCTCTTTAAAAGTTTCGATAAAAACTTCTTCAGTGAATTATTGCGAGTTAAAATCTTTCAACGAGGTTAGGATCTGGCTCGAACCATGTTCAAAAAAGATATATTTCATTCAACAATTTGTTGTTTCGTTGTGTGGGAAGGAAACAATAGACCATTTTCACAATTACGTCATCTCTATAGAAATTCATCCTGAAACAACCTTAGCCTCGACATGATGCATAGCTAATTCCCAAAGCGTGCATTGTTTCTAGCAAGAAGGGGAATTGCTTTGTGAGTTTGAAAGCAATGCATGCTTTGGGATTTTGCTATGCATCATGTCGAGGCTAGGGTTGTTTCAGGATGAATTTCTATAGAGATCACGTAATTGAGAAAATGGTCTATTGATATGTGAACGTTTAATGAACCTTTATATGATAGCGTGTCCAAATAGCCATGTCATTTACTTTTAAGTATTTTATATTCAATTTCTTCAATTATATTGAAACTTAGTCATATGTTACCCTTGCGAGCGAAGTTTTGGCGATAAACATCAAGAAAGTGGGCCATACTGTATGTGGCAAACAAAATTACTTGATTATTGTCTGCTGATTGTCTCTGTTCTTCTCTACAATTTGTAGAGTCCCTTCGCCATGAACGGAACGATTCGCATTTGTCTGACATTTGACTGAGCAAAGTTAAGTTCAAATTTGAAGGAGTTTGGGTTTGAATATTTAAGAAAAACGTGCGAAAATATTTCGCTGACGCCATATCTTGTTTCTCCACCTGTTTTTATGTCTGAATTATTACCAATTACCTTGTAATAACCATTTTCAAAGTTAGGAGTTTTCAACGAAATGTAAGTACCTTCAAAATGAAATTTCTTTTTTTAACCACTCTAACTTCTATGGTCTTTTTTTCTGTCTCCCGTTAATGAAAACAAATCAAAACTCCACAACATGTTTCTTCTCCTTTTAAAAGTTAGTTTATTAAGAAAATTGACAGATTTGGTGCGCAGCTTTCATCCCGGGGGCTATTTTCCGGAAGCTACGTAGTTGGCCTATTTTCTTGTTGAGTGGAACGACTGCCTTTCGTCCTCGTTCGAATGCAGAGCTGAATGAAAATGGGTCACGTTTGACGCAATTCATTCAAGGAAAACAATCGATAGCAAATCAGGGGGAAAGCAAAGACATTTCAGAAACTCAAAATAGTGAAAAGACGAAAGAACTCATTGAAGTAAAATTTTATGTGAGTAACGATCCTGCAATAACGAACATATCTATCATAGTTTGCTTTCTTATTCATGCACGAATGGACTGTGAAAAATCATTTATTTTGAAATCGTTCCGTTCATGGCGAAGGGACTCTAGTTGCTTAGTTTTATTTAACCTGTTCAATCAATCGAAAGCTGAATCTTGTTTTCACTAGGATCAGCTAGACGCTGGACAGTGAAAGACGATAAACGATACAAAATATCCAACAGTCCCTTCATGCTCTGTGTTGAAGCTCAAGATGACTTGCCTGCTACTGGTAATTTTTCTATCTCTTATAACATTGTCCTTCCACTTAATTACAAATTGGCTTATGGATGACCCATGATGAATACCGTATCTAGCTACCTGACATATGATCTCTGCGGCGGATTTGCTTACAAGGGAGGTATATAATTTAACAAGGGGTTGACGCTTATAAAGGGTTGGTGAACATTCTTACAAGGGGTGGATATGCTTACAAGGGGATGGTATTTAATCTTACAAAAGGATGGTATATGATTTTACAAGGGGTTGGCACTTATAAGGGGATGGTATTTAATGTTACAAAAGGATGGTATATGATTTTACAAGGGATGGATATGCTTACAAGGGGATGGTATTTAATGTTACAAAAGGATGGTATATGATTTTACAAGGGATGGATATGCTTACAAGGGGATGGTATTTAATGTTACAAAAGGATGGTATATGATTTTACAAGGGATGGATATGCTTACAAGGGGATGGTATTTAATGTTACAAAAGGATGGTATATGATTTTACAAGGGATGGATATGCTTACAAGGGGATGGTATTTCATGTTACAAAAGGATGGTATATGATTTTACAAGGGATGGATATGCTTACAAGGGGATGGTATTTAATGTTACAAAAGGATGGTATATGATTTTACAAGGGATGGATATGCTTACAAGGGGATGGTATTTAATGTTACAAAAGGATGGTATATGATTTTACAAGGGATGGATATGCTTACAAGGGGATGGTATTTAATGTTACAAAAGGATGGTATATGATTTTACAAGGGATGGATATGCTTACAAGGGGATGGTATTTAATCTTACAAAAGGATGGTATATGATTTTACAAGGGATGGATATGCTTACAAGGGGATGGTATTTCATGTTACAAAAGGATGGTATATGATTTTACAAGGGATGGATATGCTTACAAGGGGATGGTATTTAATCTTACAAAAGGATGGTATATGATTTTACAAGGGATGGATATGCTTACAAGGGGATGGTATTTAATCTTACAAAAAGATGGTATATGATTTTACAAGGGATGGATATGCTTACAAGGGGATGGTATTTAATCTTACAAAAGGTTGGTATATGATTTTACAAGGGATGGATATGCTTACAAGGGGATGGTATTTAATCTTACAAAAGGATGGTATATGATTTTACAAGGGATGGATATGCTTACAAGGGGATGGTATTTAATCTTACAAAAGGTTGGTATATGATTTTACAAGGGATGGATATGCTTACAAGGGGATGGTATTTAATCTTACAAAAGGATGGTATATAATTTTACGAGGGGTGGTACGCTTAAAAGGGGTTGGTGTACATTCTTACAAGGGGTGGATATGCTTACAAGGGGATGGTATTTAATATTACAAAAGGATGGTATATAATTTTACAAGGGATGGATATGCTTACAAGGGGATGGTATTTAATGTTACAAAAGGATGGTATATAATTTTACAAGGGATGGATATGCTTACAAGGGGATGGTATTTAATCTTACAAAAGGATGGTATATGATTTTACAAGGGATGGATATGCTTACAAGGGGATGGTATTTAATCTTACAAAAGGATGGTATATGATTTTACAAGGGATGGATATGCTTACAAGGGGATGGTATTTAATCTTACAAAAGGATGGTATATAATTTTACAAGGGATGGATATGCTTACAAGGGGATGGTATTTAATCTTACAAAAGGATGGTATATGATTTTACAAGGGATGGATATGCTTACAAGGGGATGGTATTTAATCTTACAAAAGGATGGTATATGATTTTACAAGGGATGGATATGCTTACAAGGGGATGGTATTTAATGTTACAAAAGGATGGTATTTGATTTTACAAGGGATGGATATGCTTACAAGGGGATGGTATTTAATCTTACAAAAGGATGGTATATGATTTTACAAGGGATGGATATGCTTACAAGGGGATGGTATTTAATCTTACAAAAGGATGGTATATGATTTTAAAAGGGGTGGATATGCTTACAAGGGGATGGTATTTAATGTTACAAAAGGATGGTATATAATTTTACAAGGGATGGATATGCTTACAAGGGGATGGTATTTAATCTTACAAAAGGATGGTATATGATTTCACAAGGGATGGATATGCTTACAAGGGGATGGTATTTAATCTTACAAAAGGATGGTATATGATTTTACAAGGGATGGATATGCTTACAAGGGGATGGTATTTAATCTTACAAAAGGATGGTATATGATTTTACAAGGGATGGATATGCTTACAAGGGGATGGTATTTAATGTTACAAAAGGATGGTATATGATTTTACAAGGGATGGATATGCTTACAAGGGGATGGTATTTAATCTTACAAAAGGATGGTATATGATTTTACAAGGGATGGATATGCTTACAAGGGGATGGTATTTAATGTTACAAAAGGATGGTATATGATTGTACAAGGGATGGATATGCTTACAAGGGGATGGTATTTAATGTTACAAAAGGATGGTATATGATTTTACAAGGGATGGATATGCTTACAAGGGGATGGTATTTAATGTTACAAAAGGATGGTATATGATTTTACAAGGGATGGATATGCTTACAAGGGGATGGTATTTAATGTTACAAAAGGATGGTATATGATTTTACAAGGGATGGATATGCTTACAAGGGGATGGTATTTAATCTTACAAAAGGATGGTATATGATTTTACAAGGGATGGATATGCTTACAAGGGGATGGTATTTAATCTTACAAAAGGATGGTATATGATTTTACAAGGGATGGATATGCTTACAAGGGGATGGTATTTAATCTTACAAAAGGATGGTATATGATTTTACAAGGGATGGATATGCTTACAAGGGGATGGTATTTAATCTTACAAAAGGATGGTATATGATTTTACAAGGGATGGATATGCTTACAAGGGGATGGTATTTAATCTTACAAAAGGATGGTATATGATTTTACAAGGGATGGATATGCTTAAAAGGGGTGGATATGCTTACAAGGGGATGGTATTTAATCTTACAAAAGGATGGTATATAATTTAACAAGGGCTGGTACGCTTAAGAGGGGATGGTATTTAATCTTACAAAAAGATGGTATATAATTTAACAAGGGGTGGTACGCTTATAAGGGGCTGGTGTACATTCTTACAAGGGGTGGATATGTTTACAAGGGGATGGTATTTAATCTTACAAAAGGATGGTATATAATTTAACAAGGGCTGGTACGCTTAAGAGGGGATGGTATTTAATCTTACAAAAAGATGGTATATAATTTAACAAGGGGTGGTACGCTTATAAGGGGCTGGTGTACATTCTTACAAGGGGTGGATATGCTTACAAGGGGATGCTATTTAATCTTACAAAAAGATGGTATATAATTTTTCAAGGGATGGATATGCTTAAAAAGGGTGGAATGTTATTCTTATATGTGGTGGGTACGCTAATAAGAGGCTGGTAAATTATGCTAACATGAGGTGAATATCCTTATTTGGCGTGGCATTATACCTACATAAGGTAGATACACGTGCAAGGGGTGTCATATTGTCCCTCTAACTCATTACCTATTCCTTCGAAATGCACCACCCTTGAAACCCCAAAGCCCCCCCCCATCTTCTTGAGATTGCTTTGAAAAACTTGAATCATTGACCATTGTATTTCTACTTCTAGAGAAAAATAACTCTTGGGCCGAAACCCCAATGAGAAAAGCCCTAAATGAGAGGAAAGGAAAAAGAAAAATTGAAGATGATGATGACAGTGATGAAGGAAGAAAAAAGAAGAAGGTATCATATGTTTGTTTTGAATCTCTGTTTTGACTAGAACGTATGTGTATGTGGTAAAGAGACCCAATCCACCCTCTCGGCCATCACCACAGATGCTGTCGAGCACCTCTTAGACTTATTTGGAGAATATTGTAAACTAAGGCATACGATTTTGCGTTTACACATTGTTGGTGTTCAAGAACAGAAGAGTGCTCATATTGTTGCAATGCTAGAATATGGCTCGAGATATGCAAAGAGTGCTCAATAAGTTGATATTCGTATATGTATGCGATCAAGAGACCCAATATGACCTTCCGGTTATCACCTCACTGGTTGTGCAGCAACTCGCAAACTTTGGCATACGATTAACGGTATACTGACTGGCTATATCAACTTTATCTTATTTAAGTATTCCTTCTTTGACTTTCAGAGTGAGAAAAGAATGACGACAAATAAAAAGAAGATTGGAACTCATTATTACAAAAACGTCAACGTGAAAAACAAGAACAGAAATAAAAAGAAAGACAAATCAGATGGAAAAGGCAAGGGGAACGATTCACGCAAGAAAAAGGTAAAACAAAATAGATCTCCGAAGAATAGGAATTGATTGAAATTCAAATTGATATTTTCTAAAACCTACCAGCTCTTTTTTGAGAAAATAGAAATTCGTTTACATTTCTGAAATTAACTTTAGGGGGCTGTTCAATAATAAAGTCACGCTGAATTTATCTTTTTAGAACCAGAAACCCCCCTCTGGTCACGCTGTCTCACGCTATTATATGCAACATTTATATATATAGTGCTACGAATATCAGTGCCACAATATCAGGCAAACCCTAGGAAGACAGAAAATGTAAGTTTTCTTTACAAAGGTAGAAGGAGTTGCACGTAAAACTAGACCATGCCAAATCAATCCGTCTCCACCCCTAACCATACTTTGCAAAATTGAAATAAATTTATTTTGAGTTCCCAAATTACTTTAGTAACCTCTCAGTACGCAAGGGAGGACGAACAATGTAAGTTTTCTTCACAAAAGGGCTGAAATCACCCCGTCTGCACGTTCTAATTAGTAATAGCTTCTCCTCTAAAATTTATGATGTTTTTGTCATTGCCAGCTTGTAGATTAAACCATCTGTTGATTTACATAAATAAAATAATCTAGGTAAACTCCAGAATTGTGTCTACAGAGCCACTTGTTAGGGAGGTGATAGAGTAGGCTCACTTGAAGTTGTTATTGAGATTGTTGTATATTGTCGATATTCTAAATCAACATATGGTATACTCTACCAGCTGGCAATGGCACATACTTGATTCTGAATATTAGAAGAGAAACATATTACTAGTTACAATGTGTGGACCTGCTGGAAATCAAGAGTTGAACGTAAAACTAGGCCATGTCAAACCAATCCTCTGCCACCCCTGACAATACTTTGCAGAATTCAACGCAAGAAACTTCACTTCTAATCCGTTATATAAATAGTATTATATTCCAAGTGCATAAAAGTTTTATTTTTTACTACGGTATTATTATGTACATCTTTAGAACATCTTTCCAGGCTTATTTTTCATCTCACAATGATACTTGAAAAACAGGGCATAATATGATGAATTATTGATTCACCTATCTATAAATAATTTAATCACTATGATCGATATTGGATTCCATTTCTCGAAATGTATCATGGGAAAAATATTGCATGGTTACCAAAACTAACGACTGCTATAAAACTGCAGTGTTAAATCATCACCACAGTTACAAAAGATTTAGGCCATGGCCTATGTCGAAATCTATGCAAGAATAAGCCTTTGGTCTCAAACTGGAGGAGAGGTCGTTTAGGCACTGATTTCAAAATAAAGACTGAATAGAGCATTCTCTCGTTTCAAGGGGCAAAATATTGGAAGCCATTGCTTCGGTTTGGACATGACCTCCCATTGTGGCGGCCAGAGAAATCACATTAATTTGATTCTTTAGTAACAATAGCTGCACGATTATTCAGTCCCTTGCTGACCATTCATAACATTCCAACAATTATAAAAAAGCGCACTCTTGTGAAATGTCAATGTATTCAATAAAACCTTCCAATATGGCTGCCAATGGCTTCAATTTAGAACTACAGATACTCGACCCAGTCTTTATTCAAAGATCAGTGTATGTAGGATGTACGCAGAGCTCGAGAACTCTAGATTTTGTAATGGGTACTTCAAACCCCCTCCCAGGGATTACCACCTAATAGAGGGGGGCATTGGTGTTCTTACGGGGACATTCAGCATGTTAGCATTAACAATATGTGAGGGTGTCCTTTGCAAGATGATTCAGCGAGCTTCTAACTGTTGTCGTTGCTGTTGTTAGCAAGTGTCTTTGAGATTAGTCGGTTGTAGTATTTCGAATCGAGGAATCTTGGCCAACTTTGACGATACATCAGCAAATATACCTAGAAAGTCAGAATGATTTTGAATAGATAAAGAAAACAATAATTTTATTGAGGAAAATTGGAAACAAGGCAAATATCATCATTTTTCGAAAGCCTTTTGTCTTAAATTTTATAAAGTAATAAACCGCACACTCATGGATCCAGCCCTAAAGCTGTGTGCGTTTGACCAATGAGGAGGCCTGGTTGCTGATTATATCCTTCGACATAACTGAATGGTGCCCATCCTCATAAAAGAACCTATATTTCTTGATCATATCCATCAACATTCCTAAACACCATCTGCGCTGCTGCAAGAAATCTTTCTATGTGTTACTGATGATATCCTTTCACATTGCTAAACACCGTCCACATTACTGCATCATATCCCTCCCATATAACTCATGTTGTCCCTGATGATAACCCTCTTCATTACAAATGATATCCCTCCCCATTACTGAACGCCCTTGACATAACTGGCAAAGTGTCTCTACATTCCTGCATATTAAACACTCCACGTTTATATAACTACTTAGTGATTGTCTTGGGAGCTTACCTGTGTTTGTGCTGGGTCAAAAATATTTGGAGATGGCACTTCCAGATTTGCTTCAATTGCCTTCCTCACCCAAGCTTCGACGTTTACCTAAAAAATAAAGACAACCATGCGTCAAATAATCGTTGCACCTTAATTTCAACCACTGTAATTAAAATCAATACACTCATTTTTCTTAAAAAAACTTTTAATAAGAAACACCAGTTTGAAATTTGGGACATGGATTTTTTTGTACACTATTTGAGATTAACACAAGGTAAGTCCAGCAAAGTGGTGTTTTTCAAATTTCCTAATTAAGCAATGACCAATCCTTACCTCTCTTTGGGCTCTCGGCTGGATATATTCTTTGTAAATCTTTCTGATCGTCAAATATCTTTTCGCGCCATCTTGAACTTCTTTCATTCTCTCAACGTCAATCCAGAACATTAGGTTTTCATCGCTGTACTCTTTTCTTAGGAATTCATGAAATAACATCTTGCCAGCTAGATAGAAAATATTAACATTAATTAGGTAAATAGATATACCTTGGAGTACAATGAATATATGGTCTACTGGGGTAAAATGAGTAACACGGGGTAAAATAAGTAGTTTTGCAATCTTGTATAAATGATTTAATGTTGATCATTTTGATTTTTTATGCCAGTACTTTTAGAGGATCAAAAATAACCAGAACTAAAATTTAATAAAAAAATGAGATATTGTCAACTTAGGCCATGCATGTAAGATTATGCAACTACTCACTTTACCCTGTGTTACCCATTTTACCCCCAGTAGACCCTAGAAGTTTGACAAAGAAGGAGGTAGAAAAGGAGGCAGAAAAGGGCAGTCGAACAGAAGGAATGACACCCTAGGAGTTAATGAAATAAGAGAGGTTAGAAAGTGAAGGGCAAGTTGAAGGTTGGCACCTCAGTCCTTAGGTGCTATACTCAGTTGTAGAAAAGAAATATTGATGGAAGAAGAGAAGAGAAATCAGTGTAAAAGAAGATTTAGTAAAGAGATAAGAGTTTGAGCTTTAAAATGAAAGAGGGAATGATAATGAGAGTTGCATAACTACAACATTAGTACTACTCGAATGTCTCAAAGGGGAAAGTGTTGTGGTGTTTGTTTTTTTATGAATGTCCCAAATTCAAATTTTGAAAACGTAGAAAAACATATTTTTAGCCCCAAATCTCACAAAAGTTGATATTTCAAGTCGAAGTTTGGTCACGTGGTAAATTTTTGGTTCATTCACAAGTCTTTTTTCTTTCAGAGAGCATGTCAGGTGCAGTTATTCCATGAAATGTATATTTGAATATTTGCACCTGAGAGGCTCTCTATTGAAGCAATCTTGGTGAATTTTTCCTAAAGGACAATATGTATTAGGTACAATATGTTTTTCTCAGTGCCCAGTCTAACTTGCTTTTCTTTGCTGCATGAAATCTATATGCACGAAGGAGTTGATTGAAATAATGTTTTACCTTCATCATTGATGAGAGAATCGAAATCACTTTTCCATTGGTTCAGTCGATCAGCAGTAAGTTGAGAACTAAAATGAAATGTTGGATAATTATCATCAAATAATCATTTAATCATGCCTGTTGTGTTTTTTGGTATTTATCTCAAAGAACAACATTAGCAACCATTCACGCCTTTTTTGTAACCTTCACGCAATAACAACCACAGTTGGGAATAGGGAACGACTGTGCAGAACTGTGGGGGGTGTTCAGTGCTGTGAGGTGTATGACCAGTACTGTTGGAAGATACCATCAATGCATTGGAGGGTGTTCAGTACTGTAAGGGATACCATCAGTACTGTAGAGTGATAACATCCAGTACTGTGAAGGATGTTCAGTATAGTGCAGGGATACCATCAGGAGCTATTACTTTGGGGGCAAACCACAAGCACTTTAGGAATTACCCCACAGTGCTCAATATGCTCCACAGTACTGATGGTATCTCCTCACAGTGCTGATTATATCCTACCACAGTACTGATAATATCACTCAACAGTACTGAATACCCTTCGAAGTGCTAATAGTACGGTACTCCAATGTACTAAAAAGGCTTACCATTTTTCTGCTGCAAGTGCTGAATCAATTTCAATGATCGAAGATGTAAATTCATTCCCACTTATTGGACGACGGCAATCATTCGTGTTGTATTTGCTGTTTGAGAAAAAAATTAGAATTATATCCAGCACAGGTCATAGTGTCATCGTTTGAGGGTATGATGTAATGGTTCAGAGAATCTTTAACCATAGGGTAAGAGGTCATATATCATATGGGGATATAGTTTGGGGTCATAGTATCATAGTTCATAGAGTCATGGGGTCATCACAGGATCAAATAGACCATAAGGTTATAGTATAATAGGCTATAGGTTATAGGACAACAGTCATAACATCAAACATACATACTAGAGAGTAGCCATTTCTTTGCAAAATTCATCTTTAGATGTTAGTATATTCAAAATAGAGGTATTTCCACCCTGGGGAACGTATGCGTAGTTCTGTGGATGATATTCAGTTGTGGGGGGATGTTAAGTACTGTGGGGGAATACCATCAGTACTGTGGAGGGATACTACCTTGTCGGCCCTTTTTACGCCAGCCCTAATTTAACGCCGGCCCTTTTTACGCCGGCCCTAATTCTGCCACCCCAAAAATCTGCTTTAATGCCATTTAGGGCTGCGTTTTACGCCGGACAAAGACCAAGGAAAGAAAATATTCAAAACTATATTTTACAGACGTGTTTTATTCTTTGAAAAAGATAAGAAAGTAGCTACTATCATGAAAAAATTAGTCAATTACGATCGTCGCTTTCTCGGTGCATTCTGTATCTACCTCTTCGTCCGACTGCACTTCGATGGCGTCTTCTTTCACCTCATATTCACACTGCTCCTCCCTAGTCTCATCTCTCAAATCATTGAAATGTATAAACACTTAAAGGAATCTAAAGAGCTCATTCTTTCCGGCTTTAGTAAGGCACACATCACTGAGGCAGTTACCCAAGCCTCAAACCTATCCCATTTGTGCGAAAACCCATTTCAGGACATAGACATATGATTTAGTAACTCTTAAACTAAAGAACACTAACTTTGCTAATCTATAGTAGTTTACTTTCTGTTTTGTTGCTGTTTCTCTTCTAATTTTGGTTAAATATACATTACTATATCCAAATTAAGCCTGAAATAAGGTGCATGTCAGAAAAAATATATTGAAAAATTAACGCCGCTTTTTGAGAAAATTTGTAAAATTTTGGCCCTTTTAACGCCGGCCCTATTAACGCCGGCCCTTATTCCGCCGCAGGACGAAAATTAACGCCATTTAGGGCCGGCGTAAAAAGGGCCGATAAGGTATTAGCAGTACCGAATATCCTCCACAGCACTGATGGTACCCTCAGCAGTACAGAACTACCTCCAATGTACTGATGTTACCCCCATACTGTACAGAACATCATCCACAGCATCCAAATCATCCACAGTACTGCACCGACGTCTTCCAGGATAGAAATACCCTAATTTTGCAGTGTAATTTGACTTTGATTAACGGTTAACCACTCACCAAGCACATGTGCAGAGACAGCACCAGCAAAAGCAGCAAGGGTGTGGAACTTTGATTGGGGATTGTGGCTTGGCCTTCTCCCATGGTAGACAGTAGGCGACTGTGTCCTGCTCTTGCTGCTGCGTCTGTGTTTGTTGTTTTGGTACCACGCGAAAACATGGAACGCTGGACTTTTTTACGCAAGAATTACCCATTTCCTGTGTGCTTTCACCTGCAGTGGACTCTTGCTGTTTTGTAGAGGAAATCATCGGAAACCATCAAGCGCAAGGAAAGGTTCTGTAAAGAAATATGGTATACCGTGAATGATAATGATCGATTTCGACATAGACCAGACGTGTATACAATACGTATTCAATTAGCAATACTTAGGCCCCGTTTACACTATACCGGATAGCTATCATCGCCTCGCATCACGGAATGCCCTCTATCGGATAGGGCGACCGTTTACACCATGTCGGATAGCATTTACATCATGCCACAACCATGCCGGAGTGATTTTCGTATCACCTACAAAGCGAAGTGATTTTCACTCCGAATGGAGGAGTGTCTCGTACCGGATAGCTGTGGCATGATGTAAACGGTACCCCCTATCCGATACGGAAACCGCAGTGCGACGATAGCTATCCGGTATAGTGTAAACCTGCACCTTAGACAACCTGCACCTGAGATCAGCTCAGCTCTATTTGGCTTCGTTCCCATATAGGTATTCCGTGCACACGAGAGCACAACTATTCGATACTATTTGGCTCCGCCAAGGCTACTTTGATATGATTCGCATTCAAATACCACTCCTTTCTTACAAATATAATCTTGTAGAATGATCGATTAAGAACACGAGGATGGCGAAAAAAATTGGAAACATAGTGAAACATAATAACTACTGAGACTTTTGCGTCTGATACTCATGAGAGTAGTAGCTACGTCAGAACAGTCTTTGATTGGTACAGAACTTGAGGATGGTGAGGAAAATCAAAAACAAAGAAAAACATAATAACTACTAAAGCTTTACGTCCGACACTCATCACAGAACAGTCTTTGATCAGTGCAGAACTTGATGATGGCCAGGAAAATTAGAAACATAGAAAAACATAATAACTACTTAAGCTTTACGTCTGACACTCATCAGAGTAGTACGTCAGAACAGTCTTTGATCGGTACAGAACTTGATGATGGCCAGGAAAATTAGAAACATAGAGAAACATAATAACTACTTAAGCTTTGCGTCTGACACTCATCAGAGTAGTACGTCAGAACAGTCTTTGATCGGTACAGAACTTGATGATGGCCAGGAAAATTAGAAACATAGAGAAATATAATAACTACTTAAGCTATTGCGTCTGACACTCATCAGAGTAGTACGTAAGAACAGTACAGAACTTCAGGATCGTGATAAAAATCGGGAAGATTGCGAAGCATAATAACTGCTTAGCTAAGCTTTACGTTTGACACTCCTTGAAGTAGTAAGTAGAAAGATATGGACAAAGTTATGTTCATCCAATTGGACATCTGCTGATGATTGATCTATTTTGCACTATACAAGAATGACCAGCTGCACTACATCACTAAACCAGCATGCACTATACCAGTAATCAGTTATCCTCTTAATTGATTGGCCTTTTCATACCCATGTCTGGGTATGACGGCTCTTTGCTTAAGCTATCAAAACATACGGCCTAAATTCTTTGTCGTTACGGTTAAAAGTCATTGGTGTTGGTAGTTATGCGTTGCTAAGGTGCACCAATCCTATCATGCATTGCTTGAAACGAGATCCACTTTCATCTGTGAAATCTTTTGACGATGCCTACTGTAAAAACGTGCAACTAAGAACCTAAAATTTAGGAACATGTCAGCCTTAGATTTCAAAATTTTGACCTCATTCGAAGTGCATAAATGCCAATTTTCTGGTTTAAAGTTTGTTTAATTTTACCAATGATAACAATGGTAGTTAAGGAGTGTCTAGAAGCCTATACACAACTAATAACTACCATTATTACTGATAATAACTACGATTTATTAAAGAGCCAGTTTAGGCTAACTCCCTCAAACGTAGGTTCTTAGTTGCGAGTTTTTACTGTACACGCATTTTATTTTATAAGCAATTTCAGCTCGTGCTCAGTACTCAAAATTGCTTAGCTAGAGGGCAAATCTGAGTACTGAAAATTGCTTAGCAATTGCTTAGCTTCTTATACTTGAAGATTTGTTGCTTATAATACTATCTCAGAAGTTGTTGTATAACAATTATCAATGATATCTTGCATAAAAATGTGTGCCAGGGTACTAATATCCACGGTAACCTACTTCTCTTATAGCTCCATGACCAATCTAATTAGAACAAAATTTTCAAATTGCTTAGCATTCCTCTATCCAGTACTGGAATTGCTTAAGTTTTTGTCATGTCGAGTACTGAGTTGCTTATAAAGCAATTGCTTATAAAAGAAAATGCGTGTATTCCAATACCAACACAGTGCACTACTTATATTCTTTGTAGCTACAGTTAAAAAGTATTCGGTTGGGTAGTTTTGCGTTGCTAAGATGAGTATTACCATCATGCCTTGCGTGTAATGAGATGCACTATCTTCTGCGGGATCTTTTACTAGACAAAAATCTCAATATTTTCAAAAATTTAATAGTTCCAAAAGTCTCAATATTTTCAAAAATTTAATAACGAAATGGAATAGTCCCACATGCAACTGCAGTGCCTACTGTGTTATTGTAAATTCGAAAATAAAACAAAATTGAAAACGTTTCTCCATCTATTATTCATTTTTAATTAAATTCGTCGATTTTTCTTCGTTGGTTTATATGTTTGCATGTTTTGTTGTATTAAGCTGGCTGTAGTAAGATATGGTTGTATGATAAAGTTAGAATATTTTAAAGTTGGAATCCTAGGGGGGTAAGGTGTACCAGAAGATGACGGGATAAGGGGCCCAGGATTGAGATACACGCTCTTTTTTTATAAGGAACCTAGGTCAGGGCCTAGTAGTAAAAGTTCCTTAATTTGAGACCTCTTTTGACCACTTTGTAGTTCTAAAAGTTCCTTAGTAGTTCCTTAATTTTAAGTGTTTACTTAGTAGATAGAAACAATTATCGACGCAAGAAAAGCATTAAAACTCAACATTTTGCGATAAACTCGTGATAAGGAAACATGAAATATATTATAACACAAAGAAGCTTAGGAAAGGCCTATAAAACGTTGAAGTTAGTTACATAGTCATTAAATAAGTTGCATATTTACATCAAATGAGTATATGCGAAATTAAGAAGAATAAAGTTCCTTAGTGATTTGACCTTTAGTAGTAAAAGTTCCTTAAGTTTTTCGACCTTCGACATGTAGGCTCATTATAAAAGGTTCTTTATAAAAAAGCGTGTACATACCCACCTTTAACGTTCATCGGTTATCACCCATATGCATGCAATGCATGATACGAAATATCCCTTAGCAATGCATGGTTACCAAAACTAACGACAAAGGAGAATTCCCGCCGTGATGAGGATTTTGATAGGAATCGGAAAAAATACCCAGCTTTTGTGTTACAATTTTAGCTGCATATAGCATGCTACAAAAAATACCTTGTAGTGTTATTTTTTACGATTTTAGCCACAATACACGCACTTTATTTTATAAGCAATTTCAGCTCGAGCCCAGTATTGAAAATTGCTTAGCTAGAGGGCAAATTTGAGTACTCAAAATTGCTTAGCAATTGCTTAGCTTTTTATAATTGAAGATCTGTTTCTTAAAATACTATCTCAGAAGTTTTTGTACAACGATTGTCAATAGTATCTTGCATACAAAAGTGTGCCAGGGTACTGATATCCATTATATCCTACTTCTCAATAGCTGCTGCACGGTTTTCATTAGCAATTGGATCTGAATTAGAATTTTCAAATTGCTTAGCAATCCTTTATCCAGTACTGGAATTGCTTAAGTTTTTGTCATGTCCAGTACTGACTTGCTTATAAAGCAATTGCTTATAAAATGAAATGCGTGTAACGTAGTAAACTACAACTACAACTACAACTACAACTAGGACAATATAATACAAAAATACTTTACACAAAACTTAGATTTGCCAATGGAGTGAAAACTTTCATCATTCAGCAAGAAATATTTGCTAGTACGTTCTTTCTTCTCTAAAACCCATGCCCTTAATTGAGGTTTCGGGACCGTCCAATGTCTATCAGCTAATCAAACTCGCAAGTTTATCGAGACAAGCAAGCAAACAGAAGCAGATTTATTTGTTAACCCAGGTTCTGTTTATGTCAGCTTGCAGGTGATGTGGACCTGTAGCTTTTTCCCTCATAAGTAATATTCTAGAACGAATATCCTGGGTACTCATTTACCGACTTCAGAAGGATAGACTGCTGTGAAGGCTGACGGCGTGTAGCTCATGATTTCAACCGTTCGTGGACTCGAAGTCGAACCTACGAGGTTGCCCTTTAAGGATTAGAAATCTAGCGCGTTAACCACTAGGCTACACCACTCATTAAGCGGAGAGGCTTTCTGGCCTATCCTAATGGATGCTACGTCTTTAAAGCGAAATTGCAGATGTTTGTGTCGTGTTCAGGCTATTGTTGAGTGCAAAAATCAAGATAAGAATTACGCATAAGATAAGACTTGTCAAACCTCAACGGGCAAGGCCCAGTTGCACTGACTTGTTTTTGACTCCAGTGACGTCAGTGACTATTTGCTGCTTGGAGATGGAAACCAGGCTTTTATTGATAATTACTGAATCGGTGTTCAATACGAAGAAATTACAATCCTTGAAAGAAGCTGGATTTAGAAATTATCTCGACTGATAATTATATCCCTCCTTTGAAACCAGTGGTGTTCATGCTAGCCCATTCAAACTGACAGATCGATGGTCTAAATCTAGATTTTTAATCTATTTCTATTTGGCAATTTCCAAAGCACACACACGTTTTTTTTTAAGAAGGCCTTACTCTGATTCAGTCTGCCTGAATCGTATCTTGGAGGTGATTCTTAATCGATTTATCACCCCTATTCTTCTCAACAATGTGTCTAAATTGCTTTTCTGGGCATGGTTGCACTTGCCTTGTGTTTATCACATGAACCTTTGAAGATCACAAAAATTTCTGACCCGAATTTTAGCCTGGCATTGCTGCAGCATTGATAAAGGTTGCCTTATGAAAAAAAGCGTTTGAATCAATTCTCAGCGATTCTCGAAAGCATATATTGATTTTGATATCGAAAATATCAGGCTCTGACCTCATCTCCAAAAGTGTCCTTCAACAGCCATGTCACTATCTATAGGCCTATATCGCAAACACAATTGAAGAGAACAAATTTGGGACGTTTGCGAAATGAAATAGAGCAAACATTTGATCGAAGACAGGGAAGTGGGAGGGCCTGCTGAATACTTTTGCAATCAAAATAGAAGCATGTTTAGAAAGCAAAACAGGTTATTCCATTTGTGATATATTTGCAGAAGCGAACGTTCGAATTCGTCCGATAAATTTCACAGTTGCTGTTGCTGTGGGTTTGTGTGAATACTGTACTAGCCACTTTGTGGAGGGGATGGCCGAGTGGCTTGGTCACTCAGCCCTAGATCAAAGAGTCGTGGGTTCGAATCGACTTCCAGATCTGTCACATGAAGTATGAGAGAATTTTCGAACACTCTACTCTTGTCAAAAAAGTAGAAGGAATCACGAGGTGTGGTCGCATCGAGAGGAAGGACCAGGGTCGTACTGCTCGATTAGTTCATTTATTTAGTGGACCCTTTGCCTAATTGCCTATTGGCCTATTAACTTGCACTATACAGTGCTACATTAGTGTACCTATTCTGTTATCCCTTTGTGGTTCGCACATTAACCAATACCTTACGAAGATAGTGAGCGTACAGTATTTAGTATCAACTATCAAAAACTACCCTGTGCTTTTTGCAGGGAGTGAGTTTAACTTTCTTTATGAACACCAATGAATAGAGATATTGGTAAGTTATAGTAATGAAATGTTTGGTATGTTGAGGAAATTCTTTAGAGTTGCTTTCACGAACTTATTGGGGTTTAAACTACACCAAACTCAGTACTGAAACTACAGATATACTTTTTATATACCGCCAACGGCATTGCAGTACCCTGCTCTGGTACTCTAAAATTCAATTTCCTGTGTTAGACCATGACTTGTGAATCGATGGCGATGTATTATTTTAGACATTCATTCAAGTTTAACTTATACACTTTTTAGATATTCATCTGAGTCTAACTAACGATTTTTTTGGTTTTATCTGATTTTTACTTTAACGCTTCATCAAAAGCCTAAAATGATATTTACTTCTCTATCTGGTATCCATCAGTTAACAAACAGTTTTATTCTAAGCTTTATATAAACCTTGGATACATCGTTTGACATAGCATTGGATCAAACCTCTTTACACTATTTGCCTTTTGGATTAAACGCCTTCGCTATATCGGATGTCATGACAATCGGGTCGACTTGCAAACTTTTACGGAAAGATAAACATAACATGTGCAATTTATTCATATGCGCAATTCTTTTAAACCGAGTTTGTGCAGCTGTATTTGATTCAGAAAATCAATTCATAGTGGAAATCTGCATCGAACAAAGACGCTTATAAACCTGTAGCTACGGGCTACGCTTATTTGATCGCAATATTCAATTCTCGATGAGCTTGGTGGAAGAAAAACCTGCCGCCCTGATTCTCTGCTTACACAACAGCAATTTTTAGCTTGGTAACGATTCGTATTTTTGTAGTCAAATTAGATTCTCGATATAACAAACCCCGAATATTACGATCACAGCCGTTCCCTTGGACTTTGCCTTATAAAATAGTTTTCTCGGTATAACGAACTCCCAATGTAACGAACAGTTCCCTTCAGAGTTCGTCATAACGGGGTTCCACTGTATCCTAAAGTTGTCTACCGATCAAACACTTTTCGAAACTTATAGCTACTGGTGCTCGATAAAGCTTATGATTTTGATTTTCTTTGCGATTCTGAAGCGAGGGCCGAATCTCGTACACCTTTCCTGAATGCCTATTGTTCTGATGAAAGTTCCTTGAAAATTGCTGACATCCTTTTTTCTGGAAAAAATCTCGTACACTTTGAAAGAAAGTGAAATACCCCTCGTTCTGAAGTTCGGTACTGATCAAGCACACTCCGAAACCAAGTGCAGCTATTAAATAATACATATTTCAAAATTGAATTTTTCCCAATCGTAATGAAGAGAGAGCAAACTGCATATAGGGAAATCAATAGTTTAGCTATACCCTGAAAGGTCATTAATCGTTCAGATTCATTTTAAAACATTTGCGTGAAGACCTCGTGTCTTAAGTGACCGGTTATGCATTTTTCGTGCATCCAAGATACATGTCATACTTCATCAAAGCAGTTGTTTAAAGAGTTTATGAAAAAATCCCCAAAATGCAGAAAGAGGTTCTTAAAAGAAGTGGTTTTCTTGCTTTCTTTATAGTTGTAAAAGCAACTAACAGCATAATGATTTATATTCAGTCTTTGAATGGTACAAAACTTCAAAATTGCCAGAAATATCGAAAACATAACGAAACGAACACATGGATTGCTTAAGCTGTTTGTCCGACACTCAACAGAGTAATACGTCAGAAAGAGAACGAAACAAAAGCTCAACAGACTTATATACCCAGATATGGATCGAAATAGGCCAATCAGGAAAGCGCTATTTTTCGATATTTCTTGCGATTTATATTCAGGAATACGAGATCAATGTCTAAACATTCTTACGCCTACAAGAAGACGACATGAACAGATCCATTAGTACGTCTTGATGTATACAAACCAAAGCAATTTGTATTCACCTCTTGGCAATGCATAAGAGCAATTGCAAGCTCAATAGCGATTCTTAATTGTCTGCTTTAAGCTGTTTTGACCATCTGTAGCGATCAAAAAAATCTAAACCTCGAATCCCCTATAGGAATACGCTGTTATGACCATCTGTACCGATCAAAAAAATCTAAACCTCAAATCCTCTATAGGAATACGCTGTTATGACCATCTGTACCGATCAAAAAAAATCTAAACCTCAAATCCTCTATAGGAATACGCTGTTATGACCATCTGTACCGATCAAAAAAAATCTAAACCTCGAATCCTCTAAAGGAATACTTGAAAATATTGAACTCTTGCAAACTCGAACGTTACAAACAAAATTCTTGTTTTTCTCCTTGGGAATATATAAGAGTAATCGCAACTTGAATACGATAAAAACCCGCTACTTAGACCTTGAAAATAAGAACCTGCTTGCCTTAATTTTTCGATTATCAGCTGCTCTTCGCCGAAACTCCAAAAAGATCCTTCCAGGTAGCCTGCCGTAGACAATGTGAAAAACCGTATAGTGAGGCCCCCCATATTTGTACGTGAAGCGTTATTTGGCATATTTTCGCGCGTGATTTCGTGTTTTAGATATTTTCGGTTCGTGAATCCGTGATCAAAGAATCCTTCGTGCAGCGTGATTTGTTGAAAATGAGGCCGTTATTCCGTGAAAAGGAGTTTTCAAGTACGTGACGCGTTCTGATGGAAATTAGATGGAAAAGATCGTGAAACTTCTGTTTTAAGGTCCGTGATGGCGTGATAAACGAAAAATTGACGCGTGAATCCGTTATCCAGGGGTACTATGGGGGGGCCTCTATAGTTATCTTCCTTGAAAAGCGTGCTGAAATCAGTGTCTAAGCACTTTCGGCCAAGCTGCACTACGCTGTTGTTGTTAACTGAATTTACTTGAGAAGCTGGGTTTCGGCTAGCTCATAGAGAGTCGGTTCTATGTCGCAGGTTTTTTTTACAATTACTTTGATTTGTGTGGAGTTTTGAAGCGGAAAATTGCAAAAAATGTATTTGAACTTTTCTTCTAACACAAACCAGAGTGATATGTCTGAAACATTAGCAAGAAAAATCGTAAACACAATATGCCCGTCTGACACTCATTAGAGTGATACGCCTGAAAAGATCTTTGATCGGTACAGACTTCAGGATAGCGAGAGAAATATGAAACATAGCAAATCAAGATGTACTCAAGCTTTTCATATGACACTGCTCAGAGTAAAATACTTCTTAAAAAGAGAACGTAAGAAAACCAAACACGTTGTACTCTGACGTACAATATTCTTTGCTTTGATTTTCCTAGCTTTTTTGAAGCTCTTCACCGACCAAAGACACTTTATGGTTTTAGAATATAGATCTTACCAACCTTTGATGGATATAAACCAAATCTTTACTCTGTACAGACCAAAGATGCTTCTTCTTGAAGAGGAGTTGATATCTACTATTCTTGATGTGTAAAACCAACCGCTTGATTCTCTACAGATCAAAGACACTTCAACTTTCGAAAGAAGTTGATATCTCCAATCTTTGACGGATAGAACTAAAAATTGTTTTTCGAATTGATGAAAGACACTCCGACTCGAAGAGAAGTTAATATCTGCTATCCTTTGACGGATGAAAACAAAATCCCTGATTCTCTGCTCAGATATATATCAGACCAATGAAGATTATCCACTGCTTGTACAAACCAGCAAGTCAAACTTTCTTCAACCTACTCCCACCGACGAAGAATCTAAGATAGTGAGGAATATTTTCTGTCTGCTGGACTGAACCAGGAAATTTCAACCTTTAAATTATGCAACGTAAAATACCATCTGAAGTTGTGAAGGGAAAACCAGCTGAAGTTGCTCGATGTCGATTCTCGCAGTCAAAACTGGTTTCTCGTGCTAGTCTTCGTCCCTTATCGACTGCTGTATGTTATTAAGCGCTTCGACTGAGACCTGCTTTTTGAAATCAATAGTGATAAAAACACCTGTTCCTCAGATCGCAGAAACGCGGCTTTTCTGCAGATTGAGCGCAGAACATTTCATTTCAACTCACAGTTGTACTGGTTCTTTTAGCAGCTTTTATTTCTCGTTAGTTCGTCATCACATAGTCAAGATAATTTGTGAGAATTTGATCGATTTTCCAGATCCTGCTTCGCCTCAAGTTTATCATCCATGGTCGTCAGAGAAGACCTTACCAACTAAACGCGATCATGCTAACCACCGTCCTCTGCCAGGTCAATAACTTGGCTCAATATCCTTCAGGTGTATCCAGCCTAGCGGCCTATCCACTGTGAGCAATTTGATTAAAAACTCAGCTACAATGTCGATAGGCCTGGAGCTGACACCAGAAGGCTACTGTGGTGACGCTTTCCATTATCGAAATGAGGGGGCCTAAAATGATGACCTGAGGGTTAAAGTGATGGCACGTTAGGGCCTAAAATGATATCATGGCTGATCTGTGCCCTAGACTAAATCTCATGGCGAGGATTGCCGAGTGGTTAGATCACTTGACCCTTGTTCAAAGGGTCCCGGGTTCGAGACCACCTTCAGACCTGTCAAAAAGTGTGAGGAGAGAATTAGCCAGCTCTCTGTAATTCCAAGCAAAAAGGCAAAAGGAATCACGAGGTGTGGTCACATCGAGAAGAAGAACCAGGTTCACACTGCTCTATTAGTTTACCTCTTCAGTGGGCCCTTTGTTAGCACATAAACCCAAACCTTGGAAGATAGTGAGCGTTTGTGCCTATCAACTATCAACTATCAACTATGTCCGAACGATTGAGTCCCTAATTCAACTATTAAACGAAAATTGATAACGAGGCTAGAGTTACCTTTGAATACTCCAATAACTAAGTCTCAATAAAATGTCTTTGAACACAACGAGGTTGAAATGACGTAATAACAGTAATGAAAATGGCAAAGGTAGAGGGGTAATCAAGACAGCTACCTAACTTATTATCTGATATATGACTGTGGTTCGTGTGCTTGCTTTTGCTGGGTAAAGTCCCTTCTTCGAGACGGGGAAAAGGCATATCAGAATATTGCTAGCCCACACTGATCTCAAAATAGACTGGATCGAGCATTCTTTCGTTTCTGCAGCCAAATGTTTGAAGCCAATTGCTTAGGCTTGTACTTGACCTCCCAATATAGCTGCCAAAGAAATCATATTGACTTGATTCTTTGTTAACGATAGCTGGGATGGGTAGTAGGAGGGGAGGGGGATTGTAAAAGGTCCGTAGCCTGCAAAAATGTTTAGCAATAAAAAGTTTTTCAGCTTCTTAAAAATGCTGCTACAGACTTCGCAGACATGAAGGTTCGCAGGCATGAAGGTAAGTTTTGTTTTGAATTTCTATAGCGTTGTAATCGGTTTAGTTTATTTTCAAGAAAAAATGTTGTTTTTAAAACATTTTTCCTGTGCGCTTTCCCCTTGTTTCCTTGCATTGTGAAAAGTTTGACCAGGGATGATTATTCTGAGCCCGTTTTTTGGGTCCTGGTTCTATAAGATACTCCAGAGCCCGAGCTGGCTCTCGACAGCCCTGTTTATGCTCCCCGTGTGAGACCGTACCTTATGAGGGGGGTGGTCTCAGGCCCGTATGAAGCGGGGGGGGGGGGGGTAGGGATGGCATTTGCCCCCCTAATAATCCTAAAATTCAATTCTAACAGCATGGTCCCTTGTCTTCCTATTGCTCTCGAACAATGGTTGCCCCCCCCCCCCCACTAAAAAATGTTTCCCAAGCTACGGTGCTTGGTGGTCTAGAAACCAAATCAATACCCATTCATTTCACTATTGCTTCTGCTAGCAAACCTGAAAAGCACGACGAAGGTGCATACCAGGGGCGGATCTAGGGTTCTTGGTGACTGTTGCAGAAACATTTATAGCATACAAACGTTTTTAAAGATTTTCAGACCATATTGGTCTGAAACCTGCACACTAATAAAAGAGAATTGCTACAAGTTACGAGACTCATTTGCTAGTAGAACTAGGGTGCACAATAGAGAATCATCGCCGTATCACTAGCCGATCGCCGTTTAGAGAGCATGGATTCAATATTGTCACCAGGGCTTACACTACTGGGAGAATGGTTTCTCCCAAGGGAGGCTAGGCACTACCCCCTCCATCGAAACGCATCTACAGGTGATGTGTTCAAGGTTTTACGGTTTATCATCAAGTGTGTGTTGTCCTGTGATGTTCAGTATCGTCAACAGGATTCACGCTACTGGGAGCTAGATTCTCCCAAAGGGGAGCTTGGCTACTACTCCCTCCATCTAATCAATTCTGCAGGTGATGTATTCAAAGTCTTATAGTTCATAAACAAGCGTGCATAGCTCGGAGTTCCATGCATGATGTTATATAACATCTGAAGATGTTTGCTTGCATTCAATAATTGTACTGCAATTAGTCACAGCTAGCCTAATAAATGTAATGGGTGCGTCAGTGGACTTATCCGCTTAATATGAAAAGTCAGCATTATATAGCCCTTAATCAAAGCAACCAGCAAACATGGATAATTATTGAGATTGAGCACAGGAGCACTAGGCTTTCCGCTTCCCTCGCTGAAACAGCCAGTGTTCATTTCTTACAATCAACAATGGGGACTCTAAAAGCAAAACCTTCAGATAAGCAGCACCGTAGCTCGGGAAAAATTATAGGGGGGGGGGGGGACTATTGTTCTAGGGACCATACTGTGAAAAATTGAATTTCAGTATTATTGGTGGGTAATACCCCCTCTGCCCCCAGTTTCCTACGGGCTTGCGGATAAGATGTGGGCTCTGCCCCCGGTACACTAATACGAAGAAGGACTTAACCATTATTTCATGCTGTCCTGTCCGGTTAAGACGAATAATAGAATTCATGCTAAAATTAGAGGAAAGAAGAATCCTACGCCTGAAAATCTGACTACGACTTGAGTAGAAGTAGCAGTAGTTTGGATCCGCCACTGGACTGCAGCATAACAATTTGACCACAGTGCAGCTAAAAAGAAATAGACCGCTGCTGTTGCAATGGTATCATGGTGCCTAACACGCTATAATAGGTACCCAACTAGTTTCGTTCCAGGAGCCTTTTCTTCGGTAATGCTGTCATGATCTCCCAATTGAATTGCAACGGCTGCAGCCTAAATCTTTGGCAGCTGTGGTCCAGTTCTGGTAGCTATGTGTTGTTAAGGGCATGCATATTCCCATTTTGCATTGCTGTACTGAAATCTACCATGTTTTGCAGAGTCCAAGCTATATTTTGCATGTTTATTGGTGGGTGTGGATATGTTAGGGTTGGAGGATGAAAAGAGTTGTTACACTAATATTCACAGTCATACCCATCCAGGTCAAAAACCCAAAATGTCTTAAAGACATATCAATAATGAAGAGAGAGCACTATTTCTAGTGTCGTAGTTTTGAGCATACACTTTTTTCAATAAGCATCTGGCCTTTGGTCCCAGTCCAGCACTCAAAGTTGCTTAGTAAATAGTTTTGATTTTCAGCCCTCGAAGTTGCTTTACAGTTGCTTAAGTTATGAAAAAACAAAATGTAGACATTTCCTTAACCCAAAGCGTTCAAATAAGATGTTGGACATGTAAAAGAACCTTTAAAAAAGTACCAAATGCGATTCTATTTACTATGAAACATAGTGTGTTAAAACATGGTCAAGCACCCTCAGCGTTGTTTAGCGAGTGCATAGTTGCTTGGCTTATTTCAACAAACCCTGAAGTTGCTTATTGTTTGGTTCATTTCAGCCCTGGCTGGTCTGGTTTCTTATTGACTAGTTACTTATTGTAACTATTATTGAGTAGACTTGCTCCACGAGTCCTTGTTTCCCTACGTTCTCTGATATGCAGACGTCACTCCGGTAATAAGTTAGCTGACCGAAGTGCACACAGGGAGACAAGGACTCGTGGAGCAGGTCTAACTAACTATTGAGTTGAATTAAATACTATTGAATTGCATTGTTTTGTCTTTACTTCCATTCCACCTATATCATCGATATAGAGCGTGCAAACATGGCGGTCGAAAACGGAGAGAATAATGCGAATAATGAAGTTAGTTTTACCGAGGGTGAAGTCGAGAACAAGGCTGAAAATGACAGATCTCAGGACCAGGAGGCAAAGCGAAGTGAAAATCGAAGGAAAAGCTCGTCCAGAGACTCGAAGCTTGCTCCTGGAGACCATACTCTTGTCCAAAGGCTCGACAGATCGTGGCGTAAGTTGAAATAGGCCTAACAATACAACAACAACGTGAACTATCATTCGTTAATGAACTGCTCCTGTGTTTTCATTTTAGGCTTTTCTGAACTATAACCTGCACTGTTACCAAGGGGGTAGATCTGACCTAAAAAGGGGCAGGATCCTCTAGCCTATATAATGTAATTCACCCCCAAAGTATATTGGTGTGCAGTCAGGTCCCAGTTTGCAGTATGTGGCATTGGCATGGGCGCACCCGAGATCAATTTCCGTTTGCTTGGGAACCGCACCTAACTATAAATATCAACCAGGAACTTTTTTGAAAGGCGCACCTGCCATTTCGACACCTTGTTTTTGGTTAAAAAAAACTCTTCATTGTCACTCGCAGTTAGGGACTGCATACGTCCCAAAATTCTTCTTGATTCAAGACTAATTCTCAGCAAGAAACATACACGATTACCTCCCTAAAGAGTGGATCAGTCACTTCAATTGATCACATTGTGCTAGTGAGTTCAACCAATATTTAAAAAATCATTTTCTAAAATGCGCCATACACTTTTTTTATGAGAACAATTTTATAAGAACACGAGCCTCAGATTTTGCATTGCCAAATCTTAAGAACGATTTAAGAACAAACCGAGGCTGACCATTTCAAGGTCAATATAAAAATTATACAAAATAACCACGAGACTGACTAATAATTACAAAACAAGCAGATTGACAGCACACAGGTATATCAGTTGGTCAAGAGAGTTCACATTTGAACCAATTAACACAACTGATAACGAAAACAGGCTTCCAAATTATTATAAAGTAAGAAATATTTAAGAAAATTTCAGGCTGAAAATAGAGGAATATTTAAGAACAGCCAGCTTCAAATAAAATTCACTGGTTCTTATAAAAAAAAGAGTGTAATTGTGTGGGACAATCAATCTGTGCATGCGCAAGTCAGGTGGCATGCCCTCCCCCAGCTGCGAGTTTCATTGTCTGCATCCGCCATCTTGAAAGAAAGTTTCCTTCTGGGTTTTATCGGAAACGTAGGGGAAAGTTTGTCATAGTTGTAGGGGAAAGTAGAGAGATTCAGCATTCTCTGTAGGGGAAACCAGCCACTTCAGCGTGGCAGCCCTGTGGGGACATCGCAGGCATTATTTTTCTCCCTTGATTGCGCTTGCTATTTGAAATCAACAAGAGATTGCGACTGCGTTTTGGCATCGTGACGATAATAGCTGACATTTTTATTATTACTAATTTTTGTTTGTTTTCTGTTGGGACCTGAAGCAATTTTCGGGAATTAAACCGCACTTCATGTAATTTTTGACCCCTTTCAGGTGCGCACCTGACTTCTTTTGGCGCACCTGCACCTCAATTTTATCAATCAGCGCACCTGAGATTTTGTCGTAAAGTGCCACATTCAGCAAACTGGGTCAGGTCCAAACGTAGTAGTATACAAGGATCATAACAACGTTGTATACTACGATATTCTGATGATGCAAGGCCTAGTTGTTGCAGAGGAGCTTTGTCCGCATGGAAAATGTTTTTCTAGCACTTATTGCATTAAGATTATGTTGTTGCAATTCATTTTAGGCCGAAAATCAAAGGTTTTAATGATGATTCATCGTAGTTATTTTGTCTTTAATATAGGAAAGCAAAGAGAGTTTTTTTACAAAGATTGTATCATAGATAACATAGATGGTCATCCTTTGACTATATAAACTTTTTTGACACAGCTTTTGGCCTTTGTAAATGTCGCAAAGTTATTACTGAGTATACTATGTATTTACCCCGTCAACATTGAAGTATATTACGATCATTGTAGTATACTATGACATCGTAGTATAAACTACATCATAGGATACTACGTTTCGGCCTGGCTGTGTGTCTAGACAACAAAATAGCCCCATCTCCCCATCACCTTTTGGTTAGTCCTAATTATGCACTAAGGGTGGAAAGTTTGTCAAAGGTTTGTCTATACCATCAGAACATTTTCTAAAAACAATAGATACCGTAAACCGGGGTTACTTTGGCTTTTGAGGTTTTTTGGCTGCCCATGGTAGACAATAGAAACAATTGTTTATAGGCTACTGGTTGATACTCTTGAAAGAGTTCAAAAATACTTTCAAGAGTATCAACCAGTAGCCTATAAACAGTTGTTTCTATTGTCTACCATGGGTGGCCAAAGTAACCTCAAAAGCCAAAGTAGCCCCGGTTTACGGTAACATACATGTTTTCCAGTATAGATGGGGTAAATGCACATATCACCATGGGGAAAGAGTGATAGATAACATACCCCTGTTTACCGCCACGAAAAAGGGACAAATCTGGCTTAGTTTATCTTGGTCAGCCTTTTAACCACAAGCTTTATTTAACTCCCACTGGGAATGGTGGCAGTAAACAGAGACGTATGTTTGTTGTAAATTTTTCACAAATTATTTCATAAGGCTGTTACCATATCAGATGTTTTAAAGAGTAAGATTGTTCATAGTTTTGTATCAACTTGCCTTCTGTTGCAGATCCTGCGGAAATAATTCACTCAAGGATTACAGAAAACCGGCTTGAATATTATGTTCATTACGAGGGATGTGAGTATGAGATTTGAGATCATTTAATCCGTACTCAGGAGGGTTGGCAGGCTATTAGTGAAGGGGTACAGAAAAATAGACCCTAACGAAAAGGGGCACTGGGTTGGGGAAAAGTGTAGTGATACCATGCAACTGGGTGGGAATTCATGAGCTCAGAAAAATGTTGCTAAAAGATTATTAATTGAGATAATTTGTGAGAATGAAAATGACCCGAGTAGGACTCGAATCCATGACCTCTAGATTCATACTCTAGAGCGCTACCACTGCGCAACTGGGGCTTCTAGAAACCCAGGCCATTTATTCATACAAATTGCACCACTAGTCTAGTGAATCTAGAGGTCGTGGGTTTGATTCCTACTTGGGTCATTTTCATTCTCACAAATTATCTCAATTGATTTTCCAAATCCTGCTTCACCTCTAAAAGATTATTGCTCGCATGTCTTCTTTTTGATTAGGATCTCAAGACAAGACATAGGTTAACAAATATAACAGGGGACACTTCTTATATATAAAATGGGCCTCATGATTTTTGGCTGATGGCAAGCAGGCTAAATATGGTCCTAAATCATGACAGTATGTCGGTGCAAGAGCCTTATGCTGTATCCTGCTCCAGGCCCATTCACAGAAAGGCATTAATTCATGTTAGGATTTAAACTCTCATTCAGAGACATATTTACATATAATTTATTTCTCCAAGTGAGACCATAAGCCTTTTGTATTTATGGAGATATTGATGATGACAGTTTGACAAGATAACATAAACATTGAAAATTGGTTGCAGTTAATAGAAGACTGGACGAGTGGGTGAGTGAAGATCGTATTGACAAGCCAGAAGATGAAAGACACAACAACGACATGTCATCAGAAAATGACCTCTCTGAAAGAAAAATAACAAGAAATCAGAAAAGAAAACACGACGAGATCAATCATGTTCAGAAGGTAAGCAAGAACTTTTTTATTTTATATTTTCTACCGTTTGAGTTAGCTTCATCTTCAATGCATGTCGTACAGAACATATCATTGACCATTTAAATGTACACTAAATACTATACCTACACTAAAACTTGTTATCTGCGAACTAAAGGTTACAGATTAGCCCAGAAAAATTGAGTGTAGCCTATTCGCAAAACTTAGCATGTACTGTAATCAATTCGGGTTATTTGAGGTACAACTATCGAAGCGTATCAATTTGTAACGTTAGTCAGGGTACCACACCTCTAAAGCTGATGTGGACCTGCAGCTTCTGCCACTGAAATTGATATGCTTTTGGAATAGACAAAAGTCCTGATACTCATTTAGTGCTTTGGTAAGAACGTACACCTAGGTTGACGGATGGCTTATATTAGTTAGTAGTTTTTGGTATTAAATATTTATTTTATTTGTAGTCCTATGCAGAAATGGATCCTACAACAGCAGCACTGGAGAAAGAACACGAAGCAGTAAGTATTGTAATTTGCTATATATATATAGTATATGACAATATAGTATAGGACTATTATACTATAGTATAGGACTATATAGTTATTATGAGTAGAGGCAGCTCAACAATCAACTAAAAATGTTCAAGGCTCCTACATTACTATGTTGGCAACTTGTAATACTGCAAAAGTTATAGAGGATTCCAGGGACTACTGCGCCTTAGGGCACCACACTTTTGCAGAGTTATCTATTTGGAAATGTTTAAATATGAAGTGTATCTAGTAATGTAGAGTAGAAGCAAGAAAGGAGACCAGTTTTTGTTACTTGGTGTTTCATGTTCTCGTTATCATCAGACATTACAGTTTGTCTAATGATTGCACCATCAACACTGATAACACCATAGATACACTCAAAATACAAAAGAGTGCTCCGGAAGCTACAAATACAAAATGGAAAATATAAGTAATGTGTTCAAAAGAACCAACGTGCCCCCCAAGTTATCACCATACTGGCAATGTAGCAACTCTTAAACGGGCATACGATGTACTGTGACACATTGTTGTTGTTTTAGAACCGAGTGCTCAAATTGCAACAAGAGCAATTAGCGAAAAATAAAGTAAAGTTTCAGCTGTGTCTCTTGATCACATTCTGATAATAATGTAATTTATATATTTTTATCTGTAGATAACGCGAGTGAAGTACGTTGACAACATTGAAATTGGTAAATTTGAGATCGACACTTGGTACTTCTCACCGTTCCCTGAAGAGTACGGTAAACAAACGAAGCTGTATATCTGTGAATATTGCGTCAAGTACATGAAATACGAGAAAACCTACAGAAACCACCAGGTAACTTGGTTTTGTGAATCAATAATCAATCGAGATAATTTGTGAGAATGAAAATGACCCGAGTAGGACTCGAACCCACGACCTCTAGATTCGTACTCTAGAGCGCTACCAATGCGCAACCGGGGCTTCGAGAAATCCAGGCCATTTCATTCACACAAATTGCACCACCACTCACCGAATGCAGGGACGAACCTATCCGGGCTCTTTTAACACTTGGACCTGCCGAAGGGCGATGACTTTTCTCACACCAGGGAGACCATCGCAGTCCCATCACTGGATAGAGTTCCTTTGATTTTCCAAATCCTGCTTCTCCTCAAGAATGAATGATCAAATTGTAATTACGAAATTTGACGTCAATGTCTTATTTGATTCCCTTTAAGTTTTTTCAATGGAATATGAAATATTTGCAACAGATAACTGTCGAAGACAAATACGATATCAGGAGGAGCCAAATATCATGACTACCACCTGTCATTAGACATCAAATTATACAATACACTATTCATGAAAAACAAATATTTACAGAAACAGATGAATACAAGAAAGAAAAGACGGACGTGGTACTTCATTGCTTTTTATTAATCCAGGCCTATTCTATGGTTATTCTTGGATTATTTGATATCATCAAACCAAAAGCTTCAGTCTTGTTTTGCTTTTGTGTTTTCCAGGAAACATGTCCTCATAGACAGCCTCCAGGAAAAGAAATATATCGAAAAGGAAAGATTTCTGTGTTTGAAGTGGATGGCAAGGAACGCAAAGTAAGGAATTTTATGTTAACAGTCTTGATTTTATGCATTATAGCTTCGTCTCCTTTCCTTTGTTTTGGTATTGAATGATTGAATTCTGTTTAACATACTTATTTGACTAAGACCGATTCTTGTGTCCAGCAGGGCAACGGTAGCATTCACTACATTAATATGTATGGTAGTATAAAGGTCCTAGTGTGTTTATTGCATCCATTTATGAGTGAGCAAGTTTATGTTTAACATGTTAACCCAATTGAGGCAAGGTCTTATTTCCAGCAAGGGCATGGAAGCATTCACTACATCAATATGTATGGTAGTATAAAGGTCGTAATGTGTTTATTGCATCCATTTATGAGTGAGCAAGTTTCTGTTTAACATGTCAACCCAATTGAGGCAAGGTCTTATTTCCAGCAAGGGCATGGAAGCATTCACTACATTAATATGTATGGTAGTATAAAGGTCGTAGTGTGTTTATTGCATCCATTTATGAGTGAGCAAGTTTCTGTTTAACATGTTAACCCAATTGAGGCAAGGTCTTATTTCCAGCAAGGGCATGGAAGCATTCACTACATCAATATATATAGTGGTATGAGGTCCTACTGGTAGTTTACTAGTGAGTCAGTAAGCTCTGTTTTAACGTGCTAGGTTGGGCCTTGTTTCCAGCAGGAGCAAAGTAGCATACAATACATCACTACAAACCAGGGGCGGCTAGGAGGTTGAGAGAACAGGTATTGAAAAAACTGAAGTCCACACCCTTTCGACCACGCCCTTTCTTCAGGAAATATAGTCTATTTTGCACCACAGAAATTAAGCCTTTCAATTTCCACATCAGTTTTAATGAAAGAACCCAATTTCGTTATAACTACAGCTTATAAATCTGCATCACAAACTTTTGTTTTGTTGTCTGCAGGCTTCCTATAAATTGATAAGAGTCAGGGCTAATAGTGGATCCCGTCTTGTCGGCTATTTGCCGTTTGAAGCCATAAAAAATGCCCGGTATTGAAATTTCCTTATGAATACAGGAACAAGGAGAGGGGCACTGAGAGGCAAATGCTCCCGTCAATCAACTTAGTACAAATACAAACACAGGGTATTGTGGTGTGCAACTATCTGCTTTGGTGCAAGGTATTCTGTATGACGCTGGTTCTAAACCTCAATGCACAGAATAAAAAAACGAGTGGTTAACTTATCTAGTTGGCTATAATTTCAATTTGAAGATTTCTGTGATGCAAATGGGCGTTAGTAAATGAAGAGAAGTGAAAAAAGTGAAAACAAATTTGGGTCAGTGCAGCTTCCCTTCTGTAACCCTGGTCGGTGCAGCTTTGGCCAGTCCAAGCTCTGTGCTAAGTCACTCTTTAAAAAAATATTGCTCCTTAAAACAATTGATTTTTACGGTAGATTTTGGTTCATTTTTACGTAAATTCTGTTCTGAAAATGCACCAATTTGCATCTGAGAGAATGTAGGTTTCAAAATGTTTCAGGGATATGCTCAATACCTACTGGCCTCTCGTACTGACCAACTATGGACAGCTGCTTTCGGGCCTAAAAGGGCTTTTTCTTGTGCTTTTTAGAAGCGTGTCAATGCGGTAGTAAAAGATGGTGCAGTCGATAAAGTTCATGAGTCATAAATCCCACGGTATATCTTTGATCCCACGGTCTCTCTTTGATTCCACGGTCTCTCTTTGATCCCAGGCAGGTTCACTGACTCACAGACTAAAATTAGTCATTTGAAAGGAACAGAAAACGGAAAATATATTTTCAGCCGTTTGAATGTTTCTACAAGGAATTGAATGAAAGAACATTAATATTGAAGTATCTTTATTTAAGAACATTAGTTTCTTGTTGTGTAGTTCCAAGTAATTTGCAAGCGACAATAACAAATCTTTTTAGGAATTTGACAAGCATGGTCGGTCAGCTGCTTCGAAGTGTGCAATGACGCAGAGCTTAGTCTGTGTTGAGGTTCACATTAATCAAGCTATGCTAATCCAAGAAGGGTTTATTTATCCATGCTTAGACACGTATTTAGAGATTCAAGGATAAAAACCACTCGGCATAAGGGGGAAGGGGTATTTGTATATATGAAGGCAATCAGCTAGGATAACACTGTTACACCCGAGTAGACTTGACTTTAGTTCAATCTGACTAAAAAAATTTGATAATGGATTAATGATAGCGGAAGATGGTCACCCTGGAGAGCTTCTATGCAGTAATGTGGGGTTTTCTGCACTTTTGTGGGTTTTAAGTAGTGTGGAGGATATTCAGTTCGGTGGAGGATGCCATAAGTACTGTTAGGAGATATCATTAGTGCTGTAGGGGGATGTTCAGTACTGTGGAAGTAATACCCACATTGCTAATTGTATCCCCTCGCAGAACTGAATATAATCCACAGTACTGATGGTATCCCTCAACTGTACTGATGGTAGCCCTCGGCAATACTGAACATCCTCCACAGTACTGATGGTTTCCCTCCACGGTACTGAATATCCTTTGCCGAACAGAATGTCTCCCCCACAGTACAGAAAACATTCCAAATGACTGATGGTATCCCCCACAGTACTGATGGTATCTCCTGCAGTACTGCACACTGCAGTACTGAACACTACCATAAATCAATTTCCTAAATTTCTCTTTCCTAGATATACTGTCAAAACATGTGTTTATTGGCGAAATTGTTCCTTGATCACAAAACTCTATACTTCGATGTGGAGCCGTTTATGTTTTACATCTTAACCGAAGTTGACCGAGAAGGTTGTCACCTCGTTGGCTACTTTTCAAAGGTAAGACTTTTGTTTCGAATTTTGATCAAAGTTGACCGAAGAGGTTTTCATGTGATTGAGTATGTTTCAACGGTTGTGTTTATATATTACATTTAAGCCAAAGTTGACCGAGAAGCTTTTCATATGGCTGGCTATACCTGAAACGTCATGCTTTTGTTTGAATTTTAACGGAAGTCGACCGCGAAGGTTTTTAATTGTTGGCTATAGCGAAAATGTTATGTTTGTGTTTCAAATTGAACCAAAGTTCACCGAATAGGGTTTTCATTTGGTTGGTAATTGTTCAAACGTTATACATATGTTTACGTTTTAACAAATGTTGACCGAGGAGGTTTAATATGGTTACTTTTGGTTCAAAGGATATGTTTATGTTTTACATTTCAACCAGAGTTGCCCGTGAAGGTTATCATATGGTTAGCTATGGTTCAAGCGTCATGATTTTGTTTGTATTTTAACCAAGGTTGACCATGAAGGTTTCATATGATTCAAACGTCATGATTTTGTTAACATTTTAATAGAAGTTATAATATGGTTAAAATGGTTATGCTTATGTTTTCTTTTCTGAACAAACTTTACCGAGAAGATTTCTATATGTCTGGCTGTGGTTCAAAGGTTATGTTTATGTTTTCTATTCTAACCAAAGTTTACCGAGAAGATTTCCATATTGGCTGTGGTTCAAAGGTTATGTTTATGTTTTACATTTTAACCAAAGTACATCATCTTTACTCGCGTTTCATCTTTACAGGAGAAAGAATCCCCAGACGGCAACAATGTTGCATGCATTCTCACATTACCACCTTATCAAAGAAAAGGATACGGAAAATTCCTCATTGCTTTCAGTAAGTCTCGTCGTCTATTTTTACCAGACTATTTTTAATAAAACATGAAAATGTGTCCCCTCAGATTAATATAGCTCTAGCGAGAATAAAGTTTTTGGTTCTAACTGATATGCAATTCAAATTTCAGTTGAATTTTTAATTCTATCAGGCAGGCCTACTGACAACTTATTATCCTTCAGTTTTGTCAAGGGACACCAAGATTAAATTTTTTACAATTCAATCGAAGCTTTTATTTGCATTTACATCATCGACCAAATGTGTAAATTTTCTTGAAAGTATATTTTGGCTGCTATAAGAAATGCAAGCTGTTTCTTCTCCAAAGCTACCACCATGCTGCATCTGTAGCTATCAGTGTCCTCCCCTGTCCAAATCACACTTAGATCGTAACATAAGGAAGGCAGAGGCTTTGAGTTGGCCAATAGTTCAATAAGTTTTGATATCTAACAGAGGCTTGTTGTAGGGTTCTTAAATTTCAGAGGTGTGAGATAGTTGTTATTGTTGTGGAACATGTTTTCATAGAAAGGGTGTATTTCAATTATGGTTTATAATTCATTTTTGAAAATTTGAGGTTTTTAGAAGATACTAATTTCGTTTTAGGTTACGAGCTTTCAAGAATCGAGCAAACTGTGGGTTCTCCTGAAAAACCGTTATCAGACCTTGGGAAACTGAGTTACAGAAGTTACTGGACGTGGATTTTACTCGACATCATGAGAACAGAAAGAGGGACGCTTTCGATCAAAGATCTCAGGTTTGTTGTTTAAGTTTATGCATCATTTCATTGTGATTACATTCTTTTTTTTATAAGAACAATTTTATAAGAACACAAGCCTCAGATTTTGCCAAATCTTAAGAAAGATTTAAGAACAAACCGAGGCTGACCATTTCAAGGTCAATATAAGAATTATAAGAAATAACCATGAGACTGACAAATATTTACAAAACAAGCAAATTGACAGTACACGGATATATCAGATAGTCAAGGAAGTCCACATTTGAACCAACTGATAGCGAAAACAGGCTTCCAAATCAATATGAAGTAAGAACAATTTAAGAACATTTCAGGCTAAAAATAGAGGAATATTTAAGAACAGTCAGCTTCAAATCAAATTTACTGGTTCTTATAAAAAAGAAAAGAGTATTGGCTGTTCTATAGAATATTATAGAGATTCATTTTCAACAATTTTATTACAAGTTTATTCACAGGTGATAAAGAGATATTGAGTTAGTTTCTGTTAAAAGTGTAAGTCTTCCTACAGCATATTACGAAGTCTATATTTTCGTTTACCGAAAGAGTGTGTCCTTGTAGGTTGGAAAATAACTACCATGTCCATAGGTGGAAAATAACTAAACTGGCTCGTCGAGATAAAGATTATTTAGAGCCTCGTCTCCTTACTAGTATAAAAATCACATTAAGCATGAGTAGACCAAAATTCTTGATTAAAAGTCTTGTTTCAAGAATAAACAATAAAATGTGAAATTGTGTTCAGGGTGCTTTTACACTTAGCAGCAACGTTCTCTGATATTTTTTTTTTAATTTCAGCACCCAAACAAGCATAACCCAAGAAGACATCATCAGCACATTACAAACACTCAACATGGTGAAATATTGGAAGGGACAACACGTGATTATCGTAACACCAAAACTAGTCGAAGAGCATCTGAACAGTGCTCAATATAAACGTCCACCCATTACTGTTGATCGATTTTGCTTGAAATGGGCACCTCCGTATAAGAGGCAGAAAGTAAAAGTGAAGTAGCAGCTTGTATTCTAATGTTGTTTATATTTTATCATTGTTTGTATATTGTGAAATGATACGTAGTTGAGTATTTGGATTTATTCATCTTTATCTCCGCATATTCTTTATAAAAGTAGAACTCCAGAATTGGGAGGGAAGTCAGATATGTTGAGAATCATGTTGTAGAAAGTTGATAGGTGTTTGTTTTTTTATGAATGTCCCAAACCGTGATTTTTGATTGAGTAACTTTGATAAACCATAGTGATTGCAATTATTCTAAATAAAATTTAGGAATTTTTTTACAGACAAACAAGATGCTAAATTGTAAACTCCCGCAGTTTCGAAATGAATAGGTACTGGGGTTAAGGAGCTACAAGTGATTAAAGTTAGGAGCACTTTTTGTGCAAAATATTCCAAATGAGGAGTGACACAAATATTCTAAGGAGAAAATAAGTATTTTGCAGTGGAATTTTTGTGCTCAAATTTTCCTAAAGATTTCATTTAACACTCATGAGTTGATTTTTGGTGAAAAATTCCAATTCAAGAAAGCACTTTAGGTGCAATTATTCCATTTTAATAAAAAACAGTCGAAAATAAATTGCAGCGTGCACATAAAGTGCTCCCATGATAAATTTCTTTTTTTGAAAGTTTGTTAATGGTGTCTGACTGGTTCTTGTGATTTACATTATCTTGGTTTCAGGAGCATTGTAAGTGAGTTTCCTTCCATCCAAATTTAGCCATAGTGACAACTTATATACTATGACACCCAAAGTGCTCCGAAAAGTGCTCTTCGATGTTCCTCCATAAAAATATATCATTGGGGATATATATGTTTAGAAAACTTTACGAGTATTCCATTAAAAAGGAGCCTGTTAGGTGCAAAAATGTAAATATACAGCTTATGGAATAACGGCACCTGATGTACTCTCAGAAAGAACGTAGAAGCACGCACAACGCAAAGACTGGTCACATGACAAATTTTCGACAAAAAATATCATCTTATGAGCAATTTGTGTGCAAAAATGTATTTATTTACGTTTTCAAAATTTCGATTCGGGACATTCATAAAAAAACAAACACATAGGCAAATATGCTTAGGCCTACTACTATCTTTGTAGGGTACTGTGCAAAGCACAAAGGGTCTACTAAATAGGTGCATTCTGATCAAAGAAGTACATTGATAGTTTATAGCAAATATTCTTACTTTCTTCGTAAGGTATTGGTTTATGCGCAAAGCACAAAGGGCCCACTGAAAAGTGAGACTCGTCGAAGTGGTACATTGATAGTTGATAGGCAAATACGCTTACCATCTTCTTAAGGTTTTTCATTTGCAAAGCACAAAGGGGCCCACTTTTTAAGTGAGCTTATCGAGCAGTGCAACCCTGGTCTCTCCTCTCGATGTGACCACACCTCGTGATTCCTTTTGACTTTTTCTTGCCTTACGGAGCTTATAGGGCTGAATTATAGGGCTCCAACCCATGAAGCTTTGTTGTAATTTAAGATGAATCTCCACTTGTGAATATTTTCAATCACGAAATTTCACCAATCTAAAAAACAATAGCTTGTGAATGACAAGGGTTAGGGAAAAGTTATTTTGTTTACTTACTAGGATAAAAGATCCATTAAGATCCAGAGCATTATTCAATTTTTTAGGTTCTATTGGGGGCTTATATGAATCAGCCGTGCTTTTAAAAGAGGGTTTGGAGAAGAAATTCTTCACTCTCAAGCTCTCAAGTATGTAAAGTTAGAAACTTGCGTTGATACGAAATAATTCACCTATTAGCTATACCTACTAATCTACGATATTTTATTCTGTAGTCACTCTTATATTGAGAGGGAGGCATTGAAAGTGAGGGTGGCTGAATACAGAGCTTACAGTATACACTCTTTTTTTTTATAAATTTTGCCAGTAAATTTTGGCCAAGGCTCAGATGTTCTTATTTTTTCTATTGTTCTAAACAATAGGCTTTTGTTTTCTCTATTGTTCTCTAATAGAAATCGAGGCTCAGTGTTCTTATAAAGTGTGTTCTTATAAAGAAAAAAGAGTGTACGATCCCTTTTACTGAATCCCAGTATCATTCTCAATCTGAAGAAGATTGAATCTGAGTGTCAGTCCATTGAATCTTCTTCTCAATATGAATATAATTATTGAATGTACAGCTAATAAGCATTTGGTTTCCATGCTGCAAGAATATGCTGCAAGAAAATGCTGCAAATTGCGAAGTAACATCATCTTCTGCTTCAAATATAACACATTTTGCTCTTAAAAATGAACGGTGAATACATTGCAACAGAATCTCGAGCATTTCAAAGCCTGGAGACGCCTATTTTAACAGCTTCGAGGCAAAACAACAGCAGAAAAGAACGTTTGAAGAAATGTTTTTATTCATTCCTGCAAATCCTCCATTTTCTCATCTCGATGGGATACCTCTGGGCCGGTTTCGTGGAGTTCATTCGCAATCCACCTTTCTTCGATGCGTATGGGGATGCAGGCACTGATGTTCATCTGCCTCCTGGGCTTTTCCAGGTATAAATAGAAGTGTTAGAACTTGTAAATGGGGTGTGGGGGCCTTACTGGAAAACATGTAATACGCCAAAGATCTTTAGAGTGGAAAAACGTCTAGAAAAATAGAAAACCAATATTGTATTCAGATAATTGGCATGGAAAAAACTTTCAACGTAAATACAAACTTTCCACACGGCGGTAGGGTGTTTCATAATAAGATATTCCTGGCCCACCAATCTACCATTCCGAATTTTACCCTGCCCACCAGACTGCAGAGAAGGGCACTTTTCGCTGAGATCTCGGGTGCGCTGAGAGAGAAAAAACAATTTGAAAGTTCACCTAGGGAAGCACTGGGCTTTAGATCTTGGGGCACAATTGTGACGCTCTGCAGTCTGGCTTGTGCACCTTTACTCAGGGGTCATCATAGAACTAGATGAAGTGAGAGAGATTCTTGCAACATGAACCATTACCTTGAATAATGGCGAAAAAATGTGAAACATTATTCGATCTGAAACTGCATGCCTGGTCCAGGTTTCGAGTTTTGGGTGTCACAGTCCTCGTTTTCAAGTGATCAGGTATTTCAAGTGATTTCTAAAAAACAATTAGTGAAAAAATACTCACATCGCACCGTTCTGAAATGTTAGGATTGAATTATCCACCTCTTGGCCCCTAAAAAGCAGATCTGGTCATGGAGATTTAAGCAGGAAGGTTGTATTATAAGGTCCTTCTCATTGATTTCAGGTGGGTTGTTCTTGAAAAATCAATGCTTTGATGTGTCAAATTCTTTAAACTTATTCAAAGAGGAGGGAAATATCGTCCAACTCAGGTGAATGAGGAGAACATTACTGTTGAGCAATGCAATTACTCGCCTAAAATGGCTAGGTCTGCTAAAGTGGTATAGTTGGTTATCATTTCAAGAGAAAGTGCGTATTTTCTAACCAATTTTGACATTCCCTTACTGTTGTTCTCAGTTTCTTTCTTTTTTATTTTTGCAGAATGATCCCAGAAGCACAGAGTCAGTAAGTTTTCAATTTTCATTTGCTTTATGTCATAAACAAATGGTCATATCAGGTATTGCGTAGAATGTTGGTTGATTTTTACTTTTATGAAGACCAATCTCCATGCGCGCGAGTCGCAGTGAATTTCCGAAAACCTTAAGAAGTATTCATCCATGTTTAGTATTGTCACACTAATTGAAACGTGTCGGGTTGGGACCTCAACTTTCCAGCACCTCTAATATTCAAACATTATATATTTATAATACCTGACTGTTGACAAGCATGGAGTTGGATACACCTTTAGGCAGCTGTGCTAACTAATTGCCCTGGTTTAGGACAATGGTTAGCAAGGCCGCCCTTGCTAGGTAAAAGCTAGCTTGAGACCTGGTAATGACATATAGAAATTCAGTAGCTCATTTTGCTCTGATATCAAAATGATGTTTGGTAATCTTGCATATTCATATTCTAGGGCATTCTTCGACTTATGGATCTACCAATTTTGATAATCCTCATAGTAAGTTTCTTGGTGTATTATTTTACCGACGATGGCTTGTTTTTTTTTACAAGAAACCTTACCATAGGCGGCAATTGGGCAAATCTTGTAAAGTATTGGAACATAAGAGGGCTCAGAGAAATGTATAAATTTGAGAAGAAGCAGGATTGGGACAATAATATGACTTGGGTTTCTTGAAGCCCCTGTCGCGCAGTGGTAGCGCACTAGAGTACAAATCTAAAGGTCATAGGTTCGAGTCCTACTCTGGTCATTTTCTTTCTCACAGATCATCTCGATTAAATGTACAAAGGAATTTTCAATTGTAGGTTTACCAAGGTGTTTGTATATGGCTGCGATACAAAGGTATATCTTGGCTGCTAACAATAAGCATGACAATCACATTTCTCTTCTTCTGGATCGTTAATTTCTGGGAAAAGGAACATTTTGACTGGAGGTATGTTTAATGCTCAAGCTGTTCCCTTTCTAGGGTTTTGATTCCAGACTAAGACACTTTGGTAATTTTAAGGGGGATTTTTGGAGGAATCCGCTGCGTCTAGCCCCTACAGTGTCGGCCACTGGTCAATTTGCAACTGAACTGTTCCGTACTCATGACCCTCTTTAGGGGAGCATTTCTAGTCTAATTTTCTATATTTTCATTGAAATGGGACTTCCTTGAAAAATGCATGCCAGTCACAGCAAAAGTTATTTTTCTGGTCAACAACTATTGTAGTGTACTTCACCAGATCCACGCTTAAAATGACCCTGGTCATGCCAAAATTTTTGTTAAATTGAATTTTTGAGGAAATTTTCAATATTTTGATAACAAAATATGAAATGACCATGGCAAACATTATGCACATTTTTGGGCTTAAGTATTTGATGTGTAATGCCCAGGAGCAATAATATAAATACACGGTCCTTGATGCAAATGCTTTGCACATTTTTGGGCCTTAAAAGTTACTGCGAATCTTCATAACAGTTTTCACACAATTTTTCCCAGAAGTCTTGAGATAATGAGAATTATGAAATTCCTTCCAGAGTCTATTCAACTCGAATGAAAGGTTTGCAGTTTCAAGTGTCCAGCATTGCAGCTTCTGGAACTATGGTATTCATGGTGATATTCTTCAAAAGGAACAAGTTTCCCTTCAAATTCAGGGTAAGGGATTCTTAACTTGAAGACTATTGATCTAAAGTTTGTCAGTTGAAACCAAGGTATGAGAGACTGACCAAACCAATGTTTCAATGAAATGAGTTTTCACTGCTTTGTTTTTTAATAACCCTTAAGCTCAATAATGGTTATTGGTAGAGAAGTCAGAAAATTGGCCAATCTTTCATACACCAAAAGTGCCTCATGAAATTTTCTAACAAATCTATTTTATAATACAGAAAATCTAAAAATTAAAGCAAATAGGTACTGAACAGTATGACAACTTCAAAGATTATAACCTCTGTGTTGAAATATATTTTTCCTGTCAAACACAGGAAAAAACAAAGATTTTATTTATCTTACTTTCCCTTTACTTTTATTGATGGATTCTTCTCCTTATTTTAGTCCAGCCTTAACAATAAGCAGAACTCGACCGCTCATATTCTGTGGAATTTCTTCGCAATATATTTGGTGATGTTTGCCTCCTTAATGGTTTGGTTTATCAAACTTTATGCTTCTTGGGCCTGCTTTGACTCTGTCAATGACATTATGGAACTCTGCAGTACTACGAACCAGGTATTACAAGAACATTTTCTAAATCTTTTGAGTAACTTATTCTTTCATTCTTTGGTTTAATAATTCAGTATTTCAGCGATGTCCCCTGTCATTGGGGGTCAGAATCCATCCACCGTATCCCGTAAGGGGTGACTAAAAAGGTTGGCTTAGGAAGGGCATCATCCATAAAACGTTGCTCCATTACCAAATGCATGGATATGTCTGGAGAAAAATTCATTCATCGGTCCACTCAGCAGGTTGAACGGCCGGAATCTAAACTCTTTTTGTGTGAGTCGTGTTCATTGATGAAGAATTTGAGGATGGTGGAAGATCGGAAACATAGGTAAACGTAGTAGCTACTAAAGCTTTGCCTCTAATACTCTGCAGAGTGGTGCTTTAGAAATAGATAGATGTTTAATGGTAAAATATTTAATGGTAAAATGTTTAATAGTAAAATGTTTAATGGTAAAATGTTTAATAGATAAATGTTTAATGGTAAAATGTTTAATGGTAAAATGTTTAATGGTAAAATGGTTAATGGTAAAATGTTTAATGGTAAAATGTTTAATAGTAAAATGTTTAATGGTAAAATATTTAATGGTAAAGTGTTTTATGATAAAATGTTTGTCTTGATCGACCTCAGAAAGACCCAGCCCTTCATTGTGCCAGAGTCCTATATTTTCTCATGCCTTTGTACTTTTGTGAAGGTACCAAGTTAGGCCTAGGGCATCATGAATTTTGAAATCTTGATTTCTCATGCTATGTGACTACATACTGCAATAAGCTCTTCAAATACGGAGCTGATCTGAATATCAGCTGCAATGTGATATTATTTTATTGTTAATTTCATTCTAGGTTCAGTGCTATCCTTGCTCAGAGTGCACCACGCATGCGTTGAAGAAATGTGTGGCAAACGAAAAAGCAAAAGTGTTTTCTTGCAATTCTCGATTCCCAACCAGTATTAATCAGGTAAGCTTGCCAAATATAAGATTCAGAGCCAAATTTTATGAAACTGTTTTAATGTAGTATGCAGTTTGCTTTGCTTCAAAATATCCTCATTGCAATATACCGTATGTGCCACAAAAAGTAGACTGGTTGATAAGAATATTTTTTCTATCCAGGCGGACCTAAAAAACGGGTATGCTTTAGTAATTAAGCGAATTATCACCTTGCGGCACCATTTAGATGGTTCATTTTGGATATTTTGACTGAGAACGCTCTTAAGAACGGATGATAGGAGCCTCTCATGCAAGTTGAGCATCCCTCGCAGGTGCTCAATTTTCTTATTCTCTTTTTAATCTTCGTCGGCGGGGATGGCCGAGTGGTTAGAACACTTGACCCTTGTTCGAAGGGTTCTGGGTTCAAAACTACTTTCAGAACTGTCATGCAGTGTGAGGAGAGAACTAGCTAGCTCTCTGTAATTCCAGGCAAAAAGGCAAAAAGGAATCACGAGGTGTGGTCACATCGAGAGGAAGGACCAGGGTCGCACTGCTCGATTAGTTGACCTATTCAGTTGGCCCTTTGTGCTTAGCACATAAACCCATCCCTTTACGAAGATAGTAAGCGTATGTGCCTATCAACAATAAGCTGGTAGCAAGAATTAGAAACGCTCATTTTTGGCAATAGGAGAGGCAGGGTAGTGATTTTTTAATATTTTCGAGATGTACAACACGTACAAGAAAATACAAGCCAATACATGAGGAATTTGGTTTCGAGCAGCATGTTTCCCACTGTTTGAGTCTTGGCCATGTTTTTTAAACTTTCGATACCTTCTTCCCCTGCAACCTTTCACGTTCTTCCTTTAAAGAAATTTGTTTTGTTTTCAGGGGGCATTTTGCACTTTCAACTTCAACATGAGCGTATATGGTTTCCTGCTAAGTAAGTTAATTGCTTTCCTTTTTAAATTTTCTTTTTGGGAGACAACATCATTGATGGGGCCAATCGTCCGTTAGTCTAATACTTTCCAGCCATGCTTCCGAAAGGTAAACACTTGCAAGTTCTGCTCTGGCTGGCAAAATAGCTACTCGCCGCCCCCCCCCATTTTGATTTCAACTCTATTTCAAAGATTTTGGCAAAGATATTCTCCTTTTACTTCCTTTAATCATGTCCCTCCCATTTTAAAAATGTAAGAAAATGTCCACCCTTCTTAATTCGACCCTCTTTTATTTTCACCAATTTCAAGTTTTTGGTTAAGATTTCCCTTTTAGTCAATTTAATTATGACCCCCACTTAAAATGAATTTAGGGAGATGTTCACCCTATCTTAATAACCCTAGCATCCACCTTACACTCAAGCATTCTGTTAGAACTGAACAATAGCGAATCTAAATACCTCACTTTAGCTGCCACTGCACTGTACTGCACTGCCTTTTGACTAAATTTACATTTAAAAAGGTGAAAATGGTCCTGAACTTTTTTGCAGCATTTGCCTACATCGGTGGCCTGTGCGTTTTTCTGAGTACTTTTCTGCGCATCTCGGGACATTACGTTTTTCGTGGTTTTTTCCTGGCTTGGAGTTTTGTCCAGCGCCTGTATTACAGAGATAGTGATGGTATCAAGAAGCGGTTTAAACCCAGCAGCCCGTGGCAAAGGCATTGTGAGCTGCAGGACCCGACAGACGGAAACCAGAACGATGTTGTTACTGCTGCTGAACCTGTGGACTACACGTCAGACTCGGACGAAGAAGGAAATGTATTGATTGATGTCTCGTTTGAATGATGAATATAGGCCTCGTTCAGATGAGATCAGACATAGTCTTAACCTATAGCCTTAACCATGGCCAAGAGGAAACGACTTTATCAAATTCCATGCAATAAAAACCTGCAACTAAAAACCTAAATTTACTTCAATGTTGTAAAAATGACAAATTAATAGTTTTAGTATAAATCGAAATCATTTGTGAGAATGAAAATGACCCGAGTAGGACTCTAACCCATGAAATCTAGATTGCTTCTCTATAGAGTACGCTAATTCACTGCGCCATTTTGGCCTCAAGAAACCCGGGCCATTTCATGAACAAAAATTGCACCACCATCTAAGGAATGCAGAGACGAATCTATCCGGGCTCTAGAACAACTACACTTGACCTGCTGAAGTGCAACCATTTTTTAACTTCATGTTCAAAAAGGCCTAAGGCAACCAAATTTTCATCACCATCTTGAAACATATTTTGAAGAAGTTGTCAGCACAGTCGTAGCCTCGTTTTAGAGGTAAAATAACACTAGGACCCATAGATATGACGTCACTTTGTGTGCCTTGCAATGGACCACTTTCCCAATTACGTCATCTCTATAGAAATTCATCTCGAAACAACCTTAGCCTCGACATGATGCTAAGGTTGTATGTACCTTATTCCCAAAGCGTACATTGCTTCTAGCAACAAATGGAATAGCATTGTGAGTATGAAAGCAATGCACGCTTTGGCATTGTGCTAAGCATTATTTCGAGGCTAAGGTTGCTTCAAGATAGATTTCTATAGAGATGACGTAATTGGGAAAGTGATCTATTGCAAGACGCGCCTCTTTGCACATGGTTAGAGATAAGGTTTAAAATTAGTAAAACGCAATATTCACAATAAAGCCTTATTTCACTTTACCAACAATATCAGTAACCCTAGACTTTGAGAATACCACAATTGAACAGTCTTTGGATGTTACAAAACTTCAAAATATCCAAAAAATTTGGGAAACATAGTGAAACGAAACATGGATTTCTTACACTCGCATACTTACTTACTTACTTACTTACTCACATACTTACACTACACTCAACAGAGTAATACGTCAGAAAGTGAATGAAACAGAAACCTAACAGATTTATATACCCAGATGTGGATCGAGATAGGCCAATCAGAAAAGAGCTCAATGATTGGTATTACTCTGTTGAGTGTCAGACGAAAAGCTTAAGTAATACATATGTTCGTTTCACTATGCTTCCGATTTTTTTGGCTAATACTACATTTGTATATTTTGTCCTGATTTATTTATATTTAATTCTTCCAACGTAATTTTTCTGATGTAGTTTTGGAAATGTTACTTTCCCTATGTGTATTTACGTGATTAGAGAATTCTAGAGATGCAAATAGATTAATCGAGTTTAGATAACAGTGTTCACAAATAGTATTTTTGTATCTGAAGTACTATGTATACTTTTGTAATTATTTTTATATGGTAATGATTATTTTATTATTGTAAATAAGATTTGTCTTTCATAATGAAAATGATGATCTTAACTTTGAAGTACAGTTACTTGTTTGCTTGATCTGCTGGGTCTTGTTTCTACGACTATCAAAATTAAAATATACATTGATCGGTGCTCTTTTCTTAGACTTGCTCCACGAGTCCTTGTTTCCCTACGTTCTATGACATGCTGACGTCACTTCAGCAATAAGTGGCTGAACAGAGTGAGCATAGGGATGCAAGGACTCGTGGAACAAGTCTAGCTCTACTCTTCTTAGGCCTATCAACATTTATTTAGTTAGTAAACCCTTAAGCAGTAAAAGCTTTACTTACATACCCCACAAGTAGGTGCAACAGGGTCTGAGCAGAGGTTTCATCGATAGGAATATTCCACTTAGCAACGCTTAGCTACCTAGACACCATCGACCGCAATTTGCCAGCCTGCAGCTACGAAAGATTTAGGCCGTTGTAATTTTGGGAGCTATGTGTTGCTAAGAGGCATACTTCTATCATCATCAAGTGAATGGAGAATCATCATTTTTTGCATAATCGTCTATTTGACTGGGTCAAACATTTTGAACGAACAAAGTTTCTTGAATTTTTGAAAAGGAGGCTATCCATGAAATGTCATGCAAATAATGGTCTTTGGTCTGTTGACGTCTTTTGAACGAACAACTTTTCTTAATTTTGAAACGAGGCTTTATGTCAAAGTTGTATAGCAATGCAAAGGGTGGCCGTCTTTGCTATTGGGCCTATTCTTCATTTCCGTTTCTTTCCGGTACAATACAATGTCTTTTTGTAAGAAATCTGAATGTGGTCTTCACGAAAGGTGTTGGGATATAACCATGTATGCCTCTCTTCGCGGTCTGTGTGTAATTTCCAGTTTGTCTGTTCTTTCTCAAGGAAGCTAAGTTGGTTGACTTGCCACCGTCAGTTTCCTAACTGTTTTCTATGCTTCTCCCAATTATCATCGGGGTACGTATTACGTCATAGTTAACTAGATCCTCCATATTAGCTAATTAGTAAGTTCTTGCTTGAAGCTTTTCTTTTTCCGTTTTAGGAAATCGGCTATTTCATTCATTTTCCCGTTGTTTGTTTTACCGAAAGCCATTACGATTAGGGCATACTGAGCTTAAAATTCGAGTGACTCATCCCTCGCCCTACCCCGATCTCGATTGTTTTGAAAACCCCCAAACCTTATTAAGACATTTGATTTCCCAATGAGCGAATTGCATGACATGGCTATTGAATGGCACCAACAACCCTGCTTTTAAGGCAAATTTCAAACCAGTCTACGTTAGAACTCTACCATTTATTTATTTGTAAAAAGTACAGAAGAAAACCTTATGTGGTGACAAATAAAACTGAACTAGTTGTGATGTGTGGCATCTCTTGGGAGAGACACCATTTCGCTTGATTACGCATTGAATTTACGGTGTTAAACTGTGTTCCGTTGGGAGCTTTTACATCACAACTAATTCAACCATGATTATCACCCTAGTCTTGTCTGCTTGTACTTTAAACAAGCAAGTTTCACGAACTGTGGGAACATATCATTTTAGGTAACACTCCTATCAAAGTGAAAAACCTTTTCTTTCAAGTTACCAACAATGGGGTTAAACAGGGTCTAAATCGCCCCTCTCCCCTCTTATTAATATCTCTTTTCCCTCTTGTTCTCTTTACGCTCCTGTTCTCTCCCTTCCCTAGCAGTGAAATTCTCCGTCTCCCCACCTTCTTAATTCTTCCTTCCTCATATAGATTTGGCAATTTCTCCTTGTTCCTACGTAGTATAGCCTAATCCCCCTGTATTACACTCTTTTTTTATAAGAATAAATCTTATAAGAATATTGAGGCTCAAAATTGCCAAAGAACAATGGAAATTTAAGAATAAATAATGGAAAAGTTGAGGCTCAGGAAAATTTCAAGTATTCTTATGAAAAAAGAGTGTATTAAGATTAGGCACTTATCATCAATAAGTTAGAATCATTCTTATATCCTTGAGTCTTAGTTCTGTATTTGCTTTCCTTTCTCTCGCTTAGTTTGCTTATACACATGTTCATGCAGTCATAATATTTATGATCATTTTTTGGTCCCTAACCACCACTTCGTGGCAAGTCTAACTTACTACCTTTCTACTCGAGGGGCAAATAACTCCCTAAAGGTCTCGTACACTTTTCTTTGAAATCCAATTGTTTTAATGAAAATGCCTTGAAAATCCCTGGAAATCCTTTTGCTCTTGAAAATATCTCGTACGCTTTGAAAGGGAGGGTAATGCCCCTTCTTGTTTCTGCTCCCCCCTTTTCCACCCCCTCCATTGAAGGTTCGATTTTGCTCATGTGGGATTAGGAATTTGCCCAGCGGTTAATAGCAAAGTACAGCTTTCAGTCATATGTAAATCAACTTGCTTGCCTCTTGCATGTCTATATATAAACCTTGCATGACCTTCTTACTGTAGAACAGTTATGTTGAAATGTCACATATAAGCGAGAGGTATAACAACTTTAACAAAACAACGATGAAGGACTTAGCTGCTTTTATACTAGATTATCTCTGATTCCTTACAATTTCTCGGCCTTCTTTTGGGTTTAGTTTGTTTTTCGGTCATTCCTTTGTTATTCCGGCCGTTATTTTTACTTTGGTACGCCTACATGTAACGGGCCCGCCTTGTTATTTTTATGTTATTTTTGTTTTTCATTACTCTTGGTACCAGACTCTTGGTTTGAATGATACGAGAACGAGATGTTTCCTTAGTCATAAAATACGAAATCAGCCAAACTAAACAAAAAATCAGCCAAAATCATCCAAATATCAGCCAAGACACAGTCAAATGTTCTAAGATTCAGCGAAAATCATGACAAAAATCACCCAAACGAGCCAGACTAAGAAGGGTAGAGGTTTACTTTTAATCGCTATAACTCAAATTGTTGCCCCATAGTAAAGTGATTGTCTAAGTTTGTTGTTGTCTAAACCCAGTCCTTCTATGTTTTATAGTTGCAGAGCTCCCAGATAGCGAGAAAAATCCGGGAATCCGATTCGTTAGGTTTTTTCATTCTCAGTCTCTTTCTGACGTTCTACTCTGACGGGTGTCAGATGCAAAGCTTCAGTTGTTGTTGTTGTTTTGCTAAAGTTTTGTTATCAGTAGTTGCGTTAAGTTCACTATCCAATGCTGCATACTCGTTTCCAAACGTTTTTTAAGAAACATAGCAAAAACAACCAATTCAAGAAACTTACAAAAGTAAACCACTGTTTATAATAAAGGTATAGGCCCTAACTTGCTTTCAAAGAAATTTTGAACACGATACATTATGTCACAGTACCGCTACGCTGTCATACCGTCCCTTTACCACTCATCATAACTGTGAGTATACTGTCATATGCAGTGTGAATACAGTATACCCTTTCAACTTGACGTAATACCCATCGACATACGCCCACCACAGCAGCCTGGCATCGTTCTGTATGTTGCAAACGTTCTATGCACGTGGCTGCAACGTCGAGTACTGACGTATTTTGAACAGTTAATGAGATCACGTGGAACAGTTTCAATTCCTTATGACGCATCTGCCACAGTTCGACTGTGAATGATTGCGAAAGCCAGCTAGACATAACACGAGTTCTAGTAGCTGTATGTAGATCACCCACTGCTTCATTAGTGTGAGCAAGGTGACAGTATAAGTATGAGTAAGGTGACAGGGAGGGGCGGTTATAATAAAAACCCGCGTATAAAAACCAAGATTTGTCCACTTTGCCCAAACAAGTTCTTATTGAAATGGAACTTACCCCTAGGGTTCTCTAACTGTTTCTTGTTTCTATATTGGAAACACATTTAAACGCATTGTAATAACCATCGAAACGAGAAAGGAACAACACAAGACGACATAAACAGAAAAAACGTGGATGGATTCTTAAATATCATATATGAAAAACATTGTCAATATTTCGCTCTGGCATACAGGGCTTCTTCAGGACTGAATATGTAACCATTGCCAACCTATATGATTAATCAACTCCTCTAATTGGAGGCTTTATTCCAAATTTGCTTTTATAAGGGATGAAATCTTAGCCTTGCAGGTTCTTAATACACAGGTTCATATACGCTTGTTTTCACTATACTGGGACCCTAACAATTTTGACAGCTTTATCCTCACATGTAACGGACCCGTACCGCTGTTGCGTTTGTTTTCGGATTACTCTAGGTGCCAAACTCTCAGCTTGTAAAATATGAGATGTTTTCTAAACCTTTGAGTTAAAAAATGCGAAATCAGCCAAACCAACGAAAATCCACCAAAATTGTCCAAATATCAGCCAAAACACAGTCAAATATCCTAAGATATCCTAATGGTATCCTAAGATATCCTAATGGTATCGTGATGGTACCCTGATTCTTATCCTATTAGCATATCCTGATGGTATCCCTCCACAGTACTGAGCAACTCCTGATAAAGATTTCTGAAGTTTGATTCTGATATTTGTCCTAATTCTTAATACAATGGCCATACCATATCTTGTCTCTCCCTACAAGGTAGTATATGTATGTATTTTCTCCTGAATGGGCTACTAAAATTGTGATATGCCTTAATCTGGTCTCGAACTCAGGACCTTATCCTCCATAGGCCAAACCGCAGGTATTGTCCTTATCAGACCCACGGAAAAACTTCTCGCAAATGTGCTAACCTGATTTGAGCAAATCAAAATTGAGGCATCCTACTTGTCCATTCCTACTAGAACCCATTCCTACTTTTCGCGGCTCGACATTTTTCCGCCTAGTGGAGATCCGGCTTTATGCCTGCTGCTACATCAGAAAACGCTTGCCTGTGTATAGATTGAAAGGTCCTTGGTTCGAAGCCTTATTGGTTCATATTACGTTTGTGAGCGTTACGTTTGGTTACGTCACATTTGTTAAGCCCTGTTTACACTACATAAACTAACCCGGGTTCGCCCCGGGTTAGAACTAACCCAGGTTAGATTTTCGTAGTGTAAACGCAACTAACCCGGGTTCGCCCCGGGTTAAACTAACCCAACTCTGGAGGTGGGTTCGACCTGGGGCGAACCTGGGTTAGCTTTCACGAAATGCAGTGTAAACGCAAACTTGGGGCGAACCTGGGTTAGCCCGCGTAGAACGCATGCGCGTTTGCTAAGAAAAAGGAATTGAGCGCCAATTTCAAAATTATTTTCTCATGTTATTTTGATACGATTTGGTCATCTTCGAGATTCTAAATTTTATTAACCATGAGAAACAACCATCAGAAAAACGGATAGAGGGTCGACATGGGACGATGAAGAGGTTTTAGAATTAATTCACATTTAGGCTGATGAAACTTTCACTGAAAGAATTCAGGAGCAGCTTGAAGACTGTACTCAAAAGCGGCCTATTTTCGAAAGCGGCTTATTTTTGAAAAAATGGCGAAGAAGCTTGCTGAAGCAGGATTCATGCAAACATTCAGCCAAATAAAGGGAGAAGATCAAGCAGTTGAAGCAAAATTATAAAAAGATAAAAGATAACAATTAATAAGTCCGGAAATTTCCCTCTTTTGTGTTGCTGTCGGCTATTTTTGTTTCTTCGGCAACTATGGATCTTGACAGAACTTTTACGCTGCGCATGCGTGCATATCAACTAACCCAGGTTCGCCCCAGGTTTGTGTTTACACTGTCATGTGCGCAAAAGGTAGTGTAAACAAAACTGGGGCGAACCTGGGTTAGTTCTAACCCGGGGCGAACCCAGGTTAGTATGTGTAGTGTAAACAGGGCTTTAGCCTGCTTGTAAGGATACATTCAAGAGATGTGTTACTGTCATTTTTCAGCACCTTCTACTGAAAATCATCTTGGGGATCGTCTTTGCAATACTGTGGAGGGTGTTTAGTACTGTTGAGGGGTACCATTAGCTCATCGGAGGCTATTCAGTACTGTAGAGGGTAAACACAAACACTGGAGATAATAACCAATGGCCTTATAGTTCCCCCCTCAGTTCTGAATATCCTCCATAGTACTGATAGTATCCCTCCACAGAACTGAAAATCCTCCACAGTACCACACAGACGTTCCCAATCCCTTGGATGAAGATGCCTTTACAAGTAATTTTGAAGCTTTGCCTTTAGAAGTACAGTAGAATCCCGATAACTCGAACAAGCAAGGGACGATCAAAATAGTTCGAGTTAACGAATGTTCGAGTTATCGAGGCTCTTTATATCAGGATTAAGGCTCAAGGGGAATGCCAAATCTGTTCGAGTTAACAAGAGTTCGAGTTATCGCATGTTCGAGTTATCGGGATTCTACTGTAATTTTTAAGGGAAAATACTTTCTCAATAAACCATCTTCATGATCTTATGAGCAAGTATTGAGATGACCCATCTCTTCCAGGTATCTCATCGGAATTCAATTAAAAAAGTCAACGAAAATCAGTGAGATTTCATTTCGATAATATCTTCTAATTATCAAACCTGCCCCACCTGTTTTCATGCCAGTAATTTTTGTACCCGCACTCGAAGATCGATATGTGATCACGGCATGATTATCCATGTAATGTCTAGAGTTTGATCTTTCTGATAGGCCTGAGGTTTTGATACGACCAAGATCCTTAATCAAAGCTAAATGTAAAGAGAGAGTTGACCATTACGGATTGTTACAGGCCTAAATGCTTTAGTATAAAGTCAATTAGATATATAGCTGTGTGATCTTTGATTCTAATTTGGATGTTTTGGATGATTTGTGCTGTTTGATTTTAACTTGGACTGTTTGTATGCAAGATGAATACGACCAATAAACTAAATCAAAGATAAATCTAAAGCGAGCATCTAGAAGACAATTACAGATTGTAACAGGCCTAAATGCTTACCAAATGAAAAAGTGCTTGGATAAATAGATGTGTGTTCTTTGATTCTAATTTGGATTTTTGGATGATTTGTGTTCTTGATCCTAACTTGGAATATTTGTTTGCAAGATCGATACGACAAAGGATATGAATCAAAGCTGAATAGAGAGCTAGCCTCAGGAAGACTGCTACAGACCTAGACGCTTATATGTGAAGCTTTTTGGATGTATGGATGTGTGTTCTTTAATCCTTACTTGGATTTTTGGATTATTTTTATTCTTTGATTCTAACTTGGTTTTTCGGTGTGCAAGATAAATACGACAAAGGACCTAAATCAAAGGTAAATAACCAACGAAGTTTGATAAAACAACAGATTGTTACAGATTGTTACAGATTGTCAGATCAATGGGATGTATTGCCTGTATATCTTACTCTTAAATGTGAAGCACCTAAAAACAGTATCTTTGGTTGATGTACACAAGTATTCCCCTGTACTTCGTGAGTTTGTTTAGTTTTGATTTTTTGATATTCTGTTTTAATTTTGAATGTCTGCATGTTTGATTGTAGAGTAATATAGATGTTGCTAAGACTGAAACCTTCAAGAATATTATTTTCCTTATCTCCAAGAATTAGAGGCCTAAGAATTCATGTGTATACATCGATTGAGTAAGTTTTTATTTCTTGATAGGTCATAGATAACCTATTATCATCAGGCCCTAAAATGTGGCTGATGGTAAAGACAAACTCTCTATAGCTTTTAAGCAGCCATTGCGGTGAAAGACTAATTACTTTTTTCTCAAGACTGCTATACATAACTTGTGGATAGATAAGTATCAGACGAAAAGCTTCAGTAGGTAAGCAACTTAGAAGTCCTAAAATCCAAATTATTATAGCAACTTTGCGAGCTGATATTAGAGCTCAGTTGATTTTTGAAAAAGAATGTAAGCTGTCTCTTAGATATATTGTTTCTTATACATATGATATTACACTGCAGCTCCAGTATTTTATATTTCTTGATGGGTCAAATATAACCTGATATCACCAAGCCCTAAAATGTGCTTTGATGATTGAGTAAGGCCTGCCTATACTTTTCAAGAAGCTATTTAGGTTTATTAAATTATTACTTGTTCCTTAAGACTTTTGTGTGCCTATATAATCTTTTTTGATTGATACAGAATTAATGGATGAAGCAGTGTCAGATGCAAAGCTTCAGTAGTCGAGGAATATTGATCGCTAAAATCCCAATTTTCAGCATTTTGAGAACTGATATGAGAGTTTGCTAAAAAAATTCGAAAAAGTAAGCTGTCTCGAAGATGTATCGCTTATAAATACCCATATATATTTCAATCTAGCTCTGATAATAGTGTGGCAGAACTGTATTTGTTATGGTATGGTTACGTTTTAAAGGCAATTTTCTTTCCTTTTACAATTTTAGATTGACATACCTTATCGATATGATGTCACTGTTAAAACACTACTGATATCACTGGCGACCTCCCACCAATCGAATGTTAACGAAAGTACTGCTATCTGAAAGGTAAGACTTTTTGTTAACCTATTTTCAAATATTGAATTAGACAGTACTAGACGTAGACTAAGAGATTCAAATATAACTAGATGCATTGACAGCTCCATACGTAGAGGCTTCTATTTTGGCCTGCTACTAATTCGCAGAGACGTAGGAACCGGGGGGCACTGGGGGCACGTGCCCCCCCAAGATTTTGCAAAAAAAGAAAAAGTGCCCTTTTCACCATAGGTATTTTGCCCCATTTTCGCAAATTTAAGGTATTTGAAAGTGCCCTTCTAGCGGCAAAAGTGCCCTTAAAGTGTCGTGCCCCCCCTTGATTGAAACGCTTCCTACGTCCCTACTAATTCGTCTTCCTAGCATGAGTTCCTAATGAACCTGGTTCTTCTACAAAGTGTGTACCAAGGGTATTTTTGTGGTTGGTTTGCCATTCCTGTATGATTTGCCAAATCGTTTGCCAGTATAGTAAAGGGTAACTGTGCCTTCTTTGTCCAGTGAGTGCGTTTCTTTTTCACGTGCAGGGCCTTAATTTCCATTAGGAGCAAGCGAGCACATACTACATCACCATACATAGTAGCTACTATGAGGTTTTAGTATGTTTACTGCACCCAATTTTTTGTGAGTGAGATTGTGTATAACGTGATAGCTCTTCTAAGGCCAATGCTGGGTCTGGTTTTTAGTTGGGACACGCTACCATGCCTACATGCTTACTTACTATCAATAGTGCCAGATCCTTGAATGATGGTTACAGCTATTTGTGCTCTAAAATATCAATCTGATATCTATAAGTTGTCATCTTTTTTCAAAGGAGGCAAGCTACATGCAATACATATATTAGTAAGAGGTTCTAGTAACAGGTTGTAACATATATCTTTTAATGTGTTAGTGAGAGGTTCCTAGTGTTTATAATGGACCAATGTTTGTGCAACATATATCTTCAAATTGAAAATTACTGCCCACTAGACAACCCTTTGATTTTAAGTTCGAGGCATAGTGGTTTTGAACCCACGATATCTAGAATCTCTAGCACCAAGGTCTTAGTTTTTAGTCAAGCAATTAGTCAATGATATATACAGGCCAAAGACTCAAACCAAAAACTCGGCCCAGTCTCCGGATTGTACGGCTAATCGAAATGGCGTATTACAGATCGTGCTGTCTTATCTAAAACATTTGCTACATTTCAGTTTCAGCTACTATCTCTCTTTTTTTATCATTTCACTCACAGATGAAAATCACTCAAGGATAATATTGCCTTCAAACATGTTTTCAAAGTACAAATCCCAAGTATTTTGTTTAGCAACTATTCAGTGAGGCGAATAGCTCAAAGTGACCTGTACAGGCTTCTATCAATACGTATTTGTGACTAAGTTGTAAATAACAATAAACACCATTTTTAGCTGAAATTTTCCTTTTTGTACACGAGAGGGAATTCGTTTGGCTCCGTTATTTTTTAGCCCTTCAATAATGTGGAGGGATATTATCAGTAACATGGAGGAATATCTTGCAGAAACGTTGAGGGGGCTCTGTAATGTAAGAGGGATATTTTGAAGTAATTTGGAGGCTGTTCAGTGATGATGGGGGCTACCGTTCAGTAATGTGGAGGGTGTTCAGTAATGTGGAGGGATATCATTAATAATGTGGAGGGATATCTTTTAGTAATGTATAGGGCATTAAGTAACGTGAAGGGATATCATAAGTAACGTGGAGGGATATCTTGCGGTAATATTGAAGGTGTTCAGTAATGTGGAGAATGTTTTGTAATGTGAAGGGATATCTCGCAGTAATGTGGAGGGATATCTTGAAGTAGTGCGGAGGGTGTCCAGTGACGTTAGGGGTGCTCAGTAACGTAAGATGGACATCTAATGTAATGGGGAGGATGTGCAATAACGCTAAGAGCTAACATTCAGTAACATAGAGGGATACAACTAGTCTAATCTAAGAAGGTAGCCTAAGACATGATTTAGGCCAGCTAGGCCCAAATTCCCAAGCCAGGAAAAATCCCCTCGAATTCAAATAATTCCAGACGTTGATTGTCTCCAATACCGAAAACACGCCTGGCGGAGAAAGAGTTCGTGCTTGCACTCTTTCTGGCGTTCTTTATTAGTCCTATGAAGTACTTTTTACAATTCCGCTCTTTTAGTCTTCGTATAACTTCACCCATACGATATGTTTGATAAAAGTAGTGCGAATATCGGGCCTACCGAAAACACCTTTTTGGATTATCATTGAAAAACAGCGATAAGCTCTAAAAAGGCAACGAACAAGTTTTCAAAGCTTTTGAGTTCAAGTGTATTTGCGCCCGTCTTTCATACCGCAAGAGCGCCTCGCATAGAAGTCCAGCGCGAGTTTTTGACGGGAAAAGCGGCAAAGAATGAGCATGATTTTTTATAAGAAGCGTATTGGCTTACTCTCATCCTTCATTAACAGGGCGTAATCATCATCATCATGATTAAAATTCCCCTTACGCTTACATTTAGTGTCCTTTAGCTTGTTCCTTATGCAAATTTTCACATGAAAAAAATACAAACAGAGCCTCAAATTTAGATTGTAAACCAATAATATCAAATCATTGGGCCTATATTGATATTGGCACCTGAAAAGCTATCAGAATCACCCCATACAATGCAACGTTTGTGGAGTGATGTGGAGGGATATCCCTGAGTGTCGGGGTTGTTCAGTAGTTTGGAGGGATAGGATACTTGGGGTAGTCTTTAGGGTGTAAGATAGTGTAGAAGAATATCTTGAAGAAATGTTGAGGGGAGTATTGTAGATTAGGTTCACTGCAATATCCAGAATACCCCTCCACACTACTGGATATCCCTCCAAGCTGTTAAACATCCCAAAACTACTGCACACCCCCACACTATTGCACACACTTTGTATGGGGAAAGAATAACAAGCTATTCCTTCGAAGACGTCTTTATAAAAAAAGTGGGCATGGCTATCTGTGGGATATAGAAATCGGTTCCCTCGCGCAGCTTCTGCAAGACCGCGTCATACTTGCAAACAAACAATAGTTCAGGAAGGTGGATGAACTATAGAAATTCCGTAAAAACTTCCTTTGCAAGTCCATACATTCGACCAATCACTAGCCGGTCTCTGGGGACCACTATAAACTGTCCTATTAATTGCCCTATTGATTGCCCCATTGATGAGACGGCCACACGTAGGGGTACTCCCTACGTTAAGCAAACAAAGAATTTCAGATAACGTTTTGAATCTTATTGTAAAATGGTAACATTTTGAGATTAAAAAAGATTTTTTTGTACGAATACCACCTTAGTACTGAACCTTTCATAATAGTTTAACAATTTTAGTATCCTGATTTAGCTTTTCTTTCAATCCCTTTTTCCAGAGGCTTGTAAGAGGTTAGAGTTATAGACTATAGTAAAGGAAAAGCACTGCATCCAGGTTATTTTTCAAATAAATCGAAGGAAAGACTACAGAAACTAAGAGGATCCTAAAGAAGGATACTGATCCCAATAACCCAGCACTGAAATAATCAAAATCCCTATCCCACTGACGAAAATAGAGGAATTCCTAATATTTATGTTTTTAACAATCCCAATCTACTTTTTCATTCACAAATCCGAGTCCCAAGAAGTCCAATCCCATTTTCCCAGTTGATAAAAAGGCAACTTCCGAATTTACCCCTTCGTGACCTTAATTTCACTAACCTAATTTAGCTTTACTTTCAATCCCTTATTCCTAAGATTTGTAGTAAGTATAGTAAATGCAAAGTACTGCACTCTGTTTCTTTTGAATAAAGAAACTAATAGTAGGGTATTTCAATACAGATGGTAGGGGAAGAATGTACACCATTACAGTTGGTAGGGCGAACCAGCAGGCGTTAACTGGCAGCAACCACCAGTATACGCGCGGTTCTGATTGGCTAACAGCTGGGGAGGGTACAGAATTGAAACCAGCCCTGGCTCCCATAAATAATTAGTCGTTTTAACGCCTCTGAACAAACGCGGAGTGGTTGCTTGACAAGTGGCAAGATTGGCGTTCTAAGGGTACATCGTTTTCACGCGTTTGAATATTTCATTTTTCAGCGATCATCGCCTTGAGAATTCTGCTGTACATATATTGGCCTGTGGTTCAGTATACGGAATCTGGCATCTTGAAGGATAGACGCAGTTATTGGATGACTTTTTATGGTAAGTTATTGGCATACGTTTTACCGTTATCTCTCTATTAGAATGAAACTTGTTATAACTTGGGGCTAGAACATGGGTATAAATCTGCCTTCTCCCTCTTCAACCTGTACCTAACCCTAAGATTATTTGATTAAGGCAGCTTTTAAGAAACTTTCCAGTCTCGAAGTAAGCTATGATTTTATCCCCTCGCTTTTAGTCCGTTCTTAAAATGGGTCTAAGACGGCGTTTACGTTATGACTAGATTGTGAAAACTAAATCCAATTGATTATTAGAAGCTTATAGTGTTTGTTAAGGACTTTGTTCTTATTCGCTCTTTCGGTTTCGTTCTTACTGAGGGAAGTTGAAGAAAAATAGCTTTAGTGATTGTAAAGTTCACTGATCAAAGACTAAAATTTGAATTTCATTTGACATTTTGAATTCCAACTGTTTCTTTCTACACCAGAACGGACACATTTCAAGAACCTAACGGCAGTAAACGGTCTATAAATAACGGAGTACCCCAAGAACCTAACAGGGGTAAACAGTCGGTAAAAGAATACGCATCAAGATCCCTTACTAAGCCACAGAACACCACGGTTCAAGATAAATGGGGACCGAAGACATGAAACTCTTCAACGACGGTAGCCGAGGCAGATCTCCGAAATGCACGAGATGCCGGAACCATGGGGTGGTCAGTGACCTGAAGGGACACAAGCACCGATGCCCCTGGAAGGAGTGCACCTGTAACGACTGCCTGGTTGTTGCTGAGAAACAAAGGGTGACAGCCGCAAGGATCGCCCTCTATCGACATCAAACTGTTCCCAATGAAATTTCGAATCAAACAAGAAATGGTAAGTTTGAATATTGAGTTTTAAATATAAAGTAATCTACCTACATTAGAGACTTATTCAATATACCGAGGGGCATTTCACTTTCTTTCAAAGGGTACGAGTTTTTTCAAGAACAAAAAGATTTCCGATGATTTTCAAGGGATTTCCATTAGAACTATAGGATTGCCTGGAAAATTGCATGAGGTTTAGGGAGTAATTTGCCCTCACTTTATACACTGATTTTCGAAAGGTTGCTAGTTCAGTCTCTTAAAACCTGTTTTCATATGCGTTTGCTTGATTGAGCGAGGTTCTATTAGATATGCTAGTCTGACCTCAGCTGAGTCTTCTCTCCGGGAGGAGCCCTGCATGGGGCCCCGCAGTAGCACGGCACTAGCATAACCAAAAGTATCTTGCCTATAAGGATCTAGAGCATTGACCCAGCACTGGAAGTTTCTTAGGTTTACGTTAAAACACAATTACTAAAGTATTTCGTATCAAATCAAGGAGTCGTTAGTTTTGAAAATGGGGCGAGTTACATTACCCTTTGGCTGGCTAAGCTTTGGAAATCGCGAGAGAAGGGTAATAACCCGTAAAGCAATTCATGCAATAACATGGGTCAACAGTGCCCCTTGTTATATGACTACTTACTAACTATACTGGTTCACTGGTCCAAATGCTCTTCCTTTAGCTGATGGTACTCTGTGCCCCTTTTTCAATGTTCTCCTTAGTTCTGGCTTACGTTTCACTTTTTGAATTTCCATTTCTATTTGAACTGTGCAACTATATCAATTCAACTCTCTTTTTCACCTACATCAAATTTGTATTATTCGAATCACTCTATCTTTCCATTGTGCCAATATATAATTCAATGCAATATCTTTCCTTTGTGCAAATATTGCATTATTCAATTCAATTCAATTCTTGTTTGCTTTCCTTTTGTGATTAATTGCATTTATCCATATCTTTCGTTCTTATCTAAGACTACATAAATAAGCTTTGATACGAGACAAATTACTTTTTTAATTACTTTATTGAGATGGATGTGAGGCACTTTTGACCTTCTTTCAGTTTTGTACTTGTTGACAAGGTGGACATGCTGAAAGGAATACACTCATTTTTTATAAGAAACCTTTTGTAAAAACTGTAGAGCCAAATGTACGAAACATTGGTAGAAGATTTTGTATGACTCAAGAGGTTTAGAACCTTTTTATGATGTCCTTACAAAAAGGAGGCTCAAAAATGTGCGTTGCCCTTTACTGGCACAGAATCATAACGTATCTCATTTCTACTTTTTCTTGAATAATTCGTAAGGTGGGATCTTAAAAGGTCAAACATCTTTGCTTTCATATCAAACTTAAGAAAAAATAGGTTATGGGGCCAAGGTAGATTAGTTTGTAAGGAACTTTTCGTACCATATTTAGGATGAAAGCCAAGAAACTCTGGCAACAAGATTTAGCATAGTTTCTTATAAAAACACGAGTGTACACATATTGTTTTATAAGAAACTCGCTATAAGAAACCGAGAATCACAAATGGCCAGAAATTCAGGAAACTCCAGTATTAGAAATATCTTTGCTGATAAACTGATACACTGTTGGTTACATATGAGAGTTGTAATCTATGTTAGGTCTAGGGTTGTGAGTGTTCTCTGGTTTTTTTCAATATTCTTATTGATGAAAAGGGGTGTTGGTGCTGAAGCCTCCAGATGAACCCCACCCCAAAAATCAAGACTAACTTCTAAAACCTTAGTGTGATTTTCAGAAACTCCCAAAACATTTCTAGTACTGGGTGGAATTCTTTGTCTCTTACGAAGAACAATACGTGTTCTTCCACCTTTGCTTACTCTAGCTTTATTTTTCATTGGCCTCCTTTGAGGCTGCTTTAATGGGGGTCGGTGATTTGGTTGTAAGAGAATAGAACATGTTGACTTCACGAATTGAATGATTTCAGTGACGTCATGTCTTTAGAAACGCATATCAAAACATAAATTACCTCGTGCCTGTTCTAGCTAATTTCACAAACGTGTACGCCATTTTCGATAAGCATCTTAACTCTGTTCGCAGCTTTTGAAGTTGCATGAATATGTTTAGGTCTTATAGTAGCTAATGGCTTTTCAAAGCGTGACCAACTTACCTCTACGCTAACAGATGTTGCAGATAGCACCGAAAGCTTATGTGTGACAAATACATGATATCATATAGGCCCTTCGTTTCTTATAGGAATGAAAGTTTACTTGTGGATATCATATTAGCCATAATTTATTCCTCTCGCTATAAATAACTTATGACGTAATGATTATCCTAAATTGTTGAAAAAAATGTCGTCAGCAAATTTCCTAAATTTTCCCGCCAAAATTACATTTTGTGAACTGTCGTACATTTTGGTCCTGGCCTATTAAAAAATATTCTACTGTTTTTGTATCCATTTGGATCAAATTGGTCCATACTCATACCATACTGATTCCTTTGTTCTCGGGTTCTTGGAAAACAAAATAACATTTCATATTTGGAGGTTTATAAATACTAGAAAGATGGCATATGCTTAATCTTATGTTGCACTCTTTGTCTAAAAAGGAGCAAAAGTCCATTCGAGACCCTTACCAACTGATTCCTTATAAAAAACATGCTTTTATCCCCTGAATCCAACCCATCCTCTAGACAAAAGGATCCCTTTGTTTACAGGTGGAAGACCTGTTACGATACACCGTCAGGCCAAACTCTCTATATACCCTGACATATGCTGTCACTCCAAGATGTGTCACGCCCCGAGCACACTACAGGCAATCAAGCGTGCTTATGGTACATAGGGGTTTTTGGCGTGGGTATCAACGTTAGAGCCCCAAACTTTCTCAAGATAGCTCGTTCTCCAAAGCTAACAGCTGTGTGGCCATTATTTTTTAAATTAAAATCACGCTTTCCAGTCGAAAAAGAGAAAGAGAATTGCTGGCCTGTTTGCTCTTTGCACATGGCCATTGCAACAGTTACATGTTGGTACATGTCTGACGTACTCCATCACTGTTCCCCACGCTTCTAACTGATTCTATCACATCGTGCTATCTGTTATCTCCACTTTGTTATTATCATTATTATTATGTGATAGCAGCCTGCTATCTAGTCCTTAAATGCTGGTACTATGAGTAGTGAGGATGATGATGATGATGATGAAGATGATGATGATTATTATCGTTTTTATTTTGATGACCTTGTTCCAGCATCTTTGTTGCAATGAATATAATCAGTCATGGAGGAACCCAGGGGTATTGGGGGCACTTGCCCCCTCCTAAAATTTTGTAAAACACAATGAAGCTCCCTTATCTACTTCTATAAACTGCCCTATCAGCCTATTCAAAAGATGTACCTTTGTGCCCCCTCCAATACTTCTTACGTCCTGAATATAATGAAGATATGAACATACTCTACCTATTATTATACAAATTGATCTATAAGAAACTCGTCATAAGAATCAGGTTATAAGAAACCCAAACTCTCGAATGATCAAAAATCTAAGAAACTCAAGCACTGGAGAAATATTTTCTAAGAAACTTCCACATTGATAATTAGATATAAAGGCAATTTTGTGGGGTCTAATTTTGCTCGTTTTTGTGTTTTTCGATTTATGGAATTAGAGTGTTTGTGAACTAGCATCTTTGGACTAAACCTTTAAATATGTCAATCCTTATTTGGGGAATCCTACCCCATTCTTTTGGAATTTAAGAAACTCTTAAGAAACGTCGAGGACTGGATTGCCTCGTAAGGAACAATACGAGTAGGTCAATCTCTATTTTGTAAGGTTTTCTTCAGCAGGCTTGTAGGGAGCGGGGGCAGGGTGGAGCATTCCCCACCCCTCAATAATTCCCCAAATCTATTGTTCTCAGTATGGTTCTAGTTGCCCTCAATAATGTTTCCCGAGCTACGTTGTTCTGTACAGGGTTTCTAATAAAAAATAGTTAATTATATCTCTCATTTCAATTACAAGACTGTTATCATTTTAAATCCTCCATGTAGACAGTACATCAATTAGTCAAGCTAGTTTCTCCCTTACAACGATTTGCTTATCAGATAGTAGTTAATAGTCTCTCTGTTTCTCCACACCAAGGTACGTATGTTCACCATTTATTTTAACCATATCGGTAAATCGATAAGATATCTTGGGTGTTGCTGTTGTTGTTTTCTAATTTTGTTGCTGATAGTGCACTTTTCTATACTTGCAATCTTTATACAAACATTGAGGCTTGAAATTACCTATGGGTAATGGAAATTCATTCAGGGAAAGACCAAGGCCTTTGCAAAATTTCAAGCTAGTTTATGATGAAATAGTTTTTCGCAAGAAGTTAAGCTAAAAAATGTTCTTTTTTATTGAAGGCATCTGCCGAAAAGGAGCTAGTTGTGTTTCTCATCGCTATATATCACCACTCTAATACTAAACCCTACATACATAAGTCATTGCAGTAATTATCAAAGACAATACCTTCCTCATATAAAGTTCCTCATAAAAAGGAGGCAATTACATTTCTCCTTGCTGCACCAGCATATCCATTCTCTAAAATTTCATGCTCCTATCAGCCAAACCAATATCTATCCAATGCAAACTTCTTTAGTTATGATACAAAGTTCCTCCATTTAAATACAAATTTCCTTAGTTTCAATACGAAGTTCCAATACAGATTTCCTTACATAAAGCTTATCAAGTCTTTCTTATCCTTAGAAAAAAGAACCAAATCACATCGTGGATTTACCCCCACTCAGCTACTACCAACTGAGCCTGAACTGAGCTTACTTATAAAAAAATGCTTACATATCAATAAATAAAGACTATACCCTACTCTTAAAAAGTTCCATATAAAAAGAGCCAATCACATTTTTATGCATTCCTATAAAAAAGAGCGTATCACGTTTCATCGATATCGTATAAAAACCCTCTTATTGTGAGTCCTAGTAAGAGAACTAATTGAGTTTCTTCTCTTCCTATCTTACGGCGATCACATCAAAGCCCTTATAATACAGTGTTCCTATTAGTCGAGATAATTTCTCAATAAAAGTTATTTATCATTCAAACCCAGGCGCACGCTTCAGATTACCTGGCCTTAGATTGTTTGGACAACAAATGTGCACAAAGCACACAGTTTTTTATGAGGAACAATGTATAGGATTAGAGCTTATTTCTTAATGCATTGTTTGGCTTTGGATGGAGGCACAAAAGACACTGTTTTTTTGAAGTGCGCGAAAGACTCCCTTTCAGAGTTTCTAAAGGACTGTTTACCAAAATATCAAAGAACTGTTTCTTAAAGGTAGAATAATGATAACACAGAATGTAACATTCTATTGATTTTTTGGTAATGGATTTATCCCTTTTTAAAGGTGATAAAGCAGGGCAGATTACGCAGTGGCGGAGTAGCACAGGATTGTGACTGTGTATAGAAATCTGGTTGGTTTTGTCACAGCACCATTTGTAACAGGGGTATTGTGGCTGTGGTTCTCCAACCTTTTTACATAACTGTTGGGTGTGATTAGACACACGAGTTAAGTAGCTGCTTCGGGGTTCTCTATAGCTTGGGTCCCAGTGGCGAAGCCAGACTACAGCTATTATTGTTCGAGCCGTGGTCAGATTTTCAAGGCCTAGTATTTTTCTTTCTTGTAATCCAGGCTCTAAGATAAAAAAAATCGATAATTCTTTAACTTAGACCAATTTGAGCAGTAGTTAGATTTTTTCCTGGATCCGCCCCTGTACGTCGAACTTAGAGTTGAGAGATTGTAGGCAGTTCCCTTCAATTTGCAGATTTGTCTAGCACAAATGGGTGCGATAGAGACAATAGAACTCCAACTCTATACTACTGATTATATAGTTGATAGTGATTTAGTGTATGTGCTACCATGTCCCTGCATGCAGAAAACAGGGTCTTTACTTTAAACCAGGCTAGCACGTTAAAAAGAAACTCACTCACTAAAATTTGCAGATGGGATCATAAAGGAATAGGAAAATTCGCACATCCCTGGATCATATCAAATTTTTTACTGTCAAAGCCAAAGGTAGTCGTATACGGTAGCCCAATACGTATTTCCACAATGTGCCCTAATACAAAACGTAGTAAGAAATTATAGTTGATTAGATTGTTCTTCAGCAGTACATTCATAAACTATGGGTTTACGGCGGGGATGGCCGAGTGGTTAGATCCCTTGACCCTTGTTCAAAGCGTCCCGGGTTCGAAACCACCTTCAGACCTGTCACAAAGTGTGAGGGGAGAAATAGCCAGCTCTCTGTAATTCCAGGCAAAAATGCAAAAGGAATTACGAGGTGTGGTCACATCGAGAGGAAGGACCAGGGTCGCACTGCTCAGTTCTACCTATTCAGTATATCCTTTGTGCTTTGTACATAAACCCAAACCTTACGAAGATAGTAAGCGTATGTGCCTACCAACTACCAACAGTTTCATAGCAATGATAAAAATTCTCTTTCTTTTCAGCGTCAGACCAAAAATATGAATTCCATGATTTTAGGAGCCAAAAAATCAGCCCGGGAAAGCAAATCGCAGCAAAGACCCAACCTGACTTTCCAGCGAGCCACCATACACACCAAGACGCTTATCGATTCAACCCGTCACCGCTGACACTGTCGTTTACAAACAGTCCGGCAAGTTCCATCGAACTGCCTAGGCCGAATCACTTGGAGACACTACAACAAATATTCCCATTCTATCACCGAAGCACTTTGGAAGCAATTCTCGACGACTGCAACGACAACATTCTCCAAGCAGTCCTCAAGATATCCCAAGACATCTTGTCTTTCCCTCTACCGTTCAGTGACCGTGAGGATATGACAAAGCTGCGAAGCCTGACCAACTTATTCAACTCCAATGTCGATAAATCGGATGGAAAACGACCCGACTGTTGCTCAAGCCCGTATTGCCCACGACAAATGGCGTACGACTGGACACAACAGTGCTCAGTGCCGAATCTGGTGCGAGTAGATTCACCCGACTTTCAGAATCGTATAGCTTCTGCCCTTGCGAGTCAACGACTGCCAGCACCTAACACTTCGCACCCAACACTTCAAGGCACGAGACGACACGACGAATCTGACTTTTCAAATTATTCACCACAGAAGCGATACCGGTATGATTTTGAAATTATTGCGAATAACGACTTTGAAAATTCAAAACCGAATTCTCGGTTCGATGACACGAACATGCATTTTTAAAAAGAAAAATTGATATATTAAGATTCAGACAAAAAAGAAAATTTGTAAGTGGACACTATATAATCATGCATATACGTGTTTATGCATTAAACATGGGCGTATAAAGATAGACCAAAAGAAGCGTTTTGGTCTAATTGGTCAAGCACGGCCTTATTGGCTAAAAACTCTCAATCTATAAAACTTAGCACATAGAGATATGGCAGTATAGGTTTCCAAATCAAACCATCTACCATGCTTGCCTATGCTGTTGGAACACTTATAGATTTTTCAAAGCAACTCAAAAATTTATTCTCCTCACTTTAAGACAATGTTGATTTGTAGTTTCAAAGTTGTTTTGGACTCAAAAACTTGGTAGCAAAATGAAAAGTGACCCCCCAGCTACAGAAATCAACATTGTTTTTGAGGGGAAAGAGGGGGTATACAATTTCTATGATATCTCAGAGCTTGGTAGTTTTAAGCAAAAATCAGCTATTTTGAGAGCTCCAAGCAATTCTGGCATTCATTACGAACCCGACGTTACTTTATTATGACTTTTCAACCTGCAGCGTGCATGAATTTTCAAGTGCATCATGTAAATTAACGTAACAATTTCTTAATTAGCCCAAACTTTGCAGCTAAAGCATCTTGAGAGGCACACGTCACTGAAATTTCGTCATTCATCTACTATTCTCTATAACTATAAACGTTTTATTTATTTAAGACTCGTCCATAAACGAGCTGGATGCATACTAAAAAGGAAAACTTTATGCAGTATTTGTATTAGAATTACACAATCACAATTATCATCGGGGATTAGTCGTATAGTAAAGTATTTATGATAGGAGTAGGCATAAAGTATGTGCCACAATATGACACTACTGAGTGATATGTTTCGGGACAACCAACCACCACCCTTGGGAACGTCTATGCAGTACTATGGAAGATGTTCAGTACTATGGAAGACGCTCAGTACTGTGGAGGGATGATATAAGTATCTGGTGGGTACTCAGTATTGTGGAGGGACACCGTCAGTATTGTGAAGGAAGCTCAGCTCTTTGGATCGACACCATCAGTACTGTGGAGGATATTCAGTACTATGGAGGGAAACTAGAAGCACTTTTGGTATTATCTGAATAATGCTTGTGATATCCCCATACTATACTGAATGACATCTCTCCACAGTACTGAATATCCTCCGCAGTACTGAACACCGTCAGTTAAGGGATATCGTCAGCACTGTGAAGGATATAAGAGAGTAGGCGTACTGTGAAGGTTTGAAGGAAAACCAGAAGGACTTGGGTATTATCTCCACAGTGTTTGTCGTATCCTCCACAGTACTTAACACCCTCCCACACTACTGCACAGACGTTCCCAAGGGTGACCCGTGGTAGTGTAAAACAGTTAAACAGATTTCTAGGCGAATTTCACAAATTTTTCAATTCTGAACCCTTCTTTGATTCATATTAGGGGGGTGCAGGCCCGTAGGAAGCGGGGGGGGCAGGGGGGGCATTTGCCCCCCCAATAATCCTTAAATTCAATTGTTCACAGCATGGTCCCTTGTCTACTTTTTGTTCTCTAACAATGGTTGCCCCCCCAATAATTCTACCCAAGCTACAGCGCTGGGGGGGTGTCTAAAACCATGCATGAGCACATATTTTATCAACACTCCCGTATATTATAATTTATAAATTCAGTTATTTTGGACGTCTATTTATAACATTTTTAGAGTAATGAATATGACGATCAAAAGAAATAAAAAAGATATTTATGATTTTTTACTAGAGAATGTAAATTTTATTGAATATGCAGTTTTAAGAAGTTAAAGATTTCCTTAAAATATGATTCTGTTTTTGTTATAGCGTTTTAAAGAATGATTTGTGGTGCTAAGAAATGTCTTTTTTATTCCTCTGGATTCTGTGAAGCTTCGGTTGGAATTTGGGCAATTTTGTTGGGGTAATTTGGGCAATTCAGGGTTAAGATAGGGGTGATACATACGCAAGTCTTGCCTTTGGGGTCTGTTTTACCCCAAATAAACCACTCCCCATCAGATTATAGACCATGTACCCCTCATTTTGCTCATGTTTTTGTGGACTTTCAAAATGAGGCAGGAATATTTTGATATTGAAAATATTTCCAAAATGAGGCAGATAGTAGGCGTGACCATAGCAACAATAAATAGAAAATGGCGACCACAAATTGGCGAAGAAGTGAACAACCTTGATTTATTTGTACGATCAATCTGAAAATGAAGAACAAAACATGAACAATTGTGAATTAATTAAAAGAGAAAAGGTAAATATTCAACTAGACATCAGCTAAGTTAGTGTTTAGGGGATATGGCTCACTCTTAATAGTTATTTAGCACGCGGGTTTCCGGGTGAATAATTTAGGCCGACTTCATTAAATATTCATCTTGGTTGTTAATACAAGCTAGACATTGAAACCACAATAGAAATCGTCAAGGTGATAGACGAAGACAAGCACTGTGTTTATAATTAATAGATTTATATCGCTGTGCTATAGATAAGAAGAAGAAAAGAGATCGCTTTCTTTTCTTTCTCAGCACTAAGCAAACAAAGACGGAAGCTAAATTTGTAACAAGACGAAAGAAGGGAGGCTGAATGTATTACAGTACTTTAGCAATCATTGCTAAAGCGTTGATTTGATTGGTATCAGAGATTCATAATAATCAAGTAAGTAATCTAGAAAGCCTATTGCTTTTATGAATGAGTCCATAGCGGGGCAGTGGGCGGCAGGGTAGCATTAGTGCCCCAATAATTCCAAAAATCTATTGTTCTCAGCATGGGGCTGATCGTTTTTATTGTTCTTCAACAATGGTTGCCCCCCAATAATTTTTGCAAAGCTATGGCGCTGTTTTGTCTTATTGTCGTGAGTCTTATTTTGACCAGGTGCTGATATATGGGGAATTATCATACTTTTACCGTCAAAATACTTGCATGAATTAAAGGGGCATTTTTTTCCATAGTCTAGTGTGCATTTAATGCGCTGATAGGCCAAGAGACCTTCAGTATTGAACTTGCCTGAGAATGATACCCTGGTTATTGTTTTATGGGTTTATTCAACATCCCTGGCGTGGACTTAAAATTCAGCGCTCACCCTTGTGAATATTAATAAATCATATTGTGCTGGTTGATTTTGAATGTGCAAGTGCCATACTTTGGACCTAAGGTTTTTTCCAGAGGAAAGCTTACTTATACAGATCAACAAAATTTGAGGTCTGGGTAGTATATTCCAAAAGACATACTATTCATTAAACTTGATTGTAAATTGTTTTCAGGGTTCAGTTTAATTCCAAAGAACATCCTTGCAATTGATGCCGGGGCAACTTATATCATCAAGAAATATTATTAATAAAATGTTTACATTGAGAAATTGAAGTTTTTTGTTATTTTTATTGCATTTGATCAATGGTAGAAATTTTCCTTCATCTACCTAACCATGCTTTATAATTTTCTCTGGGACGTCAAGTATTTATGTTTGGATTCATTTTTCAGATTTCCAATTGATACACCCTAAATATCCCAGTGAGGTTTCTGGTTACAATAGAATGACCAAATATGATGTTGATAAGTGTTGCGAATTCCATGGTAGCAACTAAAGACTAATCTAACCAAGCAATGGAGAAAAAGGGTGAGTTTTGCTTTTTTAGAAATAATTTTTTGAGCCGGGCACTCCCTTGTTCCCAAGACATCATTAGTTTGTTTTCAAATTGTGTAGTCTCCCATCTTGTTTTGTTTGAAAATCAGAAATGTTATGAAGAAGTTTCAAACCATTTGCAGAGTATGGCAAACTTTAACTTCACAGGAATCAACATTCACACAATGACTCTCAACAACCTAGAGGAAGCAAAGCTTATCTAGCCTGAGCCGCTATAACTATGACATTTTGATGAAAGAAATAAAAAAGCGTTTAAATCTTGTGCGCACAAGAGCCATTTCCCATTATTCTATCCATTATTCTATTATTAAACTCTTGTATGCAAGTGCCACACTCTGCAGTTTGGTCTTTCAATATTATTAGATATTCCAATCAATTATGAAATAATAATGTTTTAATATCAAGCTGTGCCTGATTAAAACCAGGTTTTTAAGTTGGTGTAAAATTGAAGCAGCTTAATGCATTATTAATTTCATTGAAATATTGATAAGCCATTTATCAGTGAAGGATAAAGTCTTGATGCAATTAAGACAGGATTAAAAAGCGATATTCAAATAAAAATATATTCATCTCCATAGCAATCAATTGCCTATGTGCATCATAGTGCTTGATGTACAAAGGTACAGAGCGATATAGATGATTATTATCATCAAAATATATTTTAGATTGATAGGGCCAACGGGAGCCATGACAGGCCCCACAATAACCTCAGCCAAGGGTCTCATTTATCTTAAAAAGTTTGGTTTTTAGGCTATCAAATTACCCGTTCTTGATTTTATGTGCATAAATTCACCCGTAAACACCTGATTTTTGCAGAGGAAATGATTCAATTTATCATCTCTCTCTCTCTATCTATCTATTCATTATATCACGTTTGTGTAAGACGTTTTTATCAAAAATAGCAGTTATAGCTATTAAAAATGTTAGACTGACCTTCAAATTGCTGCTGGCCTCTGGGCAGTTGCCCTCTTTACCCCCTTTTCAGTTGGCCTGCCAATTGATAAGATCTTCAAAACGAAAGCTGGATGCAGTTGACTGTATTTTTCAGCCATTACAGAACACAACACACTAACAGCATTTGTATTCCAATGGTTTTCCTGCTAGCGTGGGCTGACTGGTTCATGCATTCATTTTCTCCACATCTCTCTATTGCTTGCCACCCTTTCTCCAACCCCATCACCCTCATATCAAACTCAACCAAATCTTTCCATCGTCTTGCTGGTCGTCCCCTCTCTTGCATCCCTACCACTCCCAATTTTAAGACTCTACCAACTTCTATATCTTCCCCTCTTCTCAACACGTGCCCAAACCACCTCAAACGCTGTCTCCATAACCACCCTTCAATTGACTCTACACTTGCCCTCCCTTTAACCTCTAAGCTAGTAATTCTATCCCTCAATGCAATCATAGAGCATCATTGTTTCCAATTACTTAAACACATGGCTATCAATCAATGAGAAGTGGTAGGGATGGCTGTGTTGTTAGATCACTCGACCCTTGATCAAAGGGCCCGGGTTCGAAATCACCTTCAGACCTGTCACATAAAGTATGAGGAGAGAATAAGCAAGCTCTCTGTAATTCCAGGCAAAAAGGTAATAAGAATCACGAGGTGTGGTCACATTGATAGGAAGTACCAGGGTCGCACTGCTCAATTCTACCTATTCAGTGGGCCCTTTGTGCTTTGTACATAAACCAATACCTTACGAAGATAGTAAGCGTATGTGCCTATCAACTAGCCTATCAATGTGGATGGTTCTGGTCTGTATTTGACTCATGGGACTCATTGCCAATCATCTTGTTTCATCTTAGGTGAACTGGCATTGACGTGGCCAGTGGATCATCTTCAGCTTGCAAGAAGAAGAAGTTGTGAACTCACACATAAACTCTCACCATGCATTGAAAAGGTCACAACTCATCTTTATGAGTTGGAGGATCGCTTGAATGTCATACGAGAAAAGGCTGTAAAAAAGATGCCAGGTATCAGTTTTTACTGAATAGTCTCAGATATCAAAATGGTAGAATATTATACAGAAAGAGTGCTCAAGTAGTTGTAAGGACAACAAGCGAGATATAAATATATTTGATCAAGAGAGACAGTTTGCCACTCCAGTTATCACCACACCGGCTGTGCAGCAACTCGTAAACTTGGGCATACGATGTAAGGTTATCATGCTATGGTGTGTGTACATCGTATGCTCAAGTTTAAACTTGGTGCAGAGCTAGTGTGGTGATAACCAGGAGGGTACATTCAGTATTCCAATGCTGCTTCTATATAGCAGACACTAGGCCTTTTATCCTTAAATTATCGAGTTTTGATAAGTTTGATGCAGATTATAGTTAGAGGGAGATCCGGCAACTTTTTCAATCAGCCTAGGACCTATCTCTTTAAATTTTCTGAATTCTGTTGTCATACTTGCCTCTTAACACCTTTTATATCAAGTTGTATTTATTTAGGTGTTATACCATATGCAGACTCAAGCTCAGACCAATGGCTCCTGACAAAGGATATTAGTTCACCCAGGCAGCAGTCTATTTACTCGGCCAGTGGTGCAAAACTTGAAGTAAGTATGAATATGTTTCACAGTCTCTGTTTTTCAATATAGCAAGAAAACTTAAAGAGTGAGTGAGTATCTGTTTAATATACTAGCCTGACTAAATCTAGCCCTTGTTTCCATGAGGGGCATGATAGTAGCATCATACATCACTACATCGGGGCGGATCCAGACGGTTGCAATGGTTGCAGCTGCAACCGTCAGATTTCCACATTATACAGTATCATATATAGCTAGAAAACATTCTTTGAAAAAAACCAAGACAAAATCATTTTGAAGGCATTTTAAAACTATCTCAAAGGACGTGGCCTTAAAATGTTTTGGGGGATACGGCCACAAAGCCCCATATTCTTATTCATTCTGTAACACTCACTAAAGAAGCTAGATCCGCCTCTGCTACATATAGTAGTGTAAGGTCCTAAGTGTGGTTATAACACCCTATTGTGCTGTTGTAGTTTTGAAATTGAAAATTACTGCCTACTACACAACCACTTCTTGATTTTGAGTTTGATGCATGGTAGTTTGCAACAAAATATTATATACTGCCTCTCTGTACCTGTATCTACTGCATGTAAGTACCCTGCTGTAAACATATCCACTGCAGGTATACCACACTGGGTAGCCAGCCCGCTATAAGATGATATACCAGCTCCCTTTTAGGCGTACTGCAATACGCGTAAAGATTTACTAGCCTAGTTCTTGAATGATAACCGTATCTTTATTATGACCTGAATATCAATAGTATGAATATCAATTACTTTTAATATCATTATCATTATTTGCAAGAACTGTACAGTTAACAAAGCTTTCGGTTTTACAACCTTCCTCAGTTTCACTAGGACGTACTGAGGAAGGCTGTAAAACCGAAAGCTTTGTTAACTGTACAGGTCTTGTAAATATTTATTTTATCTGTATATGTATATTGAATGTGGTTTTCGTTATATTATCATCATTTTTATGCAATGCTCCATTCGTTATCTAAACAGGATTCATGTACCTTTGGCTTACGCTTGATCATGATTTATTTAGATTCAAAAACAACAGTTGCTAAATCAACACTGAAATTTGTTTTAAGGCTAATTAGTGCTTGATTAGATGCATTGGAAGAACAGGGATTAAGTTGTTTGCGCTAATAAACAACACTGTGGCTAAGCAAAATCATTAAAAATAGATAGCATCAAGAACTTCATGGTATCAGCATGTAAATAATGCAGTGAGTGTACTAAGAGTGCCTCTGCCAGTTAGTAATACTCCCATACAATATCGCTTGCTTACACACTAAAAGTTGAACCGGCTTCAACTAAATCAAACTTTTAAATGGAAGACTCTGATTGGTCAATTCGATGATTGGAGTGCCGCTGATTGGCTGTAAAGGAACCTAGAGTTAGTAAATCTAGGCTAACCATGTTAATATGAATGTGGTATAAAAAGCCTTAGATTGGTTAAAAATAAACATAAAACTCTGTGAGATTGCATTCGCAAAATATCTTAATTCATCCCGTGTATTGTACGATTAATTTTGTAGGTTAGTTTCTTATGTGTTTTAGATATCAGGTTGCATGTGTCTTTAAAAAGATGGTTAAAGGAACGAAATTACCGCAATAAATAAAACTGGATTTCGTCAACTAGCCTTAAAGGCAATAATAATAATGATAATCTCATTTTAGATCCAAGGAAGTGGGTTTTCAATGCTCCGATCGCAACGAGCCCTGCCAGTGGACAACACCCAGATGACATTAGCCGATTTCGGGGAGATGGTGATCAAAGAGACTCTGTTGCTATTAGGAAGAATGGAGACAGATAGGGTGAATACGATAAAGGCGTTGATCAGTCAGAGGGAGAGAGTATTGCAGCTGAAAGCAAAGATTGACGAGTATGCTCATCGGAGGATGTACTTTATGCCTATTGCTGTGCAAAGAGGTCAGTTTTAAGGGATTATTTGTCAGTATGCTGGCTCAAAGCTATAGGGGCTTTTCATACAGGGTGGCACTAAGATATACTGTTTAATTGAGTAAGATTTCCTAGCTTTTTTCTAATAAAATTTCTTACAGATTGATTGGAAAATCGCTATTGTGTCTCAATACTTTTATGTTAGAGGTTTTAGGAAAAGATCTTAGAGTGTATTGAGTGATTATTTTTGTTGGTTTAATTAGTATACCAGTCAAAAGCTCCAGGGAACTTTTGGGTGGCTCGAAAGATATGCTGTTGAAATGAGTAAGATTTGAAGGGAAAATTCGCCACTCGCTAGGGATTTCAAGCAATTTGGCTAATAAAGGATAGATTACGAGAATTTATTTGGTAGTACCTATCTATAACAGATGATAAAAGTACAGTATTGAAGCAAAAACACCACACATGTAAGCACACTAAGGTTTTTCTTAATTTCTTTCTCTTTGGAGTATGATTAACAAGGTTTATATAGTTAGATAGCTCTATATGGGAAATGATGTCAAAATTGCTGTGTCTCTAGAGCTTATGGTGAGGATTGTATTTTGAATTTAGACCATATCATATGGTAGTCCTTCTTCAATGTGTGTTTATTTGAAAAATAAGGTCTAAATCTTATTTGTTTAAGAACACGAGCTGTGTGCGTGCAACGTTCAAGAACTCAAGTGGCACTTGGCCTATAAAAGCAGAGCCAATGGTCGATGGGAAGAGAAAGTCAGACTAGCAGGTAGAGTATGCTTCAAAGCTCAGTTCATTGAGATAGTACAGAGATAAACAACTGAAACCTTGAAAATAATAAAGTAAGAAAGATTAGATAGATTGAAAATTTTGAAGTTAGAAAGAAAAAATGAAGTTGAAAAGTATTTCGAGGTACAAGGTATACAAGAATTATCTTTGAAATGTATTATATCTAAATACAAGGTATGTTAAGTATAGTATTGCAAGTTAAATCAAATCAAATATGGCCACGACTTTGATCCTCCATATTGATAAAGCAATTTTCAAAGCTTTCACATGTTAGTTATGGGATTGATTTTCACATCTTACTACCTTGCTGAATGCTTTTTCATGTTTGAATTAATGTGGAAATTCCTGTTTTTCAGGTAACTCCAACGTTTCCATCAAAGGAGAGATGAGCTACATCAATGAACATAGGTAAGTGCATACAATCATCTTTGAAAATGTTTGAAAAACTCATCACAAATGTTTACAAAGTTTCATTTTCGCTATCAAAGTGCCTGTATGATTATTTGTATCATTATCATTGCAATCCCACTCCATCTATGCGCCAGGTTGACTTGATTTATTCTAAATTGTTATTGAAGGAATGGTGGAGTTTGATAATATGAATAAAACTGTCTAGTCATGAGACTTTAAGTTTTTTTTGAAAAGCAAAGGGTTATTTTTATAAAACTCGCTGATTTGGGAAGAGATTAAGCCTCTTTATTCCCTAATCTACTAGAATACTAATGAATTGATACTTGAAATGATGTTGTAAGAGGGACAGGAAAGGGAAAATAGGAAGCTGGGATTGCGTTTCTATTTCTTGGGAAAATGGGATTGGACTGCTTGGGACTAGGATTTGGGAATAAAATAGTAAATTTGGATTGTTGAACACCTCAATATTGGGAATTTCTCTATTTTATACATCGGGATTGGGATATTTCATTAATTCAGTGCTAGGAATTGGGATCAGTACCTCTCCCCTTTGGGGCTCTTAAGTAAAAAGATTAAATCCAGTTGTGTGAAGACGTTTTACTCTTAGTTATTTGTTCGATACTATTTTCTAGGGAGATCTTAATCATATATGTACAGTGGTGTATTCTTATTTTCATCTTTATCTTATTTAAATATTTAATATCATATTTCAGTCCATGGGTAGACTCAAAAGTGGAGGAAGAGCGGATTCAGATGTTAGACCTGCAACAGAAGCAGGTTGCAACTGATACAGAACTGCAAGGTGCGTTAGGGTTACTCAAAGCCATGGAAGAACGGTATGCTGCTAAGGATTTGTTTGCTACCAATGAAAGAGAGAGACTGAATGATTTGGTGGACGAAGTCAGACAAGAGCTGATCGTCTCAACGTGAGTATGACTGTTGCTTACATTCAATTTCGTCCCTAGACTTTAGGATAGAAAACTCTGCATACCGTAATGCTTCGATTAAACGCCCTCTGTCTTAAAATGCCCTTGATTAAAGACCCCCTTTTTATGATTTTTGATAGATAACCCATTTCAATAATGTCTCCAATTTCTTTAAAAATTGCCTTCCTCTAATAGATCAAGGAAAGATTTGCAAGGATTTTGAAATTATCATAAACGATTTGCAGCGAATTTGAGGCGATTAAAAACGATGTTGCAGCGTTTTATATTTCCTGAATTAATCCTTGAATATAATTTACAACTATAACTTGCAGACAATTTTTCAGCCTTTGAGATGGTTGTTCTAGTTGCAGCCCTGCCTGTTGACGTATGGAATGTGTTCCCTAACCCCCGTAGCATATTTGCTGGAAAGTACGTCCTTCAGTAGAAAGTTAGAAAGAAAATACATTTGTTTACCTTATTTTGACATGTTTGGTAACATTTTCCTTCATTCTTTACAGTGATGAACTTTCGAAATACAAAATGCACCACACATCGTTCGTACATTCATTAAATGATGCCAGAAACAGAATTAAAGAAATGGGAGAGGAATCTGAAGTACTCGGTGAGTGCTAACGATATGAATTTTAACTTTCATGCTATTTTTAAAGTCATATGCCATAAAGAATTATCCTATTAAGTCTTCTGAACCAGACTACTACCTTAATACTTTCCTTCTTTTTTTCGTTCTGGGACAACATACATTTCATACCATGTGATAAGTGGTAAACCTTTCCCTGAGCTTGTTGGGGATGTTTCTATAACTATTCGATTTAAAGATGGCTGAAAGTTTTTGTTGTGCTAATTCTCAGTAATTTAAATCGTTTTGGCTTGTTATGTTTAATGCCACATTTCTCCTTCTTCGATGAATCATAACAGAAAGTTTATAGTAGGTTGGCTTATTGGTGAGTTTTGATTATTTGACAGAATCTATTTTTTTGTCGCAGATAATCGACTTTTACGTGCTCAACAACTCGAACAAGTACAACAAGAAAAGGTGAAAACTCTAAAACTAATTATAAAGCAAACCAAAACTGAATCCTCGTGACTGGTCTCGATATAGTTTAACTCCTCATTGAATTTTGGAGTGAGTAATTTTCTGCTTGATGTGCTAGTCTTGCCAAGACTGGACCCTGCTACTTGTATTAGCATGGTAGTATGCAATAAACCACTATTCATTCAGTTTTATTTGAGGCAACCCTTTTATTTTATTCATTCATTAATTAAATGTATGGAATGGCTTACAAGAAACATTATGATCTCAGGCATCAAGCAGCTACAATCCCCGCCGAAAGTCTTGGAACACTTGCACTATTTTTACAGTTCTATACATTTTGTCCCCTCCCCTCCCCCCTTTACAATGTTGTTTCTGATAACAAAAACTAGCCCAATAACATTCAGCTAGAGTTTGGTATGGTCTCATAAAGTTCATTTTGTATACAACATTGTTTTGAGGGGGGAAGGGGGGTTTGATTGGAAATAAAAGACTAGGAAATTTAAAAATGTAGATATTTGGTAAAAAAATCAAGGGTGTTCCATCTACTTTTGGCGGGGATTGTAGATGGTTTACAGATGCCGCTCAATGCATCGTTTTTCACTAACTGTGCTATTAACAAGTGCACGATCTGCTTTATTACTCATTTTGCTTTATATATCTTTTTCAATTTCAAGAAGTTGTTAAAAGGATTTCTTCTTTCAGGTAACAAGGCTAAAAGATAAAATCAAAGAACAAGAAAATGAGAAAGTTCTGCTGATTGAAGAAAACTCTAAATTGAAAGCACAAAAAGACGAGCAAGTTAGTCATTCATCATTCTTTGATTGATTCTAAGTTTGTAGATTAAAATAACACATCCCTTCTATCACGAACTGCTGAATGGCCATCATAGATAACAAGTTGACTGTCAATTCATCTCCTTTTTTAAGAGAAATTTCTGTTAGCAATTATGTTAAAGATCTCAGAATCTAACGCTAAGTATCATTTGAGTTTGGCTAAACCTCGGGTGTATTGTATAGCTTCGCATTATTTTCTTTATGTCACATCTTTTTTACCTTTCCCTAATTGGGTCCACTGGGGTAAAATGGGTAACACAGGGTAAAATAAGTAGTTACTTAATCATGCATGTATAACATAAGTTGGCAACATCTCATTTTTATTCAGCTTTAATCGCAAATCTCAGATCCTCTAAAACCTACTGCTACTAGCCTAAAAAAGCAAAATGAGCAACAGTTTCAACACAAGATTAACAAACTACTTGTTTTAGCCAATTTTACCCATTTTACCCCAGCAGACTCTATAAGATAGGTAAAGTCATTCATAGCATATGAAATACCCTTCCGAGATTCAACCAAAGTTCAGGGTTAATCAAGCACTTTTGTTATTCATCACCTGTTCCCATAGATTTTTACATTTTCTTGTTTCATGCAGCAAACAGTATTGGAAAGCCAGAATGCGAAGCTAGAATTAGATGCCAAACGAGACACTCAAAGACTCAGAGATCTCATTGCAACTGACCGAGCACTGGAACGAGAAATAAGAAGGATCAGAAAACTTATTAATGATTTGTAAGTTTTATTTCGCATTGTAATTGAACGGAAAACTTAAATCTTGCGAATGGAGTACGAAATTAGTTACGGAGAAACAATTACTCTGAAGGAATATGTACATGTTATTTTTTGTAATTATGCCGATTTTCGGAAGGGGCACCTAACAAAACTTTTTGCACCTTAAGGTATGCCATGTTTTTCCTCTAGCTTCTATTTTTTCATGTTACACAACAATACAATAAAATCCAATATAATTCGTTCATGGATACAGGTCTAGGGCCTTTATATCCATGTCCTTTTAAGAAATAGTTTAAGTAAATCTTGTATTTATAGTTCCATGTTATTTTTCATAACCATCCTTTATGTTTTAATTTGGCTTTATTACAGCTCGAAGCAGAAAATTGAAGGTGAGAAAATTGTCAGTCGAACATTACAAGAAATGAAAAAAGTCAGTGGAGAATTAGAAGTGAGTCATTAATAACTTGAGTATTGTAAGGGTACAGTTCTGACTAGCCCTGAGGTCAGTTGATAATGTATTAGGCCTAATGGCAAGTTGTCGTATAATCCTATTTTTGAAGGCGTCTTCACTTTGCCTCTATTTGCTACAGAGACCCATGTCATATAGAGACTTCAGGTCGTATTGAAACTCTGGTAGACTTGAAATCTATCTAAGTCTGCTGCGTGACTCTTGACAAATACCGTTTGAAAATTCTTCATTGTGATTTTATTGTGCAAGATTTATGTTTTGTTTTTTTATCTAACTCGAGAAGAGAGTGCCTATCCTGGCTATAGTGCTCGATATACTTAAGTATAGAGCAATTTGTATAGTCTGTCTGAAGAGTGCGTAAGCACGAAACTCAGAGTCGCAGAAGAACATGTCTGTTTTTTAATGTGTTCATTCTACTTTATTTTGCTTTTTAAAGATTTTGCAAGACGAAACAGCTACAGTGAGACTGGTGAACGAGAAACTTGTCACGACTGTTGAAAGAGAGAGAGAAAAATCCGAAAGAATTGAAGAAGACTTGAGAACGACTGCTGATTCATTGAAAAAACAACTGAAAGATGAAGCACACGCCAGAATGGTTCTTCAGGTGAGTCATTGGGTATTACCTCAACAGTGCTCGTGGTTTCTATCCATGATACTTAAAATTCTCCACAGTTCTGAAGGTATCCATCCAAAGTACTAAATACCCTCCAATCTCCATTGTACTTGTGGTATCTCTCCACAGTATTGATAGTATCCCCCGACAGTACTGAAAACCATGTGATATACTAATGTTATCCTCCGCCAGTACTAAACATCCTCCAATGTACTGAATAGTATCCCTTCACAGTACTGATGGTATCTCTCCACAATACTCATGGTATGCCTCCACACTACTAAATATCTTCCACAGCACAGAACACCCTCCTTTATAGGGGTGCTAATAAACGCCACTCTTGAATAGGAAGATCAGGAAGTAGTTTTCTAAAGGAATGCAAAACTTGAGGAAAGTAGGAGCCAAAAGCCGTTTATGTCAGTCAGATGCTTCAAATAACACCACCTAAATCTACCACTTGTTCAATAGTGTACTTTCTATTATCAAACCTAAATAAAGGTACATTTCATATCTTCTATTTGGTTTTAGGCACGAATTACTGCTGATGCTGCTGAACTTCAAAAAACCAAAACTGATGCTAGCAAGAAGAAAGACAAGGTATTAAAACTGATTTGAATTCTTATATTTCTATCAAATCTTCCCAGATTACATCATTCTAGAAGCTGTACAAGACTCCTTTAATAAGTCAATGTAAAGATGTCTTGCATCTGCTCTCAAGGGTTACACTATCTTGTGTACTTTTTAGTTTCTTGTGTATTTAAAGAGAAATGACATAATCATATAGACAAGCTACTATAAAGAAGATCAAGAAACGCCAAAAGCCAATTGTTTCCTTCACCATACAATAAAACTACAGGTGTCAGAGTTGTTAAAAACAACGGATTTATTTTCAACGGATTTATCTTATAGGAGTTAGTATATCTTCCCAACCATTTTGAAGGTTCTACTGTTTCAACTTTTTATCATTTTTGTAGGGGACTAAGAGAGCAGGCGAGATTGATAAATCAGTTGGAACTCTAAAGAAGCAGGTATCTATTGTCTCTACCTAATCATCTTCTTTTCCCATCAATTAAAGGTAGAATTTTGATGTTCGGAGGTAAGAAATGTTTTTTTATACATATCAAATAAAGTTACAGCAATTAAATACAAGTACTGTGTGTGCTACTCATTGCAGGAAGGACACAAAGTCAGCGAGTCCTACAGCAAGGCCACAAAGAGTGACACAAGATATGTTAAGAAATATTATGAGAAGAAATTAAATTTGACCCTAACCCCATCCCAACCTTAACCCTTACCCCGACCCTTACCATTATCCCAACCCTATAGCCCCAACCCTACCCTGGGAAAGCTATCTCTTTCACAGTTAAATGTATTAAAACCTAATTCTTTCCACCCCAAGGTTGAAAAAATGGAAAAAGCACACGAAGATAGAAAGCAGGTTAGAATTCTACTATTTCCTTATATTTTTACTGTAAATAGCTACTGAAAGACGTGGAAGTGTTGAATATACCTGGTGGGCAGAAAAGAATATAAATAAGGAGTAAGTTATCCACAAAATTTACAGGGTCAATAATATCTAAATGCAGTCCCTGGTGTATGAAGTGGAGATGTGTGGGGCGTAAAAGTTGTGTGGAAGGGGGGGGGGCTAAATTTGGAGCAGTGCCGTCAGGGGTGTAGGAGGCACAAGCAAGTTTGTGATATTTTGCAATATCTGAGGCATTAAGTTTGTTTAGGTAGTCACCGTTGGCTACACCGTGTAATGTAGCTTAAATGATGTGCAATAAGCTAAGCCTTAATTGGTATTCTGTTCAAATTCATGCTCCTGTTCGCCTGAAGATAGGTATTAATTGCTTTTAATTGCAGGTTATTGCTGAGCTGAATAAACTTCTAACTCAAGTGAAAGGCCAGCATACTGACACTGAAAACTCTTCCAATGACGAGTGTAATAAACTCAAGCCAAAGGAACAGGATTCCAAGGTTGGTATTAAACTTTTTGAATTATTTTCGTTAATTCACGTCTGCCCATAGACTTCGATGAAAGTCAGAAGAAAAGCTTTAGTTGCCATCGTGTTTACCTACGTCTCTAATTTTTCTTGCCCTCCTGATGTCTATCTTCTATCAGTTCCATTTGTGGATGCATGAAAAACAACTTGAAATCATGGGAAAATTGCAATCGATTGATGGCGTAAGCAGTCGAATCATGGCGTCAGCTGCCAATAGATGACGTAGTCTATCGAATCATGGCGTAAAAAGTCGAACGACCCGATGTGAGCAGTGGAATAACCTGATATCTTCTGATTCCAGTGGAAAACATTACTGATTGAACCTGATTTAGGGCGTTAGTTATAATCCTAAAATCATTACTTGGCTCAAATTATAAAACTGACCAATCTGAGTCTTCAATTTCAAAAACTGGCTTGACTGTCAGTGTGAAAGGGCTATTAGACTATTGGCTATTGTTTCCTCTATTGTTTCCCATTAGAAATCGAGGTTAGATGTTCTTCTTAATTGTGATGTTTAGAGAAAAATTTTTTTATCTCAGATTTCATTAAAAAGGCTTTTATTCAAAGTCTGAACTCAAAGACAAAAGTCCTTAAGATTCTGAGAACCTTTTGCATTTATTTTTAGGAAATGACACACCCTTAACATATTTTCCCAGCTGCTGGAGTTTAATTTCTCCTCTGTTGAGTAATTGTGTGGGTTTTAATGAGGGCTTAGCGTTGTGATTTTGCGTGGATTAAATCATCCTCAGCAGATAACTCCATTGTTTTCCCAATTGCTTTTGGTTTTTGCCAATCAAACTGTTATAATTTCGTTATGTTTTGTCTTATTTATGTATTCATCAGTAAGGCACAGTAGTGGAGCCCTCGGGGACATAGATTTTCTCAATCGTCTCTTGAAATAGATTCTGGCTAGCTACCGTAACTATTCGTCTAAAGGGTTATTCAAAACTTGATGCTAAGAAGTTGATGTTATAATTTCGTTATTTTTGTCTTGATTGTGTATTGATCAGCATGGTACATATATGGAGACTTAGTAAATAGTATATTCTGGCTAGCTACCGTATAGAAATTTTATTAAGCCTTGGGTGGTTTCGAGAAGGGATTATTCAGACCTAACAAAAGTGGGAAACCGAAATATTTGTTGAAAGCCTAAAACAAGATATTTGGACTACTGACATACTTAAAAACTTCAGCTCTGTCCTTATTCAAAACTTTTGGCTTAGAGGGGAGTGTTTCAAGAGAAGGGAGCTTAATATTCAAACCTTATAAAAATAGACAAGCAAAACTTGTTTTTGAAAGCTTAAAAATGGAGTTCTAGCCTACCAATCTACATCAATATCTTCAGTTCTGTCCTTCTAAACCTGTAGCTTTATCCTCCATTTCTATTTCTACGTCGGGAATATTTTCTCTGTTCAAACTGAGATAAAGGGGGATGGGAAAAGTTGAGCAGGATTATTCAAACAGTCATAAAAAAAATCATGAAAGGGTTATGTTCCCCAAATGTTCCCTCGTTGTTCTAAGAAGAAATGTTGATCTTTTGGTTCCCTGATCCCTGCTTGCTGTCAATGCTCCTTTGTTCCCTGTTTAATTTGTCTCATGTTCCCTTGCTCTCTTTGTAATTTTGGGCATGCTCCCCAGTTCCCTGGAACCCTTATTTGACCCGCAATGCTATAGAGATAGATGTTCTATCATCATTGATGAATTCTTCTTTCACAGAACAAACTAGCAGCGCTGAACAAGAAAATAGATGATATGGAATGGAGAACCGAAGCGATAGAAAAACGAATGCAAGACATGGCATCGTCCTCAGTGATGATGAACAGAGTTCTGCTTTCAACTCAAGAGGCCATCGAAGAACTAAGGTAAATACTTGGATACCTTTGCTTTCGAAATATCATATTATAGTATTTTGTTGGTATGGAGCTTCAAGATGGCGAGGAAAATTAGATACATGTGGAAACATGATAACTACTGAAGCTCTGTGCCTAATACTTATAAATTTTTTACGTCAGAACATTCTTTGATCATAGTGGATAGCAAGAAAAATTGGAAACATAGCAAAACATTATAACTGCTGAAACTTTACGTCTGACACTCATTAGAGCAGTAAATTGTAAAGAGAACGAAGATGGAGCCTTACGAATTGTTATACGCAGATTTAGATTCAAATTGGCCAATCAAAGATAGGGTGGATGATAATATAAGGCAAAAACAACCCTTCATCACTACCGCTGGTGGTCCAGTAAGACAGACAATGTATTGCCGAAAGAATGAGAAAATGACCCCTATCTGTTTAAGAAAATTCTAGAATACCTGAGTTAAATGTTTACTTATTCACTTAATTTCTATGTTCCCTATTTCCCAGTTGCTACGTTGTAGGAGCTCTGTGTTTCTAAATTTTCATGCCAGAATTATAATTTTATATTTGACTTTAAATCATATTTAGCGAGGAACTGAATGAGCTAAATATTCGACTGCAAGCTGGTCAAGGGATAATGGAAACTTTAGAAAGTACACTCAAGCAAGTACAAGGTAATCAGAGTTATTTAAAGATTTCTTTTCCTTCTTTCTATTTCTCAATAGACCACTTTCCAATCAATTCTATCGACTTAGATTTATGTAAATTGCCCCCCTAGTGCAAGCGAATATGGGAATTATCTCAGGATCCTTTGGAAATTTTAAGATAATGCAATGCATTTTGGGATGCTCATGGGACAGAATTGCATTAAACCAAGATGGTAGACTTAATTGGAAAGTTGTTCATTGCAAGATTATACATTACTGAAATAATTGTCATATGTCATACCAACTACAGAAACTCCTAACCTTGTAGTGACATCAATGTAGTGGCTTCAATGTAGTGGCTTCAATGTAGTGGCTTCAATGTAGTGGCCTGGATTCAATGAAAATGGCATCAATATAGTGGCATCAATGTAATCGCTTCAATTTAGTGACATCAATGTGGTGTCATCAATGTGGTGTCATCAATGTAGTGGCATCAATGTCATGGCCTGGCATCAATGTAGTTACATCAATGCACTGACATCAATGCACTGACATCAATGTATTGGGTTCAATTTAGTGGCCTGTTACCAATGTAGTAGTATCAGTAGTGACAGTTCCAGTTTCTGTTCTAGTGAAACTAGCAATATCATTAGTGCGGTGTAATTGCTCCCGTCTGAGAAAGGACACGTACCAATGTCACCAGTGTTGTTGGTAATGGCATGTGTTTCCAATGTCAGCAAGCAACAGTGTACCATATTGCTAGTAGCAATGCAAGTAACGAGCACCAGTTCCAATAATAATACTAATAACAGTAGCAGTATCATCTGCTTAGTGACATCATCATCATTATCATCAGTATCAGAATCGGTTTCACCAGTTTCAGAATTAGTTCTAACGGTCCTAATACAGCTTTATATGTTAGCGCATATGCTAATACCATTTTCATCAGTGTTGTTGGCAATATCATTTATGTGTCATTAGTGTTAGTTTTTATTGCTATTAGCAATGCCAGTTATGAGCAGCAGTTTCAATAGCAGCAGCACTAATGCCATTAGTAGTGTCATAAGTGCGGTTTCATCAGTGTCAGTAACATTATTACCAGTGTCAGAATTAGTTCGACCGGTGCTATTGCAGGTTTATATGTTAGTGCATGTGCTAATGTCTACTAATGTCTTTATAGTGCAGCTACTTATCTCAAAATTATGTAATTCTAGATCGAGATCATCAGGCGAAGGTTCAACACTCGGAGCATATGGAAAAAAGACAAAAGGTGTTAAAAGAATTAAAGGTTTGTTGAATCTATTTTATGAACTTTTAGTTTCCTTAATTCCAACATTTTCCCCAGTTTAACCAAGGCTTGATATGAGTTTTAACAGCCCAAAGAAGCCATCTACAGTAATTCATCAACCCAAACTGCCGGTTTTATGCCACTGGGATATAAAAACCATTCTAGTAGCAAGATATTCTTTGATCCATACAGAACTTGAAGATAGTGAGAAAAATATAGCAGAAACTACGGAAACTATTCGTCTTGTACTCTCCAGAGTAGTACATCAAAAAGAGAACAAATACACAACTCAACCAATTGTTGTACCAATTTTTGTTATACCTAGATTCAGCATAGCATGAGTTTTCATAGGAAAGCTATGACTTAGCTAGGAATGCTATCCATGCTGACCAATCCTGTCAGGCTTACCTTTACGGAATATTATTATCCTTCTTAATTCCTTTTACTTACTTTGAGAGGCGAGGAAAGTCAAAAGGCTTGTCTTTAATGCCTGCAGCTATTAACCAGATAAATAGTATTTCCAACTCACTTGGAAACATTTAATCAATATCCATTAGATGATTAGAGTGGATTAGAGAGCTTTGGGAGGGGGATATGAATCTGTGTTGCTCTTTGATACTTTGATAAAACATTCTAAGCAGCAAACAAATCTATCGAAATAATCCTGCTTCTTCCAAAGTTTACTGCTCAGCCCTAATCAGTTGTTTTTGACTGTGATGGTTGTTCTTGTGTGGGAAAGTTCTCAAGCCTATCCAGTAGTTTTTGACTGTGATAGTCCTCCTTGTGTGGGAAAGTAATGTGTAGACCCGGATGGGTTCGTGTCTACATTCGGTAGTAGTAGTACGATTTGTAAGATTGATATGGCTTAGGTGGTCGATTAAATAGATTTCCCTGGTTACTCAGTCGGTAGATTATTTGAGGTGCAGACGTCGATACAGTGGGAAGCACTTTACCTGTAGGCCACCGCTATGCACTATGTTATACACTGTGTACACTCGAGATAACTTGTGTGAATGACTTTATACACTGTTATCCACTGTTTTACAACCTATATTCTCTCTCTCTCTCCTATGTGAAACACTGCTATAGGCTGAACTTAATCAGTAATTGTCTAACTGTGGTCCAAATAAAACATGAAATCCATTATGTAAATAAGAACGCTTACAAAGAAACACACCCATAATTAAGGAACACAATCGATTTTGAATAGAGGCAACCACACAACGTCTAGCTTTAATCAAAAGGTTGTCTCTCCAACTATTTCCCATAAATTTTCTTTGGCTAGACACCACTAACTTTTCTGCAAGGCGTCACCAATGTGAATATCTGAGGAATATATTATTTGGCAGCGTTGTCTCGATAGCTAAGCTTTGTATTTCATGGTTATATTTTTAATCTAATTTTCTTTGTGGATTTCTTCAATCTGATGCTAGTCAGACTAAGAGAATGGAAGAATTAACTCTCCCTAAATGCTATCTTGCTGCTTTCTTCCCAAGTTTGTTTTAGAATTGACCGACATTACCACTACTAATTTGTTTGATAATGCATAATATAAGGTAGGTATATTGAACATTCAAATGTATTGGTAACAAAACATTTATGTATGTGTATATTCATTTCTAGTAAAAATTGTAGGCCAAGACTCTAACACCTTAAATCAATACATTATCAATTAGATTTAAAAAGATAATAAGTTTTACACAGTAAAAGATGCAGATTTTTAAATGCATACAACACGATAATCTAGATAAAAACACATTAAGGAAAGTTAGACAAAACATAACCCAGTATTGCAATTTATAATGGAGCGGGTAGCACCTCCAATGGTGAGGATTGCGTAGTGGTTAGATCATTCAGCCATTATTCAGAGAGTCATGGGTTGGAAACCATCTTCATCCCTGTGACAAAACGTGCGAGAAGTTGATTTCCCAGCTCTCTGTGACCGAGGGCAAAATGGCAAAAGAAATCATGAGGCTCGGTCACATTGAGAGGAAGGACCTGACCAGGGCTGCAATGATTGATTAGTCTACCTATTCAGTGGCCCCTTTGTACTTTGTACATCAACCAATACCTTAGGAAGATAGTTATAGTGTATTTGCCTATCAACTATCAATGCACTGCTTTGATGAGTTTACCTATTCAGTGGGCCCTTTGTGCTTTGTAAATAAACCGATACCCTACTAAAATAGTAAGCGTATTTGCCCACCACCTATCGCTCCAAGAAACAGAGATCATGCGGCATTCAGCTAATGAGTAGTGAAGCGATGGACAAATCTCAAAAGAACCCAAAATAATTTTATTCTAATCGTTTCATATTCATTCTCAATTCTTTTCCAACTAAAGACGGAGTTAATTAGTTCTTTTCTTCTAGTTGTCCAATATCGTAAAATGTAATAATGAATAATAATGGTTGATGATCTATATCGATTCCAGACACTGTGTTTACCAGACATTTATCCTTGGCTACTCTCCACAGAAAAATTAGCGGTGTCTAACCGCAAAAAGTTTCTGGGAAAAAGTTGAAGTGAAAGCCCTTCAATTCTAAGTTCAACGCTTGGTTGTTTAACCAATTTAAAAATTAAGATTTTCCCAATGAAAGACCTCCAGGAACCAATCTTTGAGCCTCTAAACTTCGGAGAAGTGAGAAGAATAGATAAGTCTTTCCTTTTTACTGGCTACAGCATGATTCATTCCTTCCATTCCTCCATGTTGTGGAACCAAATTAATCTTAGTCAGCTTCTTCTTCTTTGGGCTTACATGTTAGCCTGACTTAGGTTTCCCCATGTTTCCAGTAGGGGTATGATAGCATACACCACATCACATCACTACATATACATTAGTATGAGGTGCTGGTACGGGTGTGTTTATTGCACACAATTTTGAGTGAGTTTCTGCTCAATGTGTTAGCCTGTCTAAGGTTTTCCCATGTTTCCAGCAGGGGTGTGATGGCATACACCACATCGCTACATATACATTAGTATGAGTTACTGGTACTAGTGTCTTTATTGTCCACAATTCTGAGTGAGTCAATTTCAGCTCAATGTGTTAGCCTGACTAAGGTTTGCCCTTGTTTCCAGCAGAGGCACGGTAGCATACACCACACCACTAAAAATATTAGTAATAGATCCTAGTGTGTTTATTGCACCCATTTGTGCTACTGCTCGTGCAAGAGAATGCTTTGAAACTTTCTCCAAAACCCTCTTACCCAAGTTTGACGAATCATAGTTTAGAACGCTGTCTAGCACTAAGCAACTAGTTTATGGGTGCACGCTACAGGACCTTCTTTCATGAAAACTCTAAAATTACCGTTTGGGACCCATGTCTTCTAATCAAGTGAAAATTCGTTGGTTTTAAATTTTCGTTCACTTTGCAAGTGTCAGACGCAAAGCTTTTTCAGTTGTTAAATTTCTTTACGTTCCAGATTTTCCTCACTATCCTTGAACTCTCTATACCTATCCACTGATGTACTATTAAGATTAACTATTAAGACTTTTCTGTTGTACTATTAAGATTAGCGTCAGATGCAAAGATGCAGTAGTTATAATGTTTCGCTATGTCTCTAATGCTCCTCACTATCCTCAAATTCTGTACCGATCAAAGACTGTTCTGATGTACTATTCTGATGAATGTCAGACGCAAAGGTCTGGTAGTTTTTTCCGCTATGTTTCCGACAGATATTACGTACCGTTCGTTAGTAGTTCGTTTATTTTACCCTGATGAGGGTCAGAAAAAAAGCTATAATAGTTATTATGTTATGTTAACTATTTTCCTCCCCATCCTCCAGCTCTGTAACGATCAAAGACTGTTCTGACGTACTACTCTGATGAGTGTCAGACGCAAAACTTAAGAAGTTATTATGTTTCGCTATGTTTCTAATGCTCCTCCCCATCCTCAAGCTCTGTTACGATCAAAGACTGCACCTTTTATCATTCTTATTCTCTGTTTTCTAGGACGGTCTTCACGAATCTCTGGATAAAAACAAGTCCTTCGCAAAGTCATACACAGCTGTACAGAACGACCATGTTTTAATGAAAGATCAGCTACTGAATACCTACGAGGCTGCACTGTTGTCAGAAGGCAGTTTGAAAGATAAAAAAGAGGTATGGCTTTTTATTTTTTGATCGGGGGAGGGGGTACCTTAACAAGGATATGGTAGCGGGGATATGCCGTTCTTAGGGGTACCTTTTTAAAATCAAATACGGAATTATGGGTGTACATTTTCACTTAATGATCGGTTGTACCCGGAATTATGGGTATGAATTTTGAGAAAAATAAAGACAAGATAAATTTGGTGATCGAATATCAACCCAAAGAAGAATGACACATCATTTACACTGATGTGTGGTATGAGACTTTTATTTAGCAATATTTTGGCTTATTGAGATACAATTATGTGGTGCTATTTTTCAATTTACGGCCTGGTATTATGGCCCAAACTTTTTCCAAAATGGCACATCCCTATCACTTAACCCCCTAAGGTATCCCCGAGATTTTTTTTAGATCATACCTTGGTATGTTACGAAGGCATTAGATGTTGTATAAAAATGATCGGTTTTTTAAGTTGGTATAGCTCTTATTATACACTCTTTTTTTTTTATAAGAATAAATTTTATAAGAATAATGAGGCTCAAAATTGGTGAAATTTAAGAATATTTTAAGAATATGGCGAGGCTCAGATCTTATGGAAAAAAATTTTAGCGAGTGTTGATGAGCTCTGTTTTACAGGAAATAAGGATAGTGTTCTGTTACTTTAGCCTCCATATTTGTAACACTGTAAGTGTGCGTTTTTTGGCATTTATGACAATGATAACAATTTATTGCTTTATCCATGTTTTCTGCCGTAAGAATAATTTAAGAATATTCCGAGGCTCAAAATGGCAAAAAATTAAGAATATTGAGGCTCAGAAAAAAATTAAGTATTCTTATAAAAAAAAAGAGTGTATTGCCTCAACGTAACTAGCAAGCCTCTATCAGCAATAAATGTATTTGATTGCCATTTGACACATGAATTCCAAAACTCGTAGAGAACTCTCAATAAGTTGATGTTAGGTAGTTTTTAAGGTTGATTTGTAGCAAAAAAAAATCATAGACCATGAAATTCTCGTTTTTAAAAATAGGAAATCGATAATTTCTATTCAATATTTAGTCCTGGGGTACAAAGCCTTTTCAAGACTGAGACTCTAAGAATTGGTTTTTCCTGAGATGTTTTGGTTTTACTACCCTTACTGAACATACAACTGTAAGATTTCTTCCACGAAACTCAGAGTAACAGAAGGACGTGTCTGTTTGATTTGTTAATTCTGCTTTATGATTGCTCTATACTCAAGTATATCGAGACTGGATAGGCACTCTCTACTCTAGTTAGTTGCAAGAATTCTTTTAAAAGCTTTACAAGCTCTATTTGTAGATTGACTTCACGTCCGAATTTTCTTGCTATTCAAAATTCCATACTGAGCAACGAATGTTACACGATTATAAATCAGCTCTTACATTCAACTCGAGTAGAGTGTGCCTATCCTGGCTAAAGTGCTCGATATGCGCTCAGCATAGATCAATTGCATACGAGACGTGACACTCAACAAACAGACAGGTTTTTCTCCAACTCCGAGTTTCGTGCTTTTGCAATCGTCAGTGAGATAAACGAATTAAATTGGTATTGGTATACACTCTTCTTTTTCTATAAGAACAATTTTATAAGAACACCAGCCTCAAATTTGGCCAAAACTTAATAACAAGCTAAGAACAAACCGAAGCTGAACATTTCTGACTCAATATGAAAATTTCATGAAATAACCATAGGACTGAGAAATAATTACAAAACAAGCTGATTGGCAGTACACAGATAATATCAGATGGTCAAGAGAGCCAAACTTTGCAACAATTAACCCTACTGAAATCAAAAAAGGATCCCCAACCTTTGTAAAAGTAAGAACAATTTAAGAACATTTCAGGCTGAAAATAGAGGAACATTTAAGAACAGCCAGCTTCAAATCAATTTTACTGGTTCTTATAAAGAAAAAAAAGTGTAGTTTGTCTGATGAGTCCAGAAGCACGAAACTTGGGAGTTACAGAAAAACATTTCTGCTTTTTGAGTGTTACTTCTTGTGTGTAAATCAGCTCTTAAAAGTTTTTACAGAGTTAGGGTGTTTATAGAGTTTGAAAGTATTTTTATGGAGATTATTGATACCTTTTCCTTTCAGCTCTTTGACTTCCGGACAAGACTGCACAAAGCCCTGGAATGTTATTACAAACTACGTGGCATACAAACACGTGCCGGGATAGTAAGGTTTGAGCAACTAACTGAAGAAAACGGACAGCGATTACTAACCATACAGGGGTCACTTGAAAAGACATTGAAAAACATCTCAATATTCCTTGACTCCAGTAATAAATCTCATCATGCAATTCGACTGGAGGCTGAAGAAACTGCCAGGGCTGTAGGCGTATCCTAGTTGAAATTTAAGATATGTAAATTCAGACACGAAATGAATTAAATACCTTTTTAGTTCACTGCAATCTTTTTTAGATTCAACTAGTGTGTTACTCTTTAGGCCATGTACCCTTTTTTCAAACAAAGTTGGATTGAACATTTGTTCAAGGCACGAAATAAATCAATTAAAGACCTTTTCGGAGTCTAACCCTGTAGTCAATCGTGTTTTCCAAAAATAGTTTAAACCGATAAGCTGTAATGTATCATGACTCTAGAAACATCTCTAGAAAAAACCTTTTGCAATGTCTTTCTTTATTGAGATCATCTCGAGTCTTGGCAATAGCTAAACAGGACATTTATGCCAATCAAATCACGTCTAATAAATTCTACTGTAATGACACTGTCTTGTCATTTAATGCCTTTGATCATTTTAAAACAGTGTGTTCGTACCAATCAAATACTGTACAGTTAGCAGCTAGCCTGGGCACCAAAGCCTATAGAAGGGGGGGATGGGGCAAATTTAGGGTGAAGACGAAATCAGAGCTAAAACTCTAAAAAAAGGGGGAACTCTAACTTCGTCTTCATTCTTATTTCACTCCCTTTCTCATTTTCCAGTATTTCATCTAGATTTTAATCGAATGTTTGCTTTAATGTTAATAGAAATTAGCTACTTCATTTTCTTATTCGCGTGTAGATATCGAATTATATCAAATTTTGCAAATTTTCAGCAATTTTTTAAGCTGTCATGATTTTTGATAAACATCAATAGTTTGAATCTTAATTCCTTGGTTTTTGTTTACTTCGTTTCGTGCCTTCGATTTGACTATCTTACTATTTTGTTATATTTTTATTTCACACAGCAGCTATTACAGCTTCAAACAAAAGCTTACAGACTTTGCCCCGTTTCCATACCTCACAATTCAAGTGAGGCTAATACTGCATGCTTTTACAATATTCGACATGATAGTCACCACTTATCATGACAAGCCTTTGATATTTAGTAGGGCAACGTTTCGGGAGAGATCCGTCTCCCATCATCGGGAAATGAGAAATTTGGTTTCTTTCCTATTCGTGAGACGGATCTCTCCGATAAAACCGAATGTATTTACTACGTTGTCCTACTAAATATCAAAGGCTTGTCATGATAAGTGGTGACTATCATGTCAAATATTGTGTCAGAAACAGCCTTGATAAGACTGAATGTATTTACTCAACTGTAAGCTTTTGTTTTCAACTGCAATGGCCGTTGCATGAAAAAGGCCTAAAACAAATAAAGGAAGATTTTGATTATTGAAATTTCTATCCAGATGAAGGTTTTGGCTTCCTTTCTGGACTTTTTTCTGGGATGTTGTTGCAGCTATAATAAATATAGAGTTTGGGTAGTTTGAAATGAGCTATTAGGTTGATAGTTGATAGTTGATAGGCACATACGCTTTCTATCTTAGCAAGGTATGAGTTTATGTGCTAAGCACAAAGGGACCACTGAATAGGTAAAGTAATCGAGCAGTGCGACCCTGGTCCTTCCTCTCGATGTGACCACACCTCGTGATTCCTTTTGACTTTTTGCCTGGAATTACAGAGAGCTGGCTAATTCTCTCCTCACACTTTTTGACATGTCTGAAGGTGGTTTCGAACCCGGGACCCTTTCAACAAGGGTCAAGTGATCTAACCACTCCGCAATTCCCGCCAATATCACATGACCAGTAAGTTATCTCACTCCTGATTGGCTAATGTAGATTTGAGGCAGGAGGCGCGAAAATAGAATCAAATAGCCTAACTGTTGTTGTTGTTGAGTTGTCGTTCATCATCATCACGGAAGTTCCCTTACGAAACAGATAGTTTTATCCAACAAAAGTGACTTTTTGGTCTCGAAAATGAATTGGAAATGCAGAATAAGGTAAAGATATTACATTTTCAAAACCTAACCGCTCAATTTAACGACAATAGCTTCTGATTTCAAAGGTTTGTTGACAAGAGCAACTGCAACTGTTAAATCTAATTTAGGCCCATGCCCACTCCTCATTCGAGTGAGTTGATCACGTTCAGTGTGTAAAGACATGTCCTTCTTTCATTTAGCATTCACATGTACCCCAATGAGTGCTCCAGGAATCTTAATTTGAAGATTCAACCCACTTTTATTGATGCATTTAAAAGTGCTTTTACACGCCCCTTGAGAATAGACAAACAAAGCTTGTCCCTACTCCTACTGTGAATTTCATCCGGCCCTATCACAACAATTTACAGTTGCTCTACGTTGGCGAAGCTCCTTGCAGTTTTATTTGCTTATGGTTCAATATTTCAGCAGTATGAGTGAATTTTGCATAACTTTTGAGGTTTATCGCTCGAGAAGAAGCGTCAATGGTATTCTAAAAATGTTTCTTTGAAGTCCATATAGTTTTTCTATACTTTGCATACATGTTTCGTTTTACAAGATTTTAGGCAAATTATTTTCTATTTTTTTTTACAATCTGAATGCTTATGAGCTTTTATTTTATCGTTTGTAATATTTTTTGGGGCTTGATTAGTTTCAGAAAATAGTAAAGCCTCCATCAGATGAATAGCCATTAGTAAGAATCGTCCTTGCTCACTTGAGCTAGGACCTAAATGTAAATAACTCATTCAATATTTCTAATTGGCTGTAGCCTCCTGCTTTGTTTTGTACACAATATTAGGACTAATATGGGGCCTGTTTTAAAAATTCTTGGGTCTGTGAACCACAAGGTCCCAGAGCCAGACATACTATGCAGTGCCTTAGCCAAACTCCCAATCAGAGACAGCTATGATTTTCGTTGATTTCAGCCAATCCACTGGCTTGATTTTACAAAATCTACAGCAAAAGCCTAAAGCATGCACATTTAAGGTCATATTTTGTCTGGACACTCTCGCATATTCAAAAAGAAAAGAATTCCACAAAAATGTTCAGAAATTCTTCAGCAATTTCATCTAGAATGGAGCACTGTTCCCAAAATCTAATTTCTAATCCCATTAATGTTAACTAATATTTTTATGAAAACAAATTAATTTCTTAATTTCAGAATAGAAGTTGGTACGTTGTTTGCATTTTTCCGTGCCCAAAGTTTTATTCAACCACGCCCCCCTTTGGAGAGGGGATTAAAACAGAAATCTCATTGGCAGTGTTTTGAATAAACGTTCGGAGCTAAAGCATGTTTTTCAACAATCCAAATCCACGTCGTTAGTGATCGGCCTACTTAAACATCTAAGCACACCCTTAGACATAGAGAAAATGAAATATTCCATTAAGCTAATGTAAGCAACTGGGCATTTAAGCAACGAACAATGCTGCTCGAGTTTTATTGCTTTGATGTTACTTACACTCTCTTTTTTTTATAAGAATACTTAATTTTTTTCTGAGCCTCAATATTCTTAATTTTTTGCCATTTTGAGCCTCGGAATATTCTTAAATTATTCTTACGGCAGAAAACACGGATAAAGTAATAAATTGTTATCATTGTCATAAATTCCAAAAAAACGCACACCTACAGGATTACAAATATGAATGGCTAAAGTAACAGAGCAATATCCTCATTTCCTGTAAAAAAGAGCTCATCGACACTCGCTAAACTCTTTTCAATGAGGTCTGAGCCTCGCAATATTCTTAAAATATTCTTAAATTTCACCGATTTTGAGCCTCATTATTATTATAAAATTTATTCTTATAAAAAAAAGAGTGTAGATAGGATGAAGCCTTAATTGAAGTAAAAGAACGAAAAATCGTGGTGAATGTATAAGGCCTAATTGAAACAGCAACTTTATATCTTTTGAATTATAAAGGTGGCCTAGATAAGAAGCAAGAATGGAAACTGGCTATCTGTAACTCAAAGTTTCATGTTTCCTCAATCATCCGACAGACTATAGTGAAATACATCCCGATTTACAAATATTAATTTTCAAGTCCCGTTGAATCGAAACCAACTAAGTTGTTTTTACGTTCAGATTGTCTTGTTAGTTAGCATTAGTTTAAACTGATAAGTTGATTACCTAAAGTTGGCCTATGATTACCTAGCATGTATTTTTAGGTCGGAGCTACAAGTTGGCACAAAAGCATTATTTGGCGCCTAATTGTCCCACAACCCGTCGTTTGTGTGAGCCATGCATCATCACGAAAGGCATCTAATATGATAAGGAGTAAAAAATCAGCCTCGTTTTGGAACGGCCAATTCACCTCTTAAAAATGCTTTCGGCCTACTTCTATCATTGGCTCTTAAAATATTCTGATATTTCTACGATCTCCTGTCTCGCATACTTGAATGACCCCTCCTTTTATTTATTCCTGTTTATTGTACTTTACTTTTCAAAAAGTAAATTTACTTTGCTCCATCTGACTCTATTTGTTTAGCAAGCAATACAAAGCAATTAGTCACCTCAGCAAGATCAACAAACATTAGGAATAAGACAAAGCTGTAAAAATGTAGGCAAGTCCATTAATCCATCTTTGTGGAGCGAAAGTCGTTATTATTTCGAAACAATTAGGCCGAATTTAATGCAAAGTCAGTTGCTTCGATGTTTTGTGTCAGGGGTAGGCCTATGAGATTGACGAGCTGTTGACAGCTAGGAGTATTTAACGTAAGAGCATTTCACGCTGTCTGGATAATGACAGCAGGCAAATGTCAGAATTTTGTCATTTATTACCTGACCACAAGCTGAAAGCAATCGTTATTTCCTCCACCGAAGTAACTAGCTGCTCAAGAAAGGCAGCAAAAAGGCAGTATTTACTGGCGAGTTTCAGCTTGAGAGCCCTAGAGATAGCTTGAGAATTTGATGTCGGTGTACTATTTTGATTCATTACGTGGTTTCTAAGAATTTGTCTTCTATCTTGTTTAACATTCTCAAGAATCATTCGATGTCAAACACAGTTATATTTACAAGACAGCAAGAGAGGTGAGAATTAAGTTATATTGGTTGTTTCACTACACTCTTTTATTATAATGATAAACATTTCTTATGAATTTGTTTGGGTCAGATTTATTGATATCTCTAAAAAATATTCGAGATATGTAAATGAAACAAGTCGATAAGCAACAAAGGCTGGGCATGCATGCTGGCGTGACCGAGACGTTAAATACACTCTTTTTTCTTTATAAGAATAAATTTTATAAGAATATTGAGGCTCAAAATCGCGAAAGAACAATGGAAATTTAAGAATAAACAATGGAAAAGTTGAGGCTCGGAAAAATTTTAAATATTCTTATAAAAAAAAAGAGTGTAACTAACTAATAGAATTTGCCAAAAAACGAGTTCGACGAAATGACTGAATTTGGAAAATCAAGGAAAACGCCAGAATGGGGCAAAATAACTCATCACATCAAAACAAAGCATTACAAAGATACACTAATAATACTAGATATACAGAAGAGTATCAAGAAGCGACAAGAAGTTGATTAGAAATGGTATTTTTTAAAAGAGACTTAATTGGTATTTCAGAGGTATATGTTGCATTTAGACCATGAATTTAAAAAGTTGGTGATGCAGTGCTATCCAGCTACATATGGCTTTTGCTTTATTTGCTTTCGAAAACGTAAGCAACTGTTGAGCAAATTTGAGGGCTAAAAATCCGAAATTATTCAAGCAACTTTGAGAACTAGATGCAGAGTCTTGCTTATTAGAAAATGATGGAAACAGCAGACTTTGAGTTGGTAACCCTCCCCCCTCCTAATGAATGCTTACATCAGTACCTGCAATCAACAAATAGCCAAATAAAGCTTCTTAATCTAAAAGTTTCTTCAAAATTATGAAAAAGACTCCCATGTTCTATTACAATTTTTCTTATAAACTGGTTTCTTACAAAAAAACGTGTACAGTACATGCAAGGACGGAGGTTGCTGCAGTAGAAGTAGATAGGAATGGTGAAGAAATAAAAAAGTTAATCTTTGTTTAGTTAGGCTCATGGCGTTGATACAGACGACGTATTTGGAATGAAAATATTGACTCTGACCTAGTCACTGCGCACAGTTATAACTTTCAACTTAACTTCAGACCTCCAGGTCATTTCGATTTTAGAATATTTCAAAAATTTTAGCTCTGCTATAAGTGAATCAGTCAGAGCTTTTTTCTGAAGCCTGAAGGCTCTGAGTGCTCTAAGTTAGTAAGTAAATAAGTAAGTTTTTGTTTGACATACTAGCCAAAGGCCTTATTCCAGGAGTGGCACGGAGCCCCTAGTTACTGTCCCTTCCGAAGGAAGATCATTAAGGCCACCCTTTAGCCTCTTGGTGGGGTGAGACCATTCATGGGCTGGCCTAGCATGGCCTAAAATGTTAAGGCTGTCGTTCATGGAAACGAGAACCCCTTGTAACTGCTAAAATCTTCATAGGGGTTTTTGAAGCTACCTACCTAACCTCAAAAATCCGTTGATTTGAGTGTCACTAGTAGCTAAGGAAGCTAGAAAGGTAATGCAAGAGAGAATTCCAGCATTCATCAAATGTTTTTTTGTCCAACTCCAAGTCCAACTAGAGTCTTTTGTCTATTGACTTGTTGCTTATTGAAAAAACAGAGTGTACTCTCAAATTATTAAATTTTGATCAAATACATCTCGAAAGAACTCTGAAGCCAAAAAGGGGAGCGAAAAGAAACTTTGACTCAGGGCGTGGCTCTAGGATTCTGCTGTCGTCTCGTCTTGCAAAAGATCTTCATGAAGGCAGACAGGGCCCCTTTCACCTCCCTTTCTGATATCTGAATCCTTACTTGAAAGAGCATTCATCCATTTAATCAAAGCTAAACGTCTTAATTTGAATTAATATTACATATCAACTTTGCATCCGGACTTGTTATTCAATTTGCAAACCCCAGTCTTTAATTGTTTTATTTGTGGCACTGAGACACTGCATAGCGTACATTCAATTCCGTAAATTTCGTTTCCTTAATTTCATAATTCTGTAAAATATTAGGGTAAGAGACGATGCGAACACAAACCATTTCGGAAATTAGTTTACATCTGTTAACTGAATTTGTCTGGGTGTATTATTGGAGGAAAAGAGGAGAAGTCATTACTGAATTGGGTCATTAATTAGTCTAGAAGTGTTTTGTTCCCTTTTTGTAATGGCACCTTGCCCACCTTGCCAGTCATTACATAACAGGATATGAGAAGCCCACAATGAAAATCTATAGAACATGACAGAATCAGGGTGGGGGTCGTCCCACTATTCTAGACGTGCGAACGCCGTAGAAATAGCTAGAGAAGAAAGGTTAGGCCTAAAGTATGAAATGTTCCCCTATGACACTAATAGTACGGCAAAATGAAAGTCTATGGAACATGACAGAACCAGGATGGTAGTGGTCGCACTATTTCGATGTGCAAACGCAAAATTATCAATACCACCTCATGGGCTTCCAACATCAAAAACCTGAAAAACGCTAGGCCGTTTGACACTCAGAATTTAGACCATTAAGAGTAGAAATGTCGACAATGAAATGAGAAAAAATCTATGCAAAGTAACAAAAATGTACGTACTGCTGTTACCCCTAGTGATTACTACTCATAATGATCTGATTTCTAACTTTTGGCCCTAGGAATAGCCCCAATACCTAGAAAAGAAACGTCAGGGCTAAAGTACGAAATAGTCCCCTATGACACTTATAGTACGAACCCCAGCACGTAGCCCTTTGGTTTAAACTAGTATCAAAGCCCTAGACGAGAGTAGCTTTTGATTGGCCAAGAATTTCCATCAAGATTAAATTCTCCCAACTATATTGACCAATCAAATGCACAAGAGCATACCTCTGGTACAAAGATTCTCTATGTAAGGTATATAGCCTTACAAACAAAATAAAATTCCAAAGTTAAACACTTTTTCTCCATTCTTATTCCTCTAGAATAATGGTTCAGTTATCAGGCTATATAAGGTATACAAATTGGCCAAGTATTAAAACGTAGCATAGAATTAGGCCCCCTTTGTGATTGTCTGTTGGCACACCACTTCACCCATCAATTATACTCAATACTCCCAATAGGGCTCGATAATAACTCATGAAAACTGTTCTTAAAATAGGCCACATTCCTAGAAATGATAAGCTGACGAGCGTCAATCGAACTCATCAATAATAAAAACTGTGACACATGTAATAAGTATGTGACAACCACCATTAAGTCAGAGACGACCTATTTGGACATCACACTGAAAGTCAGAAGAGTTGATCGCCAGAGGTTGTAATTTCAGACAATAGCATGGAGAAGGATTATCAGAAACTGCAGGGGTTGATGCGTTCAAAGAAAAGCCTGATCTTTCTCAAAGAGCCAAAATCTGCTACCAAACTGTGCTAAGACAATCCACGCATTTGAATTTATAACCGAGATAAATTGCTACAAAGAGTATTAGATGCTGGATAATTCGATGTTCATTGTCTTGGATAGAAGTTTGGTTTGCTTACACTAGTTTTCATGGGAAAATGTGATGATAATTTTGACATGCATCTGTTTGGATTTACTATATCATATATACCTACACGAGTAAAGTGAAGAAAAGAACAACAGAGGTGAATTTAGGCTGTTTTAAAATCCATCTTATCAGTATGACTTATATGAACACGTGTCTCGAATTTCGCAAAGGCAGGCTATGTGCCTCTAATTAATTTTTATGATCATTCTCTCAGGGTAGAAGTTTGATTTGCTTAAACTTGTCTTTATGAAAAATGTGATGATAATTCAGACATTCATCTGCTATTCCTATTGGAAGCACGAGGAAAAGAGCAACAGAGGTGAATCCAGGTTGTGTTACACATTCTATCTTACCAGCACGATATATATCAAAATATGTCTCAAATCTTGCGAAGAAGCTAAGAATTAGTATTTTTAGGTTGAACCTCTTGTGCAGAAGTTTGGTTTGCTTCTTTAACTCTTGTAAGAGAAAAGTGAGGAAAAGAGCGACAGAGGTAAATCTAGGCTGTTTTACACTCTATCTATTAGAACGATTTATATGAACATATGTCTCAAATTATGCCAAGTAATTAGGCCATTTGGATGTCCATTCTCTTGAGTAGAAGTTTGGTTTGCTTACACTAGTTTTTATGGGAAAATGTGATGATAATTGTGACATTCATCTGTTTGGATCTACTATATCATATATACCTACACGAGTTAAGTGAAGAAAAGAGCAACAGAGGTGAATTTAGGCTGTTTTAAAATCCATCTTATCAGTATGACTTATATGAACACGTGTCTCGAATTTCGCAAAGGCAGGCTACCTCTAATTAATTTTTATGATCATTCTCTCAGGGTAGAAGTTTGATTTGCTTAAACTTGTCTTTATGAAAAATGTGATGATAATTCAGATGTTCATCTGCTATTCCTAATTTTCTTTTCCGCAAGAGGAGCACGAGGAAAAAGTACAAAAGAGGTGAATCCATGCTGTGTTACATTCTAACTTAACAGAACGATTTTATATGGAAACATGTCTCAAATCTTGCGAAGAAGCAACAGGGGTAAATCTAGGCTCTGTTGCACCCTAACATATTATACGAACGATATTATATGAACTTGTTTCTCAAATTTTGCCTAAGCAAGCCAAGAAGTATTCTCATGTGTAGAAGTTTGGTTTGCTTACACCAAAGATGCTATCAATAATAGATTATAGGACGATCCTCATACGCCTTTAGATGAAGATAGAATACACGCTTTTCTATAATGAACCAGTTTTTAAGGAACCTAGAACTAGGATTTCTTGTAATATACAATTGATTATTTTGTTCTATTGTTTCCTGTAACAATAGAGAAAAATAAAATATTTAAGGAACTTTTAGTACTAGGCCATGAGGTAAGTTTCTCATAAAATAAAAAGCGTTTATTTAGGATGGCAAGAAAAATCGAAGACATAACGCAAGGTAATAACTAGTAAAGCTTTTGGTCTGACACTCATCAGAGTAGTATGTCATAGAGATAACGAGAACAATACCTAAAGAATTATTATACTCAAATGTGGATCGAAATTTCCTTGCCCTCCTCAAGTTCTGCACTGATGAAAGACTGTTATAAATATTCACCCAAACTTTCTCTTTTGCTGTGTATTTAGGCCCTGCTGTACAAATCCTCAAAACTGAATATTAAGGCTGGATAATCTTCTATATACCTATCCTATAGTCACGCGTCAAAGCTTTTAACAGTCTTTGAACGATCTCTTAAGATGTAAATATAACATAAAACATTAATAAAGAAACAATTAGCTTGTACAAAACTATATTAAGCGTTCATTTTAATCTATTTTCAAAGAATTCATTTTACAGCAAGGATATTGATTCTTTTTTGTGTAGGACAACACTTCCTAAAAAGGGGTGCCAGTAACTGTTTATGCTGGGATGGGAAGTAACTGCCCCCAGTTATCCCCTTCTAGAATCCACCTCTGTTCCTGGGTTCCTGCTTGTTCAGAAGATTTAGAATATTGACTGTTGTTTGTGTATTGGCCTATTATAAGGGGTTCAAAAAGCTGCTTAAGATGAGGGGAGTACTGCCCCCAGTTATCTCTTAGTGGCCCCTATAAAGCCACCTCTATTCTTAGGTACTTGCTAGAAATCCCAAAAATGACTGAGGTTTGGTTATCCTTTAACAAGCTTATCCTATAGTCACGTGTCAGGGCGTTGAGCAGCCTTTGAATGATTTCTGGATTTACGAATATTCCATTAAAAATCAATCAAGAAAAATTAAGCATATAAAGAAGTATATTACGCGTTGACATAAAGCTAATAAGATTTTCAAAACATTATCACAACTTAAATATTATGTAACTGTTGTTTGTGTAGGACAAAACTTTGTAAAAAAAGGGTGTTAACAGCTGTTTATACTGACGAGAGGAGTTCTCCCCCAGTTGTCCCATGGTTGTCCCCTCTCCAAATATTCACTGTTGTTTTGGTGGGATCTAAAAGGGGGTCCCAAAAGCTGCTTTAGTGAGAGGACTACTGTCCCAGTTGTCCCTTATTTGCCTCTAGTTGCCCCCTGCAATAGTCTACCACTATTCTTGGGTACCTGCCAGCACCTCTCTGAACTTATGATTGAGCAAGGGTAATCTTCTATAAATCCAACCTTTAGTCACGTGTCAAAGCGTTGAGCAGTCTTTAAACGATTTCTTAAGATGTAAATATTACATTAAACATTAATAAAGAAACAATAAACTTATACAGAAATATTATACCTGTTCATATTAAGTTAAGAAGATTTTCAAAAAATATTATCACAACAAAGATTTTATCTGTCGTTTTTGTAGAACACAACTTTCTCAAAAAGGGTGCTAACAGCTGTTTATGCTGACGAGAGGAGTTCTTCCCCCAGTTGTCCCATGGTTGCCCCCTCTCTAGAAATCACCACTCTTCTTAAAGGTACTTGCTAGAAATCTTCAAACTAATGACCGAGGCTGGGTGATCTTTTAAGAAGCTTAACCTATAGTCACGTGTCAAAGCGTTGAAAAGCTCTTGAAAGATTTCTGGATATACGAATATTCCATAAAACATTGATAAAGAAAAATTCAGCTTATACAGAATTACATTACCAATTCATGTTAAGTTGAAAAGATTTTGAAAAAATTATTACAGCAAAACATTTAACTGTAGGATATAACCTTTAATAAGGGGTTTCAAAAGCTTTATGTATATGTCGAGGGGGCTACTATCTCAGTTGCCCCTAGTTGCCCCTTGCAATAATCCACCACTATTCTTGGGTACCTGCCAGCACCTCTCCACCTCTCTAAACTTATGATTGAGGAAGGGTAATATTTAAAAAAGCTTATCCTCTAGTCACGTGTCAAAGTGAAGCTCTTGAAAGATGTCTGAATATACGAATATCCCATTAAACATTAATAAAGAAAAATTAAGCTTATACAGCATTACATTACCTGTTCATGTTAAGTTGAGAGGATTTTAAAAAAGATATCACAGCAAAACTTTTAACTGTTGCTTTGGTAGGATATAACCTTTTATAACGGGCTTTGAAAAGCCCTATATCTCGAGGGGAACGACTGCCCCAATTGCCCCTTATTTGCCCCTTCTTTGCCCCCTGCAACAATCCACCAATATTTTTGTGTACCTGCCAGCACCTCTCTGAACTTATGATTGCGGAAGGGTAATCTTTTAAGAAGCTCATCCTCTAGTCACGTGTCAAAGCGTTGAACAGTTCGTGAAAGATGTCTGGTTATACGAATATTCCATTAAACATTAATAAAGAAACTAACAATTGTACGTCGATTCTATCAGTTGTGGGTAGCCGATGCATTGAGATGGAGCTGGTAGAACAAATCGGAGACATTCCTCACTTGCCAATCCATTACGCATTTAAATAGAGGCTCTGTGTTCCATTATTCCACTTTCTATCGAAATGTAAGATATAATCTCAGGGTTCGTAAACTGGTAGAAAAGAGAGTCTGGAGCACTAAAGTGTTGGTTTTTGTTTTTGTAGCGAGTCTGTGTTCATTTACTTCCATGGTTAACGGAAGAGGGAAGTGTCAAGCCAAAGAGTTACGCCATTAACGTAAGTGCTAGAGTTTTGAAGCGTTTTATTTGTTTGCTTGAATATGATTCCGTTTCTATACTTGACTCTGTGTATACTTTCAATATTAATTCTCTATTATGCAATGATGTGTAAAAAAGGAAGTCGATGTGCCTTCCTAGTTATCAACAAACTGGCTGTGTAGCGACTCGTTAAGTAAGGTTAGAGGTGTACAGATTATTGGTATTCAAGAATTAAAAACTGTTGCAAAAGCAACGATATTGTTAGATATAGCTCCTGATACACAAAGGATGCTCTAAAACAGTGAGCTTTCCTTTATCCAACGTGTCTTCCAGGTTATCACCAAGGGGGAAATCACTCCCTAAAAATCTCGTACAGTTTTCCTGAAAATCCTATTGTTCTAATGAAAGTCCCTAGAAAATCTCTGGAAATCCTTTCGTTCTTGAAAAAATCTCGTGCGCTTTGAAAGGGAGTGATATGCCCCTCGGTTATCACCACACGAGCTGTGTAGACCAACTTGCAAGCATGCATATGTACGAAACATACATTGTTTGTTTTCAAGAACTAAAAGTGTTAAAGTTATTGCAAGAGCAACACAATGGTTTGATATAACTCATGATATAGCTACAAAGGGTGCTCTAGAACAGTGAGCTTTCCTTTATACCTAATAAAGAAATTTAATTTGCTATCGAGGTTATCGCCACACTAGTTGTGTAGACCAACTCCCAAACTTATGCATTTGTACAAGACGTATCGTTAGTATTAAAGAACTATACTAGAAGATTTCAGAATTTCTGTAAGAGCAACGAGGAAAATAGGAAATGGTTCGATATAATTCATTAAATAAAAGGGTGTTCTAGAACAGTTAGGTTTCCTTGATTGTTAATAACGAAATGAAATCAAAGAGATCGAATTTCTGCAAGAGCAACGAGGAAAATTAGAAAAGTGCTAGATATAGCAGGGTGCTCTAGAAATGTGTGCTTTTTTAGCCAAGGAACTCAATAGGCTACCTCGATTATCACTAAGCTTATTATACCTTCTTTATACTTAATTTCATATCAATCCTAATCAAAAAGAAACAATATGCTAGATTAGGTTGGGTATAGGATGTACGTTTAGACATATCCAAGAAACAAGAACCAAAGAATGCTCAAATTTCTTCCAAAGCAACTAGCAAGGAGGAGTAAAATTGGTGGAAGATGCTCAATGCGCAGAAAGAGTGCTAATTATAAGAGGAACAACAGAAGAAATATGTATATTTAGTCAAATTGAGATGTCATCCAATCACCTCATTAACTAGGTAGGAAATCGTAAACTTGGACATAAACAATGCCATATTTACAATGCCTATAGGCCCATGTTTACAGGTTGCTACACAGCCAGTGTAGTGAGAGCCAAAAATGGCAATGTATATGCCAGAGTTTACGATTTGCTGCCTAGTTAATGTGGTGATAGGACGGCATATTGATTTGATCACATACATATACGTGTTTCTTCCGTTGTTCCTCTTATAATCAGAGCTCTTTCTTCGCACTGAGCAATCTTCCACCAATTTTACTCTACCTTACGATGTACGGCTACATATTATTGGTTTTCAAGAAACAAAGAGTGCTCAAGTTACTTCAAGAGCAACAGTGAAGAGTAAAAGTCGTGATGAGATGAGACAAGAGAGAATCATGCTTGTAAAACGATTCTATAAAATCTTCTTCAGTAAACTATGCTTACATCTCATCTATAAAATGATTAATTAACTTAGGTAAACTGGTTCTCGTATCAGTGTTCATGAATATAGATCGTTATAAGAGGAATAACGAAAATAATGTACATGTCATCAAGAAACACATATGCGAGGGTCAGGAAAGGGTTAATTTAGAACAGGGATTTATTTTTTTGGACTGGAATATGGGAATGAATAAGTAAATTGGGATTGTGAAACACATCAATATTGGGTAGTTCTCTTTTTTTCATTACGAGTTTTGATTATTTCAGTGCTGGGAATTGGAATCAGTAACCCTCCCCCCCTCCTTCAGGACCCTCATATGTGCCATCCATTCACAACACAAAATCAATAAGCAAATAGGACTATAATATTCAAAGCGACTTGACAGGTTTAGATGGAGAAAGAAGACTGTCTGGCTTATGCTGAAGCATGCTTGGTTGGCTGATGTCAACTTAGCAATACTTATAGGCCGCATTGCATCAAGCATGCAATTTTCTGTAACTTCACTTAGCTAAAGAAAAATATTATCTGCAATAAGTTTTCACTTTCCGTTTTATAGCAATTCTAACTTGATGCTCTACACTACATTAAAGTAAAAGCTTGAAGAATCTAGCTATATATGGTGAGTTTTATTTTGGAGATTTGTATTATATCGAAACTAATGTTTGAAGTGGAACTAAGATTTCCATCATGGATACTGTTCTCATGATGAATAATGCCTCATACCAAGTTTAGCCTCAAACAACACTTTTGACCCACTTATAAAACCCGAAGAAGCACTTTGGGTACTACCCCCACTGTAGCTAGTATAGGAATCCGTTTACGGCACTAGCTACTGGTATCGTTTCACAGTACTGATAGTATCCGTCCACAGAAGTAATGGTATTTCGCCACAATACCCAACATTAGCTACCGAATTGTATCCCGCCACAGCACTGAATGGTAACCCTCCCCAGCACTGATGGTATCCTTCTCCAGTACTAAATATCCTCCACAGTACTGATGGTATCCCTCTCCAGTACTGAACATCCTCCACAGTACTGATGGTATCCCTCTCCAGTACAAAACATCCTCCACAGAACTGATAGTATTCTCCACAGTACTGGCGACGCAAAAGAGTACTGCACAGACGTTCCCCAGGGCGAAAAAGGCCCTGTAGAGTAGGACCCGAATCTTTGACCTTTTCCTTAAAAGGTCAGAGGTTAGAGTCCTACGTAGGTCATGTTTTTTCCGGTTACTTCATCTAAACTTTTCCACTCATGAATGACTAATGAATAAATTTGAATGATTTCGTAAAACCTTTGTGAATCCCGCAGTCAAAGTAAACCGTATTTCATTGGGGTCGTAGGTGGAGGGGTTTAGCTCCAAAGCTGGCTTTTGATGACAATGATAACTCGAATCGCTTTTCTTGAAATACATCAGAATATATTGTTTAAGGACTTAAGCTTTTCTATCTCGAAGCCTTTTTGTTCGAAATATATCAGGAGATGTTGTTCGAGGACTTAAGCTTTTCTATCTCTTGAAGCAAAAGCGTAATCTGGCTTTTTCAATTTAGATTAGTTTTTGATTGTACATCGAGAAGGCGTGGGTTTAAGATTGATTTGAAAATGTTTGTTAACTTTCCTATTCATGTTAAAGTATTAAAGATAAATATTGATAAGTCCAGACGCAAGGGAAAGGTTAGGCCAAAGATAAAGGAAAATTCTAGTACTTTGTTTTGTTGATTTTGCATTCATAGTATGGCAGTTTTTTAGAGATATAATTTATAAATAGATCCAGTGAGTTCATTTTCGTCAGTAGGAAGAGGCAGTCTCAGGTATTAGACTTATTCTCAGCTCTCAACTCATGGACCAGGAGGGAAAAATTTGCTATTCCAAAAGTTTGTGCTCGATTATCTCTGATTATCAATCAAAGGGCTTGGCCACACCCTTCCCCTCTCCATTTTTACAGGCCGATGAGGCCTTTGGTAGTGGCTGCAATAGAGTGCAACTGTAAGCCTGCTTTTTTGGGATAGAGATTACAGACGGTGTGGGTTCTAGATTATCATGCAACGAATTAAAAATCCAGTGGTTGTCTACTTGGCTTGGTTGTAATACTCAATTTGAAGACTTCTGTAAGGCCAATTGATGCAATAAACAAACTAGGACATCAAATTTGTAATAAAACAAACAAACTAAGCTGAATGATTTCCAACCATATGTTCCTGTTCCCACCATATATGTTCCTATCATGTGAGGTGTCAGTTACAAACCAAAGACTGAATATTTTTTTAGTTTGGGCCTTGCGTAATGGACACAGTCTTTTATTGGGTTGGAGCTTTACCCTGCAAAATACCCTGCAAAAAGAAACACTGTTTGTCGAAATATTTTAGCCTTTACCCAAGATTGGGGTAGCTTCTTGCTAATAAATGCTTGTCATAAAAGAAATAACAAGAATCTGTTTTCTAAAGAGGTCCAAAATACCGACAAAGTGGGTGCAAAAAGGTTTCATCAGCCTGTCTTTGTCAGCAAAGAGGGTAGCTACCCCAACTGCACCCGCATATATCCACCATTGCCTTTGTCCCTTCACTAGTTATATCTATCTACGCCACACTTGCATGTTACCGTGCGCTGAAGATATCATACAACAGGCTCTTAGTTTAAGCTAATATCAAATTTGTTGCATGATTGAGCGAATCCAATTAGGCCCAAACGAGACCAAAGCATGCGAAGGCATGCGTGTGAGGTATTTCTAAATCAAATCTGAAAACTGAGAACCAAGTTTGTCCCACTTAATTTCATTGACAAATTCATCAACTTTCGGGTTAATTTCACCGTCACCATCAAAGGAACACGCCGTAGCGATAAAACAAAATGGCAGACATGGTTGAAAACACACAAAATTAGGCCGTTCTTGTAATGCCAGTAAGATAATTAGCGGTTTAGAAATTGAACATTTGTGACTTTGTGGCGTAAAGATTGTCGAAAACGCGACCCGAAATTACTTGTTTTCGCTTTTCATCCTGTTACGGATCCAGAATCATCGGCCCGCAAGCTAAAGCCGATTTCATTTGTATCACTGTGGATTAGGACACTGTCTAATTGCCCGAATCAAGACTCGAGTTACTTCGTGACTCAAGACACCTCTTGGAAGCTAAGCTCAAAAGGTATATGGTACATCTACTTATGGGTCTTTCCATGAGGTATGTATAGCTCCAGAGATGATCATAGCAAGCATGATAAAGCAAAAGCTCAGCAGGGGAACGCAGTAATTTGGGGATGATCTCCTAAGACCTCATCTTCAGGAAAACGGGCCTAATTTCACGTTAGAACAAGCCCTGTTTTCTTATATAGCTTCAGGCTTTTCCACATTGGAGGAACTAATTAGTATTTTGGATTAAATCCCCCTTCAGAGCATTGTTTCTAGTTATATGAATTCATAAGGCATGGTCTTATAAGTGGACATGAAGTTTTCTTACACCTGCTGGGCTACCAAAATTTTGATAGTAAGCCTCGACCAGATCTGAGTCATAGGACACTGCCTGATAAAGACGAGCCTGCAAACCAATATCACGCCCTAGCTTGGTCCAGGGTAATAACCAGCCCATTATTCTAAAGAAATAGCTGATCTCTTTTTTGTTCAGAATAATGGGCTGGTTATGAGGCTAGGTCTACATCTATAGGCAGGGGTGGATCCAGGAAAAAATCTGACTACTGCTACAATTAGTGTAGTGACAGAATAATCGATATCTATCTTAGAGCCTAAATTAGAAGAAAAAAAAAACAGTAGGCCTGAAAATCTGACTGCGGCTTGAGCAGTAGTAGCTGTAGTCTGGATCCGCCCCTGCTAATGCTAGGGTTCATGGTCTAGCTTCCCCGATTCCTCCAGTCCAGCAAACAGAGCACACTACAGATTACTGTAACAATCGGATAGTTTCTTTGCGAATCGTCGCGCGTCCTAAAAGCAAACTTATGGTTTTCATGGAAATAAATTATTAAAATTCATTCCCGCATATCAAGCAGCCATAAGCATTAAATCGCTAATATTGTTTATTTTCTGAATCGTATTTGAGGCTTTTTGATCGGGATTTCCGAGCTAAGTAGACCACGCTGACAAAGATGGGGGCTTAGGATTTAGAACGGTGATCGAACAAAACCTTTGTTTGAACAGTTTTTGGTAAGAATGTAGATGTTGTATGTTTTGGGGATTGGATATGTATGGATAGATATTTTTGTTTGAACAGTGGTTGGTAAGAACGTCGAAATTGTATGTTTTTTAAGATGGGATATGTATGAATATGTTTAAACTAGAGCTGAGTCCTCTCAAGTTGAAACCAATCTGGCAAACAGTGAGTTTATATCCAACGTGATAGAGTTAGGGCAGTTAGAGGTATCACATCCTAAACCCTTTTCTTGATTGCATCACTTTAAGATATTTCCTTTAGTATTGCCTTGTTTTTATGAAGAGCACCGTAGCATACAGTCATCACGTTTATTGGTATCTGGTGATCTGAGACCCTCTGTACTTTTCATTGCACCCCTGTGCCCAATGGAAGTCTTCCAATGGTTGCTCTCTTTTCTAAAAATACTCTCAATTTTATGTCAAAGAAGATAGTTTCCAACTATATAGCCATCATCTTCAGCACCAGTACTAAATGTTTGTATGACCAAGTGACTATTCAATATGTGCCTGCATTAAGGACCATAGAAGATATCTATTGGATACCTATTGGTCCACTTGTCTACCCTGGAGAGCTTCGGATGTAATCGAGAAATAAAGAGTATCCACAAGGGATTCCTCGGTGGCTAAGTATGCTACTGGATTTATAATGAGTACCCTACTGTTGAGTACATAGTCCTTATGTTAACTGAAGATAAAACTATAGCCTACTGCATGCATAGATGCTCAGTCTTCATCATTTACAGTGTGAATCAAAACAATTATGAACTTTTTTCAACCGAAACGTTTTTCTTAATGAAGATTTAGGCCCTGTTCCCACTGGTCCATATATGAATGAAAGTGGAGCAAAACCTATACGTTTCGGCCTTTCGTTTCGAAAGGAGCTGTTTGAATACGCAAACGCATACTTTCGAATACGGTGCGTATTGGATACACTCCGTTTACAGTATGGACACCAAATACGGAGATATTGGAATACGACGGTATTCTTTCAGTAGAGATATTAGTCTGGAAATGGCATAATGAGCACCGTATTAGCCCGGGGCAGTGTGAACATTTAATCAAATTCATAGCGTATTTGCTTGAAAACGGAGCAGTATGAACAGGCACTGTTTTTTCGTCTTCAAATACGGAGACAAACAAATACGGAGCAGTGTGAACGAAGCCTTAGTTAAAACCACGCCTATTTTCAAGCACACTCCAACACAAAAACAACCAAGAGCACAATCATTAGAAACACAAAATGTTTTTGCCTGTAGTATGTGGCAAACAAGCGTCTTATATAAAGAAACAGTTTAAAAGGGTTCAGCTCTGTTTCCAATAAAGGCATGTGTACTGTCGTTTATAAAACAGCAAACTTCCACATTCTTGGAGCACGTTGCTAGTATACAATAACGCAGTTCCATCGTATTTCTGACTATTAATTTAATAAACACGAATGTTCAACTGACTGAGATGAGATACTTTCTCCAGCAAGCCTTTGTTTTAGCTTTGTCTTCAACAGTCGCACCGTAAGTCGCTAAGGCTTGTATTGTCTCGTCTCAGATATGGTTTCCAGTACTTGTATTTTATAAGGAACTTATCCTTGGGTTATCAATTGAAATTTTGTACACTGCGTCTAGAGGCTTTCATACCATATGGAAGAATATATGGCCTACCCTATTTGGCCTTACTTATAAATCGAGCTCCCACTTGGCCTAGAAGTATGGCCTAACGAGCAAATAAAGTAAAATGGCGAGGTAATTGACGCATTAAGTATTTTAGAAATGAAGCAATTGAACAATATACATATGATATATTTCTATGTTTAATGGGTTTTGAAATAAATTAAAGGGTAGGTCAAAGTCTAGGCTTAACTGCTGGACCAAAGTTTTAGGCCAAAGTTCTAGGTCAAAGGCCTAGGCTAAAGTATTAGGCCGACGGTCTAGGTCAAAGTTATAGGCCAAAAAACGTAGCAGAACAATTGCAAAACTGGTTTGGTGATGCTTATGGTGAAATCCATCCCTCTCTTTTCTGAGCACGAGATATTTGGCCTATATTTCACGTTAAGTACTCAGGCAAAGGCAAAAAATCAAAATCTTGATCTTTTAGCCAATTTTCGGTTTGAATTTTGTACGCTTCACCGTTAGCCAACCAGTTCGATTAAAATACTGCTATATAGTTTGTTTAGTATGAGAAGTGATTGTAGTTTGGGGGTTGTATAAAGTGAGTTTGATTAAAATGACTACTGTGTGGAAGCTGTTCATTCGAGTTATTCGAGGCTTTAGCTACAGTCGGTTCTTACATAAGTTTGTCTTTACAATATGAAAATATAAGTCAGATTTGATATTCTTAAATCTCATCAGTTTCCTTTAATAACTCAGTTAGTTTTGATGAGTAACTACTGCGTTAACAAAAAGGAATTTAGAAGTGCTGTGCGCAAATACTCTTTCAGCTTTCTTTTGTCATTTCATTACCGTAAATACGTATGTTTACTAACAAGACTGTACCTTTAGGCTAGGTAAAAAGTAAAAAAATTCCACTATTGGTCGAGGACTGTTAAGGAATTTGAAAATTGTAGTTTCTGTTTAAAATTGTGCAAACTTACGTAACTCTATGTAATAAACTATTTAAAGCTGCTAAGATATTTTGGGTGAGGGGAAAACTTTACTTTACAGTTAAGGAGGGATAATATTTTGTTTGTTGACAAGGGAAACGAGAAAGTACCATACTTATGATTGGGGGAGGGAGATTTTGACCCCTAAGAACAAGGGGTTTTAAAAGCATAACCACCAGCGTGGGTCTGATTCTCTGACCACGCCTATTTTTCAAGTGTTCAAATGTGAAAGCAGTGCTCAGACAGGCTACCACGGTGAGAAAAACTATTGAATAGGACACTTGGGGATAACAAGAATCAACATGAAACAAGCTAGTAAAAACAATAGTGCTACAATTATTTCTTCATAAATCTCAAATCTTTGCAAAAACCCAGCTCCCTGTAACAAAGCAAACGATTTTACAAGGGGAGCTATCTGTGCCCCCCCCCCCAGAAATCACGACTGGTTCCACCCTTCTGTAAGTGAGCTAGGCTCATCATTATATAAGGCTTGACAAAAAGTCAAGGAAATGTTGAAGTCTCCCAACAGGTCAGGTCAGGTTTCCCCATATTCGTTGCCGTTTGGGTGCATGATAGATGCCACAGTCCTTCTCTGCCAACTCAGCCAACACTTGGCTAAAATTGCTTGCAAAGCCATTGATTGACATAAAGAATTCTATCCTCTCCCCACCATTCTTCTCCTCCATTTCATCTTTGTCCTACAGCCACACCGCAAAATGCAAAGCTTTCTTTTGTCTTACTTAACTATTTCTTCAGTACATAAATGTTTATGTTATGGGTATTATAACCAGTGCACGAGTTAATATGATTTAAGCTCAACCCCTACTGGGAAGTGATTGAGTTGTTGTAAACTTGCAAATTTAATTGAAAAGAGCGCACAGCAAATTAAGATCCCAGAGATAACCAAAAGGAACCGATGATATGCAGTACAGCTGTATGGATCGTGGTTTTCAAGGTTCCCTGTCGAGGTCATATGGGGTCTAAACCTTGTATGAAAAGGATTTCTTGTAACTCAACTGCCCTACTGTAGCTTTTTCGCCCTGGGGAACGTCTGTGCTGTATGTCGCAGTACTGTGCAGGATGTTAAATACTGTGCAGGATGTTTAGTATACTGTCAGGGAGTATCATCAGTACATTGTAGGGTGTTCAGTACTGTAGGGATACCATTAGTAAATAGGGGGATGGCATTAGTACTGTGGGGGATACCATGAGTTCTTTAGGGGTATACATACCAAAAGTACTGTAAGAGATGTTCAGCACTGTTGGAATATCATCTGTACTCTGGGGAATACATTTAGTTTATTGGGGAGTTTTCAGTACTGTGGAGAGATACCATCAGTACTGTAGAAGGATACCATTAGTACTGTGGGGAATACCATAAATACTATGGGGGATGTTCAGTACTGTGGTGGGAAACCATAAGCACTGTGCTTATGGCTTACCTTTGCAGTATTTATGATATCCCCTGCAGTAGCTACTGAACACCCTCCATAGTACTGATGGTATCCATCAACAGCACTGACTAAACAACTCTCTACAGTACTGATATCAGGTCAGTATTGTTAAGAACCCAGATACTTAGATACGTTCCTACATTTGGTAGATAGAGGTGTAATTTGTGTAAATGATATGAATCGGGTTTGCAGATTAAAGGGATGACCCTGGTAACCTACTTGTTACAGCGTTTGAGTTGCAACATTAGAGGTCTTGGGTTCGAGTTCTACCCGGGTCATTTTAATTAGCACAATTCATCTTCATTAAAATAAAGGGATAAGGTCTTCTATTTGAGCTGTGTATGAGTGTCTCCCCTTTGATCGAGTTATTTATAGCTATTGACTCGACTATCGATATCTTTCAAAAGCACCTCAGGGTCAAATCAAGTTGGTCTATTCGAGCCATGCCTTTCGCAATCAATGCAGCTGTTCACATTCAAACCCTGGGTTTGAATTTCACCTCCACAAATGAAATGAAAGCAAAGTTAACAAAAAGCAAAGTTTCTTTGATTCAACTTAATAGGGTCAAGGCATAGAAAAACATCTGAACAAGGCGAGGCTTGTTAGTTAAATAAATGGACGCAGCCTTTTTTGAGCAACGGAAACCGCAATTTTGTTAGTCTGAAAGTTTAGAAAGTATTCTGATAGAATGTTTGAGGAATCAGAGTGTTGAAATTAATTTTTTTGAAATGAGTCAGGGAAATTAATGCTGTTCATGTTCTAAAGACTAGCTGCAAGCTCAATAATTCCCAAACCAGTATTAGGCTTCATGATTAACCTCGTTTTGAAAGCCAAAAATGCTAGGAATATTTTAGGCCCAGAGGTGATGAGAAGAGCCTGAGAAAAACTGTGGAGATGGTGGAACAAAAATGATATACCTCGGTTGACTCAAACGTTTAGTAACATGACTTATCTTCATGCATAGCTACGAAAGAGTGTGGTACAAGAGATTCTGCTACCAAAGAGTCTGGTATCCACCCTTGGTGCCAGACTCTCTCTAAGAAAATCAAAATATGCTGGGTACCAAACTCCCTAAAATCTAGAGATCTTCGCCAGCGTCTGGACCAAGGGGTACGAGAGATTAAACTTGCTCTGCTAATCACTCACTCCGCTTTCACATCCTAGGCCTCACCATCTAGACCAAGTTCATTTTCTATCCTTGTCGTATCCTCGTTATTATTTTGGTCGTTCCAGTACTGGTGGCTTTCTAACTTAGTAACAGAAGAGATTAACATCCCCACTCCTTGAGAAGCCTCAAAAGGTAGAAATTTCTCATCCATCCCATACGTGACCCTCAAGACTTTCACATCGACGAATCATCCTCTTAATCAAATGTTTCACTCAAATGAAATTTCATTATTCTTGTCATTCCAGTACTGGTTACTTTTCTGACTGGGTAACTTAAGAAGTTAACTTCCCTCAACCCCATCAAAAGCCAAAATTTCTCACCCCTCCCTTGTGTGACCTTAGAGACTTTCTCAACCTTTTCAATATCTAGTCATCGTCTAAATCAAATATTGCACCCACCCAACCAAATCAGTAGGCATGAACCCTATTTTCAATAAATTCCTTTCCTATTTCTGAATCACACAACTCAAATCTCGTACGACCTGCAAGCATAAAGCATGACGCATTTCATACACAAAGTAACGCAGAGTGTGACCTAGATGGCTCGCATTGTGACCATCAGAATCAGTGGTTTTACAGCAAACATTCCGAGATCGAAAGATAAGATGCTTTTGGAATGAAAGCACCTTTCTGATTTTATCTCAAATCATGTCTGACTTCATCGCCGACATTATAAATCATAACTTTTTCAATAGCAGCTACTATAATTTGCTTGTTCGCCAATTTGAATTTTCAATTGGTGACGTCACTTAGATGGCCTAGTATCTTATCGGTCATGCATCAATGTAAGGTTTTATCAGTGAAATTGCGAATCGGGAATTAATCAAAGTGAATACTCAGATATTGCATCAATCAAGCTATTATGAATTATTGTTGTTGTTTGTCAACAATCAAGGGGTTTGTTTCGGTATTCTTTCGGCTGTTTGTTTTTATTGCTATTTCATTTTTCTGTTGCAACCTTTGGAAAAGCTTTTCTAAACTAAAACCCCTCAACGCTGTTTAGAATGCCTCTCTATCATACTTCAGGTACCCTGGGTCCTGACCCTCAGAGGCAATAGTCTTTAAAAGCCCCTCAGACGATTCTCAGCATAGTGCTCCCAATGCTCAGTGATTCTATTTGTCCCAAAAATAGTTGCCCCAGCCCCCAATATTCTTCCTAAGCTTTAATACTGCCTCATATTTTTTGGCTATGACTACCTCGATTTTATTAGCACTGAAAGTGCATACAGAAGTCCACTTCTTGGTGTCTTCAGGCCTTGGTGGCCTGGTGTCATGTTAGTAGAAATGTCTTCATTTGGGATGACTTTAGTGGGATTGTCTTTTGCCCAGTGATCTGTCGAATTTCCAGCTACAAGCTCCAAATCCAGCAATGACAAATTAGTTTTGCTCGAGAATAGTCAGGATTGGCCTAATAAATCAAAGTAGCCGACCAGGCTTTTCAGAAATCAACCAAAATCACCGACAGCCTTCAGAAACAGCTTTATAATAGGCCTAATCACTCAAATCAGTCACAATGATGATAATTGCCTACCAAAATCATTGCTAACAGCAATAACCGCTATCGGCTGTACTTTTACAAGGCGAATGAGTAAATCTTCGCTCGTTTAATTGAAATACTTGTTCGGAACTGGTGGTTTTTCTGATTTACAGAGAGGGCCTAATTTGAGGCCTAATTAATCAAAGCAGAGCGACTGCTCATAGGATTGTCAAGTTTTACTGCATGTTATTTTCCACTAAAATTAACTGGTACCGACTGGGTCAAATAAAATGAGCTGCGTTTGAGTATTGATTACACGTTTTTTATCAGATGCTTGCTATAAGAAACCCAGACTCTCGAATGGCCAGTTGAGAAACCCCAGCTATTTTCCTTATAAAAATATTTGCGTGCAGCTCTTGCAATTACGAACGACGATCGTGTTTGAGTGACCTTAGCGTGTGCTTCTGCTGGTTTTCGAGTAAACGATATATTTACCAAGCGTGCGCGACAAGCAATAAACTTATTTGCGTTGTTTATTGGTTAAAAGATTCGCGTTTTTGAAGAATGGACCGCCGAATTCACGAACAAACGCGACCAGAAATCAAGAGAAACGCCGCGGGGCGGTAATATCTAATTAGCGATCTAATCTCTCTAAATAGCAATGCGAATTTGCTAAGAAAACAGATTTAGCGCGGATTCACTGCTTATGCCGCTTTATGCTTCTAATTACGCATTTTTTTTAATAAGAAACTTTTTGATAAGAATGTACCTACATGATGATCGAGATAATTTGTGAAAATGAAAATGACTGGTGTAGAACACGAACCTACGAACTCTAGATTCGCACTCTAGTGTGCTACCACTGTGCAGTGCCGATCTAGCTAAAGGTCGTGGGCTCGAGTCCTACTTGGGTCATTTCCATTCTCACAAATTATCTTGATTGATTTTCAAAATCTTACTTCTTCTCAAACTATATGATTATGATGATGTTGTAGCCAGCGAGTCAAATTTCTGAGTTGTTGAACTCGAACCCAGAGGTCGTGAGTTCGAATCCTTCTCAGGACATCTTTATTCACGCAAATTATCTCGATCAATTTTCAAAATCCTGATTCTTCTCAAATGATATGAATGCAAATTTAGGATCAAAAGGGCCTAGCCCCATTCGAGCCCCTCTGTAGAAAGCCCCTCCATCCTTAGCATTTTTTACTTAGCCGGTAGAGAACGTGTTCAACTCAAACATGCACACAGAGCTAACGAAGTATTTCTACTTGTTAAAAAATTGAGAATCTCTCACAGCAAAAGAAAGCAATTCTTAGGTCACAAGCGTTCTTATAGAAAACGGTGGCTGTTTTGAATGCCTCGCGAAACCGATTGACTCAACCTGACTGAAGGAGAAATCTGGCATTGTCACTGCCGTTAGCTGCCTTTGTTCGTGTTTCAGTATGGTTATCACTTCCATTAACACGTGCATTTTGATAGCACTGTTTTCTTTCCACCTCTAAAGAACTGTAATTGAATGACGTATTGTGGAAAACCCGGACCAGTGACTCATGGGAGTCTTGGGTTTTCATGATTGGAAAAGACCCTTATTGATTCAATTAGGGGAGATGTACTGTTGGGATTTTGGAAAATCCAAATCCAGTTATTGCATTTGTTTTATATTTATAGATATGTTTTAAGCAATAATTATATAAGGCTTGTGAATGAAAAGTTGTTAAATTGAATTAGTAGCGCACATTTAGGAATATGATCACGAGAATCTTTGCTGTTGAGTTGGTTGAACAGGTAGGGTTACACTGGTTACACAGACTTTGGATTTTATAGATTTGTCTTGGAGAAACGGAAAGGAATGGAGACTGAGTAGGCAGTCTCTTGCTTTGAGATTGATAACAGGGGGATAACAGATTAGATGTACACGCTTTTTTTTTATAAAGAACCTTTTATAAGGAACCTACATGTCGAAGGTCGAAAAACTTAGAGAACTAGGCCCTAGGCTAGGTTCTTCATCAAAAAAAGCGTGTATTGCAGAATGTTGAATTTTAATGCCTTTCTTGCGTCGGTACTTATTCCTATCTACTGAATAAATACTTAGGATTAAGGAACTACTAAGAAACTTTTAGAACTCCAAAGTGGTCAAAAGAGGGATCAAAGTAAGGAACTAAAAGAACTAGGCCCTAAGCTAGGCTCTTTATAAAAAAAGCGTGTAGCCTAGTGATTTTTCAGGTTAGAAGGCAGGTTCAAAATACAATAGGCAAATATTTCAAAATATGCTAAGTATAGATTATGTCAAATCAAGAGTTTGCATAAGTCTTTGGTCAAAAACCTCTGTTTTTCTGCGTTAGTCAAAATGTTGATTGTTTTGAAGCTCTCTTCTGCAGCCAAAAGTCTCCTTCATTAGGAAGAAAATTAATTTTGATAAACAAAGTCTCTTTGATGGTATATTCAAGGATTTCGAGGGTAAGTCTTTAATCAGAAACTTGAGGATGTTGAGGAAAATTAGAAAAATAGTGAACTGACGCTTTTCTTCGCCATCCTACTAAAGTTTTAAGGGTCCTTAAGCTTTCACGATCCATTCTTTCATAGGATCCTATCACTTCATAATTCCATGGGTCCGGTTTATACATCTTCCTATTGTATAGTGCATTTCTATTGATTGAATGTTTGCTTCCTTGTCTTTGTAGATTGAATAAGCACAGAGTGAGAGCATACTGTTTGACACTGGTCATAAGAAGAATCATTGCTCAGAGTTGGTCGTCAAAATCACGCAACCATCATGGAATTTCTTACGAAATATTCCTTATTTCTCGCTTATTTCTTACTCAAGATGTTGAATCAAGTTGGTTCTATCGGTGAGTTTCAGATAAATTTTTGTTATCGGGATGTTTTTGCTTTTGCGTATGATTTCGTAATGAGATGGAAATTGATATTTTTATTATGATGTGAAGCACAGTGGCGAGTGATTGACGTGACATCTTGCCTAATTACGGTTGGTTATATTTGGAATCTTGTATCCACTACTTCGTGCTGTACCATAACTTCATAAGCTGTGTTGGTACCCCTATCTAAATATGTTGTTATGATATAAACTATTGATTGACATGACATCTTGAATAATTACGGTTGATTTTATTGGGAACCTTGAATCCACTCCTTACTGCTATACAGTAGCTTCATATGCTGTGTTGTAATAATACTGTTTCCCTTATCCAGGCTCCTTAAATCAACGTACTTAGTGCTATACAGTAACTTTTCTCACGTATGTTGTGTTGTATATAATGATGTTGCCCGTACCTATCAAACTTATCACGAAGTCTTAGTACGTGTTCATGTTGTGGTTGTCGATTCGATTGACATGATTGAAATCAGTTCGTAATACTTAGCATGGTTCATTCAGTTGACTCTTAGCTCAGTGAGTTTGAGATATAATGAGTCATATTGCTAGATTTCGTATTATTGAAACTTTTGCTTTTAATTTCGTAATGTAATGGAAATTAAATCTATATTCATTATAGTGATGTATGTTTACTGTAGGTAGTGATTGACATGAAGTCTTAGCTGATTATAGCTTTGTTAATTTTAGAACATTAGATCCACTTATTAAGCTTCTCTACGTAGCTAATGTTGTTATTAGGTTGTTGTCTCAACCGAAACGGATAAGGGTTATAGGGGTTTATGACCAAGTCTAAATACGTGTTGATGTTTTGTTTTAGCGTTTTTGAAACGTCTAATTGTGATTGAAACACGATTACTGAAATGATTTTGTTATACCTAACCTAGCATCACTTGGTCATGATGTATAATATAGAGTAATTCGAGGCAAAACGGGTCAGGGAGTAAAATGGGTTATTCTGCATAAAATTTTGCAGAACACAGCTCCACGAAGAAAGACTATCATGCCTCCATTAGACTGTTGAATAACAAACAACGTTGGGTAACTCTATTTTGCTTCCCCAGCATAGCCTGCGGTAGTTCTGAAGCATTTTATACCAAATGACCAATTTTACCCCCTGACCATTTGCCCCGAATTACTCTAGATACTACATAGCATAGCTGCGTGGAACAAATGTTTTATTTACCACAGCGTATTTATAATTTCTTATCGATTAAGAAGATTTTCCTTTCTCCCTTATTTCAAAATTGATAAAGCTCTATCACCAACTCTATCACTGCTTTCAATACGTGTCATTTTATCTTCATGTCTCTGATTGAAATCTGCTGAAATCGCTTCTTGGTAGCTTCACTCCTCTCTGCTCACTTCTACTTGTCACTATGTGTTTGTGTTTTGTCATTGCAGAACTTAGAATTAATCGAACTTATTTTATGTAGTTTCTTTCACTTCACAATAAGGCGCTTTAAATTTCAGTAGTTGATTTCCTCCCAAAACTCTCGTTCACTTCTCCAAAAAATCTTAATATAGTATTAACAAAGTGAACATAAAAGCTCCAAAAGTCCTTTGGATCTTGAAAATCTGGTCTACCTAAAGACATATTTACACCCCTTGCTTTTTTCGATACATCTAAAACGTACCTACATTTTCTTGCTAGAGTTTCTTAAATTAATGGCCATTCGAGAGTGTAGGCTTCTAAATTTGTTTAACCCTCGAAATAGGGGTGTATGCGCAAGTTACAGTCGCTAGAATCCTGCATATAAGAAACATCATTTTCATCATCAGGTCTAAGGTTTTTCTGATGCTTCTCTATTGAAATTGATTATAGGTATTTCTTATTAAAAGGGCAGTTGGATAGGAGAAAAGTTTCTTTTATGAAGGACACTTCTGTACCGTGCTGGCAAAGTTTCATAAAACTTAAAATCATTTATTGAATTACGTTGTAAAACGCAACTCAACCCGCATGAAATTCTTTAAATATTTCATGATAATAAGGATCAGCCCTTAAACTTCACTATTTTCAAGATAAAAAGATAAGACCTCCATATATAAAAGGATTTGCAAACTTAGTTAAACACGAGTTCACCGTATCGTGAATAGTTTGTTTTTGGGATTAAGGGAAACAACAGTTGCTTTTCTCATCCCTTTGCCGAGGCGAACTCCGACGCGAGTGCATAAGATTTTGAATATTGGATAAATTTACCTCAAAGAAAGACATTTCTTATTAGTTCTCATATGACTCATATGCACGTACTTACCCTACTACCTTTTACAAGAGAAACTAGATTTTGGTCCCACCCCTTAAAGTTGCTTAAATACATGGGGATTTCATTTCAATCTACATAGTCACAAGTTGTTCCGTACAAAAGTAGCTATCGACTAAGCCAATTCATTTACCCTATATCTGGTTATTTGCCCTGGAAATTAACTTCAAAGTAAAGCCTACCCATTATAGCTAATACTTTTGAAGAAGTTGCGATAATTCGAAGACATGCACCAAGGTCCCACATACGATACACTCCCTTTACGAAAATGTTCATGAAATAAAGGAGCCTTGCCACATATTTCAGCTAGAACTTAGTAGAAAAAGTTAGGCTGGCCATTTCTTACTCAAAATAGATGAGAAATAGCTACGAGACTGAATGTTAAATATAGTTTACACGTAGAAATGCAACCCAATGGAACGCAAGATACAGGATTTTGACTATTTGCGATGATCATCATAACTAACATGATGATTTTACTGAAGTGACATTGCAGAGGCTCCTCCGTTCATCCTTCGCAGCTCCATATCTCGCTTCCAGAACATAAATGATCGTGTTAGGTCTCAATTCTACGAGGACACCTAGTTGACTATCAGCTACTGAGAAAGTTTGATTTTTTCATGGCGTTTGTCCATTATTTTCTATCATCAGACGCTACATTTTTAACATTATTCAAAGATCTACTTTGCTAGTCTACTCAGTGTTTCACGAAGAAAGTAATGTTGTTATCATTTACACATATTATTATCAAACATTATCACCTATAGCAATGGGGGTCTATGGATTTCCTAGCTGTCTTCAAAATTCTTTTCATACTGTATTCTTGTTGATACGAACCTCGAGGAACGCTTTTATGCGAGCCCAGTGCTAAGACCGCGTGGAACTTAGCAAAGTCACAGTACTGGCTTAGACAGGTTTATAATCGTTATTAAACTGAATTTTTTCAATATGCTGTAAGCTTCCTTTTTGGAAATTGAAAACATTTACTGCGATAAACAGATTAGTGGGAGCTGCACAACAACATACACAATTTCGATAATTAACCAGCCAGTAAGCTGCTTGGGCTCGATTCAAGAATCAACACCCCGAGAAACGTCTGTGCAGTTCTGTGGAGGGGAGGGAGGTACCATCAGTAGATGGGACGGTGTTCAGTACTGTGGGGGTATCATAATGGATGTTGAGGGGCACCACCAGTACTGTAGAGGATATTCAGTACTGTGAGGGGAAACCACAAGCACTTTGGGTATTAATCCTTGTAAACTCTATTCTTTCACGATTTTGCACGAGAACGGAATCAAAGAAAATCCGATTATAGATTAAACCCGATTAACGCCCAAATCCGATTACTGCTATAATAACAAACAATTTTTCTGAATCTAATCTAGACTTTTAATCTTTATCAAACTCTCATGAAAATCCCTGGAGAGGGTATTTAACAAAGTTTGGGAGGTCTGGGGTAGACTCAATAGCACCTTTCAGATAATACGAACCAATCTTCAACACAAGAATTCTTAGGAACTTTTCATTGCTCAAAAAATTAAGAATCTTTCAGTTGACCTACTAAATATCACATATTTTTCTTGATAAGTGGTGACTATCATGTCAAATATTGTGTCAGAAACAGCCTTGATAAGACCGAATGTATTCACTTAATCTTCCAGTGTTGGGCAGATTTTAGTGTTATATAGATAGAGAAGCATGTATTACTGACAGTCTTACTATGACTATACATACCTCTCTATCCGGAGGAAGTTTTTACTTGTTGTTGTTGTGAAGGAAGAAGGGGTGTATTTCTCGTTGAGTCATATCCACTTTCACACCTCTCATCATAATAAACTATTTCAATATTTCAACACCTATATATTTTCTAAACTCTAGTCTTTAGTTATGTTAACAGAAGCAGGAAGGATTTTAGGCCTGTTGGAAGGAAACTTAAATTTGAGGGGGTCTGCCTATTGAGAATAGTCTTTGTGACGTCATTTTGACTACAGAAACTTATTGGACCAATGGCGCAGTGAATTAGCTGGAGTACCAATCTAGAGGTCGTGGGTTCGAGTCCTACTCGGGTAATTTTCAATCTCACAAAGTATCTCAATTAAAACCATTGGCAATGATATCACTATCGCTCTTGTGCTTATGCCTCTACCTGAATTTCCAGCAATCCATGAAAACGGCATTGAGAGATTTTTGAGGAATTGAGTAAATGGAAATTCTGAACAGGAAGAGAAACATAATCCCATTTATCTTAGATTAGTAGGCCACCAACACTGTTCTTCCCTAAGTCTAATTAACAACTTAAGTGCTTCCAAGGGCTTATACACCAAATCGATGTAGACAACCTAAAGCATGCCCATTGCCATGGTTCAGAAAGGCAGCATTCCCACCGACTTTGCATTGCATTGCATCGCAAGTAGCTTACAATCATTCTTTAGAATTTCACTAAGTGGCCTAATAGGCATGGAGATATTAATGCATATTAGAACGATTAGAAAAGATTTTATCTCTTACATAAGCTCAGAATTATCTGCAACGGAAGCAACGGTAAAGGCCTTCAATGGCAATGTTATGACTTTCAGTAGCTTCGTAATGCAGCTGCAATGAGATTCACAATGCGACGGTTGCGCAACTCAATTAGGCCCGAGATACCATCGTCTGGATAGTAAGATACACCAAGGTCGGTGTCTCCGTCTTATGCTAGGCTATGGCAATTAGCAATAGTTTTATCTTCGAGATGAAATGGGCCTCATTTCATTAAAATGTTTTGATGTTAGTTATGATACCAGTCCATGTCTGTCTCCTTTTCTTACTATAGCAATTAGTAATAGTTTTATCTTCGAGGTGGAATGGGCCTAATTTCGTTAGCGTCTTTTGATGTTGGCAACGGTTTGATACCATTGTTTATATATTTGTCTCCGTCGTATGCTAAAAGTAAGGCACAAGGTGAAATAGGCCTAATCAAATCAACATATTTTGATGCAAGGTGAGGCCTGATACGATTGTATTACTCAGATGTGATGAGTTGCTTGTCTCCATCTTCTGCTTAAAGTTATAGCACTGTTCCTATCTTTATGATGAAATGGGCCTAATTTCATTTACTTTTTTTGATACTTTAGCTAGGGTATGATACCATCGTCTGGCTTGATACTATGGCAGATGCCTGCCGCCTGTTCAAACAAGGAGGGTAGATATCTTATCGTAAGCAAATTTGCATCATTATCATTAAGTAAGCAATGCTAATGTTGTTGTGACTTGCTATTGCCTCGTGTATTGGCATTCAGGTATATGATGCTAAGATTATTTATACACTGCCTAGATGTTATGGTCTGGGAGTTTCCATACACATATTGTCTGTTGAGGGGTATTTTACCCCGTTCTAAATAGTAGGAGATTTTATCTAGAACAAAAGAATTTCCAGTGGTTTTCAAGGGATTTTCATTAGGACAACAAGATTTTCAGGAAAAGTGAACCTGATACTTAGAGAGTGATTTCCCCGCGCTGATTTCTTGTTTTTCAAGTCTGTCCTATTTTTCCTACTACGCTATGCTTCAACACAGTTCTTATCAATAGCAGAAAATAGGCCTAAGTTTATTAAACGTTTGTGATGAAGCCATGATACCATCGTCTCGTTACAAGTCTGTCTCCTTTTTAAGAAAGGAAAAAAGCAATGGTAAATATCTTATCACACACTAATGTTCGAGGCTATCTATAAAGGAAGCAGCATTTGAATGCCTTGAATACAACTGTTGTGACTTACAGGAAACTCTCTATGTTTCTGTATTGGTATGTACAATGCCTAGGCCGGAAAACTCAATTACTTCCTAGATACCATCGTCTCATCCTGATCGAAAGCGAGACTCAGGTGCGTCTGAAGACTTATCTCCAGCATCAAAATGAAATGGGCCTAATTTTGATTTTATTAAGGTTTTTGTGGCGGTGGGTCTCTGTTTATTCTCATAAATATAGACGATTTAATTAGATACAGCTAAATGCTTTGCCGAGAGTCAAAGTGGCGATCTTATCTTTCGTATTGTGCTCACATTGTATCGTCAAATAAACATCCTAATTTTATGTTACTCTTACTGAATGAACCCTATTGTATCAGTTTAGGCCCTTTTGATTTGCACAACAGACTCTGCTGGCTTTATCAACAATACATTTATTCATTCATTCTTTATGAACAACTAGGCTGTATATTACACTCAACTCCTCGAGCCCCCAGAAAATCTACCAGATTTTGAGTCATTGGGTTCTTGTTTAACACTAGCCTGACTAAGGCTTTGGCCTCAAGCAAGAGCATGCTAGAATATACTTTATCGCAACTTGTATTAGTGTGAGGTCTTAATATGTTTGTCCTTTCATAGTAGACCCTCTAGAAATCTTATACTCTGGCTTATCAGCACTGCAAGTAGCTTAGACTGTGAAACTTGATTATGTTACACTATGGAGAATAACTACGGAGGGCCTAAAGCGACTAGGAGAGTCCAACACCTTATCCACTGTATCACATCCTTAGTACATAGTCCATAGTACATAGTACATAGTCCACTCCGCTGTATCTTCCCTCCCGTCACTACCTACTCATTTGCAAATACTGGTTGGACATGAATAGTTTCTTGAGAAAGTCTGTATCAACATTGATTGGGAGATCAGACATCTGGTTTCAAACAAACTTCGCTTATTATTTGCTTCTTGCCACAGAAAGATAACTTATCTTTACTCACGAATACATTATCCTGATCAAATTTGTTTTCTGCATTTGCTTATTTTTGTTTACAACTTCGGATGTTTGGTCTATTTTTGACATGCATGTAAACAGGTGCCATCCTTGACCAAAAACGGTTGTTTGTTTTTGAGATATGCGTAAACAGAATGGCCGAATATTTGCCACACGAAATCGCATGCTATTGAAATGAGTGCTGCTCAGAAAACTCAAAACATTTTGTCATGAATCCTGGACACGAAGCTCCGTTTTTCATTCATGACCTTCAACGGGACTGAAAATGTTTGGCGTAACCCATGATATCAAGAGCTTTCAATAGTAAATCCTTAACATTAGGCATGTTTTTCTAAAAAGTGAGGGATCCAAGGCTCCCCTTGGCCACTCCGTCGTCAGAGGCCATGTTTTAGAGGTTTGGCCAAACAGTGACACCATTTTGCATATCCCACCTCGCTTTCATATCTAATAGTATTTAACACAGAAACGAGACGAGGATTCGGGTTGCTGCTGTTTTCTTTCAAAGAGGCCTGCTGGATGTGATATTTGTGTCTGGAAATACGATACTGAATAATCAACGGACTGGAAATGTATCTTGAATTACCTGTTCTCACTTTCCAGTTAGCCTTAACAGTGTCAAAATAAACTAGTATCCTATAGACAACTGTGTGATATCGCAAAAACATTACATCCTGTCAGTTTTCCACGTGCTGCACTGTTTATGCACAGCTATTCGAAAAAACCGCTCTGTTTCCACCCTGTTTTCCGCGCGGAAACACCGCTCATTTAATTCTTTGATATCACCTTAGAGCAGATGTCCAGGCTCGGTAAAGAGAGCGCCGTTGCAAAAACTTCATTTAAATTACGCGTTTGAGTTAATTAGGAATTCTTATCATTTCCTCTAAAGCACTGAGATGTTATCTGCGCGCGTTGAAACAGCTGCTCTTTGAGACACCGATAAAACTATGAATCTTACCCCCGGATATTCTTATCATTTTAGCACTAAACAAAAAGCATTTACACTAATATCAGGGTGATGTACTTACAGAATTTAATCGTTATCTTTCATCATGATTTGGTATCTAAAGCAAATCCCATGCACTTTTGCTTTTACACTGTTAATTAAGTTTTTAGTGTAAGCAATAAGATAAAGCATACGATAGGAACCTAAAATTCAGTGTGACCTCCCAAATTGATAGTGTTATCAGGGTTATGATGTCGCCAATTAATGCTATTAGTTTTCTGTACTTCGCTCGTGATCTGTTGTTTGGCCTAAACTTTAGCTGTGGCCCATGGTAGGGGTTGTAATGAGACCAACTTTTAGTGTTGTCAATTAGAAAAAAGCATATGATACCAGCCTGAAATTCAGTGTGACCTCCCAAATTGATATTTTCATCAGGATTATGATTTTGACAATTAATGCTATTAGTTTCCAGTACCTCGCTTTTCTAAACACTAGCTATGGCCTACGTTGGACGTTTGAATTTAGGCCCACTTTCAGGTCGATGGCTCCAATGGACCTGCCTCATATAGGCACTTGATTATTTGAGAAACGCGGTACTGCATCTAGGCATTGACGTTAAGGAAATGGCTATAAAACTTTTCGTGATTTCATATCTTTAGTTTGTAGTTAGAGATAAATCCTGAAACAAAACAAAACAAGCGGCCTACTTTTGCAAAATCTAAAAAATCGTTATCAAAATGTGTTGCATGCCCAGATATTGGGTTGATGAAATAAATAGACAGTTCAAAACTTGAACAGAACCGTGTAAGCCTATAACATTTCCATTATTGGGCCTCAGGTGAAAACTAAAAACACTCTGGTACGAAGATTTACCATTTATATCTAGGCCTATACCTTCTAAAGAGTTTATATGTTCATACCCTCTATACCTAAAATATGGTATATAAGCTTTTATACCTCAAATACCTTCTCCTTATATACCTTTTATACCTTCTAAACCTTTTGGAAAATAAGAGTGAATTTCAATTAACTTTGTATCAGTATCTAGGTGCAAATAAATGCAAATAAGTGTTTGCCCCCTCCAGAGAATCCCCATGACCTTAAAATGACCAGTGGTCTTTTGCATTTGAGGTCATTTGTGTTATAAATAGCACTCGACTCGAGAAGACACATACCTAATCCATAATGCATAATTACGTATAAACATGCATACAATAGAGTAGTGTCCTGTATGAATTATTCCACAGTATTCCACAATCCGTGGTTAGTAGCAATGATAGTTCAATCGATCTTGTTTGAAAGATTCTCATAGGATACGTGATTGTAAGAGAATAAACGATCTTACTTATTGCCTGTATTTACGGAGAATTCTGTCTAGTTTTTCGAAACGGTTTTGCATGACCTGTTGTATTCTGTGTTGAAGAAATACATCGTTATTCAAAATGCATGTATGGTTTACAGTCACGATACGTCACGTGGGAACATCAGGGCAGCTCTCTATGAATTTTGCAGAATGAAAATTCAAGGTGGTTTCAAGATGTTTTTAAATTGCATTGTATGCTATGGCAATGACACCTTCTTGTGTACGCTATGCAGCCTTCTTAGAACACAACAGTATTCTATTGAAGTTTGCTTTGAGTCTAATCATGATTCATAGGCTCTTGACTTCACATCCTTTCTGTAAGGGGCCTAGGTTTTGATGATACACGCATTTCTTTTTACAATCAACTGCTTTATAAGCAAGTCGGTACTCGACAAGACAAAAACTTCATCAATTCCAGTACTGGACAGAGTAATGCTTAGCGATTGGAAAATTTTAGTTCTGATCCAATTGGCAATGAAATCTTGCAGCAGCTATAGAGAAGTAGTTTACAGTGGATATTAGTACCCCGACACACTTTTGGATGCAAGATACTATTGACATTTGTTGTACAAAAACTTCTGAGATAGTATTCTAAGAAACAAATCTTCAAGTAAGCAATTTTGAGTACTCAAATTTGACCTCTTGCTAAGCAATCTTTAGTACTGAGCTCGAGCTGAAACTGCTTATAAAAACGGCATGTATGCCAGTCAGATAAATGGAAACTAGATCTACTTAACATGGTAATTGCACTGTATGCTATGTATGGTTATCGGACTTTCACAGACCGCACGAGCATTCTATTCAAGTTGACTTTGAATCAAATCATTGCATAGACTGACATAGTGGAGGCTTTTCCTGCAAAGTTTCTTCTCGTTTGTCTCATCCGCATATACTTTACAGGCTCAACTGACTAAGGTTGACAGAAAAGAGAGAAGAATGGGAACTAGAAATCTATAGAGCTTATATACAGGACCTTTATGGAAACAACTGTCAAATCCATGTAGTTTATCATAATGAAATAATTGAACTTTGAATTTGCAATCAAGCTTCCAAACTCATTAGAAAATCTGTAAGAATTTTACAGACCACATTGCATGTGCGTAGGCCATCAGATAAATTATTCAAATATTACCAAATCTGCAACTGTTTCAGAAGGGGCGTTTTAGGATTAAGATTTGCAAATGCAAATTCACGAATAACAGATTAGAAAACTCTTATTCTGGCTCGATTAATGTTGCTTCAACTGATAATTTTGCTTCAATTGATGATTTTGCAAAGGATGATGGATAACTTTTCAAGCAATGCATCATAGGAGTAGTTTCCTTAGCGACGAATGCTTGCCAACATGAAAAAAAGGGCCTAAACATTTATAGCTGTGGACATTTAGTGCGTCTAGCTCAGCCTTAGTCTATCTTCTAGTTTATAATACAATTGTCTCGTTTATTAGTATGCAGTCGACTCTTAGTCAAGCGTAGCACTAACTGTTAAAGTTATAGTACTGACTCGTAAGGCCAGTGTATAAGATGCATATGGCTTGATAGCTCATTTGAGTATTTGAGTTCTTTTCAAGTGTGTTAACCTTGTCTTATCTTTACTATTTCATTATTACTGTAAACGAAATCTTTAAATTCAACACAAGAAATGTAAGAAATGAAAAGTGAGCCGCGAAGTGAGGGAGGACTAGGGCTGTTAAGCAAACTGAATAACATAGAGAATACATATTACAGTTTTTACTAAGTTAAGTTATGCCTGAGTTGGCTTCCTTCACAATTCAAAAACATGCCCAGACTTGATCTCGCTACCAATGTCGTGTCTTAATTTATACGTAGATATCCCAAAAATCGTTATCAAAATTTGTTGCATGCCTAGATATGAAGTTAATGAAATAAACGTACAATTCGAAAATAGTAAAGAACCGCGTAAGCCTATTACTTTTTTCAAAGATTGTTTCAGGCCTTATCAGGCCCTCACATCAGCTGCGTTAATACCCAATCCAATTTGTGAACATAAAAAATCTTTAGATTAACATTCACGAGCATTGCTGCCTTAAACTGCGTTGAATCACGTACAATAATGGCTGAAAGCCAAGTACAGTGTGGTTATGTTTGATTGTACACCCCTAATGACATTAGTAATCAGTGGTGAGACATGCTTTGGTATAATTTCATGTTGTGTTTTGTAAATTGCCCAGAAAGCATTGAGACTTGTAAACAAGCGTCAGGCTAAGCTTACAATCTCGTTTGCTTGAATGTAAGCCAGTGATTTAGATTTTCTTCATAACGCTATAAACTTACGCTTGACTAGGCCCGTGTTGAGGCTAAATTGAGCTTGTTCTGCCATTTTGAACTTAACTCATTGATTTAATTTCTAATTTGCTGGTATTTTGGGTTTTTGGATGCTAAAATCAAAACATTACAGGCAGGTGTGCTTTGATCATGTAGAGTTTGCATAAGAAGTCTTTCTAAAACTGAAACTCATAGCTTTCCTCTTGATCCAACCCTCGATTTGTCTGGTGGTTTCTCACTAGTTACGAGGGTAAATCACTCTGATTAGAGTAGGCGACTGCAAAATTTTACCAACATGCTTAACTAAGCCTTTGTTGAAACTGAACATGAACTTCTCTGGTTTAATTTGATTGCTTGCTTACTGGTTTACAGATATTTCAGTCAGGTACAGGACTGGGAGGACTGCCTTTTTGTTATCTTAGCGACGAGAAGACTAGTTTCATTGGTAATTTTTTCCTCCAAAAATTAGACTCCCCAAATGACACACCCATCCAGATTTGACCTTACACGTCTATATCAAATTGGAATGGCCTAAATCTCCCGTTGCTGCTTTAAATGGTCTGGTAACTAATGCGTTGCTAAGGGAATTATTCCTGTGATGCTTTGCGTGAATTCAGATCCACGATCCACTATCTTTTATGGAGTAGTCTTGAGCATATTGCAAAATGTTAGGCTTGGAAGATCACTCCTTTATTTCTATTTTACGCTTAGTACTTATCCACATGTCTTTTTCTCGTAGAATTCCAACACAGAATATACGGCAAAAGAGGCGAAATCTCATCTCCGAACTACCCGAAACACTACCCTCTAAACACAACAGTCACGTGGTATATAGCAGTCGAAACATTCAACACAATTCAAGTGAATTTTACGAACTTCAATCTGGAGAAAAATAAGAAGTGTATTTACGACTATGTTTTCATTGAAGAAATGCTGGCCGGAGGGGGGTCGATAACGAGAAAGTATTGTGGACATAAGCTACCCCCGAGTTTTACGTCGGTATCGAATAAGATAAAGTTGGTGTTCGTATCGGATGCGTTGAGTAATGTGGAGCTTGGGTTCAAGGCAAGATGGAAGGAGGTGACAGGGTCCACTTTAGATCATGGTGAGTGAATTTCTATTTCTATTTCAATATCTATATATTAAGCCCCTCAACTTTCCTACTTAATATGGGCTACAATATAATCACTCTGGCGAACGTTCTTCCATTACTGTGGAGGATGTTCAGTACTGAGAAAGGATGCCATCAGTACATTTAAAGGTGTTCAGTCATGTTGGGGGATACGACCATTTACTGTAGAAGGGATACCATGCAGCAGCAGTGTGGAGGATATTCAGTACTGTGTGGGGATACAATCCAGTACTGTGGGGAGGATGTTCAATACTGTGGAGGGATACTATCCAGTACTGTGGGGAGGATGTTCAATACTGTGGAGGGATAGGAGGATACCATCAGTACTGTGGGGAGGATATTCAGTACTGTTGAGGGATACTATCTTTACTGTGGAGGATACCATGAGTACTGTGGATGATGTGCAGTACTGTAGAGGACACCATCAGCATCAGTATACTGTGAATAATTACCAAAGTCACAACATTCTCTACAGTATTGATGGTATTGCTCCACAGTACTGAACACTCTCCAATGTACTAAATATCCTCCACAGGGCTGCAGACGTTCCCAGGGTAATGATATACAGAATCAAGAGATGGCTCTGAGGATAAGAGTAGGCTATTCTATGAACTTCTTCTTAAAAATATTTCTTAACTAATGATTCTTCTTCATTTCAGTTCTACGACCATCGAAGCCAACAAAATCTGGATGTTTTACGAAGACAATAACATTATCAACGCCTTGCTCGAAAATCCAACCTACGCCTGGTACACAAATAAAACCTACGAAATGTTCTTGTTCGAAATCAACCAAAACAGTCACAAAAACTGTCATGAAGTTCGTGCCTGTTTCAAAATCTTCCACGAAGACGATATCTAGTACACCAGCCATAAAAAATGATGTTGAGAAAAGGAAAGAAGATAAATCGACGCAGGGTAATAAGATTGAGAATAGAATCGAAGATGTGAAGAAATGTGAGGATCCGTCAAGTACCCATTCACTGACAGACGCAAAACAAGGTAATTTCCAGTTGTTTCTATTTCTTCTCTGATAAAATGTAATATAGCTCTAAATAAAGGTTGCAATGAAAATCATATAGAACAACATGGCAACTTTGAAGTTGGGATCTTTCGTATACGAATTGGAACGATTGTATCCGGCTTTGACATGATCTATGAATCCTAATGTACGTTTTCTTATTATTCATGTCAATTCTGCCATTCTAAAAAAATTGTAGAAAATTGATATTGATTGTCAATAAAATAGCCCTCTACAGACTAAGTATATTTTGTGTTTTTCCATCATTTCCTCAGGGGCTACGTTTATCCAGCTAAAGGGTAACATAGAGCCTAGAGTGAATGCTAGTGTATCTTTTCAAAACAGCCATTTCATTTTAGCTTTAGATTCAGATTTATATGTATCCAGACCCCTGTATTTGCCCCAGTAGCTACAATAGAAAAGTTCACCTACCTTTGCAGTACAGGATATCTGAGATGAACTGCATGAAGTACCCCTAAATGCTTCTGTAATTTCCCTAATGTGGGCCTATAATCCCAACTGTTAATTTTCAAATTTTTACCTAGCTTTGTTTTATTTTTGTAGTCGAGGAGAAAGACAGATCACGGAATCTGGTCGTGTCCCTTGGCGTGGTTCTAATAGCACTCTTCATTACAAATATATTCTTACTTGTTTTACTGTGCAAACGAGAACGAGGGTGAGTTCGATGATTTCAAATGATGCACTTTCTTCTCAGCTTTTAGATCATCTATACGACTCATTTAATAGCTATTTAGAGAATCATACCTTTTGCTTTTTCTTACTGAACCATTTCATCTCCACTTCTTGTCCATACCATGTTGACTCTACTTCATTTTGCTTTTTTTGCTTCCAAAATGGGTATTCAGTGTCAGAGTGGCACTGGCACACATATGGACTCGGCTTAGGCAAATTAAAAGATAGAGCCGAAATTCGAAATGCTGAGGCCATTTTGAAATGCTGTACGAAGGAGTTTGAATTCAATGATATCGTCATATACAGAAATAGACCAAGAAAGGGAATATACCTTTCATATGCAAATTAGTCGTTTCGGACGGTCCCTATAATTGATTCCATATTTCTTAAGTTTTTTTCATTCCGTTTCAGGTACAATGCCATATCATTCAACAGTCTTCGAAAATACCTGGGACGAGCTCGACCGGAACAAAACACTCCGGACATATTTTTCTCGAGCTATAACAGACCTACGTTGAGAATGATGAACGGTGAAATTGTCGTCGTACCGCCCCCGGACCCTTCGACGCCGGAAAGTGAGCATATGACTGTGCTGCTCGAAGAATTCGAAGCCAATAAGCAAACTACGCAACCGGCAGTTGAAGAACAATTACCGGAATTACCGTTCCAACTAATACGGCAGCAACAAGATACGTTAACTTCCGGTAGGTTGAGAAATGTTTGTCTAGCTTTCCGTAAAAATATTCGTTGATTTTTAACTGCCTCAGTATGATAGAGACTTCAAAGGCTGTAGGGTACAGGTCCTTAGCCACCGGGGGAGCCACGGGGTCATGGTCACCATCAATTTGGCCAAAAACATTAAGTTTTAAAATTTGAGTAAATAAAGCTACACTAAGAGCGTTCATTCTCGTTAGCGTGAAAAATATTTTTGTGATCGTCAATGACAAGGAAAATATTCAACTCTTTATAAATCTATTATAAATCTTATCTGAATACAAAGACCTGGTAGACAATCTGTCTCTATCGATATTTCAAACGACTTTGTGGGAAATAAACCAAATAAAACTTAACATTTGGAAAATTTTACTTTCTCTGACTTGTAAATCGTAGGTAGTAAAAGTTGTAGACTGTCGCTGTTGTTAGTAAACATAAAGTTAACTCAATTTGTTATTAGGTCGAAAAGAAGTACACATTTAAATGTTTTGAGTTCAAAATATCATTGATGTTTCTAATTTTGGACCTTTCCTTTATTTTCTAGGGACGGAAGAAACGACACTAGCCTCGACTCGGACTGAAGTAGTATCAGAAAATGGAACCGAGACCCTGTAGCGTTTGTTATGACTTGAAATTAGGTGAGCACAAAATCCTAAACGTTAGAATAAGGAATTCTGTTCCGTTTGTTACGTTAAACATTATTTAAATGCCAGATGCTTATGATTGATACAACTAACGATGAAAGAAGATAATCCATACAGGTAGGACCAGAAAATATACCTACGAGAAGGGAAATATAATCAAATTTGTTGGCACAAGCATCTGTTGTATCAGCCTTAACGATCTCTGTAAGGATAAGCTTTTATATTCATCGTACGATACCATTCCCACCAAAAGTAGTTGGAACACCTTTGTTTTTCTCAAAAAATACTTTTTTTAGCTTTCTTAGCATTCTATCTCCAATCAAACCCCCCTTCCCTCTTTAAATAGTGTTGTTTCAGACTTATCAGACTACAGAACACACTAGCTGAATCTCATTGACTTTATTTGTTATCAGTAACAACATTGTTAAGGGCGGAGAAGAGGGGACCGAATATGGAAAACTGTAAAAATATACAAGTGTTCCAAGACTTTTGGCGGGTATTGTAGTTTGATAGAAAATATTTTTTAAGAAGCTCCCGTCCTTTTTGACCTAGTTATTTACACTATTAGAATCTGCTTATTGATCATGAGTTGTGAATTTTTTGGGTCACTTAGCATCTTTAGTTGATCCCATATCTGGCTTTTGAAGGTGTACAATGGAATCTAGATATAACAAACGTCCTGCTATAAGAAACTTAATGTTTGATCCCTTGGATTGTACCTTATGAAATAATTCCCTCAGTATAACAAACTCCCAAAGTAACCAACAGTTTTCAGGTTCCCTCAAGAGATTGTCATAACGGGATTCCACTGTACTACAAAACCTTATTCTAATAGTTAGGATTTCATACTCACTTTGGAATTAGTGCTTTTATACATTTGTAGATTTGTAAATAAATAGTTTATTTGTTGATTTAAATAGCTGCTACAGGCAGCTTCTTCCAGTGTCATCTTCTATTCACTTCGAACGAAGTTTAAAATCATTTGTCTTTTTTCGTTTCGAACTATTTCTTATCAAACGAAGCATTTCTTAGGCCCAATTCTTTACAATTCTTTGTCTGTAGCAATTGATGTAGTGAACAGTTCGCTATCCATTAACATATCTTGTTCTGTTTTTGCCGCCAAGCTTGTAAAAGTAGTGCGTTATGGCATTTATTATTATTATCATTATTATTATAACTTAGGCCAGTGGATCCATGAGCCTCTGCGTGTTTGCTTCGAGCCTGGCAGCCATTTTGATTCACGAACATAATAACGGAACTTGAGGGCCCAATTTTTGAAACTGTTTCTCTGACAATTTCAGCCCCTCGTGAGCGTACCCACCACATGTAAGTAGAATATAAAACCATAGAATCGTAAGCTTATACAGCCCATTAATTGATACATCTTCCATTGTTTAACGTTTCCACCGCAGCGAACGTATAGACTTTCTAGCATGGAAATTACAATTGGCATTAGCCTAATGATCAGTTTTTTTACCTACTCACTCCCCTAACTACTCCTATTACACTCTTTTTTTATACAAGAAAAATCTTTTAAGATTACGAGCCTCATATACGCCTCAAAAACAAACCGAAGCTGACAATTTTCAGCCCAATATAAGAATTTTACGAAATCACGTCAAGATTGAGAGATAATTACAATGAACAATTACAAATAAGCAGATTGGCAGCACACATATAGTATCAGATGGTCAAGAAAGTCAAAATTTGCAACAATTATCACAACTTATAGCAAAACCAGGCTTCACAATGATCATAAAAGTAAGAACAATTTAAGAAAATGTCAGGCTAAAAATGGAGGAATAGTTAAGAATAGCCAGCTTCAAACCAATTTTACTGGTTCTTATAAAAAGAGAGTTCACATTCTACTGGGATAAGAGACCAATGCCCTCGGCCACGACTATGGTGCTTCATATATCTTGGATCCATGCCAGTATAAATCCCCGGTGTATCAATTCAAATCTTATTTTGCTTTTTGGATTGAAACTTTCAAATGCAACTAATCGTATGTTTAACCTTGCAGCTTGGTAGCTTAACAAAATAATTCATAAGGAGAGGTCAAACTTTTGTTTTGACAAAGGCCAAAAGCTTTTTGTTGAAGAATGCATAGAATTCCCTTCGTATGAATTGGAAATGCATTAATGCCACAGAAATCCAAGATGAAAGGTGATTTGAAAATTGGATCATCCTTTTAAAATCGTTTGACCTGTTTTCAGCGTGAATTTAAATATAAACATTTCAACGTTCATCTCGTTTTACATTTGGGTGAATCTCTGCGTGGGAGAAGGATAAAGTCCTTTGATTTGGCATTTCACACTTTGAACCGAACCAATCTTTCTCTCTAGCCTCTATGGTAAACTTAATCAAACCCTGTCTTCTTTGCAAGAATCGTTAAAACGGGAAGGGGCTGGCTAGAATAGCTATCAAGAGTTTTAGGACTTGGAGGGGCCTCGGACTTAAACTACCTTTTCTCTTGAAAATAAAGTGGATGCAAGGGTTGAAAGCATCCACTATCCTAAGTGTTCCAGGTTTTCCTTGGTCCGGAAATTAGTCTACTCTAAAAAAGGCGCGAAATTTGCATAAACAGCAACGATGTCCATGAAATCCATGTTCTTTCACTTCTCCACTGAGAAGCGAACTTCGCTCTCTTTCCTCCGGGTTTTGAAAGCTGAAAATATAGAACAGGTAAGGAAATAGATTGAGCTTTATTTTGTAAGATGTATTTGACATAATGTTATATTTTAGTTCATCCATTTCTCATTCAGTTAAGACGAAGTGTGGTTTCAAAACTTAGGCCCCGCCCCCTTTAGCCTTGTCTTGTTAACGAATTTGTTTAGGCCCATTCTATTCTAGGCCCACACATAGGCCTACTGATATGATACTTCAATCTGAGCAAACAGGCCTTCATACGCGATAAGAGCTGAATCTGTAATAGATTCAAGATAAAGTATTGATATCATGAATTAATGATTTTGAATAAATGTGATAGAGGTGTGGCTGGGACTCCCAGGAAAAATAAGGCTTTGTTGGACCAATTAGTTAGCGTGCCATAGGGATAAAATATCCACACATAAAAAATTGGTAAGATTGCATCAAGAATTTTCTTTCTTGGCATCCTGATGGGCTAGCACCTCCTTGAATTTCACGATATGCTTTTTGATAATTTCTTGTTTTGTGTTCACTTGTGTCCATGAATTCATGTTGTGGACTAGATAGGTCAAAGAATGTTTTTTGAATTCTGAATTTTTAGAATTTTTCTCTTTCATTGCTTGCAGATGAAAATTCAATTTATCCCGTCAGATGTTACACCAAATTACAAACCTAAAGCAAAGGTACCTTTTTCAGTTTTGAAGTAAATCACTCTTAATTTGAATGTGCCATGAGCTTGGTATGCGCTACCACTGAGTGTAAGTGGACAAGAAAAAGAAGATAATCATAGAATTATCAATAGCCACAGCCAATCTGCTTTTATTTGCTACCTGATATCCTACTACCAAGAGCGACAGGAATGTTTCAGCTTTTCCTTGCTGTAGTGAAGCTTTAATTGACCTTACTTATGAAAGCTGGACTTAAATCTGAATTCAATGTCTTCCTCAAACTTGCTGGCAGAGGGTACACATCCTGAAAAACTAGAAGGATATGGGAATTTTCTAGAGAAATTTTGAAGGACCACACCCCTAACCCTCCCACATATAAAAATATAATTGCATTTTCGAGAAATTCCCAAGTTTTGTTTTTTAATTGAAGGGTCCGAGCCCCCATTTCCTCTTTGCATCCACCGACTTCCATCTGGTGGAAGAATTATTCTGAGGAACATTTGTATTGTAATTATCTAAGCTCTAAGCATCTGAAAACAGAATTTCACAAACTTGCATCAATGGATTACAAGTTGTTATCTCATTGCAGAGTTAATCCTTTTGTTCTTTCAAATAAAAATTGTTTACATTTAAGATTATGACCTTTAATACTCATTATTCAGCATTTGTCAAATTCAATTATTGTTTTCTAACCGGAATTAATGCAGAACTTGTAAAGAAATGATAATTTGACAATATTCTTATTGCAAGAGTTTTTTGTTTTGGTTGGAGGGGGCTTTTGTATTGCAGATGCAAATTAGTTTGATTAGATGATTGCTTCACGGCTTAAGTAGTTTTAGCTATTTAGCAACAAGAGTGCAGATGTTTGAGAACTTTCTTTAATCATGATTGATGATGATGCTGTTGTTTTAAAACATGATTTACAAATTTGAAGCAAAATGATTGTAAAGTATTTTCTGATTTCAAAGATGATCTTTTCCTTCTTTTGAAATGACGATTTGTTTACATTTATAATCAAGGCCACAATACTCATTTGTCCACATTCAGTTGTTTAGAAATAATGCAGGTACTTTAATCTTGATAAGAAATGATAAATTGATAATGTTCTCATTGTAAGTTAAGAAATTTTTGTTTTAGTGAAAAGCTATGTTTGTATTGTGGATTTATATTTGTTTAATTAGATGATTGTTCAAAAGTATAAGTAGTTTCAGCTATTCAGCAACAAAAGTGCAGATGGTAATGAATTCTTGTTTGGTGATGATGATTGATAATGATGCTGTTGTTTGAAAACACAATAAATAAACTTGAAGCAAATTGAAGTAAATTGTCATCTGATTGCAAAAATTATCTCTTCATTGTTTGAATTAAGACCTCAATCCTCATTAGTCAAAATTTGTCAGATTCAGTTATTGTTTTCTCTTTCAGATAAAGTATTTCTACCTTTCGTAAGAAATAATGAATTTAAGACATTCTGATTGTAAGAAGTCTTTTGTTTTAGTTTGAGGATGTTTTTTTATTGTATGTCCTTAATTGGTTTAATTGGATAATTGCCCTAGGCTAAAGTTGTCGCGGCTACAGTGAAAGCTCTATTAAAACATCCAGTGGCTATCAAAATTTTTGTGGTTCTAGATGGGGAACTTATTAGATTGGGTGCTTTTCAAAGAAAATTTGAAGATGAAATTCTTCACTCTTTATCATGTGAAATTAGAAATGTACAATATAATGATGGAATACATCCATTAGCTATCCCTAATTCATCACATTTTACTCTGTAGTCTTTCTTGTATGTAGAGGGAGCCTAAAAGAGGGAAGGACCAGGCTCAATGTAACTTTCAAGGTTTTTAGCAACAAGTGCAGATGGTTGAGGACTTCAAGTGTGTGATGCTTATTGTAAATTGTTATCTGATTTCAAAGATTGTCTTTCTTTTGAGATAAGAATTGTTAACATTTATAATCAGAACCTCAATACTCATTAGTCAACATTTTTTATAATTGTTAAACAACCAAAATAGATGGAGACATTGTCAACTTGATAAGAAATGATAAATTGAAGATATCTTGATTGTAAGGGGATTTTGGTTTATGTTGGAGAGATGTTTTGTATTGTAAATGCAAATTAGTTTAATGAGATCTTTGTTTCCAGGCTTTTATTGCTTTACTTATCTAGTAACAAGTGCAGATGTTGACGAATTCTTGTGTGATGATGATGACGATGATGCTGTTTGAAATCATGATTAACCAATTTGAATCAATCCTTTCTTCCCCTTGAGAAATAAATTGTTTACCTTCATAACAAGGACCTCGATGCTAATTAGTCAAAACTCAATTATTTTTACTCGCTAGAATTATCGGAGACATTGTTAGCTTGATAAAAGTGATAAATTGAATTGAAGATATCTTGATTGAAAGAGGATTTTGGTTTATGTTGAAGAGACTTTTTGTATTGCAGATGCAAATTGGTTCAATGAGATCTTTGCTTCAAGTCTTTCGTTGTTTTAGCTATTTACTAAGAACTGCAGAAGTTGAGTTGATAGTTGATAGGCACATACGCTTACTATCTTCGCAAGGTATGGGTTTATGTGCTAAACACAAAGGGCCCACTGAATAGGTAAACTAATCGAGCAGTGCGACCCTGGGCCTTCCTCTCGATGTGACCACACCTCTTGATTCCTTTTGCCTTTCTGCCTGGAATTACAGAGAGTTGGCTAATTCTCTCCTCACACTTTGTGACAGGTCTGAAGATGGTTTCGAACCCGGGACCCTTCGAACAAGGGTCAAGTGATCGAACCACTCGGCCATCCCCGCCATCATGAAGGGATGCAGATGTTGGCAGGGGCGGATCCAGAATAAATCTGAAAAGGGGCGGGTGCTTTATGGGGGTGCTGATAAATGTTATTCTTTCACAGAAAGGGTTGGGCTTACTGCCCCCAATGCACCACTGCCACTGGATATTAGTGAATTGTTATGTATGATGATGATTATCATCATGTTGTTGTTTGAAATCATTTTTACCAAGTTGAATAGATTTTATTGTAAATCAAAATCTTATTGGAGAAATAATCCTTTCTTCTCTTTGAAATATGAATTGTTTACCTTCATAAAAAAGACCTGATTAATCATTGATGTTGTTTTTCGAAAAGACAATTAGCAAACTTGTGTAAAAAGGATTGTAAATCATTTACTTCATATTTCCAAAGAAATGCTGTACGTTAAGGATCTCTCTTTCTGCAATGCACGATGGGAATATGATATGCCCTTAGCAACGCATAGCTACCAAAACTGGCTGTAGCATGACAACTTGACTTTAGTTACGAAAGGTTGAGATCGTTGAATTGTGTTGTGAAATCCGCACACCAAGTAGTTTTGCTCTAGAAATCACTTCTTCGGTAGGGTCCATCTTACCCTAATGTTGGTCAACCATTCATAAGAAAACTAATATATACGAGTACTTCAATGCTATTGATGCTTTTGCTTTATGTGATGATAATGAGAATGACGACAGTACTGCTGTTTGATAGATTGGTTTAGCTTGGGTTTAGATAATAATTAGAACATTATTCAAATCAAATCAAAATCAAATCAAATCAAATCCATTTAATTGAACAACAATCTTACAGGGTAACATCTAAGTATACATAAAAAATAATTTGTATTACAAAGTACTGAAATATTAATGAAATTACAATATATGTTGTCAAGGACACTGAGATAAACCATAAAGGTTTTCGAGCCCAGTGCCCTCTTTTATATGAACTATTACACGTGCTTGTCTTGTGCTTTATCATAAGGTTGTAGATGCTATAGATGTCAAAGATTTACTGAGAGGTACTGATATTGACAAGGATAGGCTAGTTGATTGGATAAAAGTTGGCTTTATTTACTTCATTGTTCCAAGTAGAGCCAAAAGAATAAACGTTAGTTCTATTGACTCTATTCCAAATCTTTGTGCTGTATTCTAGGATTTTTGAGATGCTACAGATGCTATATGATAACAGAATTGTTCGTAGTACTTGTGCTTTACTTTATGGTTGATTAAATACTATAAATGTTATATATCTTTGAGACAATGATAATGAGAAGGATAGTGCTGACTCTTTTTGATGCAGCTAAATTGGGTATTAGGAGCATTGTTCCATGTCTTTGTGCTGTAATATAAGATAGTGCAGTTGCTATATATGCTATGAAGATACCGATAATGTCAAATATATTGCTCGATTGTTTGATGTAAAATAGTTTAATTAGAACATTGTTTGATTAGAACTAGTCTTTGTGCTGTATTCTAAGATTTTTGAGATGCTACAGATGCTATATGATAACAGAATTGTTCGTAGTACTTGTGCTTTACTTTATGGTTGATTAAATACTATAAATGTTATCTCTATAGCCATTGCGTAGTCAACGCCGCATCATAATGCTCGATGTACGAACGTACAGAGCAATATAGAAAAGAAACAAGAAAGGAGACTGGCTCTCTGTTACTCAAAGTTTAATGCTCACGCAATCATCAGACAGACTATTATATGATATATATATGATATATATTATATTATAGTCTGTCTGATGATTGCGTGAGCATTAAACTTTGAGTAACAGAGAGCCAGTCTCCTTCCTTGTTTCTTTACTAGAAATGTTATATATTTCTGAGACAATGATAATGAGAAGGATAGTGCTGATTCTGTTTGATGCAGCTAAATTGGGTATTAAGAGCATTGTTCCATGTCTTTGTGCTGTAATGTAAGATAGTGCAGTTGCTATATATGATACGAGTTTCTAAGATACCGATAATGTCAAATACATTGCTCGATTGTTTGATGTAAAATAGTTTAATTAGAACATTGTTTGATTAGAACAATTCTTTGTGCTCTAATATGAGATTGTTTAGCTGTATGAGATTGTTCTGCTGGTTAGTACTGGGTTGTTTAATGTAAATTGGGTTAATTAGAAGATGGATCCACGTGCTTGTACTATGCTGTGCTGTATCATAGGGCTGTTGAGATGCTACAGGTGTTAAAGATACCGGTAATGTCAAAAATAGTGCTAATTTCTTGGACATGAGTGGACTATAATTAGAGCATTGTTGCAAGTGCTTGTGTTGTGCTGTATTAATGTTGTTTAGATTCTATGATGCTATTTGCTGCTTTATGTGCTGGTTATCCCTTATGTAAGTCCTAGACACTGGGGAGTGGGCTGTGGAGGCGCACAAGCCAAATATAGTGCTGCATTGTTTGATGTCTATTGGGTTAATTAGGAGATGGTTCCATATGCTTGTGCTTTGCTGTATGTATCATAAGGCTGTATAGATGCTATAAATGTTAAAGATATCTCGAAGTACCTTTAATGACAAGAATGGTGCTAATTTCTTGGACCTGAATTGACTTTGTTGCTTAGAGCATTGTTGCAAGAGCTTGTATTGTGCTTTAGATGTTTGTTTGAATGCTATATATACTTTGAAATACCGATAATGTGCTGGTTACAAATGTAGTGCTGGCTGGCTTATTTGATGTAAATTGGGTTCATTAGATCATTATTCCACGCCTTTGTTAAGTATTGTAAGGCTATTTAATTAGTATAGATATAGTATCCTTTTAAGATACCGATAATGTCGTATATAGTACTAAATTTTGGAATGTGAATTAAGATAATAAGAGAATTGTTCCTAGTCTTTGTATTGCATTGTAAGGCTGATTAGAGTTAGCTAAAGACGCCATGGTTTTCATTGTCTAAAATCATGATGATGATGATGATTATGGTGGTGATATTGTGCACGCTAAATTTATTGAATCATGCGATTGTTCAGGTGTCCAACCTGTAGTAATTAGGATTATTTAGAAGCTACAAGGTCGGAAGATTTCGTTTGTCTACGAGAATGATAGCTAGAGAGTGATAAAGATGATGATGATTATGATGATGATAATGCTGTAGATGCTGAATTAGGCGGGGATTGCAGAGTGGTTAGATCACTTGACCTTTGTTCAAAGGGTCTCGGGTTCGAAACCACCTTCAGACCTGCCTAAGAGTGTGAGGAGAGAATTAGCCAGCTCTCTGTAATTCCAGGCAAAAAGGCAAATGGAATCACGAGGTGTGGTCACATCTAGAGGAAGGACCAGGGGTGCATTGCTCGATTAGTTTACCTATTCAGTGGGCCCTTTGTTCTTTGCACATTAAGCCATACCTTGCGAAAATAGTAAGCGTATATGCCTATCAACTATCAATTATCAACAACATGATTGAGTAACGATTGATTCTAGGCTTTTGGTTGTTTAAGCAATATCGCTGCATATGTTGTTTAAGCTTGATTTCCGAATGATCTTGCACTAACATTTCTTTCTACTAGATCCCCTTTTCTGTTTATTTTCAAGTAACCTCCGATACGGCTTCTTTAAAGAATCTCTAACATTATATTTAACATTAATTTTATAGGTATTTGATTTGTCAGGTGAGAGCAACCATCTTTGAAAGAAATATTGCTTTATTTTTTCCCTCTATTTTCACACACTTCATATAAACTAGTAGGGGAGGGAGGGGCAAGTTGTCACAGAGGTAAGTTGTCAGAACCCTCTTTGTTGGGTCCAAACATATCATTGTCAATTCAAAATTGATGGCGTGATTGAGTACTTTATGTAAGCTTTCTTTTGATACAATTCGACTGAGCCTGCTACCATCAATATTTAGTCCCAAAAGAGGCTGTGACAACTAACACTTGTGACAATTAGCCCCTCCCTCCCCTAGCTTATTGACTATGATGGTTAATTCATTTCTTCATCTTTCGATCTATTAGAAGATGTTGTACATGTTTCTATCTCTATCTATCTATTAGAAGATGCATTTGTTCCGCTGCCACGCACTCTTGTCATTGAAAAAATTCATTCGTGAATAATACGTTGTTTCATTTTGCTATTCCTACCAATTTCAGATAACATCAGAATATAATGATGATTGTTTAAGATGGCTATCTAACTTATTCATTTTCCCATCAAGAAACCCAATATTCGGTTTCTTTTAAGAATCCTACACATTATAGCTAAAGCGCATTTGTCTCATTGCCATATTTTTCCTCTGTCAAAGGCCATTCCTTCACAATGCGTTGTTTAGTTCTACAATTCTCATCTTTCTCAGATAACATTGAAATATAATGATGATCATGCCTATGATGGTTAGCTGACTAATTCATTTTCACAATATTCGGTTCCTTTTAAAGAATGTTACACACTATAAAGCACTTCGTTCCATTACCATTCATTTTCTCTGTCAAAAGCCTTTTCTGAACAATGCGCTGTTTAGCTCTAAAATTCCTACCCATCTGAGAAAACATCAAATGATAATGATGAAGATTCTTTAAATGGCTAAGTGACATATTCATTTTTCCCATCAAGAAACCAAACTTTCGGTCTCTCTAATAAATCTTACAGACTGTAAAGCACATTTTTCATTACCTTTTTTCACCACATTTTTCTTCATCAAAAGCCATTCCTTAACAATGCGTCATTTCTTTTTCCTATTCCCACCAATTTCAGATAACATCTGAATATAATGATGATCATGCTTATGATCGGCTACTTTAAAGAATCTTGTACACCATAAGGTACATATTTTCCATAGCCATACATTTTTCTATGTCCATAGCCATTCCTTCACAATGCGTTGTTTAGTTTTACAATTCCCACCCATTTTAGATAACATCAGGTCGTCAGTAATAAACTCGAATTACAATTCTTACAATATTTTCTCCTTTCTTCATCACCTATTACTGTTGTAATTCATTTAAAACTAAACTAAGTTAGACACAAAAAATATTCAAGCAACTTTTCTCATGTCGGTACGGCTTAACGGCAATTAGGCCCTTCCTGTGTCATAATTGAAGGCCTTCTAACAAGCTTAAGCATCAATTGATGTTTTCATTATTATGTTAATAGAGAGAAGAAAGCTTCGAGACATTTGTTATTTTTTAATAAAGTCAGGATAAGATTGTGAACTAGATAAGATAGCCAAGATTGATATCTTAGTGATGTTTGAGATAGCGGTTTTGTAATTTGAAGATATCAGTTTGTAGCTAGTGGCATTTCCTACCTATTGCCTGTGTTTTGGAGAAGTCTCGACCCTTGATGAAACATACAACGGTTCTTGTTCCCTTTTATGAATAAGTCACATTGTATTTTGTCCAATCAATGGAAAACCTGAATGAATTAAAATTTCAGATAAACTATGAGGTAATGTATATGGACTTTGAGCAACTCTACAAGTAACAATTCATTTCATGTACGCCACTGGTTGCCTACACAATTCATCACTACATCATTAGTGTCGATTCATTTTCAAAATATCGAGACAGTAATACACTAATTCTGTAATGTATGGGGGCTCTAACCTTGCAATATATTTGGAGATATTAGTTTGTAGCTTGTGGCATTAGCCTGTGTTTTGGAGATGTTGCTTTGACCTTTGGTAGAACGAGTAGAGCATAAGGGTTCTTATTCCAATTCATGAATAAGGCACATTGTATTTTGTCCAATCAATGGACCCACTGAATAAACCAAAGTTTCAGATAAGATAGCCAAATCTTCCTGACTAGGCTGGCCTGGGCAAAATGAGAATGAAGACCTCATTTTCTCTTCATCCTCATCCCCACCCACCTTTGAGGCTGTGGTACGAAGGGTAAGCCAGGCCAAGTGGAATAGTTTGCATGGATTAGTTATTGGCTGTCTTCAAGCTGCATATAGTAAGCTCTTCAAATTATGCATTTCATATCTTGCATTACAAATTATGCATCACAAATTATGCATTACCTATCCTGCATTATGACTTAGACATTACAAATTGTCGATTACCTATTCTAAATTACAAATTGTACATAACAAATTATGCATTATATATCCTGCATTACAAATTATTCACTACTTATTAAGTATTACCTATCCTACATTACGCATTATGCATTACAGATTATGCATTATTCATCCTGCATTACAAATTATTCAGTACTTATTAAGTATTACCTATCCTACATTACGCATTATGCATTACAGATTATTCATTATATATCCTGCATTACGAATTATTCACTACTTATTAAGCATTACCTATCCTACATTACGCATTATGCATTACAGGTTATGCATTATATATCCTGCATTACAAATTATTCACTGCTTATTAAGCATAACCTATCCACATGTACCTCGCTAGTCTCATTTACCTGTTTTTACCTTGTCAGGTGGTTATTTTTTCAATGGACAGAACGGAACGTAAAGCTTTCTTCAGCAATATCTAATTGCCAATATTTTCTGCTGAAAGTAGTGAATTTAAAAAGTAAAACAAGGTGGGGTCTCTGACCTGTGTTTGACAAACACTGTTGCAAATGCCACCAAACCATCGAGCATGGAAAGGAAGACAATGACGACATCTTTGTCGAATAACGCTTGCTCGTTTTACCAATCTCGAAACATTATTGACAAACAATGTTCCAAATGCCACCAAACCAATAAACATACATGGCAATGAAAGCAAAAAAAGCCTAGCTACTTTTCAAGCAATTTTTGATTGTTTGGCTAGTTTAGTTTCAGAACATTGTTTGACAAAATTTGTTTCAAATGACCAAAGCATTGAATATTGCAATCAAAGCAAAAGCTGAATGCCTTTCAAGCAATTTTCGATCGTTTTTCAGTATGGTCTCTAAACATTTTTTCACAAATATTGTTGTAGATGCGGACATTTGGAGAATGGCAAAGACAAATCTTTTTCAAACAATATGTGATGGTTTGGTTGGGAATCGCACGACTATTTTTTATTTCAATTTTGATCATTTGAAAATATTATTTTTACAGCAAATTTATCACTGCCGCCATCTTTGTTGGAATGCTATGAAGAATCGATTACAGTCTACATGATGTTGGCTACTCTAACCTCTTTCCAATGGTATTGAAATGCCCAATCCAGTTATTCTTCAATGCGGTAAGTAAATTGAATTTTAGTTACTGCTTTTCATTTTTCTGGATGCACCGAAATAATCCTTTGCTTAATATCTTTCCGATTCCAGGGTGAACCTCCCTTGCAGCAGCTGGTATCCATGGTTAACTCAGATCATTGCATTATAGACTAGACCCTGGTATTTAATCCTATTCATTACCAAGACCACGCCAACCTATTCTAGAGCTTCCTAAGGATTACTTACCGTTCTTACTTCAATTTAACTCTTGCCATTAGGTTATGCAGTCTTAATTTCTTAGAGTCCTTAACTTCCAAGGATTTCTAATCTCCCATAACGAAATAGTATGAGTTAGATAATGTTTTTGAATAAACAATAATTTTATAAGACCAACCTAGGAGGGGCAAAGATGTTACTACATATGTTTACGTTGTCAGCGCACCGGCCTTCTCTCTAAACTACTACTCAAAATAGTTTCGAGAAGATTCGTAGGGTGGGAATTTAGTTGCATCATCGCCATTTCGTTTTCGCAAACATTTTCGCACGCGAATCCCACCATACTTATCCTCCCACACCACACCGCAACACACCCAACCACCGGCCTCTTCAGTGAGCCATTAATTGCAATTTCACGACAAATAAAGAATTCTATCCATCTTTAATGAACACAATTTCTTATCTGTGACCAAATCTTGCAGAATTTTCTCAAAAGCAACTTGGACGTGAAACAGTGAGGAGTTTCTTATCAGCGCTTATCTCGTGGTCTGTGGGCCTGATTAAATAAACGAGATTCTTTATACGCCGTAATCCGGTGTAGGCCTTTCGGTGGATTCGTCATAAATAGAATTTCTAACTCAAACCCCACTCGTCTATTTTTCTGATCTCATTAAGCCTTGTTTTTCCTTTTTGAAAATTGGGTTTTTTGTTGAAAATATTCGTAAGGTTTCCGTATTTTTCTTCTTATTCAGACAGTGTGAGAAAGGCAGGATTACGAATTAGAATTCGTGTTGGATGTGGGTATCCCATGGGCGCGACAATTGGTCTTTCTTTTAATTTTGGACTAGATTTATGCAGAGATGGCTCACCAATGCTAGTCCTTACAGTTGCTGGGATATTTAGTGGTATTCCTCGAAGTTTCTTTAGAGTTGACTGAATTTTGAACGATGCATAATCCAAGGGACCTGGATGAATTTTCACTAATGAGGATGTTCTCTTAAAGAGCAAGAACTATTCTAAGAACAACTTAGCTTGACGTAAAAGCTTTATTAGGCTCCAGGTTCCTAATTTGAATTTAGAGGCCCTAGAGGGGGGGGGGGGGGCAGGTTTAAAGAGGGTTTGTAGAAAAAATTTTTTGCTCTCAGGCATACTAAGTTTTAAATTCACAAAATTTCTTATTGTTAGAAATTCGTAATTTACGATAGAATACATCCATTACCTACCCCTAACTCATCACATTTTACTCTGTAGTCTTTCTTGCATGAAGAGAGGGGCTTAAAGTGGGTGCTTAGGGTTTGGAGAAGAGATGCTTCTCTCTCAAGCATGTGAAATTAGGAATTCGCAATTTTACGATGGAATACATTCTTTAGCTATCCCTAACTCATCACATTTTATTCCGTAGTCTTTCTTGTATGATGATAGGGGGGGGGGGGGGCTAGATAGAGCTTTTCCTATGATGACGAGGAAGGGCTTTTTTAATAGAACGCTACAAAAATTTACGATTACTACAGGCTACCCTTTGCTTTGAAACATTGCTGGACGAAGGCAATGCACAGAGAGTTACTTAATTATTTGTTAGGCTGCGAATAGTTACAAAATTTCTGTTCGATCACGTGATCCAGTGCCCCTTATACGTGTATGGTACGTTACAAAACCCATCCCTATAAGTCATGAGAGTGCTAAAATACATAATAATAATAAACCCACAAAACACAAAGCATAAATCGCTACACATTTTTTATCAACATCAACACATCGTTACCAAATTCCTGAGCTAATCACATCTTAGTTCAGTTTTTGTCTTCTCTTCAGATTCCTGCCAGCAAGAATTATCCAGAATTATTTTTGCGTTTCGATATTAACATATGCATGTAACGCTGAGCCTTTCTTTTCTTCTGCGCTGTAGGAGATCTGCAGTGATCAATATATACCTAAATTTTTTATAAGGAAAAATATGCCTAAGGCCTTTGTATATCCTATCCCTTGAAACCCTAACACTATACAGTATACAGTATACCATAACCCTATACTGTATATCCTATGTACCCTAACCCCAAACCCAACCCCAAATCGGACCCTAACACAAACTTAACCCGAACCATATACCGGTATTGTATCCCTAAATTCTACCCTACTGCATACCCTAACCCTACAGTTTATATCATCAGCCTACATACCCTATCCCTATACAATGTATACCCTAACCCTATATACCCTAACCCTACAGTCATACCCTTAGCCTATATACCCTAACCCCATATATACCATAATCTTATATACTCTAACCCTACACTGTATGTCTAAACCTTATGTACCCTAACCCCAAAGCCAAACCCAAATTTGACACTAACACTAACTTTAACCCGAACCATTTACGTATCTGTACCGTAACCCTAAATACTACACTAACCCCCAGTCTACATCTTCAGCCTACATACCCTATCCCTATACGTATACCCTAAAACCCTATATACCCTAACCCTACAGTATATACCCTAACCCTATATACCCTAATCTTATACACCCAAACCCCAAATACTCTCAGCCTATATGCCCTAACCCTTATACCCTAATCTTATATACCCTTACCCTTTGATACCCTTACCCTTTATACTCTAACGCTCTATACCCTAACCCTTTATACCCTAACCCTTTTTACCCTAATCGTGGATACCCTTAGCCTATACACCCTAACCCTATTTTTTAACTAATATATCCTGGCCATATATACCCTAGCCCTTTATACTTTTTCCTTATTTGTGTCGTGTTTTTCTAGATTTGTATCGTAATGTCGGCTTTCTCCCTCTTGAAAATTATGATTTATATCTGAAATAGTCGTCATAATGTATTTCATTGAGCGAGCTGCACGCCGCCTTGACGATAAAGCGCAGATTAATGCTTTTTGGTTTGGCTCCGTGTGGCCCGATTCAGATTATCAGGCTGTAAATTTTATTTATTTATGTTTGCAACAGGCACGAAGGCCAAACACGTGCTTGAGACGAGGTTGGATTATCCAGATAAGATGAGGAGGAAATGCTCAATTTTTATTTACCAACGAGGTAGAAACCGAGGGGCATCACACTCCCTTTCAAAGCGTGCGAGATTTTTTAAGAATAAAAGGATTTCCAGTGGATTTCAAGGGATTTTCATTAGAACAATAGGATTTCTCTTTTTTTTTTAATATCAAGTTATCCTGACCAGAGGGCATTAAACCTAATTACAATTTTTTGTGAATGATCGCTCCTCAAAGGAGGTACAAAGAATTACTTGAGGGGCCTTCTGCAGAAGTAGGCCCGAAACCAAAATCCAAGATGGTAGATAAGCGTATTTTGTTATCTATTTTCCTGTCACCCCATAACGAGGCACCCCAATGGGTGTCAAGATCCAAGTTGGCAACACTGTCCATGACTCGTCTATGCGGAAAAGGACGGGTCTGATTAAGTCTCGTCGTCTCCAATATGATGCTAATGAGACGGTCCATCTTTCAACGAAAGAACGATATGTCCAAGGTGTCGACAACCTGGCTGTTTTATGATCATAAGTCCATAGGGCCTACTGAAGGGAATTTCAATTGAATTGCTAGTATCGCACTCACACTGCTATGATAAATGCTATGATAAATGCTATGATATTTTATTGCTGTAATTTGTTTAACTGTGTAATCTTTGACGACGCTCCTTGTGTAGCAAGTCAGTAATTTATATTGATTGATTGATAAACCAAGCTTTACATCTAACACGAGAAGAGAGTGCCTATCCTGGCTAAATTTTGGTTTAGTCTGTCTGATGAGTCTGTAGTCTGTCTGTTTAGTGATTGGTATAGTCTGTCTGATGAGTGCGTGAGCACGAAACTCGGAGTTACTGAAGAACATGTCTACTTTTTAACGCGTTCATTCTGCCTTAAACCAAGCTTTATATACTCTAGGTTCCTTCACAACCAATCAAGAGCATTGAAATGATAGAATAGACCAATCAGAGTCTCCTATTCAAAACCAGGTTTTTTTACGTTGGTTTAACTACCAGTATGAAAACGATATCATACAGCCTCTTGCGAGAGATTTAGGCCTCTAAAATCTTGGTAACCAAGTGTTGCTAAGGGGCATTTTCCTCATGGTTTTCTGCTTTCCCAAATTATTTTAGTTAAACACGAGGCAAGGTAACCAATGTAAAGCCCCCTTAAAGTAATTTCAGCATTGTCCCTACCCTTTGGCCTTTCACATAGGAGGTAACCCTTCCCCCTATAAGAAAAATGGTCGTAGTAGGATTACCCCTTACCATTGGCCATCAAAACTGAGACAAAACTCTGCAGGACACGGGTCCCCAAAAACGGCTCAAATATGAAGTGTCATTGTCGCCAAAATCAAAATGTGGTCATGAAAAGATGAATTTGAAATCCAATCATGTGAATTGAAATGCATTCATGCAGTCGAAATGCAAATCTACAACTTGAATCGGAAAATTGAAATCCATTTGTACATTTTCGAATGCATTCAACAAGAATACTTCCATTTTAATAAGTCAATTGTAATTGTGTAAGTTCAATCAAATTGACAAAGCAATATGCTAAATGAAATCTTGAACTGGATTTGCATCGCGAAATTGTAAACGTTATTCGATTTAAAAACCGAAAATGTTCCCGAGATCCTAATCGTGTACTTGTATCACAATCGTAAACCGAGAAGCAGAACGAGACTGCAATCCACATCTTAAATTGCAAAAACGACCGCAAACTAACGAAAAACGATAGCAAACTGCCATAATTGCGTTTTGAAGTCAAAAGTGCATTTTGATAACAAAACTGCATTTGGCAATCAATACTCGAATTTGAATTTAAGACATACTTCTAAAATGCAAATGACAAGATGGTCAACTGACCGCGAAGTGAAAAACCAAAATGTATTTGAGAAAGAGGATTGTATTTGAGAAATAGGAAACCCGTACAGTAATACTATTCACAAGCACTTGAAGGGGATGGAGACGGAATTAGTTAGGGGTCTTCTCTCAAAACACTCAGGCTAGACCGGGGGACTTCGTACCGCAATTATATCAAAGAAATGTGGATCCAGTGCCCACTCAGCTCGTAGATGAAATGAGTTAATAGAAAATGGGGCCTATGCGAAAGATTGATTTCAGTAAACTCCGTATTGCAAACGGTCTTAATCATACTATAATTGTGGAACCATTTATTCAATCCATTGCCTCAAATGATTGGAGCTCATTGCGGCTCAAAGGGCTCAGTGCCGCAATCCGTGCATCTCATTGAATTGGATTAGGGGCCACTGCTGGCTTTTGTTCCCCGAATCCGCCCCAAGACACGAGGAAGAAAGCAAATCTCAAAGATCGAGTTAAAGAAACTAATACAATGGAGATTAGTCACCTCATTATTTGTTTTGTATAGGATGATCAGCAGAAACGTCAGTTGCTGAATTTAATTCCGAGCTCTTTCAACTGCAGCGAGATTCTGGAATTTCACTGTTGGTTTTTGTTTTCCACAGGGAAGGAATTTTATCTGGCAAGAAAGGTAAACAAAAGTTCACCGGCAGACGTTCGGGTGTTTTTTGATGTTCAGTGGACTGCAGGAGAAGTTGAATGGTTTAGGTGAGTTTGACTTGGAATTGTTTTGCTTGTGTTAAGATGATACATCCAGGTTATCAGGCAGGAAGTCTTGGTTTTATTTCAAAGAACGTGAGTTTGATATACAGTAGTGTCCTGCGTATTAGGTACATAATTTTCAACATTAGGTCCGAGGCCTTTCTGGTGCTTCTCTGTATTGAAATCAATAGGTGTTTTTATAATAAGTGTTTAGAAATCAGGTTTATGTTTCTTCTAAATCAGTATTGCTTATATTTGGGACACTACTGAATTCTGATATTTTCATTTTTAACCATGTTGAATTATGAATTTATAGGTCAAACCTGGGAAATAACGGGTCAAATATTGAGATAATCTTTTGATTCCAAGTATTTGTTGGGTAAGCTATTAAATTGTATTTCATCCTTTTCGAAATCTCTTAGTTGATACACAGCAGATCATAAAATTAACAATTAGAATTTTGACTAAGTATATGTTGCAAAACACACTGTTATCGACGTGGTGAAAATTGGACAATACAGTTCAAATCAGTTAAGGTAGCTATCTACCATTAGAATTGCCATTTTTTACTAAAACATCAAATGTCTGCATTTTCTAAAATAAGAATCTTTAACATATCAAGTATAGCCTACAGTAAACATTTGCATGCTATCTCTTTCACCTTTTTTTAAAATTAAGTTTTTTTACAGCAAGGTTGCAAAAAATATCCCTAGAAACGCCTTAGCAACAAAAAAAATTATTTGTTGGGCGTCTAATTTTTCCTTGCTGTGTCCGTTTCAGCCCCCTCAATCCACAAAAAACTATTTTGAAAGCTGCTTGTTTTAATCTGCCTCGTTTTGAGTACTGGGATAGAGGTAATCCACGTTTCTGTGTCGATTGAAGTTGTTGGAGTGAGTGCGCGATAAAGTGAAGAAGTGATTTTTAGATTCTCGATGTTTTTATGTTATTTAAACTTCCTAAATAATAGATATGGGTAGTAATAAGAGATACAAAGAACGCAGATCGAAGAAGAGAAAGTTTATAGGTAACCAACATACGGATAAACCCAAGAAAGCTCGGATTGATGCTGTTTTGCCAGAGACACCGACCGGGCGGCCTAGGCCACCATCATCATCGACTCCAAACGAGGAACTCGAAGTCGAAGAGCCTTCCACATCAGCCAAAAAACTTGAGAGTCAGCCTGAAATACCACAAAACGATTCTGAATCAAGTGATGGTTTTATATTATTAAGTATGAGCTGTTTAAAAGACATGATATCTGAACTAGGCCTGTGTCAAGAATGTCAGAAGAACACACTGAATGTCGAGAATGAGTTGGATAAAAAAATGGGGTACTGCTACTCAGTTAGGATTTACTGTTTGGAGTGTGGCTGGAGTATTGATCGGAGAACTTCTAGTTCTGTAAAAAAAAGCAACACACCCGGCCAGAGACCATACGAAGTGAATTTGAGGATGGTAGCAGGTTTTAGGGAATTTGGCCAAGGTTTGCGTTCGATGGAGACATTTTCAAGATGTTTGAACATGCCACCTCCAATGTCATCCAAGTCTTACAACGATATGGTTGCTAACATGAGAGATGTTTATGTTGAAACTGCAATGCAGAGCATGCAGAATGCAGGTGACGAGTTGAAGGCTGAAGGAAATGAGGCTGAAGATCCAGTCGATTGTACTGTATCAATTGACGGTACTTGGCAGAGGCGAGGCTACTCTTCTCTTAACGGCATTGTCACTGCAATTAGCAGTGATAATAAGAAATGCCTTGATTATGAAGTAATGAGCAAAGCATGCAAAGCTTGTGAGAAATGGAAGCAAAAGAGAGGGACGAAAGAATATGATGAATGGAAGGCTTCCCACAGTTGTCAAATCAATCATATTGGTTCGTCAGGGTCTATGGAATCTGCTGGCGCCATAGCCATATTCAATAGATCATTGCCACAGCACAATCTAAGATTTACTGGTTACATTGGTGATGGTGACAGTAACTCCTACCCAAGTGTCAAAGCTAATGCCCCATACGGAGATACTGAAATAAAGAAATTGGAATGCGTCGGGCATGTCCAGAAGCGAATGGGAAATCGGTTGCGGAATTTGCGGAAGAGCATGAAGGGTCAGCTCCTTAGCGACGGTAAAAAGATTTCAGGAAAAGGAAGACTAACTGACAAGGTCATAAACAAAATGCAAAATTATTATGGCCTTGCCATTAGACAAAATGCTGGTCAGCTCTATGCCATGAAAAAGTCTATACTCGCCATATTGCTTCATTTGACGGAAAATGACAATGAAGGTGATCGACACAAATGCTGTCCGCGAAACAAGGATAGCTGGTGTAAGTTCCAGTCTGACAAGGTTACAGGGAAAAGTACCTACAAGGCAAAAGATGGTCTTCCCTAGTCAATCAAAGAAGTGGTTTTACCTGTTTTTCAAGAACTCAGCAGAGACGAACTCTTGTCTAAATGTCTGCATGGCCAAACTCAAAATGCCAATGAGGCATTGAATAACATAATTTGGCAAAGATGCCCTAAATCTACTTATGTATGCAAAAGAATTGTTGATATAGCAGCAGCATCAGCTATCATGTACTTCAATGATGGTTGTAAGGGCCTTGACAGAGTCTTTTGTAGTCTGGGAATTCCAACAGGAAATTATACTCGCAATCTTGGTACGAAAATTGACCATCGCCGCATCCAGAATATGACGTCAAAATCTTCAGAAAAAGTAAAAAGAAGAAGAAAACAACTCAGATCCATCAGAAAAGGGTTTCAAGACCAACTTACTGAAAAAGAAGGACAGGTTTATGAAGCTGGGGGCTATTAGAGCAACAATAATGTATATAATTTAGGTTAAAAAAGTTTAAAGTTCGATTTCTCAAAATCAGCAATTTCGGTTGTTCGCTGAACTTCTAACAAAACTCATTTTAAAAGTATAAGTGATAGCCACACCAAACTTGGGCTGAAGATTCCTTATAGCTCCCTTGGTGTGGTGAGCCAAAGAAATCTAGAAAAATGCTTGCATGTTAAATAAAAATTTTATTTTAAAATCACTAGTATTGTACAATATCGGTGATTTTCATATAAAGTGTCGCCACCTTAAGTTTACAAAAGATATCCAAAATTTTTTTGGCCCACCACATCAAGGTGTCTAGGAAGCAGATATCTCAAAAAACTATATTGCCCTAACTGATGTTACTTCCATATAATTCTTGTTGAAAAAATATCACTCATTTTTGCAAGGCGTGGCTGCAAGTCCACGCCCACTTCACAAAATCAACATTTTCATTGTTCTTTGTTCTTGGCTTACTTATAAAACTTTCACTTAAACTCCATTTATAGTATAAGATGAACATTTCAGGAAAATTTCCTAATGGTAAATAGCTACCTTAAATACACCTTCTTAATTTATCCAACTCTTTGCTTGTTACCGTTCAGCTTCTTAGCTTACATAGCTGCATATGTCTGTATGTGAGGCTACACTATATTATTATTTATTGTCTATAATACGAATGTTATGGCTCTTAATAGCTGAGAAGTAACTCGAATTAAGAAATAACAACGTATATTGGTGCCTTGAAAATGTTACGTAGCCTTATAAAAAAGTGTATATAAAAGGCGTAGTCATACCGAACGGCATACCTATTAAGTCTTAGTTACTTAAGAATATTGCAGTCTTGAATATTGTAGTATTGAAGAATATTGAATACACTCTTTTTTTCTTATAAGAATACTTAAAATTTTTCTGAGCCTCAAGTTTTCCATTGTTTATTCTTAAATTTCTATTGTTCTTTGGCAATTTTGAGCCTCAATATTCTTATAAAATTTATTCTTATAAAGAAAAAAGAGTGTATTCAAGAAACTAAGTGCTTGTGCGGAGCTTAGTTTCTTATAAAAAAAGCGTGTGCAGGTACCAATATTTTTCAAGAAATATTTAAGCCAGCCATTTGAAATCAATAAGAGGGCATGAAATCAAATAATGACTCAAGAATGATTTGACTAGATGAAACTTGAAGAAAACATAAACCTAGTCTGTGCTTATGTGAATAAAGCATGTTTGCATATGTGGCACTAAACACACGCTGATTTTAGTAGGGATACCCATCCAACTGGACTCTGGTGATCTACACTTGCTGAAGTACACGCATTTTTTTATAAGTAATTGCTTTATAAGCAAGTCAGTACTCGACATGACAAAAACTTAAGCAATTCCAGTACTGGATAGAGGAATGCTAAGCAATTTGAAAATTTCAGTTCTGACCCAATCGGCAATGAACATCGTCCAGCAGCTATAGAGAAGTAGGTTACAGTGGATATTAGTACCCTCGCACACTTTGATATGCAAGATACCATCGATATTTGTTGTACAACAACTTGTGATATAGTATTCTTAGAGAAAAACTTTAAAATGAAAAAAGCTAAGCAATTGCTAAGCAATTTTGAGTACTCAAATTTGTCTTTCAGCTAAGCAATTTTCAGCAATGGGCTGGAGCTGAAATTACTTATAAAAAAATGCGTGTATTTGGCCATTTAACAGTTGACCATTTAACAGTTTGGGTTTCTTACAATGAGTTTCTCATAAAAACACGTGTATTTCGCTTTAAGTTTTGGTGTTTTATCATCGTTGTGAATGCAAACGACTAGCTACGATTAGCTACGATTTCAAACGACTTTCAACGATTTTGAGGCTCATTTCTCAACAAATACTGTAACGCTTTGAGAACTGTTAGGGCTTCACGTTGTTGAGTTATCTTATATTTATCAAAGTTTTGGAGATACTGTAGCAAATGACTCTGACCCAAAATTCACCCTAGTATTCCTTATTAGGGTTGTTCTTATAAAAAACGTGGACACCTTCATAGAACAAATCTGCTGTGCGGAGGTTTTTACGAGATGAAATTCTTATCTGAAAACAGTTGACCCAATTTATCGCTTTCCTGTCCTCAAATGTCAAAACAGAATTCAGTTTGCCAAAACACAATCAGCTTGTCAGAAGGTGGCTCCGAAGTGGCTGTTTCCCAAAAGTGGTCGTTTCCGAGATCTTAAAACCAGTAAGGGTCTCTTTACATGATCGGGTCACCTCCTGTATGTAGGTAGGGTCACCCCCTCTTGTTGGTAGGTAGGTTCACATTCCGGTAGAGTGACCTCCTCCTGTAGAGATAGGATTCAGGTTTCAGATTTTCAGATTTTCATTTTTCCATCAAAAGCCTAGTACAAGACAACCTGCATATTTAAACAGCCAATGAGGGACTAACTAAAACAAAACATTAACATTGGTCTAAAATATCGCGACTACATACTACAGTAGGTAGGGTGGCCTCCTCCTGTAGGGTAGGGTCTCCTACGAGAGCAACCCTATCAGAACGGCCGTAACTCAGCTCCTCCATTGAATGGAAATTTAACTAGCTAGGATGACCCTGCTCCCTATGGCCTAAGTTGATTCTTAAAAACAGAGAGTGGTTGTTTCCGAGATTTCAAAATTCAGACACGTCTGCAACTAGACACTGGTTCCCATCATAACAGACAAAATAACAGTTCGCACTTCGCACTCTTGATGCGATGATGGCTGCTAATGGCCCTCACACCCAGTGAACTTGACTTGATTTATGACTTGTCAGACGCTAGGCTTATCAAAACAAAGTCAGGAGTTAGGCCTAGGCACACATTCTTCACCAGAGACCGTTAATTAAGAAACGTAGGGCCAGGTTATGATAAGCGATAACCCACGCTAATGCAGCTATCATTTTATTGCCCCGACCCCCCCACCCCGGGATGGGCGGGGCTGATGCGGGGTCATTCACTTTTTTCTCTTGTGAAAGCAAGCGATGTCCCCGCCCACCGGGGCAATTTAGTTCTGTGAATGGAAGGCGATAGCGCACGTTCGACCCCGCTCAAAGCCCCAGTATGTTATGCGGTGGATACCGTGCTTGAAAATAAAGAATAAAACACCGAATAGGAAAAAAGTTATAATTTAGAAAACAAAGACTTGTTTCTTTGCAAAGAAATACATTTTACATCACTGTCTCAACTCAAAATCACTATCAATAGTCCTGGTATATAGTCATAGTCAGGGTTGAAACATAAATTTAGTTTCCAAAACAACATTCTACTACTTTTTTAAAAACTGCTCGCGCACGAGTTTCGACAGGAGAAGCGAATCGCCCCGGGTGTCCCCGCTCCCCGAGGCAAAATTATTTAGTGAACAAGAGGCGAATAGCCCCGCATCAGCCCCGCCTATCCCGGGGTGGGGGGGTCGGGGCAATAAAATGATAGCTGCATAACGCTGAAGTTGTGTGTATGCTAAAAAGAGGGTCCTGAAGGGGGAGGGGGTAATGATCCCTATTCCCAGCACTGAAATACTTAAAATGCTAATGCAATGGCGGAAATAGAGAGATTCCTCAAAACGACGTGTTTAGTAATGCCAATCCCGATTAAATTTTGCATGCCCAAATCCCAGTTCCAAGAAGCCAATCCCATTTTTCTAGTTAATAAAAAGACAAATACTAGTTCCCAACTTACCCGTTCCTGGCCCAATTATAGAAAATTGTGTATGTGTACATAGCTAGCTATCTTAGTGCAAGATTTTTCGTGAATACAATAAACGTATTCGTACCGAATTTCGGGTTAAAGCAAAGAAACCATATTACACATTATGAAAAATCAGGAATGAGTTGTTTGTCAGTCTTGTAACTTTGATTACCTTAATCCCTTTTACGCATGTCTGCCTGCATTATTTCTTCTGAATAATTTCCAAGCCCTGAAACCGATGATTTATTATCTAGCCTCACCCCAATAGCGGAACCCCTTTCATCCACCCCTGCTATCAGGAATAGATACGAAATTACCTTATCTAAAAATATTCATTGGTTGGAAGAAGAAATTTGCAGGGTTGCCAGTTTCTAGTTAGGCCACTAAGCCAAATGGAAATGATTTTTGCAACTGTGTTGCTGAGGGGCATATTCCTGTTGTAATAATAATGATAATGATAAATGCCATAACGTACTACTTTTACAAGCTTGGCGGCAAAAACAAAACAAGAATACACTAAAATACGAGTACTAAAAGAAAGAAACATGTCTACAAAAGCAAGAAACAGCTTAAATCTTGTCGGTTGTTGTGTGCTTGAAATAAGAATTTCAAGCTGTCTGTTGTGCATTGCTTGAAATTAGAATAAAAAAATACGCCATCTTTTGTGGTCGTCTGCAATCTTCTGCAAACGATGGCTCATATCATTCTCCTTTTACGCAATGCATAATGGGAATGTACCCCTTAGCAACACATAGTTACCAACGTTATGATGGCCTAGATCTTTCGTTGCTGTGATTAGAGGGAGCACTCAGCATAAGTAAGTAGGTAGAGGGTATACACACATTTTTTATAAGTAATTTCAGCTTGTTCTCAGTACTGAAAACTGCTTAGCTAGAGGGCCAATTTGCTTAAGCTCAAAATTGCTTAGCTATTGCTTAGCTTTTTATACTTTGTTTCTTAGAATACTATATCACAAGTCTTTTTACAACAAATGTCGATGGTATCTTGCATACAAAAGTGTGCCAGGGAACTAATATCCATTGTAACCTACTCCTCTATAGCTGCTGCACGATTCTCATTGCCAATTGGATCAGAACTAATATTTTCAAATTGCTCAGCATTCCTCGATCCTTGTGGAAGTTTTTGTCTTATCGAGAACTGACTTGCTTATAAAGCAATTACTTATAAAAAATGCATGTGCCCTAACACTTTCTGACTGTCTAAAACTTTATGCACATTAGCTTTCATGGATCAAGTGAAATTTTCACTTACTACCGACTAAAGCTTCAAAATCTTGCTATTTATGCTAACTTATTGCATTTATACTGCGGCCAATAGTATTGGTAGTTATGCGTTGCCAAGGGGAATTTTCCTAAGGAGCACTATTAAGCCAATACTTATGCCGTAAGCCGTAACTCTTTCCAAACCAAATTATTTCTAAAAAAGCCAGAATCTGGCTGATGAAAAGCCAATATGGCAACGCTTTGTTTTGACAAACTAACAATGTTTGGATGAGCAAGGATTTGCGGGTTGCTTATATTCGGTTAAAAGAAATGATAGGATTGCTGGGGATTTCATAAGGTTGTTTAAATGTTGTTTATACAGTGTGTCCTCTTGTGGTGGGCACAAATTTTAAACTGATTATTTCTATAGAATTCAGGATTTCTAAGTATTTTTATGTTTGATAATAATCTTTGAAATCATGGCCTAATCTTGTGAAACTCTGGCAAATATTTCAAACCCAAAGCTGGCGGCTATTTGACCGTTTCGATCTCGGTTTTGCTTGGAGTGAAGTGAAGTAATAATTGCAAGGGCACATCATTCCTTAAAATCTCGTACGCTTTCCCTGAAAATCCTATCATTCCTCTGAAAATCCCTTGAAAATCAATGAAATCCCTCTTTTTTGAAAAAAATCTCGTATGCTTTTGGGGACAGTGATATACCCTTCGAATAAATGAGTGAGGGACTTTGCAAGAATTTGAGCTCAGAGGGGGATGAATAGGAGCAGCCCCACGGAAAAGTGGCACCCATAACCGGGGGGTTTCACTCCCTTTCAAGGTGTACGAGATTTTTTCAAGAACAAGAGGACTTTTCACAATTTCAAATGATTTTCATTAGAACAATAGGATTTCTAGGGAAAGGGTGCGAGATTTTTAGGGAGTCATGAGCCCCTCGTCCATAACACTGCACGTAGAGTTTCTTAACTTTCACCCTAACTTTGGTACGAAACGTTTCTTAACTAGTTATAATAATAATATATCTTTTTTAATGTTAGTCGTTACGTAGTACAGAGACTAATATAAACTAACATAAAGTAACTAAAGTTACACCAAGTATGACCGCTCTCATGACAGGTTATTTTTGGCAAAAAGAGCAGCAACATACGTTTTCAAGAAACCAAGTTTTTGTCAGTGTTTTAAGGCAGCGTCAAAGCAACATAAAAATTTCTTAAACTGTTTTGACTCATTCATATTAGATTTCCTACCAAAGTTTCTTTAATTTTGAAAATCTAGCCCTGGGGTTCCATAAGAACAAAATTGACTGCTGCTTCGCCTGTCTATGATGGAAAATTTGACATCGAAAGGTAACCACTGCGAAGGAACAAAATTCATGGTCTGAGATTAAGTAAATATCACATCCTGTATCTATTCACTGTGTTACCAGTTAAAAATGGTTCGACCACCAAATAGTTAGGTTTTGGTTAAAAATTCATGAAATGCTATATAGGATATCAGGAATTTTAGGGCGTGGGGCGTGGGTAGACATAGAGAAGCACGCCCAGATCAGAAAGTTACGGGTAGGCCCGGTAAAACCTTTCCAAAACGCCTCAGTTGTCGACAACAACATGGTCATGTCACTGGTACCCGGTCGAATTCATGAATGAGAGGTCGGAAACTATAGTGATCAAAGATGGCGGCCATGGCGAATATTCAAGCAAAAATAGTTGAATGGGAGATGGGGCAGCTGTGAAGTCAACCTGTGTTTCATAGTGCAAAAAATCCTGAAAACTTCTAGTGGGTTGTATCTTGGTAGAATCTTTGATAGTTTGGTGTCATTTTAGATGGTTGATAACATTTGATGGCTGTTGGTGTCATCTTGGATTGTTGATGATATCTCAGTAGCATCTTTTTGGATTCTTTGATAGTTAGCGGTGTCATCTATCATGGTTGGTAGAATTATGTCTGATGGATAGCAGCTTTTGGTTGGTGTTAGTGGCAGAATCATTTACGCTTGTTGGTAACATTTTTTATATTTGTAGCCTTAAGCATCCTTTATAGTTTGCGGTATCATCTTAGATAGTTGGTAGGATCATATTTGATAGCTGTTGGGTATCATCTATGGTTGGTAGTATCATCTATGGTTGGTAGAATCATCTCTAATGGTTGGTAGTGTCATCATCTTTGCTGGTTGGTGGTATCATCTTAGATAGTTGGTAGGATCATCTTTGATAGCTGTTGGGTATCATCTATGGTTGGTAGTATCATCTATGGTTGGTAGAATCATCTCTAATGGTTGGTAGTGTCATCATCTTTGCTGGTTGGTGGTATCATCTTAGATAGTTGGTAAGATCATCTTTGATAGCTGTTGGGTATCATCTATGGTTGGTAGTATCATCTATGGTTGGTAGAATCATCTCTAATGGTTGGTAGTGTCATCATCTTTGCTGGTTGGTGGTATCATCTTAGATAGTTGGTAGGATCATCTTTGATAGCTGTTGGGTACCATCTATGGTTGGTAGAATCATCTCTAATGGTTGGCAGTGTCATCATCTTTGCTGGTTGGTGGTATCATCTTTGATAGCTGGTGGTATCATCTTCTATGATTTGTAGCATCATCTCTAATAGTTGGAAGTAACATCTTTGATGGTTGGTGGTACCATCTTAAATGAGGCCCCCCCATAGTACCCCTGGATAACGGATTTACGCGTCAATTTTTCGTTTATCACGCCATCACGGACCTAAACACATAATTTTCACGATCTTTTCCCTCTAATTATGCAAGAAAATGTTATTAACAACCAGAACGCGTCAAGCAATCACGCACTTGAAAACTCCTTTTCACGGAATAACGACCTCATTTTCAACAAATCACGCCGCACGAAGGATTCTTTGATCACGGATTCACGAACCGAAAATATCTAAATCACGCGCGAAAATATGCATAATAACGCTTCACGTAAAAATATGGTGGTACCATCTTAAATGGTTGGTAGCATCATCTTTGATAGCTGTTGGTGTCATCTTAGATGGTTTGTAGAATTACCTCTGATGGGTGGTAGCTTCATATTAATGGTTGGTTCTGGTGGCAGAATCTTTCATGCTTAGTAGTTAAATCTTCGATAGTTGGCAACCTCTTGGGGGCATCTTTCATTGTTGGTGTTATCATTTTTTATTGTTGATAGCATCATCTTGTTTTGTTATTACAGTACATCCTCGATTATCCGAACCTCGATTATCCGAACCTCGATTATCCGAACGCCAAAAGTTTTCATTAAAAAATTTTTTTGCAAACTAGTTCTTGAGAAACCAATCGAAATATCCGTTGTCTGCTCAAACTGTTGCCCAATATAAAAGTCATATCCAACGGAAGCACAAAAATAACACATTTATTTATCAAGGAGCTTCGACAACACGTTATTAGGTCGAATCGTTGTTGAAATTTACAAAAAACTGTTGCCTTAGTTTTCTTGTTGGTCTTTCCCTTTGCCAAGCTTTTCAATTTGGATTCAGTCTGAGCATCCTGTGACTGTTCAGGACGATGATAATAACCTTTATAGCAAGTTTAGTAGGTAAAATGTTCTTCCTCGATTATCCGAATTTTTTGCGTATCCGAACGGCCCAACAAAAATTTGAGTTCAACCTGTTCGGATAATCGAGGATGTACTGTACTTATATTTTGATATTAAATCTTTACAAATAAGTGTTATTAGCAAACGACACAGAAGGTCACTAATATTTTCGTTAGCATCCATCATATGATACATAGCGACAATTTCGATGCCATAAAAACAATTCCTCTAAAAGTGTTAATGCTCATGATAATGACGATGATGTTGATGATGATGATGATGATGATGAATATGATGAATAAGATGTTTGATGATGATTATGATAATGACAGTTATGATTATGATGATGATGATGATGATGATGATGATTATGATGATGATCATAGTGATGATGATGATGATCATAGTGATGATGATGATGATAGTACTAGTATCTTTGATGATTTCTCAATGAAATTTGGCGGGAAAAACCAACAATGCTTTTTGAATCGACACGTCCGAGCACATTGCGTTGAAAACCTGTAAAACCAGTCAGCTGGTCAGCCCTGAATTAACCCAACTAAACCTTGTACAAAATCTGTACAAAACCCATTGAAATCACAACACGAGCCTATATCTGTTGTCAAATCTGTTGTCTGTTACTCGAATCACAAACAAACACAATAATCATAGAGACCGTACTGATTGAAAACAAATATTGTTCTTTACAGTAAATCTCACTGTATCACTCCACCATCATTTATTGCAATTGACAGCATCCAAACAAAGTTACATAAACAAACAGACTTTTAAACTCGTCATAATGGACAAGGAAAAGGCCTTTTTGTGTCAGTATGTTTCATGCTACCAACGGCGCCATAACATCAAGTGACCCCTTTGTTGGGCAAATAAAAGATTCTATTTGTACAGGTTTCCTATTGTTAATATACAACTGTGTCTTGGTTTCTTCATCTAACATTGTCTGTTTTCTCATAAGGTGATCGTTAAAGAAGGAGGAAGACGTGTGATTTATTCAAAGTGAATTACTCGTGATAATCGGGGAATTATTGGCTTGCAAATTGGATTTCAGAACTGAAGTTACAATCAAGCAAGGCAGCTACTATGTAAGTCTTTTGATTAATGCTTATTCTTTGGTGTTTTTGAAAGGATAAGTAAACTGTCTGTTTTGAAACTTTTGTTCATTTTGTTTATAGTAAAAGCGTTGACCTAATTCGGATAAGTGTCGATTAAATATCAGTGTTGATAAGTATTATTCAAATTGTTACTATAGCATAGGCCAATCGGACTAATAAACGGGACTACCATAACATAACTAGACGATAATGCCTATTTCTCCCTCTTAGGGCTGTTGGGGCTTTCTACAATTATCCTCCCTCGCACTTATCTCTCGCTAGTCTTTCAAGTCATTTTGTTACTATAGCAGGGGTTAATGAGACTAATAAACGGGGCGAATGAATCAAAACTTCACTAGATTGTACTGCCTATTTATCCCTCTTGAGGAGGTTGGGGGAAAAGCTCTGACACAAACAGGGAAGATGCTTTTCCATTGCCTCTTTATAAAACGGTATTAATATTTGCCTCACACTTTCCTCTCGTCAGACTTTTCAACTTCTACTTGTAGAATAAGATAATTAGCTTAAGAAATGGGATTACTACCCAAAACTAGTATATACAGCCAATTTCGTTTTGGGGCTGTTTGGTAAATGCTCTGTAATGCAAACAGGGGAAGGTGCTTTTCTGTTGCCCCTTTCAAAATTGGCTCTATGCTATTCCTCGCACTTTTCTCTTAGTCTTTCCCTTCGTTACTGGTTATTTTTAAATAATTTACCACTACAGTAGTTTGGGGTTAATAGGGACAGGAAGGTGAATAGGGACAAAAAAAAACAATGATTGTTGGCTTCGAAAATTAAATAGAGCCTTCTCAATTTGAAAAAATTTGATCTTTATATCATACGTAATATTCTTGGGTCACAACCAGAAATCTCTAAGTGAATCTTCAATGTCAACAATCATTGTCTGTTTTTGTCCCTATTTACCTCAAACTACGGTACTGTATACTCATAAGTCTGTAGCCTGTTAGCCGTTGGGGCATTTTGCCTCTGAACTTTCTTCCTCCATCTTTTTCGATCTTCAGTGTCCCGAATGTTCTGGGTACTAGAATTTCTAGTCCATTGCGCAATTGTTGAGAGCCATGTTTGATGTGATCTTTCTCAGGTTCTTTTACCTTAAATGCTGATATGGTGTGGGCTAATAAGCTATACCATGTTTTAGGGCTCTTAGAGAATACATTGTTGAACTAGAGCAGAGTGAACACATTAAAAAATGGACATGTCCTTCTTTTACTTCGAGTTTCGTGCATACGCACTCTTCAGACAGACTATACGATTGTTAAACTATATACCATAAGTATATGAGAGGGATTTCTGAACTGCTGTTAAAATTGAGCAAGGCAGCTACTATCGTTAATGCAAGTCTTCAGTTGATTATTGTTTACAATCCAATGGTGTTTTGCAAATGATGGGAAAGTCTGCATTTTGATATTGTGATTCTTTTGTTTTACGTCATGTGTTTAGTTGATTAGGCTTAACTTTGGTGCTGCTTAACTTTCCGTGTGTTAATATGTTGAACTTTCAAATTGCTTCCATAGCGTAGGCTAATAAGACTAAGACATTGGAATACAATAAATTCACCAGACGATACTTCCTATTTCTTCTTCTTAGGGTTTCTGGGGAAAAAGCTCTGTAGAACAAACGCAGGAGATGAATGTTCATTGCTCTTGGGACTACATTGATTCATAATGCATGGTTTCTTGTGCCTATTTAATCTTCCCTTCCCTTCTCGCACTGTCCAATTAAAAACAGATTAAACCTTATCATCTTATGCCACTTGTGCCTACATTGATTCAAAAAGGAATAGCTTCTTGTGCCTATTTATTTGTCCTTTCTTGCACTGTCCAATTCAACACTTTTTGAACCTTATGTTCTTGTGCCTCTTGTGCCTGTATTAATTCACAAGGCATGGTCTCTTCTTGCACTGTCCAATTTAACAACAATGAAACCCTTTCATCTGGTTCGTGTGTGTTACATTTGTGATGCAAGACTGAGCAACACTAGAGTCAATCAAAAGCATTTACTGAATTATTCATATGAAACTTGAATACGAAACTTAATGTGAACCTCTCAACCGTTTCAAGATTGATTCCAATGACGTAACAAGGCGAGGTGGGACCCCTAGAGAGCAGTGGTCTGAGCTCTAAACACATGACTATATTCTTCTTATATTTTTCGTATATGTATTATCAAGACTCATGAAAAATAACATAGTACAACAAGTAGTCTCTTATGGTGATTCCAATGATTCCAAAGATTGATTCCAATGACGTAACAAGGCGAGGTGGGACCCCTAGAGAGCAGTGGTCTGAGCTCTAAACACATGACTATATTTTTCTTATATTTTTCGTATATGTATTATCAAGACTCATGAAAAATAACATAGTACAACAAGTAGTCTCTTATGGTGGCATATAGAATTAAAGACGTGGAATTTCTCTGTCTGATGATTTTAGAATGAAACTTCTCAAAATGTACTGGAGAATATTTAATTTTTGAGGTTCTAGAAGAGGGGCTTATTAAAGGGGTGCTTTTTAAAGAGGGATTGGAGAAGAAATTATTCACTCTCAACTATGTAAAGTTAGAATTCTCAATATTACGATGACAAACATTCATTAGGCTAGCCATCCCTTACTCATCGCATTTTACTTTTTAGTCTCTCTTGTTTGAAGAGGGGTCTTAAAAGAGAGAGGGGCTTATTAGAGCTTTTACGGTATTGAATAACGTAGGTTGAATTGTGAATGTTTTGGCTAATACAGCATTTAGAACATACAATTATCCAAAATCTGTTTTTCACGAATCATCTCTGGGATCCTCTTTTGGATAGAATATCTTGGGGAGCAACCTTTGGACGAGATATTTGGGGACCCTCCTTTGGGCGAAGTTATAGGGGCCCGAAAGTTTTGTGTTCAAAAGTGCACACCGTGCGGATCACGCCACTGATGAATTCCTTAATCCGAGAGAAATTAATTATTACATATGAAAATTCGATATTAATCATAATTAAGTCAAATTGCCACTGTGTTCCATTATCTATCGATATGCATGCATGGCCCCATTTGTATGTGGTCTTTGTAACATCAGCCCATGTTACGACATGCCGTCCTGCACTCATAAGCCCCTATCAGAGTTCTCTGACCACACCATTATTTGTTAGGGGCAAGGCTTAATAATGGAAGCGATAAAAACGATAGTTTTAGGGGACTTGAACTTTCTTCTCCCTTTGTGATTTCAGTTTCTCATGGAAATAAGCCTAGCTGCAAGACTTTATCGAGGACAAAGCTGTATGTCTATCCATGTTAGCAAAGGTTGCATAACCACCTTGAGAATTTTACTTTTACAATAACCAGTAAACAGCAGTTAACCAAGTTATGATTGAGGACATCAATAACATTACCATGCTATCTTCTCTCTGTTTCCCATCTTGAACATCTAATCTATTCAGCCTTGTACAGAATAATAAAACAGTTTTTGATTGATACAAAACTTAGGATAGCGAAACAGACTATGAAGCTTTACTTCTGATATTCATCAGGGTAATATGTCAGAAAACTAATATTTACCTTGAAAAGAGCAAAGGAGAGTTGCCAAAATACTGAGTATTAGCCTAGATATTGTTGTTTGACCTAATATTCAGCGATAACTTGCAAGTTGGTTTTAGATTGGTTGATGCTGCCTTTTCTTTAGCGCCATGCATTTTCCTTAGTCTGACAGGGTATAGCAACCCATGACATATTCAATTTGAACTGGTAAGCTATATAGCCTCAATTACGATATTGTGGGGACCTGATGATGTAATTCAACTATATCAGTGCCGTGTCTGAACTTCTTGTAAAGTGTTTACTAGCTAATTGTTGGTGTTATCATTTATCTTCGACTTCACGTTTCATCCTGTTTCCAAAGATCACGAATTCATTGGGAAAACGTTTGTTTGATGATTGCCAGATGATTTCAAAGTCTTCTTTCCTTCTTGAACCTCCAACATTGTTCAACACAATGCTTATAGCTTACCTAGGCCTCATTTTCTCAATGAATGTGTTTTGGCCTTGTCTAGAAGATGACGTAATTTTGATTGAACTATATCTATCTCGTGTCTTCTCTTCTTATCATATATTTACTAGCCAATTGTTGGTGTTACTATTTGCCTTCGACTTCAAGTTACAACGTAATGCCGAAGATTACGAATCTATGATAAATGTTTATTACAACATTGCTAGATGTTTCCAATTTTTTTATTCATTTCCTTAGCTCCCAACTTGTTTCTCGTAGCCCATGGTAAATTCTTTAGCCTAGATTATAGGCCTTATTGTCTTAAAACTGATTCTGACCTTCTTCAGCAAATATGTATTGGCCTTGTCTAGATGACGTAATTCAACTATATCTATCTCGTGTCTGAACTTCTTGTCAAATGTTTGCAAGCTAATTGTTGGTGTTATCATTTATGTTCGACTTCAAGTTTCATCTTCTTTCCAAAGATGACAAATTGATCGGGAAAATATTTATTAGAGCACTGTTAGATAATTCTAAGTCTTCTTCCTTTCTTCAACCTCCAACAGTGTTTAACACAATGCTTAAAGCTTACCTAGGCCTCATTTTCTCAATGAATGTGTTTTGGCCTGGCTTGGATGACGTAATTTGAATTCAATTATATCCGTCTCGTGTCTTCCCTTCTTATCAAATGTTTACTAGCCAATTGTTGGTGTTACCATTTGCCTTCGTCTTCAAGTTACATCGTATGTTTCCAGAGATCGCGAATTGATGATAAATGTTTATTACAACATTGCTAGATGATTTGATGAAGTCTTATTCCTTTCCTTAGCTTCATACTTGACTTTCGTAACCCAATATCTAATACTTAGGCCTAACTAAGGTCTTGTTGTCTTAAAACGTAAACAATGGAACTGGCCTAAATGACGTAATTCAACTATATCAGTGTCGTGTCAGCACTTGTAAACAAATGTTAATTAGCCAATTGTTGGTGTTATCATTTGTGTTCAACTTCCAGTTGAGTCATTTTTCCAAAGATCACGAATTGATGATAAAGATGTTGATTAGAACACATCTGTATAAGTTTTATTACCTTCCTGGACCTCCAGTGTAGAATTCTTAACCAATTCGCAATGCTTAATAGGCCTTATTGCCTTCACAGAAAGCAAAGTTAGGCCTACTTTTGTCAAAACAATGAAACATCTTGATATATTTAATGAAGTAATGAAGAATAATGAGTGAACGATGTGCTTTTTGTCGAATGTTTACCTCTTGATTATTGGTGGGTTATGTTAATTAACACAAACTTTGTTTGATGTATATTTGATATCATGACTTTCCGAATCCTGCTTCTTCTCGAATCATTTAAAACCAGACTGCAGGAAAATTTGATAAGCGATTAAACGAAGAATATTCTTCCAATTTTCCCAGTAGCCCATGCTTGGGCCAAACTGACTACTTAAACTTTATGGTCTACAAACAACTCAGCATTTTGAGTAACTATTATGTAATCTGTTGTAATAAACTTCTAGTAATGAACTTCGAGTAATAAACCTCTAACACTATGATGATAGACCTCTGGTAATAAACCTCTTGTAACAAACCTCTAGTAACCTCTGCTAATAAACCAGTCTTACAACATTGTGTATCATATAGATAAAGCTTCTAGAAATCGGTAGAAAAGAAAGGGAAAGAAACGCGGTCCGTAGTATGTCACACATTTGCCTTGCAGACTTTTCTCCTCCACAAAGTGTAACTAATGATTTAATTTCTAACTGCATAAGAAATGTGTTTACTTCTTGCTTCGTCTGCATAGATAGCAATCAGTACATTGTTG